>OX101783.1:1157680-1371257 GCA_944452715.1 Ophion slaviceki | reverse complement strand
GAGCATATGGGCTGGTCATTGCGAGAGAAACGCTTTATTTTGAATGTCGTGCTACACAAATTGGCCGAGATATTCCCGCGTTGAGTCCGACGCTGATGAGCAAACAATAGCACAGTATTTGCTCGTTCGCAATTTTTTTTTCTTTAAGCGCCAAGTAATAATCGACAATTATTAAATCATATTATCGATTTTCGAAGCAAGTAACCGTGGTCAGAATTTTTGGGTGAAAAAAAAGTTCCTTTGTCTGGAACTGAGATCTGGAAGCCACGCGCGACCCGGCTTGCACGTTCGGCGTGTGAGCAACTATTGTGCCATTTTTTTGCTACCTGGACTATAAACGCGAATATTTTTGTCCTACGACATGAAAAAAAAGCGTTTTGCTTGTAATGACACACCCTAGATGCTTACAAAGAAAACCCTCTTAGTTGTGAATCACACTATATATTTTTATCGTAGATTTCATTGTACGGGGATTCCATTGTTTTATCGTAGATTCCTTTATGGGGTTACGTGGGTTTCGAAGCCAAAAAAGGATATTTCCTCTATTTAAAAAAAATATATAATATATCAATTATTTTATTCAAAATGTTAAGCACATAAAAGAGCAACATTTAAACAATGTTTAAAAAAAAATTCATCCAAAAATTTGGGAAATTCAGCCGATGGGACCTGATTTCCGGAGACTCCTAAAAAAAAGTGTCTTCGTGGTGGTCGAGATAACTCATGACAGCTTTATCTGAAATTAAAAAACCAATTTTTTCTGTTATTCGATAAGTATAGCTCGAGATTGATCGACGAATTTTAAAAAAATTGAAATTTGAATTTTTGGCAGAGTTGTATGCAAAATAGTTCAATTTTTTGTACAATTTACACTACGTATATCCTTGTAAAATTAGTTGTAATCGAAAAAAAACCTTCGTTTTAATCACGAGTCAATGCTATTTCGAAGAAGTATGCAAAATTTCAATAAGATCGGTGCATTCGTTTTTGAGAAATTGTGTCCACCGATTTCAAAATAGTGTCTTGAGTTTGTACTATTAGATAATAAAATTTAAAAAATGGGTTTTTCGAAATTTTCAAACACACGTAACCCCTTATTACATTCCCCACCATATTCCACTTCACCCCACCTTGCGGCCGCAGCCGACTTGCCCCTCTGCATCGCATTCACCATGGGTATTTCTGCCATGGGTATAGGGAAACTGTGAAAATCCTATACCAATACAGCCGGTCCCATGTTTGCCTCCCAGTTTCGGAACTAGCCGCGTTTCGTCGAGAAATAAATCACTCTATATTATACATACATACATACATACATATATATATATATATATATATATATATATATATATATATATATATATATGTAGGGAAAGGATATTAAGAAATCGAGTGTGTGTATGTGTGTGTATGATGGCACTTACCAGCTACAACCTGCTTCGCGTACGAAGAGAAATTTCCGCGAGTAAACTCTGATATAAATTCCCTGATAATTTGTCGTTTACCGCACGTGGCAAAAGCGTCCGTGGCTCTCTCTCTCTCTCTCTCTCTCTCTCTCTCTCTCTCATTGGCATAATGGCTCCAACCATGCCCGTATGGTAATAGAAATGTGTTTGCATCCGTGTGGTTGCCTCGTTAAAAATGCAATTTTTATAATGCACATACATAGCGCTCAGTGCCGGGTTGTTGTTACGGGGTATAGAGTTAACGGTCGACGAGCTTTAAACGTGAGCTAACATCATGAATACGATGATTGCGCCAATGGCTTCTCTCTCTCTCGCTCTCGCGTTCTCTCTCGATCTCTCTTTTTCTCTCTATTGACAGAAACAAAAAGCGGCTCGTGCGGTTTAGTTTTTGGGTCGTATCGAGTCCATTGTTACGTAGTTTGTATGAAGTCATTTTTTTCAGTGATTTTGTATTTACTTGCTTTTTGTTTCTTTTGGATACTTTTCTTCGTATAGATTAAAAAATACAGATTTGAAAAATGTAAAGACAAAAACAAATGCCCAGAGGACATTTAACGATCTCTCTCTCTCTCTCTCTCTCTCTCTCTCTCTCTCTCTCTCTCTCTCTCTCTCTCTCCCTCTCTTGTGATCTTAGCGGGAACTTGCAGGGGGCTGAAACTCCCGAGCACAAATTAACGAACGTTCTTCTTCTTTCGCTTCGATTTACCATAACCCTACGTTTATTAATTTTTATAATTGTTTTCTCTCCCTGTCTCCATGTCCATCTGTCTCTTTCTACACCACAGTTTTCGCAGTTTTTAGAGTCATTACCATATGTGTTTTCAATACATCGTTCCACGTTGCGTAACGATTTCCGATGTACCCGCGGTATTATCGGGGCTTCGCAGCCCTCGAAATACGTTTCACGTATCGGTATAAAAGAAAAATCAATTGATCCCCGAAAAACGCGCACCCGTAAAGCCTCGATGCGAGGACATAGGCGGGTCCGTGGATTCCAACAGGCTCCGGCCGTACATCGATTATTATCGTTCGACGCGATTATTCTCCGTATGCGATATGAATTCCATACAGGCACCACGTATCCGCGAAAAGCCGAGGAAAGGAACAGAATAAATACGCGGCCTCGTCGCGTCCGTTGCCTATCGATGCACGGCGAGGGTGGATACGTTGCTCCGGGAGTATTTCACAAGAAGCGCATATCGCGAAACTTTGGCGAAAGTTTTTCTTTTTGTACACGCTGCCGCGATAAAAATATTGAAGCCAAGGAAAAATAACGTACAAACAACTTTTCGACTCTATGGCGATGATTGGGTCTCGAAAAAAATGTCTTAAATGGGGAGAATTGCTCAGCCTATGGAGCCCAAATAATTGACAAGTCACAATCAATTATTATACCCAATGATAAATGGGAATAAAAAATTTCGCGCAATTTTTATATTATTAAAATTTAATGAATGTTATTAATATTATTTTATATTACTATATTTTAATATCATTAAAATTATTAAAAATAAACATTTTTAAATTTTCTTTGAAAAGTCGCGGCTAGGAACATTTTTGTGTTAGTCATATTTCTCTATGTTTTGTCTGCTATGGATAGCAGTATGCGCGCCGTGATAGATATGAATAATGACGCGCGTTATTTTATCAATTTCCAAAATTCGATATTTCGAAAACTATTGCGACACACCAAAATTCCTTCTAGTAGGCAAAGACTTATCGATTTTCTACATTAGATGTCGAACGGTCATCTTCAAACTTGGTGTGCGAACTCATGTTTAGTTCCTTGATAGAATTCTGGACAAGGACCAGGTATATAGGGAGAGCTAATTTCCTTTCGTATATTCATTGGATTACCACACCGTTTCATATATCTATATCTATATAAAACAGTTTGATATCCCAATGAATATACGAAAAGGAATTTGTTGTCCTTCGGGACCTTGTGCTGAGAAGGAAAAGTGCACGTTCCGAGGTGACGTCTACGTGCCCGGGGATAATGCAAGGATAAAACCGAGAGCATGTATCTTGCTTTTCGAAAGAGGCTTGCACGATTTTACCTATAGCCATATTGTTGTGGAGGAGCATATAAATGTGTATACAGCGGATAAGGGGCGAGGGGGGGTGTTTATACCTCAATGAATATGTGTGTGAAAAAGAGAGAGAGAGAGAGAGAGAGAGAGAGAGAGAGAGAGAGAGAGAGAGGGAAATTGAATTTTTATTTTATTAAATGAAAGCGAATTTCAATACAAATAAAAATGTTTGCTTCAATAATATTGAAATTATTAGGTTGGCACATAAATAATAAGCTATATGAGCTATAGGATAGGTCATTAAATTATTTGTTACTATTGATGAAAAATAATATTTTAGATTTTCTCTGAAAGAAAGTTAAAAGGGAGAGCGAGGGAGAAGGAGCGAGAGCGGTAGAACATAAAAGAGAGAGGGTTATTGCAAATAGAATTTTAACGTAATTGATGAAATCAAATCAGAGGGAACTTTCATCTAATTAAAATTGTTGGATTTAATATTACCGATATAAACAAAAAAAATCCTGGAAAGTGATATGATTTTTTTTATCGATCAGTAAGTTGTTGTTCATCAATAAAAATATGTTTGTTTCTGAAAAAGTAGTAATTAATCCAATATCTTTAATTGTATGAAAATTCCTTCTTATTTAATTTCATCAATCACGATGAATTTCAATTGCCAATAACCCTCTCTCTCTCTCTCTCTCGCCCTCTCTCTCTTTTTCTTTCTTAACTATCTCTTCTAACTAATTTTTTTTTGGCAATAGACTACCAACTTTTTCCCAATACGTAATGAATATTACCCCTTCCTTGACACACTTACATTTGGTCACGGCTTTGACACACTGAGTCAATTTGACCCGGATAGAACTTCATCCACCTGCCCTTCACAACCCTACGGTCTTTTTTCTGAAAAAAAAAAATCCGGCGACACTTTAAACATTTCTTAATATGTCTGCATAACTAAAATTCGGAAAGTATAAAATTGAATTGTTGCAAGAAATTATTGAAAACTTTCAATTTTAGGAACCCGAGCATTTTATTTTAAATTATTCCGGCTCAAAATGACCCAGTGTGTCAAGGAATGGTTAATCGAATAAAATTAAAATCAATAATTTTTTCTACCGAAACCTCTTCATTTTTATTGAAGTTCTCTCGCATTTAATAAAATAAAAATTCAATTTCAAATTCTCTCTCTCTCTCCCCCTCTTTCTCTCTGTTTCTCTCTCTTTCTCACGCACAGAAGCGTTGCAGCACTTGAGGCAAATTGAATTTCACCCCCCCCCCCCAAACGTACAAATCAAAGTACGTCACAAAATAGAGATCGCGAAATTATTCAGCTCCGATTGACAAAACGTCACTTCGCGACAAGGGACTGCGTCAGGAAAATCGTAAAATTTTCCGACGTTTTTTTCTCTCCCGCGCGTTTTTTTATTAATTTTTTCCCGCTGACTCCAATATCCCGTGTGCCGTAGCGAGCTGGGGTGGGGGAGGGAGAGGGGTGTACGCGACGACGAGCATTGAGCGCTCGGCGCTTAATGAAAGGATGCATAAACAGAGCGGTGTCTTAATGGGCCGCGGACTTCCTGCAGACGCGTGAAAAGCCTCGTTTGCCACCTGGTGGCCGTGTTAATGAGGTCGTTACTTTATGATCAATGCGAAGAGCCACGCTGAAAGTTCACGTACCCCTTTGCTCGCTGCATCCACCACTCCGGACGCTATGAGCCATCGGTCCGCTCTTATATGCGCGCACCGGTCGATCTTACTTTCCCGATGGTAATCCTATAGATATATCTATGTATAGGAGAACGCACCGGCTTTCGTGCAGGGATAATAAGGGAAGTACAGACATAAATCAGCCTTCCAAAGTTCTCAGCGCTTGTGGCCTCTCCGTGTATGTTTGTGTGTAACTTGAGCGGGAAGGATCGATCGTGTCGTCGATGAACATTGAAGAACGGTGGTTTTATGTTCTACCTTATTTTTATACCTTTTTACACTAGTCAAAATTTCTTACCGCACTAAAAGTTATATAGCGGATTCAAAAATAAAGATAATTGCATTTCCCAAGCGGCGTTTCAAAGCGGACAATTTTACCTTTATTGGGCTTTTTTAGAACATTCTCTACCATTTTTTTCGCCCTGGTACACACTCATGAACGTGGCTATTTTTCGGCTATTTTTTGGCCGTCGAAAATTAACTGAAAAGTTTTCCGGAAAATGTTTTCCTCAGTTTTTTTTCATTGTAAACTTAAAGAGGATATCAAAAGGGATATTTTTGTTTTTTGGAGACTCTCGGACGTTTTTTTTTCACCCAGTATTGCATTTGTAGCTAAAAAAAAGACATGTTTTAGAAAAAAAGGTGTCATCGAAGAACTATAGGGTTTCGGAAGAAATAGCAAGAGGGTAAAAAGTTGCACGAGTTCACACTGGAGTAGCTAGAATTTTTTCAGAATTTTTTTTGGACATTTTATTTCACCATTTTCGAAAGGAAATTTGTTTTAATTTTTATCTCGAATTAGCTACAATTTTTTAAGATTTTTTTCTAATTTTTTCGGTGAAACTCGGAGAATATTTTTTCGATGAAAAACCCGTATAGAGGAGGTAAGAGACTTGATTAACTATTTTTTTCGCGTTACAAAGCAAGTCCAAAAGTTCAATGGTCTGTGGTGCTGGATTTGTGATAAAGGGTCAAAAAAGCACCTCGTCATTTGGGGAAAAAGTCAGGGTAAAAAAAGAAGGAAATCTGGAAAAATGTCGGCAAATCTAAAATGAAAAATTAGAACTTTTTTTCTTTATAATGTTTCATTAAATCCGATAGTTCTCGAGGCCCGACAACCAAATGACGACGATTCTCTTAGTTCCACCGAATTCTTTCTTTAATCTAAAAAGTTGTAGTTAATTAAAAATAAACATGTAAACAAATTTCCTTTCTTCATATGCCCTAGACCCTATAATTCCCAAGTGGGGATCCTCTCCACTCATCGACGTTTCAACCAAAAATGGTAATAAAAAAGTCCAAAAAAATTTCCGACAAAACTAGCCACTCCAGTGTGAACCCATGTAACTTTTTCTCTTTTTGATATTTCCTCTGAAACCCTATAGTTCTTCGATGACGGCGAGGCAACGCCTTCGATGAGGCGAGTTATAAAGCTGAGAAACGGCAAACAAAACTTTTACCATGTTAAATGAATGGGACATAGAAAATCGCGATGAGGGACCTCTACATATTAATATAGAGGGCTAAAATTTGGTCAGCTCTTATTTTTTGTCATTCTCTACAACATTGTCAACAAAAAATGTTTAAAAAATTCAATTTTTTGAGTCAGTGTAGTGTATATGTACGTGTGGGTATGTATGGCCATACACACAAAAATACCTGTACATACACATCTTCCAGATTTATTATGCACCCTGGTGCAGTGTGAAATGTGCATTCGGATGCCCAGAACGATCCAAGATCGTGAGGAATCAACATATATGTATATACATATATACATATACGGAAAATCGAGAAAAGAAAAGACTATGAGAAAACAGAATTGCATCCCGTCTCGCGAAGCCTCGAATTGGCATTCCCGGGACTGGATTTGTATTCGTTGTATACGAGACCGGAAGTCCCGAGATCGCTCCGGCATATATCGACCGTGCTTTACGTATAGCCTACGATATACCACGCGCCACGAAGATGCGATCAGCATCTTTCGATTGTCTCTTTCGACCACGCGGATAACAATCCACCCGCTTGTTTCCTCGAATACAAAACGTGGCTTTTTTTTTCCTTTGTCCGTTCGTTTCCTGCTGTAGCTCGTCCCGAATCGTTTCCACATGCAGATAGATATACGCGTGTGCACGTACATACAGAGAGCGCTCGATTTCGAGAAGCTTCACATGTGCATGGGGTATTCCAGGTTATTATATATTCCAGTTTATTGATTTCTATAGAGAAAAACCTCACTCTTCGGGTAAAAAAACACCTGATTTTTGTTTCAATTTTTTCCCCGCCCCTTTTTCTTCTGCGGCTGGAAAAAATCGAAACGTCTGCTCAGAAATTTAGCTACGTTTTCGATCTCTTTTGTGCATTTTTCACCAAAGCTAAACATGTCTTTCTGATGTTTACTATTTTCTTCGGTACTTTTTCTACTTTTTGTACTTTTTCGGTCTTAACGCGATCCTCTAGTTTCCCATGTAGGTTTCGCCAATCGAACCGTAACGGCCAATACTTGGACCAATATTGGCGGGACGATGATCGATTAACCAATTGTACGCCAAAGCTCGGCTGAGTATTGACTGGCCAACATTGGTTTGATGATACGAGGCCAATGTTCGGCCAAATATAGACTCGCTAATCATTGGCTTGTCGATACGAGGCCGATGTTTGGCGAAGGATAGACTCGCCAATCATTGGTTTGCCGATACGCGGCCAATTTTCGGCCAAACGTAGACTCGCTAATCATTGGCTTGTCGATACGAGGTCGATGTTTGGCGAAGTATAGACGGGCCAATCATTGGTTTGCCCATACGAGGCCAATGCTCGGCCAAGTATAGACTTGTTCATTATTGGTTTATCGATATGAGGCCGATGTTTGGCGAAGTATAGACTCGCCAATCATTGGTTTGCCGATACGAGGACAATGTTCGGCCGAGTAACGCATGATCGAACCGCAATTCGTATATTGACGATTCATTGTTTCGCGTTGAAGTCATTGAAAGACGAGATAAATACTTTTTACGAGTCCATTGGACATTTTTCTTAACAAATATACTACCAAATCAATGCACTCATTGTTGGCCGATTCTCGAACGAGCTCATACGCGATATTCTGCCGATTTTTATGAACCATCCTACACTGACAGAAAAATTCTAGTAATATTAACTAACCGCGTCTATTTATTTATTTTTTATTTGAATTAACTAGATTTTTCCTGAAATCAAATTTTTCCTATTGCATTCCATTATTGGAATTATTCATTTTAAATATATTTATTTATTCAAATTAAACTTGAACTAATGAACTAATGGTCTGTCTTTATTGCAGCACACATATTAACGGGTTGTGGGAGTAGAGAAGGTGGAGAGAAAATAATTATATATATATAGGTTAGGTTTGAAAATTCTATAACATGTCATTCGATAACACTCTCTAATTATCACAAGGATATTAACTAATTGATATAGTTTATGTCATACAAATAATGATGAAAATCCATTTGGTATCTTATGCCATATCTGCGATTCAAATGTTACAAGTACTCGGTAGCATAGGGGCAGCGTGTTTGGCTATGAGTAGGGAAGTTCAAGGTTCGAGCCCCATTATGGGGTGAAATATTTTCTTCGAACTAATCATTTCGAAAGACCAGGTAATGGCGAATTACAATACAAAAATAATTAATTTTTTTTTTTTGGCTGTGCAGGCCCAATTTTGGTGATCTACATTGGGTCACAATTATCCGCCAAGACTCGGTCGATAATCGGGCCAAGCTCGAGTGCCAATGATGGCAATCTTGAGGGGGCTTATTGTTGGCCGATTCTCGAATGAACTCCTACGCGATGCTCGGCCGATTCTCATAAGCCATTCTAGGGCCAATATTGATTGCGAATATCGGGCCGCTCTTATCATCCAAGGCTCGGTCGATGATCGGGCCAAGCTCGAGTGCCAATGTTGGCAAGCTTGGCGTCGAGCATCGGCCAATCATTGGCCACTACCGATCACCCTACATGGGTTCTCGGCTGTTTTTTTACGGCTTTTGCAATATTTTTTTACGGGCAAAAGCATCGAAATAATCAATCTCATTGTTTTTCCATAATCTTTATTAACATTTAAATAAGCTTTACAAATTTTTTGAAGTCAAAATATATAATAGAATAAAAGTTATAGTGGCCGACAGGAAGACATCAAGTAAAAGAGGTGCTTGACGGTGACCAAGATTGCGCCTGTTCTGCTTATCTGAAATCAAAAAACCAAACAGAATTTTAATCTTCATATTTAAGACTAGCGATTGAACTAGAGTGAATTCTAAATTACAAAAATTGACTTTTTTGTACACTTTTGAAAATTACATTCTATTTTTTACTCATTTTTTCTTAAGTTTTTCGCTCGTACAAAAAAAACTATCGAAGCAATCATGATAATCCTAGTTCAATCGCTGGCTTATAACATATTAAAGATGCTGTATAAATTTGAACAAGATCGGTGCAGTAGTTTCTGAAATATCGTGGTCACCGTTTCGAAAAATGGTGTTTCGAGAAAAACGCGTTTGAAAGTATACCTGCTCCGTTCCAGGGCCGTAACTTGTGAACCACTTCGAATATCGAAAAATCCTTTGGCACACATGTTCTACACATGTTGTAGATGTGATTTATGAAAAAAAATCGATTTTTTCGACCCGAGAAACTAGAGGACCGCCTTAAGTAACGAAAAAAAAAATCGAAAATATGGTTTGAAATTAAATTTAATTCGGGTGGGATAGGATGTGCAGACCGAAAAAGTACTTTTCTCACTTCCAAACTGTCGAATAATAAAAAAGTGAATATCGAAAGGGCAAGTTGAGTTTTGGTGAAAAATGCACAAAACACGTCTAAAATGTATCTAATTTTTGTCAGAATTTTAAAAACGGTCCGAGGAGACGTTTCGATTTTTTGGGGCCGCAGAAGGACAAGGGGTGAGAGAAGTAAAGACAAAAATAGGTATTTTTTACTCCAGGGGTGAGGTTTTCCACTATGGAAGTCAATAATCAATGACGGTGAGGAAAATAGTTTTCTGAGTTGAACTGGAATACCTCATGTATGTATATGTAGGTATGTATTTATTTATGTATGTATATGCATGGTATGTATGGATTTTTGTGGCGAAGACTCGAAAAAGCTCCTTGAAATCGAAAGCTCGATCGAGTGGGTGCTCCGTGCTCTTCCGCTGACACGGCTTTGTACAGATGTATGCCGCGAAGACCGGTCCGACTGCATAAAGTAGATACAGTAGGTCTAGTGGATAAGGATGGTATACGATCAGACCTGAAATCTTGGCGTACGGCTCGCGCTACTCCGAGATAGCCGTACACCTAGCGCGATAAAATTCGCTCGGTGCCAAGCTACTCGACTGGGAAATGCATACTTGCTGGTTGCGAATTAAGCGGATGTGGGAGTGAAAGATTTAGGGCGATCGCTTTCTACTTCTTTGTCTTTCTTTCGCTCTTAACTGTGAAAACAAAATTCACACACCAACTATAATATTTTCGTTTAAGAATAATGAATGTAAATCTAAAAAATCAAAAATCATATTTTTTAAGGAAATTAAATTCTCTATATCGGTAATATTAAATTCTCTGTCTTTAATTTTATTAAAATTCGAGCGTATTCAATTTCAGCTATTACGTTTAATTTCAAGTTCCGATCACATTCTCTTATTCTTTCTTTCTTGTGCTTAACAGTTATAAATAATTCACTTTAAGAAACAAACTGAAACATTTTTATTAATATCAATTCACGATAATAAAAAACATGGTGTTTTCAACAAAATTATATTTTTAATTTCGGTAACGTTCAATCCGACACTATTAAGTGTATGAAAAATCCTTTTTAAATTTAATCAATCACGTTGACTCACAATTTCCAATAATCCCCCCTTTCTTTCTCTCTCACTCTCTTTCTTTTAACTATGAATAATGTTTTACCAGAAAAAAAAACTAAAATATTTTTTTGCAAAAATGACTATTGATTTAATCACAGAAAAATCGTTTCATTTTTTTTGCTATAATTCAATTTTACTTTTCAGTCATATTAAAATGACCATCGGTATTTGTAATAAAATTCCCTTTTTTTCATGAAATAAAAATACAACTTTTAACAATCATCGCTTTCTTTCTCTCTCTCTTTGTTTTGATTTTCTATTGATAACCTCTGTTAACCAATTTCAATAATTTCAATAATTTATAGTCACAAATAATCGCCATTAGTGTTTAAAATAAAAATCATAATTTTCTTAACACAATTGAATATTCAACAAACAGATAATAAGAGGCTGGAAGCTTCCAAAGTGACGAACGCCGTTTTTCGCGCGATAATTTCGAAGTGAACACTTTCCTCGTTGTCCAATGCCTCCTGGAACTCTACTCTCAATTGTGCACGCGTTCCCGTGCACGCTTACGATCGGAGAGAAGCACGAGCACCGGGTGCGCGAAACATTAACGGGAACTGGTACAAGTGCCCTACGAGCTGCTGCGTGAAAATAATGGAAATGGCAAAAAAAAAACTACGCCTCGTAATGGAGGTAGTCGAAAAGAGTGGTGGTAGAAAAAGTAAAAAAAATCACAAAAGAAAGTGAAAAAAAGGGACGCGTTGAAAAGTGAACGCGGTACTGTGGAGAGAGCCTCAATGGGATTGCGATCGTGCGTCTCAATTTTGCGCGGGTTAAATTTGCAGTTCTTTTGTCTATTCCTCCCCCCCCCCCACCCCCGCCTCTTGGCCGACGCCGCTCATTCGGTTTCCCGCACTAACAGCACTTGAACGAGATATTTTCACTTCGACATGCAGAGGCGAAAAGGATAACAATGCAACGAGTGAGGAAAATGAGGGTACGAGTATAGATTGAGTTACACGATCGTGCGACTTTTTTTGTTATGGGCGAGGCGGAAAAACGAGACGAGGCTGTTACATCTTTTTTTTTTGCATTCGCTACTGCAGCTTTGTATCGGAGAGCGTTTCAGCGATAAATGCTGGAGTGCACTTTATTTTTGCTTTTCATGATATTCCGAAATTTCTAAACAAGTTCGATAATATCGATAAATATTAAATGCCTTTTCAATCGTATTCATTAATTCATTAATATTCATTCAGTTAATTGATTAATTAATTCGTTAATATTGATTTCGTTAATAGATTAATTAATATACATTCTGTCGATCGATGCATCAATATTCATTCAAGTCGTTAATACATGTATATTCATTCAATTAATTGATTCATTGATGTTCTTTCGATTTCCACATTCATAATGACGTTGACGCTTGCATCATTGGAAGGCAACGATATTTCTGTTCCATTTTTTATTCGTTATTTTTATAATTGCCCGAAGCCTATTTCTTTTAAATTGAGGCCGTAGATTTCTAATACGAATGCGTAGAAACGTTTCACCAATTTTCGGAGCCTGAATTGGGCAAAAATCATTTGAGTAATTAAGAAGAAACCATTTTCGTCGCATTCCAACGATGCAAACTTGAACTTCATAGTTCATTATTATTCGTTCAATCAATTGAACCATTAATATTTTTTCGATTCACCAGTTCGTCCAATCCATTGATTCATTAATATTCATTGAATTCATTTATTCGTTAATATGTATTCTGTATATTAATTAATTAATATTGATTTAATAAATTAATTTATAAAAATTCATTAACTCGATAAATTCATTTGTATTCAACCAATTCATCAATATTCATTTCATTCATTAATATCTATTCACTGTTGCATACGTTATGTGAAAGTAAGGCAAGTGCGGAACTGGAAATGTGGAGGTAAAAATGACGTTCGCTATTAGCAAATCGAGAACGTCAAATCAACACTTGTAGGAATTGTAGGAACACTTGTATTATGTACAACTATATGTAGGAAAATTCCTTCGGGATCTCGCTCTAAAAAACACGTTACGGTGGGAAAAAATTAAAAAGAAAAATGCGCAGATTCGCGACGCACGGGACAGACGTGTGGACGTACTGAGGACGAAGTCTCGTTTAATTTTTATTTCATCTCAACCTATACCACTAAAAAAAATCTTCGGTTGATTTCAGCAGTCGACTTGGACCCCCCACGCACAGCTAACGTGGGGAGAAAAATATTCGAAAGTTTTTGTTGTCCGTATACACGCGAGCGCAATACTTCGCATTTTTCCGGTTTTTCTTCTCCCACAGGGGAGAGAACGAACCAGAAATGAAAAATTCTTCAAGTAAAGAGAACTTGAAGTGGCTCTCTCTTCACCCTTCTCTCTCTCTCTCTCTCTCTCTCTCTCTCTCTCTCTCTCTCTCTCTCCCTCTCTCTCTCTCTCCCGCGTCTCCTCGTTTTTGCCTCGACAAATACGGCAAGCTCATAAAAAGTCTCACGTACAACTATAGCGATACTTGTGAACTCGCGGGTGAGTTTCCCTCTTTCTTTCTTTTATACGCATTCGCGAGTTTGCCTCCTGGCGAATCTCGCATTGTGAAACACTCGTTTTATAATTTTCCAGACTCGGCAGCTTCGCCATATGCAAATATTTATATATACATACATTTAAACACACGCTCGCTCGCACACACACACACATGCATGCATGTATGTGTGTATGTATGTACACTGCCGGCCAAAAGTTTGGGTACACTAGTCGAAATTTCTTACCGCACCAAAAGTTAGATAGCGGACTCAAAAATGAAGATAATTGAATTTCCCAAGCGGCGTTTTGAAGAGAACAAATTTATCTTTTTTTGCCTTTTTAAAAAAGCCTTTACGATTTTTCGGGTATTCTTTGGCCGTCGGAAACTAACTGCAAAGTTTGTGGAACATTTTTTCCTCGGTTTTTTCCATGGTAAAATTAAAAAGGATATCAAAACCGACATTTCTGTTTTGTAGAAAGTCTGGGACGATTTTTTTCACCCCAGTATTGCATTTTTAGCTAAAAAAAGGCATGTTTTAGAAAAAAAGGCGTCATCGGAGAACTATAGGGTTTCAGAGGAAATGTCGAGAGGGTAAAAAGTTGCATGGGTTCATACTGGAGTGGCTAGAATTTGTTCAGCATTCTTTGGGACATTTTTTTCACCATTTTTGGTTGGAACTTTGACGAGTGGAGAGGCTCCACTTAGGAATTATGGGGTCTACGACAATATATTAAGAAAGGAAATTTTGTTTACATTTTTATATTTAATTGACTAGAATTTTAAAAAATCGGTGGAACTCGGAGAATCTTTTTTCGATTAAAAACTCGTATAGAGCAGGTAAGAGACTTAATTGACTATTTTTTTTGCGTTAAAAAGCAAGTCCAAAAGTTTAAAGTTGTGTGGTGGTGGATTTGTGATAAAGGTTCGAAAAAAGCACCTCGTTATTTGGAAAAAAAAATCACGGTGAAAAAAGTATTAAACGAAAAGTCTGGAACGAAATGTCAGCGAAGCTAAAATTCTTATTTTAGCTTCGCTTTAGAAAAAAGATTGTAACTTCTTAGTTACAATCTTTTTTCTTTTTCATATTTTGTATTAAATTCGATAGTTCTCGGGGCACATTAACTAACTGACGACGACTCTCCAAGTTCCACCGAAAAAAATTGAAAAATCTAAAAAATTGTTGCTAATTAGCAATGAAAATGTAAACAAATTTCCTTTCTTAATATATTCTCCCAGACCCCATAATTCCCAAGTGGAGCCTCTCCGCTCATCAGAGGACCTAAAAAATCTAGCTCCTCCAGTGTGAACCCGTGCAACTTTTTACCCTCTTGACATTTCGTTGTCGGACAAAAGTGACGGTGACAAAAGTGTCGATTTTGAGATCTTTTTTGAGTTTACCATGAAAAAAAAACCGAAGAAAAAATGTTCCACAAACTTTGCAGTTAATTTCCGACGGCCAAAAAATAGCCAAAAAATGGCCACGTTAAAAGGTGCGTATCAGGGCGAAAAAAAATCATAGAGAATTTTCTAAAAAAAAAAACAAAATAAAGCTAAGTTTGTCCTCTTCAAAACGCCGCTTGGGAAATTCAATTATCTTTATTTTTCAGTCCGCTATCTGACTTTTAGTGCGGTAAGAAATTTCGATTAGTGTAAATTAGTACGAGTAGTGTGCGGCCGTGTTGATAATACGAGATGTTGAGGAATAGGCTTCGATTCGGCCAGTGAGATTTACCGGCCGTTTACGTTTCGATCCTTGGTTCGGATCCTCTTCAGAAACTTTATTTGTTCTACAAATTTCGTGATACAAATTATATTAATAGAGTTTACAGATTTTGTATAATTGTACTTTGTGTTATGAATAAGTTTTAAATGTGTTATAATGATTTGTGCAAATTTTGTGTTAGTTTTTTCTCTCATAATTTTTCAATCATGGTGATATTGTATGAGTGATTATTTGTAAAAAGTTAATTTATTCTTTTTGTTGAGTAACAAGGGTGGCGAGTGAGAGTGTGATGTTGTGAGAAAGATAAGAATTATGTTAGATGACGAACCTGAATATTGTCGATATTTCTAGTTTTCTTTGGTTTGTGCTTGGAGGATGGTCGGTGTAGACGGTATTTGTGATAATAAAATACTGTCTCGTGAGGTTGAATCGGAGGATTGATTCGGAACCGTTCTTATTATTCAATTGATAAGCTTAATCGTTTTTTGGCGATTGTATTATCTGTGAGAAATTGGTATAATGAAAGAAACTTTAGTTCGATCTACTGTCTTGATTAATGAGATTAATGAGATGTTGTGTGAAAGTGGTAATTACCTATTAAAATAAAATAAATATATCCCCGCAAGCACAAAGAAGAAAATTAGAAAAAATTTTCTCTGCTCCACATGTCGAGTAGTGACGTCCTAGAGAGTTCGAGAAAGACTAAGTGGCGAATTTAATGTTTCTAGAGAGAGGGAGAATGATCCTTTGTCAGTGCTGTGTCAAAAGTTTGAGGGTACCCGTGTCATGTTAAGAGTTATTTAAAAAATAAAAATAAATAAAAATAAATGTATCGTGTTAGAGATTTTGAGGTTAATGTGTTATGTCAAGAGTTTTAAAATTGAGTCACGAGTTTAAAAATTGATGTGTGTAGTTATGGTGATAAAATATTATTATGATTATATTATTGAATTGTATATTGAGCTTAGCTTATTTATGTCAGTTCTAAAATGTATGGCATTAGGATGCGCTTTGATTTGAATCATTTCTAGGATCAATCTTTTTTTGAGCCATTGTTCATTGTTTAAAATTTTTACATCATCAAATTTGAAATCGTGTGTTTTTGTTCTATTGCGTGCTGTGCTAGAGCTGTGTGTATTGTGTTGGTGTGTTTTAGGCTACTTTTGTGTTCATTGATTCTGTTTTTAAGGTATCTTTTTGTTTGGCCTATGTATGTGGAGTTACAATCATTACAATCAATTTTGTACACTATGTTAGATTTTTTGTTGTTATCTATTTTGTCTTTGGTGGAGCCTGTGATCGATAAGATGTTGTGTTTGTTGTTTGTGACTAGTGTTATATTATATTGTTTGAAAAGACGAATTAGTTGGTGATCGATGTTTTTTGTGTATGGTAGATTTATTAGTCTAGAGGAGTCAAAGTTATTATTTTTTTTATTTTGATTGTTGATTGTAGAAAGTCTTTGTTTTATTATTTTTTCTGTGAAAGAAATCGGATAGCAATTTTTTATCATCGTGTTCCTAATGAGTTGAAGATTTTTATAGTGAAAAGACGGATGAGATAGTTTTATTGCTCTGTCAACTAACATGTAAATTATAGCTTTTTTTGGGAAAGTGGATGGTGTGAAAAAAAGTTTATAAATCTGCCAGACCAAGTAGGTTTTACCTCCATAAAGCTAGCAGAGCAAACTCCCGAAAATGGATTAAATTGATATCAAAATTTTGTGCTTCTTATGTGCTAATTTTGTGCTCCATTTAAAATTTTTGTGCTCTTACCGTTTAGCGGGAAATTAGAAATCAAAAGTGCTTTGCGAATATCGAACAGCCAAACCCCGATTTTTTTTTCGCCCGATACAAACCCTCAAAAAACCCCTATATAAGAGAATTTACCATTTTTTGGATATACTGACATGAAAATACATAATATTTATGTGCTTTTTATGTGCTCTACGAATATTCAAGAGCCAAACCGCTAAAACGCAAATTTCTCCCAAAACCACCCCCACAAGACCCAAATTACCCGCAAATACGAGTAATGGTTATTTTTTCGATATCGCAAAATCAAAGTAGTCCACGTTTATGTGCTTTTTATGTGCTCTATGAATATCCAAGAGCCAAACCGCTAAAACGCAAATTTCTCCCAAAACCACCCTTACAAGACCCAAGCTACCCGCCAATACGAGTATTGGTTATTTTTTCGATATCGCTAGATCAAAGTAGTCCACATTTATGTACTTTTTATGTGCTCTACGAGTATCTAAGAGCCAAACCTCTAAAACGAAAATTTCTCCGAAAACCACCCCTACGAGATCCAAGCTACCCGCCAATACGAGTAATGGTTTTTTTCCGATATCGCAAAATCAAAGTAGTCCACATTTATGTGCTTTTTATGTGCTCTATGAATATTCAAGAGCCAAACCGCTAAAACGCAAATTTCTCCCAAAACCACCCCTACAAGACACAAGCTACCCGCAAATACGAGTATTGGCTATTTTTTCTATATCGCAAAATCAAAGTAGTCCACATTTATGTGCTTTTTGTGTGCTAATTTTGTGCTCCTTTAAAAATTTTTGTGCTCTTACCGTTTAGCGGGTAATTAGAAATCAAAAGTGCTCTGTTGGCTTACCATCAAGCTAGCAGAGCACTTAATGATATTTGGCATATCTAAGAATGAAACTACGTGATATTTATGTGCTTTTTATGTGCTTTGCGAATATCGAACAGCCAAACCCCTATTTTTTTTCGCCCGATATAGACCCTCAAAAAACCCCCAAATAAGAGCATTTACCATTTTGTGGATATACTGAAATGAAAATACATCATATTTATGTGCTTTTTATGTGCTCTACGAATATTCAAGAGCCAAACCGCTAAAACGCAAATTTCTCCCAAAACCACCCCCACAAGACCCAAATTACCCGCCAATACGAGTAATGGTTATTTTTTCGATATCGCAAAATCAAAGTAGTCCACATTTATGTGCTTTTTATGTACTCTATGAATATCCAAGAGCCAAACCGCTAAAACGAAAATTTCTCCAAAAACCACCCCTACAAGACCCAAGCTACCCGCCAATACGAGTATTGGTTATTTTTGCGATATCGCAAAATCAAACCAGTCCACATTTATGTGCTTTTTATGTGCTCTAGGAATATCCAGGAGCCAAACCGCTAAAACAAGAATTTCTCCCAAAACCACCTCTACAAGACCCAAACTACCCACCAATACGAGTATTGGTTATTTTTTCGATATTGCTAAATTAAAGTAGTCCACATTTCTGTGCTTTTTATGTGCTCTACGAATATCCAAGAGCCGAACCGCTAAAACGAAAATTTCTCCCAAAACCACCCCTACAAGACCCAAGCTACCCGCAAATACGAGTATTGGCTATTTTTTCGACATTGCAAAATCAAAGTAGTCGACATTTATGTGCTAATTTTGTGCTCCATTAAAAATTTTTGTGCTCTTACCGTTTAGCGGGTAATTAGAAATCAAAAGTGCTCTGTTGGCTTACCATCAAGCTAGCAGAGCACTTAATGATATTTGGCATATCTAAGAATGAAACTACGTGATATTTATGTGCTTTTTTATGCTTTGCGAATATCGAACAGCCAAACCCCTATTTTTTTTTCGCGCGATATAAACCCTCAAAAAACCCCCAAATAAGAGCATATACCATTTTTTGGATATACTGCAATGAAAATACATCATATTTATGTGCTTTTTATGTGCTCTACGAATATTCAAGAGCCAAACCGCTAAAACGCAAATTTCTCCCAAAACCACCCCCACAAGACCCAATTTACCCGCCAATACGAGTAATGGTTATTTTTTCGCTATCGCAAAGTCAAAGTAGTCCACATTTATATGCTTTTTATGTGCTCTATGAATATCCAAGAGTCAAACCGCTATAACGCAAATTTCTCCCAAAACCACCCCTACCAGACCCAAGCTACCCGCCAATACGAGTAATGGTTATTTTTTCGATATCGCAAAATCAAAGTAGTCCACATTTATGTGCTTTTTATGTGCTCTATGAATATCCACGAGCCAAACCGCTAAAACGCAAATTTCTCCCAAAACCGGCCCTACAAGACTCGAGCTACCCGCAAATACGAGTAATGGTTATTTTTTCGATATCGCCAAATCAAAGTAGTCCATATTTACTGAATGTGGACTATTTTGATTTGGCGATATCAAAAAAATAACCATTACTCGTATTGGTGGGTAATTTCGGTCTTGTGGGAGTTTATATTTACTAAATGTGAACTACTTTGATTTGGCGATATTGAAAAAATAACCATTACTCGTATTGGCGGGTAATTTCGGTCTTGTGGGGGTGGTTTTGGGAGCAATTTTCGTTTTAGCGGTTTGGCTCTTGAATATTCGTAGAGCACATAAAACGCACATAAATATGATGTATTTTCATTTCAGTATATCCACAAAATGGTAAATGCTCTTATTTGGCGGTTTTTGAGGGTCTATATCGGGCGAAAAAAATAGGCGTTTGGCTGTGCGATATTCGCAAAGCACATAAAAAGCACATAAATATCACGTAGTTTCATTCTTAGATATGCCGAATATCATTAAGTGCTCTGCTAGCTTGATGGTAAGCCAACAGAGCGCTTCTGATTTCTAATTACCCGCTAAACGGTAAGAGCACAAAAATGTTTAATGGAGCACGAAATTAGCACATAAAAAGCACATAAATGTGGACTACTTTGATTTTGCGTTATCGAAAAAATACTCGTATTTGCAGGTAGCTTGGGTCTTGTAGGGGTGGTTTTGGGAGAAATTTTCGTTTCAGCGGTTCGGCTCTTGGATATTCGAAGAGCACATAAAAAGCACATAAATGTGGACTACTTTAGCAATATCGAAAAAATAGCCAATACTCGTATTGGCGGGTATTTCGGTCTTGTGGGGGTGGTTTTGGGAGAAATTTTCGTTTTAGCGGTTTGGCTCTTGAATATTCATAGAGCACATAAAAATCACATAAATATGATGTATTTTCATTTCAGTATATCTACAAAATGGTAAATGGTCTTATTTGGGGGATTTTTGAGGGTCTATATCGGGCGAAAAAAAAATAGGCGTTTGGCTGTTCGATATTCGCAAAGGACATAAATATCACGTAGTTTCATTCTTAGATATGCCAAATTTCATTAAGTGCTCTGCTAGCTTGATGGTAAGCCAACAGAGCACTTTTGATTTCTAATTACCCGCTAAACAGTAAGAGTACAAAATTTTTAAATGGAGTACAAAATTAGCACATAAAAGGCACATAAATGTGGTCTACTTTGATTTTGCGATATCGAAAAAATAGCCAATACTCGTATTTGCGGGTAGCTCGAGTCTTGTAGGGCCGGTTTTGGGAGAAATTTGCGTTTTAGCGGTTTGGCTCTTGGATATTCATAGAGCACATAAAAAGCACATAAATGTGGACTACTTTGATTTTGCGATATCGAAAAAATAACCATTACTCGTATTGGCGGGTAGCTTGGGTCTTGTAGGGGTGGTTTTGGGAGAAATTTGCGTTTTAGCGTCTTGGCTCTTGAATATTCGTAGAGCACATAAAAAGTACATAAATATTATGTATTTTCATGTCAGTATATCCAAAAAATGGTAAATTCTCTTATTTGGGGGTTTTTTGAGGGTCTATATCGGGCGAAAAAAAAATAGGGGTTTGGCTGTTCGATATTCGCAAAGCACATAAAAAGCACATAAATATCACGTAGTTTCATTCTTAGATAAGCCAAATATCATTAAGTGCTCTGCTAGCTTGATGGCAAGCCAGCAGAGTACTTTTGATTTCTAATTTCCCGCTAAACGGTAAGAGCACAAAAATTTTAAATGGAGCACAAAATCAGCACATAAAAAGCACAAAATTTTGATTTCAATTAAATCTATTTTCGGGAGTTTGCTCTGCTAGCTTTATGGAGGTGTAGGTTTTCTGTACCAATTTGTGATGATTGAATTTCGATTGCGGATTAAGAGTATATCGAGAAAAGGAATTTTATTATTTTCTTCTATTTCTGATGTAAATTGTAATTTTGAATTATATGAGTTAAAAATATTGATTGTGGATTCAATTTTGTCCGTTGGCAAAGCAATAATAATGTCATCGACATATCTTTTGTATAGTGGCAATGAAAATTTTAATTTTTCTAAGCATTTTTTTTCTAAATCAATCATAACAATGCTGGATAGTATCGGAGCAACAGGTGAACCCATTGGTAATCCAGAAATTTGTTGATCAATTTTGTTTTGCCATGTAAAATTCGATTAGTGTACCCAAACTTTTGTATATATATATATATTTATACATAAGACTTCGAAGTAACTCGAGGCGAGCGAAGTGAATCGAAAGTTGCCGAAACGCATATCGATTGGATTAAATCGAGGAATAAATTTATTTTTTCTTCAATACACGTTTTTAAGATAATTTCAAGGTCAACTTTTCTCCAGAACGAGAGCATATATTTTTTAAAGCTGCATCTTATTCGAGGTAAAAAAACTCCATTGAAAAGAAAAAGTTGAGCTTGAAGTCACCTTGAAAAGGTCCACTGAATACAAAAGTGAACACACCGTTTTGATCCTCGTTTAAATTTACTCGACAGGTGTCTCGGGATATTTCGATTTACTTGGTCGTGTTCACGAGTCATTTCGATGTTTCAACATAAATGGGACACACCCTTGTACATGCATCTCCGAATTGCAGTCGAAATTGGTATTGGCGAACGTGCGAGATTTATCGGCCGAGCGGGAAATGTGCGCGCCACCACTGTACATCGGAGATCTCATTTGATTCACTCTCCCACCAGCCGAGCGATAGTTATGCGAAATCTCAGCCGAGGAACGAGGCGTCCCGAAGCCTCCGTTCGTTCTCGGCTCTCTCCCGATGCGTCGCCCAACCGCGCTCGTCTCTCCTGTCATATCGCTTAAGCCCTTTCGCACGTGAGAGATTTCCTCGTCGAGTGATGGAAACATAAATTGATGTAGGACATTGCACGAGTGTACGGGCGATAGGGAGAAGAGCCGTGCGGCGATGAGAGACAATGAGGCCTGTCCGAAAGGTGGGATAGGGATTAGAAAGGGAGAGAGAGAAAGCGTATGCTATCGTTTCTCTTGCTTTTCTCTTTGCCGCCTCTCACCCTCGTTTCTCCTATTGCATTTTATTTTGGGTGTGTGCGTGTGTGTATCTATATACAGGGTGTCCCTCTTATCTCTGTCACCCGAACTAACTCGGTAATTATCGACGCCACAAAAAAATCTTTCAGACAAAAGTTGTACGGTGTGAACAGGGCCATCAAATGCGACTATTTTTTTTTATTTCGGTGGCGCTTTCATTTTAGGCGCTGACGCACAGTGATGGTGACCGCCACTTTTTTAAATGGAATGGTACATTTTTTCAACTATCTTATGGAGCACCTCGAGCCGCATAAAAACCATTAGGGGGTCAAAGTCGTTCAAAGCCATTCAAGGTCAGTGTCGACGATACGAATCTAAATATCTCGGATCACAACCAAATATTTGGCAGTGATTGGTTCTACAACGCACCATAGTCCTATTTCCTAGAAAGAACAAAATCACGCGCAAATCACACGCAAATCACAACGCAAAATCACACGCAAATCACAACGCAAAATCACACGCAAAGTCCGCGCTCACGCGCGGAATGTGCAAGCTGGATCGAGCGTCTTCAGACAATTGAATTCTTTTTTATCGATGGAGGACACCACTAAGACGTGCCGAAAAAAGTTTCGCTTTGTTTCGATTTGTTGTCTACTAGATAACTTATTCGCAATTTGGTAAAACAAATATTTTATTTAACGTAGATTGAACTAATTTCGTGTGAGTTTTTATTTTAAAAGGTAGAAAATTAACAACGTTGTTGAGGTATAATAAAGCCGCTGTAAAAAGAATGTGGCTCAACGGTCGAAGCGATAACCTGACAACGGTTGGTCTGAAAAATGAAAATAAAAATAAATGTGTCCAAATGGGTGGTGTTAAAAAATGTAAATTGCGCGAAATTTTCACCCAATTCGGGGGCTTTAAAAGAATAAATTTAAAAAAAAATGAACCCGTCTCAGTGGTTACCGACGTTAACATTTTTTTTCGCTGAAAAATAACGAACGCCGCGACTCGCCTTTAAGGTAGTACCTCCACAGAAGAGTTGAATTAAGAAATGGTTGAAATTTGACATATATGTTATTCAATACATTATCCAAACATCTGTGCAATTTGAATAAGTTTGATCACCCCAAACCTGAGATATTTACACTTAAAGTTGGCTTGGTTTACACGCAACAAATGCGTTATGATTGGCAAACAGAGCATCATTAATTTTACCGTCAAAACTAAAATTAAGAAATTGATAAAAAACGAGGATAAGCTAGAGTAAGATATCACGAATAATGTGAAAAAAAATGAGAATGATTCACCATCTAGTTTCCAAGATATAACCATGAAAAGCCCTCACAATTTTGGTGCAAAGCCTGGCAAAGCCTGGCAAAGCCTGGAAAAAAAACAATTGGGGCAAAGCCTGGACAGTCCCGGCAAAAAGTTTACTGGCAATGGTAGATCAAAAACACAATATAAAATATATTTTACGGCAATAAATGATATCCATCGTATTATCTACTAGTACCGAGTCAACATTGCGTAGTTTTTAATTTTATTTATTACTAATTAAACCAATTATCAATCTTTTAAACATGAACATGGTATGTAAACTTTTGGTTGAGATTTTCGCAGAGGAACTACCTTAAATCGATAATACGATTCGATCATTTTCGTTTACTACTTAATATTTGATGGGAAAAAAATAGCGCGTGAGCAGCTAGTGTGCCATTGTTTGCTCAGCGCCGGACTCAGCACGGGAATATCTCGGCTAATTTTTGGTGCACGACATTAAAAAAAAAGCGTTTTACTTGCAAGAACCACACCCTATGTGACCACCACGGAAACACTGGTAGTTGTGAATCACCCTGTATATAAATCTATATATATGGAGTTCCCGTAAGATTTCAGCCGCCAGGAAAAAATGCGCGCCGGTGGGAAATATTGCGAGCGTAATGAAGAACTGCGTCGTTTGTATAATATACATGCATATATACATCACGCCGGCTAGACAACGATAATATAGAGCCGCGAGAAGTAAAATGAAATTGGAAGAAGCCTCGTAAACGAAACTAACAGAGAGAGCGAGAGAGGGGGAGAGAGAGACAGAGAGAGAGAGAGAGAGAGAGAGAGAGAGAGTTGCGAGGGCCGCGGAGGAGACGAGACTGAGGAAGAAGGAAAAGGAGATGAAGGCGCTCAGATTTCATTGGAGTATAATCGTTAGAAAAGTAAATTAGAACATCCCTTCTGCTTAGTTATATGCAGCCATATTAAGCTGCTATCATTAGAACTCGCTCGCACTTCGGCGGCTGTACTCACTCGAAGGACCGGGGCCAAGCGGGTAGGAGAAGGAGGAGAATTGTGTACCTCTCGAAATTCCATTTAGGTTCCTCTCGAGATGGTTACTGAACCCTCTGTCTCTCTCACTCTCTCTCTCTCTCGCTTTCTCGCTCTCTCCCTCTTTCAGTCTGTCTGGCTTTTTCTCCCAGACGTCCACAATTTCTCCAAGGGCTTACACTCGAACCTCTCTTACCCTTCAATTACGATGCTCGCGAGAGCTTGCCCATTTGGCTTATACAGTAGCGTGCAAAAGTTTCGGGCCACCCTATTTTTCGTGCATATTGCATAGAAATACAATGGTACGGGAAATACAAACGAGTGATGACACTTATAATTGGCGTCGAGATGCCTGATATTTTTAAAAAATGTTGTATAAACAGTAATATCACTGTTCAACAATTAATTATCCAACAGTTTTTATTTAATGACTGTGCAAAAGTATTGGTCCGTATACTATTGCGTATGAAAAGAAAAACAAAACATTATAAAAATAACAAAACATGGTTGAGTTTTCTCTCTAGGGTCAATACTTCGTTGCCATGCCCTTAGCAGCGATTCGGCAGCACATCGTCGGGGTATAGACGCAATTAATTGCGAGATGCGATCATGTGGCATCTTTTCCCACTCATATTGCAAATGATCCCATAATTCCGTCTTGTTGGAGTGATGCTTCGTTCCAACGCGAACCTTGAGCTATTGCCACCAATGTTCAATCGGATTTAAATCCGGTGACTGCGAGGGCCAGTCGAGAAGGCGCACTTTTCGGCTTTCAAGGAAATTCTTCACAAGACGCGAAGCTTGTTTGGGATCATTGTCGTGTTGAAATATCCACCCATTCGGCATATTTTTCTTTGCAAATGGGAGCATATGGTCTTGCAATATATTTCGATACATTACAGCGTCCATATTGCCTTGGATTTCTATTAGCGGATCAATACCGTTATCAAAAAATGCTCCCCAAACTTTAACATTTTCGCCACCGTGTTTTACAGTTGGAATTTGATATCGTATATCGTATTTGGTACCTGCTGGACGTCTTAAGTCGTTACCCCCACTTGTAGCTCAAAAAGGCCTTTTTCATGAATTTTTTTAAAGAAAACTACAAAACTTTTTTAATCGATCAATATACCATCTTAAAGAACATATCTTGAAGAACTTTCAGTAATTTTTTTATTGAAAAATATTACATTGTTTAGTGGCAAATGGCCGTCAATGAAATAATGTTTTTATATACACGGTTTGCGGTGACCAACATTGCGGCGAAGTGGATCATCTGAAAAAAAAATGGGGATGGATTTAGTCAAATATAAGTATAAACTAGTCTTTAATCGAAGGATTTTAAAAAATATTCATTTTTCACAAAATGGCGGACAGTCAAAGTTAATGGTTCGATTTTAACGAAAAAAACGGCCGTTTTTTGGCTATAAAACGGCCATTTTTTTCGAAAAAAAAAAAAATCGAACGATTAAAGACTACATTTTTATGTATTAAATAAGCCTGCAAAATTTCAAGAAAATCGGTTCATTAGTGTTCGAGTAATCTTGGTCACCGACTTCAGAAATGCCATTTTGAGAAAAACGCGTTTAAAGTTTCAATTTCAGTTTACACGAAGAAAATATTTTTTTTTGTAAACTTACATAGAGTCATCTATTCCGGGCCCATACAGAAGTATGGGCCCGGATACTTATACTTCAAAAAAATGCAATAAAAAAAACGATTTTTTCAAAATCGCAAGTGGGGGTAACCCCTTAAGTACTTGCGACCATCACTTCCGAACAATCGAAATTAGGATTCGTCGGAAAAAAGAACTTTCTGCCAATTCGATACTGTCCAATGTTGATATTTTCTGGCAAAATTCAATCTAGCCTACTTATTCTTTGTGCTAATGAGTGGTTTGTTTACACCGACGCGCCCAATCAATCCCACAGCCTTCAAACGTCGGGATACCGTACTCCAACTGATATCAGCAAGATTTTCACTGCGTAATTTCCGCGAAATTATTGCTGCAGTTTTTCGCGGATCTCTGACGCACTTTCTTTTAATGATTTTGTCCACGCGTTTTGAAGTTTTTCGTGGTCTACCGCTTCGACTTTTATCACTGCCATACTTTTATCATGCATCCCAGGCTACGAAGAAAGAAAACGCAATTCCAAAAAAATACTGCATAACGAATAACGATACGATGTTCACGAACATGCGCGCGTGCGCGATAAAACATGCGAAATGAATAAGCCATGAATAAATCATGTCGAAAAGCGATATATGCGTATGTGCATATGTACATATATATTGTTGCTGTCAACGCGAGCACTGCGTGACGTTGTCCCAAATGAAATACGATAATCCTCGGGTCTCCGAGCATTTATGACGATAAATATATATTTATTTTTCGCCACGTCTCTTTGTGCCATCGCGGACTCGCGCGTGGGAACGATTATATTTCATTCCGAGCTTGCGCCACTGCGTGTCACTTTGATATATATTCATATATATACAGAGTGATCCACAACTATTAGGGCTCCCTTGGCGAACGTATAGGGTATGTCGTTATGAGAAAAACGCTTTTTTTTCGAAATGTCGGGCGACGAAAATTGGCCGAGATATTCCCGTGCTGAGTCCGACGCTGAGCAAACAATGGCACAGTTGTGGCTAACGCGTAATTTTTTTTCTTACAGCATTATATGATAAACGCAGATGATTTCATGGGATTGTCGACTTGCAAAGCTAATATCCGTGTACATTAGTTTATTGAGAAAAAAATTACTCGTCTAAAGGTGTGCTAAACAAACCCAAACAAACCCAAACAATATATATCTATATTTTATCACGCCGGAAACTACTGTGCCATTCTTTACTACTTACACTTTGAACGCGAATATCCTGGCCAGTTTTTATCGCATGGCATTAAAAAAAAAGCATTTCGCTCGGAATGACACACCCTGTATGGTCGAAAAGAGAACCTTAGAAGTTGTGAATCACCCTGTATATATATACTTTGTATATACCGACGTCAAATATATATCTATAATATATCGCCGTTATATATATTATTTGACGTCGTTATATATTTATATGAATGTGGCCATTAGATGCAGAGATAATGGACCAGAACGCGTTTTATCTCTCCTCACCAACGCTATGAGAGTCCAGTCTATGACACGTGCAAATAAACGTCATTTTTTCCATGAAATCGTGTTACAAGTGATAAAACGAATTTCACATCTCAACGTGCGACTTTCGCGCCTGATCATGTGCATTTCCCAGGTAGAAATTGACGATGAAAAAAGGGCTCGCCAAGCTCTGAAACAAGGCTTACATTTTTTAATTCAGGCTGAGCACCAGCCTGATTTCAGGCCTAGCTGAACCTCTGAATGATAACGCGGTTTCAGGCTCTTGCACACAGGCTTGACCAAAGGCTGGTAGAAAAGCCTGTACTAAGCCTGAAACGACGAAACAACAAGGCTCAAAACGAGCCTTAATGAAGCCTTCACGAGCATTTATGACCAGGCTTTTCCCAAACTTTTCCCGAGGCTATATGAGGCCTGTTTTTAGTTTTCTATATTCTACATTGGGGTAAATTTAATAAATTTCTAAAGAATTCATTTGATTTGTTATATATATTTATTATTTGTTATATTATTTGTTACAAAATATATATAAAAAATATTTTTAAAAACAATACTTTATTTTATTGCGTACTTTTATTTTCGTATACACTTTTTTGTGTACCTCATAAATATCGATAAGAGCATATGTTTAAATGTTCTGAGCTGCCTCCTTCGCTTTCGTTTTTCGTGCCTTCGCACCCGACAAATTTATTGCTACATTTTTTTTTCATGAAAGTACAGAAAAATATTATTTTAAACTTATTTTATTTTATCACAACCTGAAACAAGCCTGCATCCAGCCTTGATTTTTCAGCCTCAAAATTCACCGGCTGAATAAAGCTTGAAATAACCCTGAGTTTAGGCTAAGCAGCCAGTCTTGGTTCCAGGCTGCTCCAAACGATGCAATGAAACCTGGGCCAGGTCTGTCTCACTCAGGCTCGGTGAAACAAGGCTCGCACAAGCTTGTTTCCATCGCCAGCCTTTTAATTTCCTACCTGGGTTAGTGCTGATTACTTATCCGCCTCGAGAGCGAGGAGCGTCGGCATTTTTATCTCTAAAAACTTCGCTTCCGCGGTTAGCATAGCCATATTTTGGAAATTAACATTAAAAAAAACATGTTCGTCGAAAAATAAATACTCGTTGACTTTTCGAGGCCTCGAGAAAAAATGAATTTGCCTTTTTTGCTCTTGCTTTTTTTCTCGAAATACCGAAATTTCGGATTTACAAGTGCGCCTCGATTATGGTTTTTCTGATTGTCCGTCGATCTTTATTTCCAGGGAGGTCCAGCTTCCGCCTTCCCGTTGACCCAGACTCTATTGAACATTTATGGCCGCAGATCGGCCAGTCCTGATGACGCGGTGCACAATGACCACAATCAGGTTTGTAATTTGAATGCTAATTCCCGCTGATAATATTTGACGGCTGAATTAGGTGGTTGGGCGAGGGTAGCGTAGGGGCGTGCGTAAACGTCAAATATTTAGTATCGCTCGTATAATTCGAACAATTATTCGATTGAACAATTGACTCAGTTCGTAACGAATGCTCGTATCGAAGAAGCCTTTTTTTTGTGGTACATTTTTCAAAATGTTTTTTTTTTTTCATATTTAATTTGGGAAAAATGCGTATTTGAGGACAATACTACTTCACGAACTTACTTAAGAAAATAAGTATTTTTTTATCCTTAAATATATTTTGAAACGGAGAAGTCACCGAACTTGAACCTTGGCGAGAAGTATTAAGCCCGTAACGACCCTTAATGACTTTTTTCGTCGTTACGAACGTCAGGGGCGGAATAATATCTCTCATTTTTCATAAAAATAATTTATGATTGAGTCCTTTTATCTCCGCCCAACTTTTTTTGCCATTTTTATTAAATCATTCGCCTTTTATTGGAAGGGATAGTCGCGTTGCGAAATTCATCGGCCCCGAACACTTTGGAATATAAATAAAGGGAAAAAATGATGGATCGCCATTGACTCGGCATAATAATTGATCGAATACCCTCGCCCCATCGATTTTTCTCGCGCAGCATGCATTAACGGTGTAACGACGCGGCATGGAAATGCGTGATCGATCAAAACCATGCGCACTCTCGAGATCCGTTTGCTTATAAATTTGTGGGAATGCTCTCCGCGATACCGCCGACAGAGTTTCGACGTTCGGCAAAGGTTTTATCTTCTTTCGAGGATGGGTGTACTCGAATTTATAGGAGGAATTTTTTCATTCAGAATTTGAGGTCAAGATTTGGACATTTCTAATTTAGTTTTTCAGATGAAGAAATTGTATTTTTATTTAGAATTTAAAATAACAAGTTATTCAGGATTTTCAATACAAAATTGGACACCATTAATTGTTTTAAATAGTTTACTTAATAATTTTCAATACAGCGTTAGAATTTTTTATTCACAATTTGATACTAAGAATTAGATATTTTTTATTTAAAATTTGACACAAATAATTGGACATCTTTTATTTCAAATTTGCCACGAGGAATTGGAAATGTTTCATGTACAATTGGAAATAAAGAATCGGAAATTTCTTATTTAGAATGTGTATATTTCCAACAAAAAATGAAAAATGAAAAACCTGAAATTTTCAATTTAGAATGGAAAATAAAAAATTGGCAACCTCTTATTTCGAATTTTAATAAATTCGAGTTGAAAATGTTCAATTCAGAATGGGAAATCGAGAGTTGAAACTTTTTTATTTGGGATTTGAAATAAAGAATAATGAATTTTTAAATTAACACTTTTAGTACAAAATTGGAAATCGATAATTTAGAATTAAAAATTCAAAAGTGAAGATTTGTTATTTCAAATTTGAAAACAAAAATGTAAATGTTTAATTTTTAATTTTCAATAAAGAATTGGATATTTGTAATTTAGTATTTGAAATAAGGAATTGGATTTTTTAAAAATTTGTGATTAGAAATCGAGAATCAGTAACATTTTATTTAGAATTTGAAATAAAGATTTGGAAACCTTCAATTTAGAGTTTTAGAGAGAAATAGAGAATTTTTTATTTTTCGTTAGGATTAGATAGTTCAAAATTTTGAACTTGCCATACAGCAACTTGAATTCGAAACTACAGACAAAAAAATGGACATCGGACTCCTATTCTCGACATTGTACAGGCAGTTGGACGAAGAGCTCGCATCGTTGAGCCTCACATCGATGTAAACTGTCCGTACGGGCTGGTGTTCGCCAAATTTCTTGTTTACCGACGTGTTTTTACTCGGCGCTTCCATGACGTAAGATCGTGAGGAAAACCGGGACGAAGTTTCTTTGCCCTCCTGCGTTTATGCAGAACGCGAGACTGCACAGTTACGTTTGTCGGTAACTTATCCAACGGGGAAAGAGAGAGAGAGGGAGAGAGAGAGAGAGAGAGAGAGAGAGAGAGAGAGAGAGAGAGAGAGAGAGAGAGAGAGAGAGAGAGAGAGAGAGCGAACATATGTTCATTTCGTGCTGCGGAGCTACTCCCTAAAAGCACCGTGCAGATTAATTACATGCGGCGTAATGTTGATTGCGCATACAATGCCCTACTAGCTTTATCTTAAACTGTGACTAGTCGTAAAATCGATTAAAGATAAAACTAAAACGAAAACTATAACTAATTGTAAGACTAAAGCTAAAACTAATACTCAAACCATTTATTTATACGAATTTATCAATAGTTCAAGCCTCATGGCGTGCTTGAATTTTTTATGGCTGCGTGACACCCTTATATCATACGCTATTGAATTCCATAGGTAACACGCAGATGTGACAAAGGACCGTAAATAATAATTGGCGCGAAAAGTAGGTATAACAAAATGCCCACTTCTCAGTGGCCGCCGCATTTGTCTCGCACACGTACACTCAGGCCGACTCAAGCGCTGTACACTGAAAAAAATTATCGATCTGATATTATTTGTGTTATTGAATGAAATTTCGTCAATTCAATTGTTAAATTGTTGGTGTAAATAATCGGATTTATTAGTCCAAACAAAACGCTATTGACCTTAATAACATGCCGAAATTAAAAGTATTTAAATTCGAATAGATATATTGTTAGCCGAAAACAATATATTATTGAATCTATCTAAAAAATGATCGCGAACAAATTATATAGTTTCGAATGCATTTTCTGCAAAAAACAAAAAAAAGCGTTTCAATTCGCAAGATGAATATACTTGATTCGAGTACACAATAATTGAATTTCACTCGTTCGATTCGGATAACATTTCGATTGAGTAAATGTATTATTTTATTGTCTGAACCATATCCGATATTGAATTTTAAGTACGTTATTCGTTAAAATATGAGTATTTTATTTTGATTCGAAAATATTGAGCGAATGTCTAAAATGGTTAAGATTTTTAGCGAAAATAAAATTTGATTCCTGCCCATACACGAAGCGACTAAATCGTAGTCAATTTTTTTTTTTTTTTTTTTTTTTTTTTTTTATACAATTGCGTTAAACCAAACAATGTACTTGTTTTGATTAAATATCTGACTAAAATACAGCGATGTTCATTGAAATTATATATTTGAGGTTAAAGAATAATCTAGTAATATGACACGTGTATAATTAAACTGATTACATTACAGCAAACGATTCAATATTTTTTTGTTTGGTTGAAAAAATTCGGCTTTACTCTTCCGTATCATTTGGTGCGATACGATTTGTACGTGCAAATTGATGTACGATACTCGACATATTTTAGTTGGGAATGCAATCACAGATTTGACATAGCAAGCTAGGTTTTTTAGAATCAATTCGATGACACCTAATGGTGGATGAACAAAATTGTATTGACTGACTAAACAGAACAGTGAGAAACTTAGTCATTAGAAGTACAAATAAGCCTCCGCCGTTTGACAAAAGATGGCCCGGATGATAAAACGTCAAATTGTAAGGTTGGACATCTGGCAAGACCATAACCATGAAATATTAGAGATTTTGTATCAGCATCACACAATTTTTTTCGTGCGAAAATGTCGAGTTTTGAGCCGAATAAACGTCATTTGCGGGAACTTTATAACTCTTCTTTACTTTTTTAATTTGAAAAAATCTGCAGCCGAGGACAATCGATTGCTTGTAGAAGCATATGGTGAGGCTGCTTTAAGTGAGAGAAGTTGTCGTGAGTAATTTAAAAAGTTTAAGAACGCCGAGTTTGACGTCGAAGACAAACAACGTAGCGGAAGGACGAAACGAAGACGCGGAATTGGAAGCTTATTGGAGGGAGATTCGCGCAAACGCAAGAGTTTCCGCAAATTACGCTTATTCGGCTCGAAACTCGACATTTTCGCACGAAAAAAATTATGTGATTGCTGATACATCGCTAACATTTCGAGGTTATGGTCTTGCCAGATTTCCAACCTTACGATATGACGTTTTCCATCTGACAATTTCAAACATAACCTCCTGCTGGGGCCATCTTTTGTCAAGCGAAGACTTATTTGTACTTTCAATATTTTCGAACCACTCTCAGAGTACAAATCTTGCTCCGGCTGCAATAAAGACCTGATCAGGCATCCTGATTTCGTTATCCGGCCTTGATCAGGATTTTTTATCAAGCCCTGATCAATTTTGAATCGCAATCCCAGACTTCGACCTGATCAGGATGAAAGATCGAGGCCTGATCAGGGTAGAAAATCAAGGCCTGATTAGGGAAAAAACATCAAGGCCTGATCAGCATAAAAAGTCAAGGCCTGATCAGAGTAAAAAACCAAGGCTTGATCAGTACTTCATTTTTTAAGGCTTCATCAATGTGAAAAATCGTGGCCCACTCAGGATGATGAAATGAAGCCCTGCTCAGGTAGTCATATTTATTCCTGAAATAAAAAGTACCACGAATATTCAAAATAGAAAAAGGCACGAAATTATAAATAATGCCTTAAATAAAGTAGAAAATAAAATTGAATAAAAATAAAATTAAATAAAAATTGAATTGAATGAAAATTGAATTGAATGAAAATTGAATTAAATGAAAAATATTTGGTTGGTTTACGCTGTCCACTACGATGAATGTGATGCCATCGATGCAGGTTAGCCCGGACAACGTAGACCAACCAAAAAATGGTAAGTCGACTGCTTAAATCAGTCCGATGAATGTGATACCATCGGTGCAGGTTAGTCTGTACAGCGTAGGCCAACCAAATAGTGGTAAGTTGACAGCGTAGTACAGTTCAGTGAATGTAATGTCTATTCGAAGTGCATTTCGAATGGACTAACCTGCGCCTGGACCTATGCTGTCAACTATTCCGAAGACTATGCTGCCCTATTCCGACGAACTGCATGCGAACTTTTTTCAAATGTTTTCAGCAGTTCGCATGAGTGTACATTTATTCGAACCAACAATCAAGAAATGTTTGCAAGTGCACATAGAATCATATCAAATACATGACTTCTCGAATTCACAAATACATTTTTTTGATTGCAACATTTATTTCATCGAATATTATTTTTTTCCTACTAGAGATTAAATGCGTTGCTACAGATAACACCTGTACTTTATGGCAAGAATACCATTATTTCGAATCCATATTGTTAATTTTTCAATCATGATATACACTTGTCTCTATCTCATGCGAGTACTTTTGATACTGTACGGAGTACGAAAATGTTACGTCTAATGGCATATTCGTTTCGATATGGTGAAGTAATGATTCATTCTATCGATTATATTTTTGTAAGAAATAAAAAATGTAGCAATTTCTTAATTATTTCATCCATACATCTACAGATTGTATATAGAATGATTTCAATAGATCATCATTTTATTTTAAGGATAATGAAGATATTAAGAGAACTGAAGAGTTTTTCGAATCATATAATGTGTTATTATAATCAATCACATTTCCCAATATTTTATTGTATTGTAACAATGTCATATATCAAGTTCTGCCAAATGTCGGGCTGAACCGATCATCACCGCACACGTTTTGGTACCATTTAAATTCAGGCCTGACTTCGAGGCCCACTTATAGATCGCAGCAATTTCCCTATTCACTCTGGCTATTGCATTTTCAACTTTCGACGGAGATCAGTGCAAGTAAATTTGTAGAACATCAGCACAGATCTATACTGACATTCCCGTATGACTGAACAGAGCTGGCTGATGAAAATCGGTCCAAGCACAGAACCTTGAGGCACCCCGGAACGCAAAAATCCCCATTTCGATATATTGCTTCGAACAGGTTTTGGAAGTTTTTTGTAGGTAATTTTTTTTAATATCCTAAAATCCAACTTTTTTGTTCCAATAGAACAATGTGTCCTTTGGCTATCAAATGTAAAAGGAAGTCAAGCCCCACCACCCACCCACAATTTTATATATGTATTTTTTAAAGTGTCAAAATAACGCCGAGTGTTGAGTTTGTTTGACAGGGCATTGAAATGCAACTTATGTGAAAGATTAAAGGTAACTTTGACATCATTTTGATGAAAATTTAATATTTTATGTATTATACGTGGAATTGAATGAAAAAAGACAATTTTTTAAAATCAAATTTTACAATCATGGGAGTGACAGGCCAAAAAGGTCGTTTTTACTGATTTTTTTTGTCTACTGGATTATTTATTTGGGATTTGGAAAAAAGGTATGTTATTAAGCATACATTAAACTTAATTCGTGTAATTTTTTTTATTCAATCTACACGATAAAAATGGTTTCCACAGAATCATGTTTGTGAAATCGGCACGCAACAGAACTCGAACAATTTTCGTCCAATCGACTTAAAATTTTAACTTTCACTTCTTAGGTTGCTTGAACATTCAAGTACGAGCGCTTTTTTTTATTAAGGAGGTACACCAGCTTCATACAATGTTGCCATGCTAAACCATGGTCAAATTTCAAAATGGTGATAGATCAATAAAATTTGGTGAGTATATTCTTTAGTATTATCTTACGAGTCTCGTTCTCGTGATTACAACGTAGTACCGCCTACTTCGGTACGCTGGGCCACGATTTTTTAGAGCTGATAAAAAACAAAAGATCTTCCAACTAGCCTCCGTCCACCATCTCCCACCATGGTAACGCCATAACGTTTTTCGTGCGCGCAGGGAAACGATCTAAGAGCCTTCAATTGTGTAAATTTTTTTTTTTTTTTTTGAAATGGGTCATTCAGAGAAGAAGAAAAAGAAACGTGAAAAAGAAGATAAATTTTGGAAAAAGTTGAAGAAAATAATGACCAAACATGTTTCCGCTTCTTCATCTGATTCCGAACCGGAAAACCTAAAGCGGGGACATGAGGACGAAGATCAACCGGCGTCCAAAATGAAAAAGGCGAAAATAGTGGACGAAACAGAAGGTAAAAAAAAAAATCTCAACATTTAACAAAATTATTGTAATGATGCGTTGACTCGGCGGTTTATACCGTACGAAAACAGACTCTTTTGAGTACTGTTTTGGGTCACACATCTTCTCGGAAAATTGAGACTTGGCGGTCTTCTAGACCGTACAAAGACAGACTCCTTTGAGCCATGTCGTAAGTCGTACAATTTCTATGGAAACAAGACTTGGCGGTTTTTTTTTTCAGACCGTACAAAGACAGACTCCTTCGAGCCATGTCGAAAGTCATACAACTCCTTTGAAAACTGCATTTGGCGAATTGTAAATCATACAAAGACAGACCCCTTTTTGGGCCATATCATAAATCATACAATTCCTTTAAAAACAAGACCCGACGTTGTTACAATGCACAAAGTCACCCTGCCATGAGTCCTCTATTGTGACATGTGCTTCCTCGGGTTTCAAAAGTTGGCGGTTTATACCGTACGAAGATATTAAAAAAAAAAAAAAATGTACTACCGGGAATTAATACCTGGCGGCGGTAGATATGCCTTGCACAATTAAAATTATCACCTTGTGTTAACAAGCTGGTTATTTGGAGATGTACGTAAATATGTATTTACAGACATGTCATCAAATGTCAGCGGACAGCATGAACACGATCCAGTTATCGTAGAAGTCTCACAAATAAGTGAAAAAGACAATATCGACGGGATAAATAGCCCCGAATCTCCGTCTACCGACCTAAGCAATGCATTTGACGAAGAAACCCTCCGCATCCTAGGCATAACAGCCAAAGCGGAAGCACCCGAACTAAACTTAAATCCCAGTCTCGCCGTAAACTGGGAAAAATGGATGACGGAAGGTTTAAAAAAGGAAGATCAAGCGAGCGTTTCAGAAAAATATGGTCGCACAGGAAATTGTCGCTTGGAAGCGCCGAAATTGAACCCGGAGGTTATCTCCTGCCTCCACGAAACAGCTATCAAGCGGGACAAATACCTAATGAATAACCAAAATAACCTTGGTACAGCAATGGCTGCTTTGGGTACAGCGATCTCCCTGTTATTAAGTCAAAAAGACGAAATTGATCAATACCAACTGCTGGAATATCTTGCTGATGCAGGAAGAATCCTGGCCGGCACGTATCGTCTCGAAACGATAACTCGAAAATGCTTAATAATACCGGCACTCGACAAGAAAGTTAAGAGTGTATTAGCAGGAACAAAGCCAGACATTTTTTTATTTGGTGAAAATTTAGGCGAAAAAATCAAAGCCGCAAAATCAATCGAAAAGGTAGCCTCAGAGCTAAAGCCACAAATAAATACGAAAACAACTCCCACACACCTTAATCCGGGAAACTGGAAACGCCCGTCCCCCAATTTCAACCGAACTGGATTTCCGACGGGCATCATTCAAAAACGAAAAATAATGCAATTCCGGCCGAGTCAAATCCGACAAGAGCCTCGCCGGAGAGATCAATACAAATCACAGATTCAGAACCGCAAATCGACCATTTTCAGGAAACCTCAGTAGAACATTTGGAGGTAAAGAAAGGTGCGGGTCGCCTTAAAAAATTTATCTCACAATGGAAAAATATTACAAACGATCAATTCGTAATCGATTGCGTAAGCGGCTATAAAATTAAATTTGACGAGCCGGTTTTTCAGAATGAAATACCCTCGAATTCGACCATTAAGTCCGAAATAGATAGCGAACAAATAAAACTTGCCATTAAAAACTTACAAACAAAGGGTGCAATTAGAATCTGCCGTCCATGCAAAGACCAATTTATCTCATCGTATTTTTTGGTGCCTAAACCAGACGGATCAATGAGGTTTATATTGAATTTAAAAAAGCTCAACTGTTTTATCGCGACAAAACACTTCAAATTAGAGGACATAAGAACGGCGACAAAATTGATTTCACCTCATGATTTCATGTCTAATATCGATTTACAAGAGGCGTATTTCTTAGTTCCCATACACCGGGACAGCCGAAAATACTTAAGATTCATTTTCGAGGAAAGGATATATGAATTCGTATGCCTCCCATTCGGTCTCTGTACAGCACCTTTTATCTTTACGAAAATTCTCAAACCAGTCGTAAACCATTTGAGAGAAAAAGGCCTTCGTTCCACAATTTATCTGGATGACATTTTATGTATTGAATCAAGTTCAGCAGCATGTTCAAAGAACGTCAAAATTACGGTACAACTACTAGAATCTCTTGGTTTTTTAATAAATCATAAGAAAAGTAATTTAATGCCACAAAAAACTTGCAAGTTCCTGGGTTTCGTTATCAATTCTCAAAAAATGACATTAGAACTTCCAGACGAAAAAAAGATCACAAATTTCCATCCTAATTGATGAATTTCGCAACAAAAAATTGTGCACTATTCGACAATTTGCACATTTTATTGGAAGAATAGTTGACTGTTGCCGAGCAATTGAATATGGGTGGTTGCACACAAAAGAATTCGAACGCGAGAAATTTCGACACCTCTTAATAAGTGGTGGGGATTATGATGCCCCCCTCTTATTATCTAATGAATTAAGAAGCGATTTTGGCTGGTGGTCTAAAAATATAAAAACCTCTGTCAGCAAAATACGAGAATTTAGATTTACAAAAGAAATATTCACCGATGCCTCAACAACGGGCTGGGGAGCTTGTACCACTGGAGAAACGACTCACAGGTTTTGGAATGAAAATGAAAGAAAATTACATATAAATCAATTAGAGTTGACTGCAGTATTATTAGCGTTAAAGTCTATAGCTGCAAAATTATCCCACTGCCAGATATTATTAAGAATTGACAATACTACGGCTATAGCATATGTTAATCGGATGGGAGGCGTACAACACTCAGATCTCCATAAAATTGCAAAAGAAATCTGGACGTGGTGCGAAAGTAGAAACAATTGGATTTTTGCTTCCTATATAGCATCCAAAGATAACATAGAAGCAGATAGGGAATCCCGAATAAAAAATATCGACACAGAATGGGCGCTCGCGAATTCAATTTATCAGAAAATTGTAAAGAAATTTGGTAAACCAGACATAGATTTATTCGCATCTCGGATCAACAAAACATGTGAAAAATATTGCTCCTGGCACAGAGATCCGGATGCATTTACGATCGACGCATTCACGTTAAATTGGGGATCGAATTATTTTTATGCGTTCCCTCCGTTTGCATTAATTTTGAGGTTCCTGAGGAAAGTAATATCCGATCAAGCTTGTGGTATTGCTATTGTACCAAACTGGCCATCTCAAGCCAGTTGTAAAGAAATTTGGTAAACCAGACATAGATTTATTCGCATCTCGGATCAACAAAACATGTGAAAAATATTGCTCCTGGCACAGAGATCCGGATGCATTTACGATCGACGCATTCACGTTAAATTGGGGATCGAATTATTTTTATGCGTTCCCTCCGTTTGCATTAATTTTGAGGTTCCTGAGGAAAGTAATATCCGATCAAGCTTGTGGTATTGCTATTGTACCAAACTGGCCATCTCAAGCATGGTACCCGCTATTTACAGAGCTACTCGTAGAAAAACCAATGGTTTTTCAACCAACTAAAGGACTGCTACTATCCCCTTGTAGAACTCTTCACCATCCTCTGGAAAAATCCCTCGGGTTGATTGCCGGGAGATTGTCCGCGAAGCCTATCGCAAGAAAAAGTTGTCAGAATCAGTAATTGAGGTCCTTTTGGCATCCCTAGCAGATAGTACCTGGAAACAATATTCGAGACCGCTAAAATTATGGGTATCCTTTTGTCAAAATATGAACACGGACATCTACAATGGAAATCCAAATGAAATATTAGAATTTTTACGAAATCAATTCAAGGACGGCGCTAGCTATGGGACTTTCAATACAATGCGTTCAGCTATTTCATTAGTATCGACAAATAATTTAAGCAACGACTCGAACATTAACAGATTTTTCAAAGGTATCTTTCGACTCCGACCAATCAAACCAAAATACGACGTAACTTGGGATATTAATACAGTCCTTACATACATCACAAAAATGTATCCACTCGATAGTTTAACCCTACAAGAGTTATCAGAAAGACTCGTAACCCTAATGGCTTTAGGAACCGCTCATAGAATTCAAACGTACTCCTTAATGAAGTTAGGAAACATAAAGTATTATGAAGACGGATTGGAAATAAAAATCACCGATTTAATTAAAACATCACGACCAGGGGCTTCACAACCTTTACTTTTATTACCATATTTTAAAGACAAGCCTGAAATTTGTATTGCGAGTACACTCGATAAATATTTACAAATTACAAAAACGCTAAGGGGTAATTGCGAGAATGTTCTCATAACGTCGAGAAAACCATATAAAAAAGCAACAACACAAACAATAAGCCGATGGGTTAGATCAATCCTAGCAAAAAGTGGTATTGACCCGATTTTCACAGCCCATTCTACAAGGCATGCATCAACGTCAGCAGCATTAGCCAAAGGCGTAGATGTAAATATAATAAAGAAAACGGCAGGATGGTCTGGCGATTCTCAGGTTTTTGCGAATTTTTATAATCGCCCCATCCAGGCGGGAAGACAGATTTTTGCAAAAACTATCTTCAATCAATTATAATTGTTTTGGTTTATAATTGTTTCTGCCATAATTGTCTGCGGTTATAACTGTTTACGTTTATAATTGTTGTATTTGTAATGTTGTGCGTTCATGTTGACCCCTTTACATCCAAAAGTAATAAAAAATAAATTTTCTTGATGAAAATTTCTCCGTTTATCTCTAAACATCTACGTTGTAATCACGAGAACGAGACTCGTAAGATAATTAAACGATCAAACGAACTCACCTGAGTGAAGTTCGATCGTAATTATCTGTAGAGTCTCGTTCGAGATGATTACTCCCTACCACAGGAAAGATTCAATTCCTTCATCACCCCCGCCCTATAATCTTTTTGGATTCTTTCTATTACTTTTGTATCGACCCGGAGCAGCTTTAAACAATATGACGTTACCATGGTGGGAGATGGTGGACGGAGGCTAGTTGGAAGATCTTTTGTTTTTATCAGCTCTAAAAAATCGTGGCCCAGCGTACCGAAGTAGGCGGTACTACGTTGTAATCATCTCGAACGAGACTCTACAGATAATTACGATCGAACTTCACTCAGGTGAGTTCGTTTGATCGTTTAATTATATATGTCAATACAATTTTTTTCAGATTTTTTCATTGGGCCGTTATCGAATAATTGAACATTGAAGTTCACGTGTATAAGCATAGGGTTTCTATAGATGTAGGTATATATTCCGGGTATAAGAATAAACGCTTGTGAATTATTTGTAACAAAACGGCACAACCAAAAAATCTGAAAAAATTTGTATCTACATGAATAATACTAAAGAATATATTCACCAAATTTTATTGATCTATCACCATTTTGCTGAAGCTAGTGTACCTCCTTAATTAAAAATTGTAAAAAATACATCACTTTTGATATGAAAATCATGGTCCAAAAAACGAACTTTTTTTTCAAACGAATCGGTATTTTTAAAAATAATTTTCAATTTCTCCCCGTACTTGACTGTTAAAACTAATATAATTGACGAAAATATTTCGCTCTTAGTTCCGGAACTTAATTTACGACAGTGATACTGCGTGCCGCGGAGAGGGTTGGCTGGAAACCAGTAGTGCTAGAACTATAATAGAACTATACAACTATAGAAAATACATTTTTTTAACATACTTCAATATATACCTTATTGAACCTAAAAGTTCATTCCACCATGTATTTTATTCCTTTTTATAGGCACTTAATCAGACTTATAATTATCACTGAGATCAAAATCAACTTTAGCAACATTATAATAAACTTGATCAAGTTGATTCCCCGCACCCGCCGCCCAAGACAGAAGGTCACGCGGGCTCGCTACACAAATTTAAACCGTATTTTGGCGCTCTGTCAAAGTAGCCCCAAAAACTGTCGAAGTTACCCTGAATGTCAAAGTAGCCCCATTTTACGCGGTATGCACGGAAACACGCTACGGAACCTCTGGAAAATCGCCATTTTGTGAGTTTTCTAAGCAGTAGATCATGAGGTACGCAGCGAAAAACTTTGGAGAAGTCGAATAAGAAAAGGATTGTTACCATCTGCCTGTCGATGGCGAGTCGCGCATCATCCACTGTACGCAGCAATGCAAATTGCGTACGATGGTGCACTTTAACTGCCGATTGGAATGGATCACGCAGGCCATACCCTATGAAGTGGCGAGAGGGAGAAAGAAGAGAGAGAGAGGGGGAGAGAGAGAGAGAGAGAGAGAGAGAGAGAGAGAGAGAGAGAGAGAGAGAGAGAGACAAAGCAGTACAGTCAAAGAGAAATTGCGGGAAGAGAAAGATCGGGTATAACCCCCCGCCCCTCTGACGTGCGATTAGTGAAGACAAAACTTTCCGATTTTGCGATAAAAAATGTGGCCAGGAATGGAAAAAAGAGGACTTTCGAGGTTTGTGCACTCTTGTATATATTCTATCCCCCCCCTCTCTCTCTCTTTTCAAATGCAGACCATTTGCGCATCTCTTCGATCATGATGTAGATAGCTACTAAGCCCATCGCTTCTAGTCCATTATATCATAATAGCACCATAAGCTAGCAATACTACACTAGTTATACAATCACCATCGCTATTCTTTCATTATTTTTATTTTTATTATTTCATAAGGATTTATCTCATGTTTACATTCTCATTACTTATATTTCACTCTCTATTTATGTTTGCGGTATGTTTATTTACTTATTACCTAGTTCTACATTAACTTTATATTTATGTCATATTATTTTTCTCCAATTTTTATTGTTTTTTATATACCAATTTTATGAACTGTACACACTATGCACCATATTGCCTGAAGGTTCCGACTAATTCATAAAAATATATCAGTCAATCAATCTCTCTTCCCCTCTCTCTCTGACCCTTATCGAACTACCGTGAAATGGTATTCTTGTGCAGTAATTTCTTCAAACTGCTGTTTTTGTTTCATATCTGGTGGAAAATCCGCTACACGGAAAGCAGCAAAGTATTCACAAACCCTCTTTCATGCTCTATCGGTGTCCGTATTAATCGCGAAATTTCCATGGCAAACCTACCTTGATTGAGCTTCATCTCGAGTTGATCGCCGCGATTTATTCGCACAATATTTCCTCACGTCAATAAACGCTTCATACTCGAATCAGCTCGGCATCATCGCCTAATTGGATGGCAGCAGAGCTTTCGTGGCTCCCTCATTTTGCTGTGATATGCATCACGATGAACCAGTATGCGTCGATCGGGGTTCTGTTTGGCGATTATACCCTGGAAGTTGTACCAACGATTCGGAGAATACGAGATAATGCCATAAATATTCCACCGTATATTTAAAGCTATCGTTGGGGAACAAAAAAATTAATTCCATTGGTCGATATCATTGATTATGCCTCAATGAAATTGCCCAACGGCCCGTAATGAATATAGTATCACTATATATTTTAATACTGTATTAATATTATATTATAAATATTCATCTTTATTATCGAGTCTCTTGTGACAAAAGATTAACAATCAACTTTTGCAATATTTATTGAAATTGTTCATTGTTAATCTCTTAGCGCAAGAGAGCCCTATAAAGATAAAAATTTACGTAAACAATTTGATGACATAACATAGAAACTCGGAGAGTTGATGAAAATAGAATAATTACAGAAAAGATATTTACACACTAAGTGAAATACTAAAATAAAAAAAACGGAAACCATTTTAACTTGCACAATAATAAATTACTTATAATGTTCTGAAATTCAAGAACATGAGCGATTGTTATACTCAAAAGTGGACAAAGGTAATTACGGGAATATACATATATGCGTATGTATGTATACGAAACTCAAACAAGAAAATGCAGAAGGTTCGAACCCATCAATTAAGATAAAAAAAATACCGTAAAAAAATTGATAACATAATATTGAAAATCCAGGAGCTCATTCAAATAAAATAGTTACAAAAAAGATATAGAGTTGTAGAGATATCGAGTAAAAGTTGATCAAATAATGTTCAAAATTCAAGAGCTTATGCAAATAGCATAGTTACCAAAAAGATATACACCCAACAAATAAAACACTTGAAAAACGAAAGGGAAATAATTTTAACCTGCACTCTTGCACCCAACCAAACGGAAACAACAAGGTATCGCGTGTACCGTTTTGAAATTCAAGTATATTACCAATACATATTCAAAAGGAATCAAAGAAAGGTTTTAAAAACAGCTATCCATCTATATATAATAATGATCGTAAAAATATTCCGTTGATATATTAATAAACTTCGTATAAATAATAAAGAATGGCAACCAGCCGAGCGAATTAAACAGAGAGAGAGAGAGACCGAGAGAGACCGAGAGAAGCGGACAAGTGGGAAAATGTCCTAATACCTACGCTGAGCTTCGCACTCAAGCTTCAACCGAATCAGTTACACCCAGCTTTGAGATCCAACCTCCACCTTTGAGCTACTCCGTTGTGCAGAAGCGTCAGAAAGTTAAGACTCGTTCACCCAAGACCACGTGTGATGTTTAAACGCGTGAGAAACTTCTCACAGTCTTCGGAGCACCGTCAATTTCTACAAAATACGGTTCGTATTACTGTTGTACGGTGTACACGTGTACGAGCCCGTACGACGGTAGCACCACTAATTATATCAACGCCCAGCATGAATACCTGGTAATCAATGCTTTGACTGGTGTTCCCTAATCTCCTCACTCGGGCCAATAACACTGATTTCGATATGCAACTCAGAATCGTTGGAACGCCATTGATGTCTGATTCATAACGTCAGGTGATTTAATAATGAGGCATTCGTCTGGAACTGTCGCCTGGGGATCTCATTCAACGATTGCTGAATAACAGGAAATGAATGTAAGTACGGGAGGATATTCAATGAAGATAATCAATTGAGGATTCATCAGTGTGAATTGAATCGCGCCAACCATTCACGTGGTTACTTTGGTGCCTTCGTGTGGTTTGTTATTGGACGGAAATTGAAGACGTATATCTAGGTAGGATGGCTGAGCCGGATGCTTATTCTGGAATTGTGATTGCTTTCAGCGACTGGAGCTAGAGCTGCCCAGATCATAGTTAAATCCTAGAAATTGCTCATTGCGCCGATTCCAATTAGTTCTCAGTGAATCCGATCGGCCCATTAGCACTGCCAGTATTTGACGTTCGGTCCGCGTCGCTTAAGATCGTGTCAACGAACTAATCCTAATAGGGATTTCCTTTGAGCAACCCGACCATGTACACGGAAAAAAAGAAATAGTACAAAATACAGGGGCTACACAGTTCGCATTGGACTCGAGCGACACGGAAAAAAAGAAACAGCGAAAATCACAGTATAAACCGCATGAAAAACAGGGTGCTATATTTCATTTTACAGTGAAACAAAGTAATGTAAATCCTGTCCTACAAAAATGACGAATTTTCCTGTACACACTGAGATTTTTACAGTTACACTGGATTATTTACAGTTCGGTATTGTGAATACATCAGTGTCTTCAGTAAAAATATTTAACTGTAAAATTTACATGAGATCACTGATTTTTATACTGTACGCAAACTGCAAGGGTTACAGTGTACACTGTATTGAGTACAGCGTGATTCATTAAATTTCACAGTGTGGCACGGTAGTTTTACTCTTCTTTCGACAGTTCATGACGTTATCTGTGCACTCTGAGATTTCTACAGTTAGACTGGTTTATTTACAGTTTGATATTGTGAATACATCAGTGATTTCAGTAAAAATATTCAACTGTAAAATTTAAATGCGATCACTGTTTTTTATGCTGTACGCACATGAGGCACGAGGCCAGGACACAAAGGATTGCCAGTTAGTAGTGCGTGGTTGATGGGACGCGGACATCGAAATTTGTGCGACAGAATTCAAGAAATTATAAAGAAAGAGAGAATTAAAAAAAAGGTACGTTCTTGTGTAATTAGGACTTGTCTCGCGCGTGGAGTGAGGCACGTGGCCAGGACACAAAGGATTGCCAGTTAGTAGTGCGTGGTCGATAGGATGCGAATGTTGAAATTTGTGCGACATAATTCAAGAAATTATAAAAAAGAGAGAATTATTTACAAAAAGGTACGTTCCTGTGTATGTGACTGATTTTTTAATATTTTCTACACAGTTTTCTCAAACTTCTTTTATGGATAAACGTTTTTTTGTGTGTCTCACTCAGTTCAGTATATTCTTAATATATATATGTGTGTGTGTGTGTGTGTGTGTGTGTGTGTGTGTGTGTGTGTGTGTGTGTGTGTGTGTGTGTGTGTGTGTGTGTGTGTGTGTGTGTGTGTGTGTGTGTGTGTGTGTGTGTGTGTGTGTGTGTGTGTGTGTGTGTGTGTGTGTGTGTGTGTGTGTGTGTGTGTGTGTGTGTGTGTGTGTGTGTGTGTGTGTGTGTGTGTGTGTGTGTGTGTGTGTGTGTGTGTGTGTGTGTGTGTGTGTGTGTGTGTGTGTGTGTGTGTGTGAGTGTGTGTGTGTGCGCGTGCGTGCGTGCGTGTGGGTGTGTGTGTGTGTGTGTGTGCGCGCGTGCGTGTGTGTGTGTATATATTACATTGCTTACAATATACATTGTAAGCGAAGGTTTCGCCGAACTTTTTTAATTTTATGTTTATAATCAAATTTACAGTGTGACGTTGTAAACGGTATTCACTGGTTAGGACCTGTCTCGAGCGTGGCGCGACCACGACACAAAGGACTGGCAGTTCTTTCAGCGCTTTAATTGTTAGTGGCGCGACCACGACACAAAGGACTGGCAGTTCTTTCAGCGCTTTAATTGTTCTTTCAGCGCTATCTAATGTTATTTTTACCCCTAATTTTCTATAATATACGATTTGTGGCCTTATTAAATTACGGGGTTCACCAAGTTTGAATTACAGTATTAAAACAAGAAGGTTTCCCGTGTTCACACTGTAAAAAGCAACGGTTCAAAACTGAAACTATACCTGTTGCTAACCAGTTTCTAGAACAGAGGACTTCACTGTTAAAACACCTACATAAACTCTGTCAATATAACTGGCGCATTCATTGTACATAATACAGATTAACCAACTGTCATATTACAAGTTTTGTTAAATTTATATTACAGTGTTGAACTGTCAAAATTTACTTTTGACTACACTGTATTTTGGACTATGTGTTCCAGTAAAAGATACAGTAGAGCGGTTCGAGTCCAAAGAGGACAGTATAGAAACTGTAATAATTTACTTTGAGCACACTGTATTTTGAGCACTGTGTTTCAGGTAATATCGCTGTGCAATCGCTCGAGTCCAATGCGAACTGTGTAGCCCCTGTATTTTGTACTATTTCTTTTTTTCCGTGTAGTACAACGGATATCGCGTTTTGGCCCGAGAAGATCGAGGCAATGCAGCCCGTGTGACAACCAGGGACGATTGAAAGTAGCAGATCCATATGGACCAGTCATCAACCACTCGACTGCTCCGGCACCCTCTCTATCTCTCTCTCTCTCTCTCTCTGCTACTCTTTCCTCACCATATGGCCTCGCATATATTTGCTTGGTAACCCACATTCGTCTTCCGTGTTCAGCAACTCAGCGACAATAGACAGCACTTCCGTGGCCCGTTTGAAGAGGCACGTCGCGGATAGCCGCCAGGAAACTGACGCAGGGAGAGAAGAGCGGGAGCCCTCCATCGTTCCGTAGCGCTTTGCCGAGAGGTAGAAAGAAACCAAAATCTTTAGCGTTAAGGTCTCTCGGAGCCGCAAACTTTGCCGAGTATCGGAATTCGTGCAAGTGAACGTTAAGAATTCAAGTGAACGTTAAGAAACCACGTTGAAGATAGGATCGGAGCGAGTATCCCCAGGCGAAAGGTCGCTGAGCGATCGACAAGTGGAATGTTGGCGCTCAATATGGATCAAAGATGACCCAATGACTTTGCGTAGTCGAGTGAATCGCGTCGAAGATCAAGTGATCGTGGTGTTCCGGCCAATCTGGTGTTTTGATTCAGCCTTCCAGTTCGATGAAAGACAAGAGGAAAAATGACACGTCGAAAACTTTTTAAATAGTTTCCATGATTGAAAAGACTATCAATTGACGCTGAACGTTCTGTGACCTGCACAGCTTTCTATAATCAAGTGATTAGCATCGGATATCAAGTGGCCCCGGCATTTCGTTCGAACAGCTGATTCGCTACTCCCTTCCAGATCATTCTTCCTGAGTCCGAATAGCGTTGACAATCCGGATATTACCACACGCAGCTGCCGCGGGTCTGCACATATAGGACGTCCATTACAGCGTCGCCACGATGATCGATTGGGTGTCGATAGTCCGTCATTCGCGCCGCCGATTCAGCGACTATGTTAACGCTGTACCGATGAAGATTCGTAAAAGCAGAAGGTCCAAACGTTGCACCAATGTTGCTAGTGTGTTCGCGTCCGTCGTCACTGAAAGAGAACCCGCCGGTAGGAACAACCGTGACGTTATTAGCGTGGACGGATGCTGCAGCGATAGCAAACAGAACGAGCACCGGCGACAGCCCTTTTTTTACTGTTGTTGCTGGAATACCGTGAGTATCGACCTCGTGGCAATCTGACTTTGTCTCTCTATCTCTCTCTCTCTCTCTCTCTCTCTCTCTCCCTCACTCTTAGTAGAATAACAGTCGTGTCGTGTCAACCAGCTTGAAGAGAGATTGGAGTACTGGGAATGGATCTTTCGATGGATGGGTATCGGACTTGCGAAAATCCTAATAAAATATTTCAAGCCGGGCGAAGATTGGCTTCCATTATTTATTCCTGGATATTTTACTTTTTTCCAGTTGATACTACCAGTTTTCTAAGTCTTTGTGTATCGAATTGGGCAACAACCTCGAAATCGATCCCTGTGTCTCGAAAGTTTGTTCATACTTCTCCTAATGCAGCATCGATTACTTTAAATGAATCACACGACTGCAACGAACTACATTCATCAAATCAAACAAATCAGAGGAATCAAATGAGTCAAACTAACCAAACGCACAAAATAAAACCAAATTAAACAAACAAATTGAATTAATAAAATAAAACAAATAAATCGAACGAATCTGTCTTCTTTTGATCCCCAACATACTAGGTCCCCATTCACAAATAAATTGTGAAACAGCTGTGATATTTATACGCCGTACGATTTTTTTTATTAAGAAAACATGACGTCATTTTTATAGAAACTCGTTTTCCGCGTCCGTGCTCCCTTTATTTTTACCCGAAACAAATACAGCCAAAGCTCATTGGTTTCGGGTGTATGCGTATACTCCGCGTGGAGCAGCATCCAGCGATCAGGCACCAGCCCCGTGGTCGTTTCCATATACGTGCCTACGAACATCCGTGTTTGTGTACTTGACGGATGTACATACGGAGCCTTGAACGCGTATCGATTCCAGACTTGCGGTTTTCCCCGTTGCCCTGTGAACAGTCAATCGAATATGTTGGCTCGAAGCTACAAAGCCCGGAAGCGCAAGCTTATTTTGGCAGCGTTATACTTGGAGGCGGATGAATGTAAGTTCCACGTGTAATTATCACCCCCCCCCCCCCCCCGTCTGCGATCTATATATAACTTCGTTACGTTGATAGCAATGTGGCGAGAATGCGTGTTTGCGAGTGTTGCACCGCCGGTGAAGGTCGTCGATGAGGTTTCGTCCAGCGTTCGTATCAATCTGGATTCAATATCCGTAAACCGTTGTGAAGCCCGTCACAGTCCATGACGGGGATAAAGATGCGTACACCGCTCGGAGTTGGATTGCCACTCCTGATAACGATCCGCCATTAAGCAACTTTCCACGAATCTCCACCCTTGGAGACCCCAACCCATTAGGGCTGTACTTTAGATGGCGTTGCACGTCTAAGCTCAGTTTAATTGCTCCACGCGTATTAAACACGTATTATCGTCCATACGTAATCTCCGTAAACGAGGAAGCAATCACGGCAAAGAACCCCTCGAATCGTGAGTTTTTTGTTTGCTCTTGAGCAGTTGTTGAATAGCAAAACTATCCCCGGCATGCATCAGCCTCGTAATTGCCACAAGAAGGTTCAAGGGTGTCCCAAATGGGTTGCGACCATGGTCGTCAGTGGGGAAAAGCCACTTGAGCTGATCGGACGGTCGACCTCTGATACCGTGGATCAGTTGACCGCATCGTCGTCGGAATCTCGACGTCGAAGAAGCCTCTCAAACACCTGATGATTCTCGGTTTTTATGTGATTAACTCACACAGCTCGTCAACCACCTGACTCTAATAATCAAGGCTCTCTGTACACGTAGACGCCCACAATGCTGTTTCGACAGCCCATTAATACCGGTAACCCACGTGCTAATACGCTTGTCAGGAAGTGTGCTTTGCCCGCATTGGAACCTAGAGTGGGAGGCCACTTCGCTGGCCAAACTCAGTTGCCACGCCAAACACCACTGCAGAGAAAATGATTTTCGCGAACTTACAATCGTAACTTTTCGGCACTACTGCCCGGCAGTCGAAGGTCAGGGGTAACAGATTTTCATATCTGTATATTTTCATATCCATTTCGTTTTTATAATCTTCGTTCTATCGGTATTTTGATCTACAATGTTTTCCCGTGCCGTGAACAATGCTTCGGTGGGGTAACTGTGATTTGCGCTTGGAATTCTAGAAGGCGAGATTCAGCAACGCGGGTGTGGAGGAACAACTTCCACCGCCACCATCACCGCCACAAGCCAAAGAACCAATGCACGTCGATGGCGTGTCGAGACCCAACTCGGCCGAGAGAATCCTTCATCCGGATGGAGTCCAGCATATCCTCGCAAATCACGAGGCGTTGAACAAGGTAAGAATCTCATCAATTAGGTGAATCAAATAAAATTATAAAACGAATCAAAATCCTGGAACGAATCGAACAAATCGAATGAGTCAAACACATCATATGAATGAATCAAATCAAATGAAACAAATGGATCAAACGAACCAAAACAATCAAACACGAATCAAGTAAATCAAACTAATTAAAGTTATTTAAAAAACCCAAATAAATCAAATCAATGAAAGGAATCAAACGAATCAAACCGACGATATGAATCAAACAAATGAAATTAATCAAAATGAAACAATCGAAATTTATCAAACGATTCATACCAATCAAAGGAATGAAACAAATCGAGTAAGTCAATGAAATCAAATAGATCAAATAAATCGCACGCACTAAATGGATGAAATAAAGCGATCATCAAATCGATTAAATTAAACAAAAGGATCAAAACGGACCAAATTGATCAAACGAATCAAATCAATCAAATGAATTAACTAAATCAAACGACGCAATCGACTCAAATGAGCCAAACAAATTAACTGAATAAGACGAATTCAATAAGTCGAAGGCGTGGCATTGTTTATGTCCCAGAATTAAAGGGTCTTGTCGCTGTAGACGCTAAAAAAAGGTTATTTACATGATTTTTTTGATAGGTTTATATTATGGATATTGATATAAAAGTTGTTACACTTAATAAATCTAGTTTCGAAATACATAAAAAAAAAAAAATTACGTATTTATGTAACCCAAACAAACTTTAAACGCGTTTTTCTGGAAACAACGTTTTTCGACGGCTTGTTGATAAAATTTTCGAAACTACTGAAGCGATCCTTATGAAATGTTCACCACATATTCTTTACAACTATAGCTATAGCGTATACCAAGATTTTTTTTTAAATTTTGATGTTTACCGTTTTTGCCAAATACGGCCAAAACACGTTTTTTTTTGTTTTTCGAAAAGTGGCCGCCATTTTCTTATTTTTGCTTATATCAAAAATCATATGATATTCGCTATAGCCTTTAACTTACTGAATCTAAAACCGTTTGATTTTTTTTGTTACCTACAATTTTTTAGGACATTTTTTAACTATCATTTTCGTCTGTAAATAGTGACTTAAATGTATAAAAAAAATTTAATGTACTTTGAAAGTGTATATATTAAGTGTAACAACTTTTATATCAATATCTGTAATAGAAACCTATAAAAAAATCAAGAAAATAGCCTTTGTAGCGTCTAAAGTGAGAAGACCCGTTAAGCGCCAAAATCTGTCTGCTCTTCGCGCACAAGCTTCAAGGTCGATGTGAAAAATAATTCCGCCATGCATAGCACGCGCAACCCTCACATATACATGTATGGTCTCTTACGACTCGCCATCTACCAAGTAGCGTTAGCAGCTATCGGAGCCATAAAATTAACGGCGAATCGTCGATAAAAAGAGCTCGCATCCAATGTTCTCCGCGTGGTAACTCCGCGTGCCGATAATGCAAACCCCTACCAGTACTCAATATCCGGGGAGAAAAAAACCTGTATTATCGACGATTTGCGCTTAACTACCGCTGTTTAGGTAAACCGCAGGTGTTATAAGACGCCGAATTCTTTACCCACACCCGGCTAATGCACCGACGTTTTGTTTTCTCGGTCAGACACGGGAGGGCGTCCTTTGATCATAATATATAAATGCCAAGTTCTCCACCTCTTAAAAAATACATTATTGTTCTTTTTGCTGTTTGTTCTCAAGAATCGTAAGAAAAATTACCAAAATTAACGAGATTTAGCCCATACCTATAATTACAAGATAAAAATAATTAGACGATAACAACGTTGACAAAATAATAACAAAAAAATACTGTATCGATGATAATAATAATAATAATAGTAATAATCTACCATAGACGGAAGGAGGTGATTCATTGATAAATCACTATAATCATGTATGCAGAAAAAAAATAATAGTTAACTCTAATACAGGACCACAAATAACAATACATGTATGGTAAGTACGAGACTTTTTTGTTTAGGTTTGTTCGAGTTATACATATATATGTATAATAATAAGAAGAAGAAGAAGAAGAAATAGAATAACAATTGATTGATAAAATACTATAATAATCTATGCAAAAAATAATAATCAGAAACTCCAACAAAGAATCACAATCAACAATAAATTCCTAATAAATTAAAAGGAAAATTAAAAAATGCACATTCAGTATAATGATAAATATTTCGTGATACCGGATACTTTTTTGAAATTTTGAAAATTACGAAAGTGGCACGCTGTAGGAAAAAGTTTGATTGTCGATTTAAAAAATAACTTTAATCAATTGTTGCTTTAATAAATGAATGGACATATAAAAAAAATTATCCGGTCATATGATAGAACATGTTATAAACTATGTTCTGTCAAAATTTGATGTGAATCAGACAAATCGATTTTGAGACATGTTTTGCACTGATCCATAAAACATTGTTCGAGAAAAACGCAATAGAAAAAAGGGTAAATCGCAGCGAGGCGGTCGGCCGCAGCGCAGTGGCCAATCTGACTCTCAACAAAAATCGTCATAATGTGGTGAATTTTTTGAATGTTTAGAAAATCTTTGTTGCTTATTAAAGTTAAGATCCTAAGCTATAAAACTATGCTATAAAAAGTTGTTTTTTTTCGATATTTTAACGTTATGCAGACCCCTTAAGCAACAAGAATTCTTAAATATTCATCGATTTTCCTCAAATTGACTCTATCAGAAATAAAGAGGGACGAGGAAAGGTTAGTCAATTGCAGGACTTTGAAAATAAAGCGCCATTCAGGGGCAGCACGATCGTGACGACGAAGGCGAAAGCTCGAGGAATCGATCGAGAGCGCTTATGCTCGCGACAAGTAACACGTGGGGAAACAGTTGACTCGCATCACTGCAACTGGTCGCCAACGATCGTACAAGTTCGCGATTCGCAACCTTGCTTTCAACACAACAATCGTGAAATTAAGCCCAGTGCGTCAGTGATTGCCACTTCGTGTGCCTATTTTTTCCTCTTTTTTCCGCAAACATTTTCAAAAGCCGTGGGACCGATCGACACGAAGGTCGAGCGACAAAGAAAAGAAAGTTTGCCGATTGTCTCAACCCCTTAATGGACTTCAAAAGTCGTTTTGAGTTGGTCGGTTAAAAAAAAATTAAAACAAAACTTTCGGAAAAATTTGCATAAGTCCAGGAAAAATCGTCTTGCAACCCAAACAAAATCGGACGATAAAAAAAACTTCGCTGACCTTCCGGACCCCTTAATGGACTTCAAGCCCTCGGCCATTGTTTCCTTCAATTTGTTGACCGCGCAACTGGGTCAAAGTAATCGCTGACCTGATGTACAACATTTTCTATTCTTCTGCACAGTAGAAAAAGCGATTAGTACCCGACAGCACAGTGGAAAAAACGTTTTTTTTTTCCTAGAGTCGTTAAGACTCTGGGATGTAATGCTTCGAATGAAGGAATTTTTTTCTCGTGAAAAAAAACTTCGCCAATCGTGAAACTGTTTGCAGAATAAAATCCGGTGGTATTTATTTTTTGCAGTTCGTTGTTTTGTACGAATAATCGTCTCACGCAATTATGCGGTGAACGAATTTCGAAACAAACAAATATTTCTTAACGTTTTTAAATGTTTTTTCAAATAAAAAATAATTAATGGTAATAAAATTTTTTTACAAATAATTTAAATATTTTATTTACGTTTTTTATATTAATTTTAATAAAAAGCTATTACAGGTCATAAAAAATTTAATCTAACGTAAATAAACATTTTAAAAAATGTTTACATTTTAAAAAATAAAAAGCATTCAAACGTTATAAACGGTAATTGACATTTCTTTTTGTTTTCTATGTTTATTCTAATAAAAAGTTATCATCGGTAAAATAAGCCAATAATTTTATTATCGAACGATTTTTGTTTTTTCGATTGAAAGTAATTAAAGTTTTTGTAAATGAGAATCTTTTTGCCCCTTATTTAATTTTATACGCTTAACCATAATACGTAACATTTCATCTCAATGAATGAAAATTATGAAATGAAATATTAAATAATAGCGTTACATTTAATTTATATTTAAAATTTTATTATCGTAAGCATAGAAAAAACCTACTTCTCGTAGATTGAAAAAAAATCGTATATACTGCATTTCCAAAAACAAGCTAACATAAAAAAACCAACTTTCTCGAGCATACAAAAGACGGAAAAAAAACCTCCGTCTCCGAGGCAAACTTCTCGCATTATTCAAACGTCCATTGTCTTTCGTTTTTTCTTGACCCACCTACTTCGTTCGACTCATATCGGCAACTATTTTTCACGAACAATCGGAAAAATATGCGGTTTTTTTCTCGCACAATCGTCGCTAAAGTGATAAGAGTGGAATTTATGAGCAAGCGGCTCGCACGGGCAGCGCCTGACCACACGCCGGCCTGATCTACTTATCAGTCTTATGACACATCGCTGTGCAAGAGCAGCCCGCGCGCGAGCTCTCCTTCTCGGCAGATCTGTGAATTCTCTCGCGACGTCTTGCGACTCAAACGGAAGTCGAGCGTGCGCTTTGCCCCACTATCGTACCTCGTAAAACTTTTGTTATGCTATTGCAAAACGCTACTGATTTAATGGCTGGCGATAGAAAGTGCGCGTGACTTTTTGTTCTTTCCACCGCAAGAAAATTTTACGATCGTCGATAAGAGAACTGAGAGAGGAAGAGAGACGCTGTGTGTGTGTGTGTGTGTGTGTGTGTGTGTGTGTGTGTGTGTGTGTCTACAATCGTACAGGCGTGATGTCTGACGAGTCACAATGAGACTGTAGTTTGAATGCAAGGAAGATGATGTAAGATCATGATGATTGAATGCAAGGAAGATGTATTTTTTCTTTTGTTGCTCTTATTTCGCTCGGCAAATTTTCCTAAAAAAACAAAGTCCTCAAAAAACGGCCTACGAAAATCCTTTGAAAAACTTCGAAAAATCTTTAATAAAACACCTACAAATAATTATTTGAAAAGTCCTTTAACCCTTCCTTGACACACTGGGTCATTTTGACGAGACCCGGAAGAATTTGAAATGAAATGCTCGCTTGTTCAAATTTGAAAATTTCCAACAATTTCTCACAACAATTCAATTTTATATTTTCCGAATTTTAATTAAGCAGACATATTAAGAAATGTTTGAAGTGTATTCCGATTTTTTTCAATAAAAACCGATCGAAGGGTTGTTAAGGGCAGGTGCATAAAGTACTATCCGGGTCAAATTGACCCAGTGTGTCAAAGCCGTGGCCAAATATAAGTGTGTCTAGAAAGAGTTTGAAAAGTTCCGAAAAAACCTTCTTCCTACAAATTCTAAAACAGAAAATCCAAATAATAATTCTTATCAAATCCTTGGAAGAACTTCTAAAAATAATTTCTTCTGAAAATCTTAAAAGGGAACTTCAAAATCATTCCTATAAAAATGAAGAAATAAAAATTCAATGCAAACTGCAAGATGAAAACCTTCGATTTATTGAAATCCAATCCTAAATCTAGGAGGAACATAATTTCGATACAAAAATTAATTTTCGAAAAAATTAGCCCAATGATTCAGATCGAAAAATAAATTCAGCGAATTAAAAAACTTAATTTAGAATGAAGACAAATGTTTTTACAAAATTAGCCTCCTGTTTGAGATATGAAAGTCTATTTTAAAGAATTAGCAAATGCAATGTACATCCAAAAATTGATTAGAAATACTTTCAAACGTCATCCACATAAGAAATTGGAATACCTTATTTATAAAAAAAAAAATAGCACATCCAATTAAGATCACAAAATTAATTTCCGAAAACAGAATATCTGATTAATATCCATAAATTAAGTTTTAAAAAAGACGAATGTATTGTAGTCTAAAAAATCGATTATAAAAATGTACCCAATTTAGATAAAGAAATTTAACTAAATAATCCGCAGATTCCATTTAAACCTAAAATTCTATCGGCACATCGAATATCAATAAATAATCCGAGATATTCTTCAGGTCAAATCGTAACCAACTACGTTTGATGTTAACACACTTGCACTACTTGCGAGAATCGAGTGTTCCGTTACTCCACAAAGAGGATAAGCATGATTCATTTTAGACTTGCTTTATTTCGTGTGGCGCAACTCCCGGCCCTATATCCAACACTATAAAACTAGAACCACAAAATATTGGACAGATACACGCACGTCGCCATAAATTTATCGCCACGATAGTTTCTATTCATTGCATCGAGTGGCTCGCTTCGTGCCCACGAAAGTTTGCGCTCACAGTTTCGCGTGTAAATGTACGCTTCGCAACTACACACGGCCATTTTTTTTTATCATGGAATGAAAATAACATTACGAGCGTAAGTATTAGGTGAATGTATATGAAACCGTCCATTGTTGAGCGAAAGAAATGACAGTGGCTCGGTAGAAAATTGACCGAATGCTTTATTCAAAGTATTGTCCTTCGGAACAGACGAGCTTGGCTCATTTTTCGGTCCACAATCGGATTCCACGCGGGAAAAATTCGGCTTCTTTAGAGACAATCCACTAATTTAACCATTTTTCCACATCTTCGTACGAGATCAAGCGCCGAGCCGGAAGTGCTGACTGCATCGACCGGTACAAATGATAATCGAAGGGAGCGTTCTCTGGCGAACATGGCGGGCGGGGTTGAATTTCCCAGTTGACTCCTGACAAGGAAAGGTTGCGAGGTCGTTCTCTCCGATTTCGATGGAATTTGGCATGCTTGTAGAATGGGTAAAAATGGGCGACACGTATTTTTTTTATATCTGCGGAACCCGATTTTTAAAGCGCACCCTCGAAAATTGGAGTGTTTTTCGTCGATAACGTTTTAACGGTACGAGATATGAACAAAATTCAAATTGCAACACTGTTTATTTTTTTCGTCCACTTTACATTGGAGATGAGAACAATAATGTTATCGACGAAAAACACCCTTTTTGCGAGGGTGCGTTTCACCCCTTGAAAATCGGGTTCCACGCATATTAAAAAATACGTGTCACCTATTTTTACCCAATCTACAAGCATGCCAAATTTCATCGAATTCGGAGACATCGCTACCTTTCCTTGTGAGCACTTTAGACGCTAAAAACGGCTATTTTCATGAATTTTTTGATAGTTTTATATTATAGATATTGATATAAAATTTGTTACTTAATAAATACACTGTCGAAATACGTTTAAAAAAGTTTTTTTATGTATTTGTGTAACCCAAACAAACTTTAAACGCGTTTTTCTCGAAACAACTTTTTTCAACGCCTTGTTGATAAAATCTTCGAAACTACTGAACCGATCCTTATGAAATTTTAACCACATATTCTTTACAACTATAGCTATAGCGCATATCAAGGATTTTTTAAATTTTGATATCAGCTATTTTTTTGCCAAAAAACGGTGCAAAAACACATTTTTTCGTTTTTGTTCGAAAAATGTCCGCCATTTTGTTATTTTTGCATATATCAAAAATCGTTTGATATACGCGATAGCCATTAACATACTGAATCTAAAACCGTTTGATTTTGTGTTTCGGATGATCCATCGCCGGGATTTCATCAACGGCGCGGACCTAAATTTTTTTAGGACTTTTTTAACTACCATTTTCATCTATAAATAGTGAAATAAATAAATAAAATATTTTTTTATGTATTTCGAAAGTGTATTTATTAAGTGTAACAACTTTGATATCAATATCTATAATATAAACCTATTTTAAAAAACGTGAAAATAGCCTTTTTTAGCGTCTAACGTGAGCGACATGCGGCCTGGTGTTGCCGTGCTGCAAGATCAACTTGTCATTGCGATTCTCCATTGCGAGTGGTTTTCCGCGGTCCTTGTTGTCCATAGAGAAATCACGAGTTTTAAAGCAGCGAAAGCACTCTTTGTACTTCGTACTCGATGTGGCATGTTCGGTATATGCTTTCTCTAGCAAACGATGAGTTTTCGCGACTGATTTTCTTTGCCAAGAAATAATGGAGCATAACTTGCCGCAAATGTGACTTATCTGGAACGAAAGTTGCCATTGTAAAGTCACCCAAAAGAGATTATGTTAACGCGTCAGACAAATGTCACATATGGCGTTTGAGTTGGACTCTACGGATCGTGTGAATTGCTAACGTTTAATTCGAGAAAATAGTCCATATAACGTCACCCGTTGCCAGCAGGCGGTCCATATGCCACCTGACATATATATACTGGTATACATGTGTGGGTGTTCGTGTGTATGGATTTTTTATGCGCCATGATTCGTCAGCGTTTTTTTTATCTATCTCTCGCTTTATTTCTCTCAGAGACAATTCGAATACAATCTATTGATATTTCGTTTTCCAATCGTGTGCTATTGCCATCGTAAGCTTTTCATCTCTTTATCGACAGGCGGAAGAAAAACAAAGAGGATTCGAGGTCAAGCCGCGTTAAACAAGAGACTCGGAGCTCTGGTGAAAGAAAAAGAACAAATGAGAAAGACGGAAAGATGGGGGGGGGGGGGTAGATAGCAAAGGCGAGGGAGGGAGGTAAAAGCGATAAAAGCAAGATGAGAGCCGAGCACGATCGAACGTGACTAACCATATCCGATCGTTGCATTATCGACGAGCCAGCCCCGTCTCAACCCTTAGATAAGCGGCTTCCAACCAGGAGCCCATGTACTCCATTCCTAACTAATATCTCTTCATCGTCCGAGCGACGCGCATCCTTCGCACCCGCGTATCTTTGTCTCGGAAAAGATAATAGCCAATGAACGAACACTTTTTATTTATTGCCGCTGAAACTTTCGACTGTTCCACCCTTACGAACAGCGAACACGCGACGTCATCAGAGTGAGGGAGAGAAAAATCCCTGTCGAATTCCAGTCACGTGTACGTGTCCTCGAAACCTTGAGATTTTTTTTGCGTTTTCTCGACCGGAAGTGTAGGGGATATTAAAAACCGTACGGTGGCTGTTTTTGCCGGGTGCTGTCTGTGCTTTTTTGTCACGAGCGCGGTGCTATCAGTCCCGACAACGGAATATTTCGTCGTGGGTTATCTCTCACAAGAAAGACGAGAATTCGTCAACAGTTTTGCGATTTTTTTCTCTCTCTTCCTTTTTCTCTTTCTTTCACTCCCTCTCTCTCCCTTTTTCTGTTCCTTTCGCTTTCTTGCTTACTCTCTCTCTCTCTCTTTCTCGGCACACTCAGAAAAAAGATTTATTATGTTCTAATAAATTGGCACATTAGAACATAATTTATTGGAAATTAATAAATGTTTACTCGTATGGAGACAGTATTTATGTGATTGTAACTACAGAATTTATTCGGCGTCACTAAATATGTTTTTTTACGTGCCGATTTTTCACATCAATTAAAAGCCATATTTAAAATAGAAAATTGGAATAAATATTTCCTCAAATCAAATAAATACTACTTTCCAATCACGAAAACCTCTTATTTCGCGACTATGATACTAATGCGCGCATGCGCACTTTGCCCTTCAACGCGACGGGCCCGACAGCAGGCCGCTCGTCAGATGTAGCTCACGCATACGCTTACCATGTAGCTTCTTCCTATGCCAATGCTTTTGGCACAAGTGTCAGTGGTGCGTTTCGGAAGTGAGAAACTCGAAAGTGAGGAATGATTTGAGTGTAAGTAAGAATATAAAGTGAGAAAAAACGATCAAGTGAAAAAATAATGACGGACGAAATGACACAATTCCTCGAAGAAAACTAGCTGGGGGATTATGAAGAATCCTATTAGATGTTAAGAAAAACTCTATTTGTCGGATATAAAATACCTATTTCTTCTAATTTATATATCCTATTAGATGCTAAGACAAATTTTTAGTAAATCTTAAACATAAAGTTAAATAAAAAATGTTCTTAGCTGTTAATACAATCGTAGTAGGCCGACATACGAATAAGAAAACTTATTCGCCGGGAGACAAAATTCTTTGTCCTTAATAAATCTTTTTTCTGAGTGCAGTATTCCTACGTGCCGAACAAACTACGACTTAATATCCTTCTGTACCACGGCGTGCTATGCCTGGAATTTGCTGGATCCCAACTTGAGGACATCATCAAAAGTCACAACCTTTAGGGAGGGGGGTAAGGTTAATTCGCTATAAAAAAAAGTAATTACTATATAATAAGAGGACATTTGAAGAATATTCTGTAAAATTTTCATTAATCATCATGCAGAAGTGAGCCATTGACACCAAATCTTCGCAGGCGCCGAAAAAAAAAGTTACATTACGGTGAACCGCATAACTCATCACTGGATCATCATCAGATTTCATTAGTTGATAAGTTCCTCGAGGTAACGCTGTCGGTTTTTTTTATTGATTTTTTAATTTTTGGTTACACTTAGAAGTCGAAATACCGATTTTTTATTTAAAAAATTGGAAATTTTGTTATTGCAAAATAAATCAAAATTATAAAAAATAAAAATCTCGACAGCGTTACCTCGGAATTTATGTGCAGAAAGAGGGTGTAAAGTTTCAAAAGGATCGGTGCAGTAGATTTTGAGCTAGAGAGTTCACCGATTTTGATAATGCTAAGTGTGAGAAAAACGCGTTTAAAAGTTTCAAAGATTTCTACACTAGAAAATAAAAAAGTGAATATCAATGAATGAGTGTTTTTTTTTCATATACTTTCACAGAATCATTTTCAGGCCCATAAAGCATTCATATGACAAAATAAAATAAGAACGCCAAAAAATGCCATACCCTCCCCCCCCCCCCCTTAAGCGTGCACTGCCCCGTAAACTGCTTGATGAATCTCATGGTCAAGCCATTCCGAGGGCGGTTATTATATTGCCTCGATTACTTTGTAAATATGATAATTGTTATAACTATTGTAACTAATACCTACTTAATTTTAGTGTGATCTGGTCATAGTTCTTATGGATAGGATGTCCTGTACAAAAATCGTAATCTAAATCTAAATCTATGTTCGATAGACTGTATATTTTTTACAATTTCTTACACACTCACACACACTACCCCACTTTCTGCGGCTTCATTTAGGAGCTACATAGAAGCCATCAACAAACCCGAGGGCAAATGCCAAGTCGATGTATCCCCCATTACGTAAAACCGCAAAATCCGATGAAAGGCACGCGGGTATATCAATCCAGTAGTCGGAAAACTTTTGCCCATTCTACTGCGATATACTGCGATGTTATGTGCCTATAATGACCGAGAGTGACACACGTGGACGTTTGGCCTTTGGCGAACGGAACACGTGTGGTCACGTTGTTCTATTGCACTTTGTCACGCACATCCCCGGAAAGTTCAGTAATAGACCACTCAACAGGATTGAAGGGACGAGAAACCCTTCCTTCGTAAATACCTTTGTTTATCGTTAATGGTCTGCTTGGGTCCCAAAAAAACAGGTCGATTTTCAACATCTTTTTCTCATGACAGTAACGGGATGCCCAGGTCGGGGTTTTTATATACACAATTCATTAATCGTCTTGCCGTTTTTTTTTAATGTTCATACACCACCAATTAATTAATATGTCAAGAAAGTACCGCCGTTGCTGCAGGCCCAATCGCTGCAGGTGGTTATCTCAAAAGAAAAAGAAAATAATTCGCTTTTCGTGTACAAATAAAACTTCCGAATGACCGGATACTTTTGTAAAATTTTGAAAATTACCCAAATGGCAAGCTGTAGAAAAAAAAATGTTGCATTTTCGAGAAAAAGAAACATCTTTAATTATTTGTTAATAACAAAGGGATGCACATATGGAAAATCATCCGGTGCCACGATAGAAAATGTTATAAATTATGCTCAGTGAGAATTTGAAGTGAATCGAATGGATAGATTTTCAGATACGACTTATACGGTTTCATAAAACACAGTGTTCGAGAAAGAGGCAATAGAAATAAGGATAAATCCGCGCAGGGCGGTTCGCCGAGCGCAACGGGCAATCTGACCATTCGCGATAATTGTCATAACTCGGTCAATTTTTGGCATTTTTACAAGACGGTTGTTGACAATTGAAGTGTCCCTAGGCTATGAAACTATATCAGTAATCACTACATATAAAAAATCATTACATGTGAAAAGTCTAGATAAAAAGTTAATCCACACCGTTCCATTTTAAAAAATCGAGAAAAACGATTGAAAAATCTGTTCCTTCACCAAAATTATCATAATTCGAGGAATTTTTGGAATCCCGACAAAATCTTTGTTGCGAATTGAAGTCAGACCCTAAGCTACAGAACCCTGTAATACAAGAATCATGTTGTTCAACTTTCAAGCTTACGCTGACGCCTTAATAACCCAAACAAACCTCATCAAATTCACAAATATATATAATCAATTGGTCGATTACACATTTATATGTATATCGATAATAATAATAACAATTATAAAAAAAACCTTTTATTATTGTTGTTGTTGGCTATTTAATAAATACAACTACTTTATCATCCGAGACACGAATATAATAAATCACGAATTTTGTCAGCCGAGCCTCGGCGGTTAGCGGTGAATAAATTGAAATGAAAGCGTCGAACGAAGTGCTCCGTCATGCATCAATCGGGGATTTTGTTCTTTTAGCGTACTCTCCATTAGCAAGTACACGTTTCCGGAGCGAGGTTTTATTCGCACGGACACGTCGGCAAACAAAAAGAAAAAACAAAGCTTTCGTATCAGCAATGCTGGCAGGGTACGGTGGAAAAGGAAAAAAAGGGAGAGAAAAAAGATCGAAGGCTTTTTTTGATGCGCGACGTTTTGTTGGACTTTGCGGTACGATTCGCGATTGACGTGTGTGTACAGCAATGTTTTTTCTCTCTCTCTCTCCCTCTCTCTCTCTCTCTCTCTCTCTCTCTCTCTCTCTCTCCCCCCCCCCCCCTCTCTCTCTCTCTCTCTCTTTGCCTCTCTGCCTCTCTCGCTCTTGCAAACGTTTGAGTGTAGAAACGCTTACGGTGTCCAATATCAGTGGTGAAACTGTCAACTGCCACGAGAGATAGAGCACTGCATTGTTTTCGGTCTCGAGAACTACCGCGAGCGCTTTTAATTAAAGTCCCGCAACATTCGCAGCTGCTTTTTTTCACTCTCCCGGTCCTTCTTGTTTTTTTTTTATTTTGTCCTGTGCTTTTTTTTCTTTTTTGTTTACCACGATGCCCGTAGGCCGCAACGTTTGGACGCGAGTGCGGCGAGCAATATCGTCGCTTCTGTGCTTCAGGGAGAAAAATACATTCCAAAGAATTTCGCTCGGGGACGAAAAAAGCGAAGACGGCACCTCGAAATTTTTATTCGCGGACAAGCTCTTGTCTAAATTATTCGAGCCAAGGATTTTGGGGAAACTTGTTCAGTGCTGAATATTGAGAAAATGTTTTCGAAAAACTAAAAACAGAGACCGTACGATTGTTTATTCATTTTTTATTCATTTTATTTTGAAAAGATTTCTTTTGTTGCGGTAAATTATTTATTTTATTTGACGAAAAATATTTGTTTGATTATTTAGTAATTATTTTATTGTATTATAAATCAAATTTATCAAGAATGTGAGGGTAAAAATATCAATATCGATATATCAATTACAACTATAATAAAATATATCATATTGTGAATACAAATATTACTTATTTTAGTTTGAAGATAAAAAGTCATCAATATAATAAAGATATATATATGGCATTGCACACATAATTAACAAATAATATAAATATAAGTGTAAGTAACGTGAATACAAAAAATTAATAATTTATTTTAAAATATTAATTTTATTGTCGTAAATTATTTATTTTACTTGATCTGTTTGAGTATTTAGTATTTATTTTACTATATTATAAATATAATTCGTAAATAATATAAATGATAACTATAATAAAATATATCATATTGTGAATACAAATATTACTTATTTTAGTTTGAAGATCGAAAGTCATCAATATAATAAAGATATATATATATATATGGCATTGCACACATAATTAACAAATAATATAAATATAAGTGTAAGTAACGTGAATACAAAAAATAAATAATTTATATTAAAACATTAATTTTATTGTCGTACATTATTTATTTTACTTGATCTGTTTGATTATTGAGTATTTATTTTACTACATTATAAATATAATTTGTAAATAATATAAATGATAACTATAATAAAATATATCATATTATAAATATGAATATTACTTATTTCAGTTTGACATTCGAAAATTATTATCAATATGATAAATACATCAATTATATTGTAGACATAATTTACAAATAATGTAAATATAAGTGTAAATCCTCAATCCATTGAAATATATTAGGTTACAAATATGACCAGGGGATGACTAGTGGAATACGCCGGGGAATGTAATAAGGGCTAATAAGACCCCACACAGTGGAACCTACGATTAAAATTATTACAAATATAAATATTACTTATTTCAGTATGGTGGTCAAAATTGATTTGTTTATCAACCCAAAAAAGAGTATAAAACGATGAAAAAAATTCAAGTCGACACTCACATAGATCGTTCGCTATCATTTTCTGTCCCCTACAGAGCACGCTCTGCAAATGGCGAAAAAATCGAGCCCACACGATTTAATTTTTTTCCGACTTATCCGCAATGAAAACTCGACCCCCACTCGAATCGAATTCTCTTCTGTACGAATGTTTAAATCAGATTAAAGCGAATCCACTAGTACGGACCCGATACAGTGGCGATTCGGGCACTCGCTCCCCCGTACACACTTCCGGCCCCCGAACGTTATTCCCCCGGGTGCTTATGTACATGAAGTTTGGATCGTTGCTATCCAACGGTTTCATTTTTTTTTTTTCGATTTTGTAATTTCCTATTTTTTCTTGGTCAGTTCGGCTCTAGTTGCTAAAAAAATATGGCAAAATGAATAAAAAATATTTACGGCCACCGAGACCAACCAAACAAAATCGAAAAAAAAAATGAAACCGTTGGATAGCAACGATGCAAACTTCATGTACATCGGGTGCTTTGATTTTGTTCTCGTTCCATCTGGAACTGGGCTTCCGATTTTTTGCGCCTTCTTTTTCTTTGTTTCTCTTTTATCCCGCGGGCCACAATGTACCTGTAGAATTGACGAACGCGGCGCAGAGTTCTTCAATGTTTTTTATCGCCAGAGACTCGACAGCGAAACGTTATATTGATAAAAATAGTCGATCACCACGGAACTGTATCCAACCGACTGTTGGTTGAAAATCATCACTATATTTATTTTGCGAGCGGGGAGACCTCTGGAGCCTCTTGAGAATCAAAGGCGATGTTTTTTTAAATATTTGACTTTTTATATGAAATAAAGTTATTTTACTTTTATTGAAATAAATATTATCAAAACGTATTTTTCAAAAGAAAAAAAAATACATACGTAGGTGTGTGTATTTATATGTATATCATATGTGCCATTAAGAATATGTATATAATAAGGTAATGACAAAATGAATCTTTACTATTTTTAAAAATCATATACAAGTTAATAATGTCCTTGCAGTTAAATTCACCCTCTGCGTAAATTTTAATAAATATTCATACAGGGCCTCTCAGATAGAGTGTTACGAGCCTATATCTCAGAAAGTACGGATTATAATTAAAATGTTTCAAATCGAAGTTATTTCATTTTAAGAGGGGCAAGAGATGACAATGTCAAGCTGGCCTTGGGTATAACTGCCACGGTCATACGAAGGTCAACTTCGAAGGTGACCTTCATATATTACCTTGGCGGTTATACCCAAGGTCAAATTGACTTTTCCATCTCTGCCCCCTCTTGGAACGACACAACTGCTATTTGAAACACTTTTTATTATAATTCGTTCTTTACGAGATAGGCGCTTGGATATTTTGTTTTGTTGAACTAGAAGTTGAACAATCTACCTGAGACACCCTGTACATATGTTTGTTGCAGTCAAAATCCATATCCAGTTTTTATCGCGTTTTACCTAGCACAAACGAGTTTTGACTGGACCCCCACGTTGCAACTAGTTATTCTTAGTAAAAATAGGATTTACTCATGAACAAATTTAAATGTTGAATGAAACTAGTTGCAACTAATTAACTAACAAAACCTAAACACCAACAAACTAGTTCTAACGAAATTAATCAGTTGAAGGTGTTTAAGTTTGTTTGGATTTTCAATTTTTTTGAGTGTTAGTTAAAACTAGGATTCAAATGTTATTTGTTGGAAACATTAGTTTAACTGACATTGTTAGTTAACATCAACGTTGAGTTCAAACTAACAGCGTCAGTTTAAGGCCTTAGGCCACTCTAGAGACCGAAAAAATAGGCTTTTTGGGCATTTTTTTCAGAAAAGCTACATAATAAATCGAGATTACAAAAAAGAGTGTTTTCCATATATATCAGTGACCGTATACAATAATTTTTTTTAAGCGATTAATTTCAAAATGGCGGCTGTGCAGCGTTTATCTCGAAACTGCATTTTTTAAGTTGACCGGAAACATAACTTAGGCAATTTTCAATCGATTCACTTGAAATGATGAATATATCTTGAAAAATACATTGTCTATGGAAGTACGTAGGATGTTTTTTTTATAGTTCATTTGTTATTAACGATTTTTTAGGCAAATTTTTGGAAAGTGAAAAATTTGCCTAAAAAATCGTCAGATAATTGTTGATAACAAATGAACTATGCAATATAAAAAAAATCCTACGTACTTCCAAAAATAATGTATTTTTTAAGATATATTCAACATTTCAAGTGAATCGGTTGAAAATTCTCTGAATTATGTTTCCGGCCAAATTAAAAAATGCAGTTTGGAGACAAACTCTGCACAGACGCCATTTTGACATTAATCGCTTCAAAAAAATCATTGTATACTGTCACTGATATGTATGATAAACACCCTTTTTGTAATCTCGATTTCTGAAGAAAAAAAATGCCCAAGAAGCCTATTTTTCAGCCTCCAGAGTGGCGTAACCCCTTAAAGTAACACTCACTAACGTTCAACATTAGTTTATCGAACATTCAAATGTTGTTAGCTAAAAGTAACTAAAATTTGTATGTTAGTTAGAACTCGCTGTAACTAAATAACTTTAACTAACAGAGCCCCAAGAAACTCAATTCTAACGAAATGAATTAATTGAAACTGTTCGAGTTTGTTTGGGTTTAACATTTTTTTGGAATGTAGGTTAAAACTAGGATTCAAATGTTGTTTGTGGAAAACATCAGTTTGAGTAACATTCAAATGTTATTAGCTAAAACTAACAATGTTGGAACTCACTAAAAAGTAACCTTTCTTATTAAGGGAGACTTTGTCCTTGGAGTGCCATATTTCAGGTGTTTACATTTTATTTTTTTTTAAAGGAAACGAGTAAAGCTTTTTGAGTGCGGTTTTTTTCTTGCTTTTATTCGTGATATACAGAACGTTAAAAAAATTTTTTTTTGAAAAAAAAACCAAAATAGCGTCCGTTGCAGCTCCGCGAAAACAGGTCCTCAAAGCGCGGGAGGTAAACGGCTGACATTACTGCCCCCTCTTTGTTGATCTGAAACACAAATTCAAAGCATATTATCAATCTGTGACCCTTTGATCATGGAATGACGGACGGGTTTTTCGTTTAGTACAAATTTCGGAAAAAAGCGGCAATTTAAAAAAAATCGAATTTTCGCGTTTTTTTCGCATAAAAAGATAAATAATAAATGCAAAAATGTATCTATCGAAAAAACGATCCGTCATTCCGTGAAGACATATTTTCTGAGTATGCTCTCCAAATTTCAGGTCGATATGTTAATTACAGCGGTCAGGAGAATGTCAGCCATTTTTAAAAACGTGTTTTCGAGAAAAACGCGTTTAAAGTTTTGTAATGTGTTAACATAAATGTGTTTATAATTACCGCTAATCGGCAATGCCTGGTCCATAGAGGCATCCCTCCTCTTCTTCTAGCTGCTCATGTTGAGCCGCTAACATCTCCCGCTGCTTTCAAGGACAAAGTCTCCGTTAACATCCCTATTTTTTTTACGGCTCCGAACTACGGAAAGCAAGCAATTTTTTTCAAAAATCGTTACGGCAATACCCACAACCCAAATCGAAAAAAAAGGTTCAGGATAATATGAAAAGTGGAAAAAAAATCATTTGCATTCCAACGATGCGAACTTCAACATCATACAGAAATTTAAGCTTGGCATGGAAGAAAAAGGTGTTTCCGTTGATCTATAAAAACCGGCCCGTTTCCCCAGTTGTTTTACTTCACTCCGTATGTACACTACCGGTGAAAAGTTTCCGCACAAACATTCAAAAAAGTTCCGGAACGATGTTTTATGCCATTTCGCCGATAGTTGACATAAATGAATTTAATAAACGTCATTTTGAAGGGAAGGAATTTACCTTCATTTTGTTTTTTTTTTTAATTGTTTACAATTTTTTCATGACTAGTATCTTTTTTCGAAAACGACAATTTTTCGCCTTTTTTGTTCCTTTTCTGGTGGGTCCCGTTTACAGACAACATTTTTTTACGCATTTCTTTAACTGGAATCATAAAGGGGGCAGCTAAAGCTCCAATTTTGTTTTTTTTTAAGCTTTGATTTTTTCTAAAGATTTTTCTAAAGATTTTTCTAAAGATATTTTGATTAAAAAAAAAGACAATTTGACAAATAACCTGTAATGCGAAAGCGATCAGGATTCAAGGAAAACCTCAAGATAGTAAAAAGTTAAAATGGTTTTCGTTGGGTTCGCGAGAATTTTTTCAGATTTCTTTTTCGAAATTTTTTTTCACCTATTGTTTGTGAAAAGTCATATGATTTAATTACCGTAACTCGAAAACTAAGGGTTTGTAGTAAAGTTTCAAGAGAGGAAAAAATTGTATTTTTTAATTTCCGACGCTATAGAATTATTTCAGATTTTTTCGACATTTTTTTCCCCTTTAAAATTTTAGTTTTCTAGTCACGTCAATCGATTGCTTTCAACCGATTCTATTGCGTTGAAAAAAGAAAAATACCATTTTTTTCTCTCTTAAAATTTTACCACAAACCCCTTAGTTCTCGAGTTACGGTAATTAAATCATCGGATTTTTTTATCGAAAATAGGTAAAAAAGAAAATTTGAGAAAAATGTGAAAAAATGTTTGCGAATTCAACGAAAACCGATTTAACTTTTTACTATCTTGAGGTTTCCCTTGAATCCTCGTCGTTTTCACGTTACACGTTTTTTTCAAATTGTCTCTTTTTTTTATCGAAATATATTTTTTTAAATCGTACGAAGCTTTGAAAAATCAAAATTGAAGCTTGAGCTTCTCCCTTTTATGATTCCGGTCAAAGAGATGCATTAAAAAAATTTTGTCTGTAAACGGGTCCACCCGAAAAGGAACAAAAAAGGCGAAAAATGGTCGTTTTCGAAAAAAGGTACCAGTCGTAAAAAAATAGTAAAAATTTAAAAAACGTAATGAAGGTGAATTCCTCCCCTTCAAAATGCCGTTTATTAAAATCATTTATGTCAACTATCGGCGAAATGGTATAAAAAATCGTTCCGCAACTTTTTCGAATTTTTGTCCGGAATATATGCATAATACACATCCTTTGATCCTTAATCAATACAATCCTCGGCTATAAATTAAGTTATATATTTGATATACATTTTTCAAAAAATTTCATTGGGCTTATATAATATCATGTCAAACCCAATTTGCTACTGTTCTTGGTCCGGCACGGCCCCTTTAATAATGTTGAAGGAGCGGTGTACACGGACACGCGCGCGCCAGCGTCCTCTTTTTACTTTTATTGTCCCTTCTTCTCTGGATTTCCTTCCCCTCCTCCTCCCTCCGCAAAGACCATGAGCCGACATCTATGACTCCGCGGTAGCCGGCGCGGTGTCGGGGAGCTGCGTGCAGTTTGCACGAGATGGCAGCGCGGTTCATCTCGTTTGTATGCGCGGACAACTATTCGTCCGCCCGTTTCCTATCGGCCACGACCTTAACACCATGTTTGCGTAGAAGCCCTTCGCCTTAAACAATACAACAGGGCATTGCGATAAAAAAAAAAGAAAAATAGTAAAACGGATCGTAAAACGAGCATATGCAGGATACGGACCGGGTTTTGGCATGCCTCTGCCTAACCTTAGCGCCCTCGCCCTCAGTCTTTCTTTCTGTTTTTCGCTTTCTTGCTTTTTGTATGAGATATTTTTTCGTTGCGTTTTTAATCTGCGTCTTTTTTTTTCTTTTTTTTTATTTTTATGTTCTTCATGTGAAGTCATTTTTCTTTGTTTTTTAGCAAGCCACTTTTTTTTATTATCTTGCATTTTTTCTTTTTACGGCACGATGCATAAGGATCGTATGCTGGTGGGGCTTTTGCTCCTAAGCAATAATAAACATAATATAATCCAATCTCTCTGTCTCCCCCCCACACTCTAAATCAATCTCAGTATTATGTTTATTTTGTTGTTTTTTGTATTAATATCACTATTATGGTTATTATACAGTTTTAGTTAAACTCCAGTCTTAGTTCATACGGTTAGAGTTATTGTCTAAAAAAGCTTATCGATCATATAACCACCATGATCATATACCCACATGCACGGTACTCTTAGGTAGGGCTAGCTACAGAGTACGAAATAAAAAACATTCTGTCTCTCTCTTTCTTTCTTTTGATTTCTCTTGTTTCTTTGTCCCTTTTTCCTTATTTTCTTTTGACACCTAACTATTCGAGGTAATTGGATTTCCATGTTTATTTCTCATTCTCATATCATTACACATGTTTGATCCAATATACATGAACTTTTGTTAATATTATTTCGTCCCGTCTTATTTTATCAACTTGATCAAGTTAATTACAGGTTTTTAATTTATTTTTCGTTAATATCAAGTTTTAGTTTGTATTTGAATTTGCTGTTTTATTTTGCCTATATATTTTATTTGCTATCTCGTCTCAACTTATATTGTTTATTTTTTTATATTCAATCTTAATTTCTTCAATTTCAATCAGTCCTTTCCTCTCTGTCTCCTCCCTCTCGATGGAAACACACGCACACACAGGCAAGTAACTGCCCAATGCACATTTTATATTCGCCCTTGGAACCAAACATACAATACTGTGAGCAGACACGTAAACAATCTTTTATACTTTATATCAAGAAGCCCCTTTTACTCGGTTCTCCAACACTCTGCACTTCAACCCCTTTTTGCTCCACTCTATTTCACTCCCTATACATATACGCGTGTGTATGTAGTTATTATATATTATATATATGCACACCTATATATATATAATATATATATATATATATATATATATATACAGTCGAACCTCGATATAACGAACATTTGTCCACTCCCTTCCGATAAAAACCCGAAACCTTGATACAGCGACACAATAATCTACATTATGCTCTAATTGCTAATTGCTTGTAAAAATTCGTGTAATTTAAACCTTTCTTTCTTTAAAAAATATCCCTATATTTATAGTACTAATATATGTTTTTTAAAGAACATTTAAAGGAACATGACTCCGATATAACGAAATCTCGATACAACGAACTTCCCTAGAGATTTGTTATATCGAGGTTCGATCGTATAAGGTATTCCAGCTCAACCCTGACAACTGTTTCCCTCACCACCGTTGATTGCAGATTCCCATAGTGGCAAAGCTGACATTTGATGTAAAAAAACACCTCATATATCTCGATTTTTTGCCCCACCCTTTGCTCTCCTGGGACTGCAAAAAAGTTTTAGACCCATTTTGTATATTTTTCACCAAAAACCAACATGTGCTTCTGATATTCACCTTTTTTTTCAGCGATATTTCGATTTTGGGTATGATGATTCGATGGTTTGGAAGGCAAAAGAGTACTTTTTGGGTCTTGCAAGGATTAATAAATAAAATAACTTGAAAAATATGGTTTCGAATGCAATTTAATTCGGGTGGGGTGTATACCATTCTGAATTCTTCTCTAATCATCCCACATTCTATTTTTGCCTTGTTATATATCCCATGTCATATATACTGTTTTCCAATTCTCCCTCTCTCTTTCTCTCTTTTTCGGTGTGCTAGAAAGTTGAATTTACCTAAACAGAAAAGGCTTCGAATGCCTTCTTTCAGCTTATCCCAATCTTTCTCCGAGCATTATAAACGCTACAACTTTGATTCTATTTAGAAATACATTTTTGCGTCATTTTCGCAGTTTTTTACTTGCACGACCGAATAAATACTCTACAGACTTCCAACCCGTCGAATAATCATCCCTAAAATTGAAACTGCACAAAAAAATAGTAAATATCGGAAGCACAAGTTGAGCTTTGGTGAAAAATGCGCAAAATAGATCTTGAACGTATTGAAATTCTTTTGAGAATTAAAAAAATGGCCCGAGTGGACTTTTCATTTTTTGCAGCCGGAGAAGGGTAAAAAAATTGGAAAAAGCTTGTGTTTTTTTCCACCATGGAAGTCTATAATGAACAATGGTGAGGGAAATAGTCATCTGTGAGTTGAGCTGGAATAGCCCCTATATAAAAATCTTTTCCTCGTCCTGTCGTTCTCCATTTCGCGGGACGGGCCGTAGTAGTACGAGCAGCGTCAGTGCTCTCTCAGTGACGTAGGTCAGCGTACGCCGAGACGGAGTTTATCACTAACGAATCCTGGACCTCGCCAACGTCCCGCTTCCTTATCGGCGCCCTTTGCACCTATCACAGTCAGATCGTCAATGACGAGAAATGAACATTTTTCACACTTTCGTGTTAACGAAAAAAAAAAAGAAAAATTTATTTTCCATTTTCCGCTTGTGATGATATTCGCGTACACGTGCGCCTCACGCACGAGTCGGTTATTGCATCGATGTCGTAAAAGCTTGGACGCATCGTCGAGGTCGCTCGATAACGCCGCCGCGACCGCTGCCGCCGCCGCCGCCGCCACCACCTCTGCTACACAGAGCAGTGATATTATTGCGCGCACATATACTCGGTTGTTTTGTATTGTGGAATAATCGCACCGACGAGAGCTACGTAGCGAGAGCTGCGCCGCGACAGCGCGGACCATTTCGAAGTGGCTTTTCGCGAGGGTGATTGAGATATTCGGCTCGACTGGGAGTCAAACGAACAAGTGAATTGATGAGTGACGATGAGACGATAATTGAGAACGTAAATAGAAATAAATAAGCAAATTAATGCGTAAAGGTATGAGGCATTCTAACATTTTTTTAATTAATTAATTAATTGACAAAGACATAAATTCATAGACCTGAATGAATTAATTGGAAGTGAAGGAAACGTGACTGACAAGGAACATCACTTTGGTGTCCTCCGATTTTGTTGAAACTTTTTTATGTGGAAGAGTATCAAAAACTAAGAGACACGTATGTTTTTGTTATCGGCGGAAAAACGGTTTTTGGGGTGAGAAACGCACCCTAAAAATGGGGATGTTTTTCGTTTTTCATCAACAACGTTTTAAACGTTTTACGTTTTGTTGTGTACCATACATTGGAGATGAGAACGATTACGTTATCGACGAAAAATGAAAAACACCCCTATTTTCGAGGGTGCGTTTCACCCCTTAAAACCGTTTTTATGCCGATAAAAATAAATACGTGTCTCTTAGTTTTTGATACTCTTCCACACAAGAAAGTTTCAACAAAATCAGAGGAGGATACCAAAGTGATGTTCTTTGTAAGAATATTAATGAGGATAATGCCTCGATAAAAACTAAATCAAATACTCCGATAAAGAAGAAAATAAAATGAAAATTTAGCTATTGAAGTTTGGGGCGAGACTTTCAGTTTAACGGTAGGTAAAACGAATTAATGAGGGGTTTGATTAAAAAATTTCATAAACTCAATTCATAAATTGGACAGTCAAATAAGCGAATGGTGAATGAATGAATAAAAAACTAGATTCAAAATGAAAGTAATAAAGAGGTTAGAGAAAAACAAATTAATAAATTAATGATTAATTGTAGAAAATAAATGAATTGATTGGAGATGAATTAAATAAGTGGATTATGGATAAATAAATTGAGAACTAATTTTAAAATAAATCAATGAAAGGCGTGAATAAAAGATAAAATAAATTCAGTATTAAAGTTTCCTGATGAACTTGAAGTCATAATATAAATAAGAGCTTTCATTAATAAATTATACAAACTAAGTTGACGAATAAAAGAGTAACCAAGTACGTGAATGACGAGTACAAAATATTTTTTAAATAATTGCAATAAACAGATTGATAAAAAATGAATTAGTAAAATTCGTAAATGAAAAATACATTCAATGTTAAGGTTTCCTGATGGACTGGATGCTTAACGACCGCTGAAATAGATAAATGAGCAATTCATTCAATAAATGGTACGAACTAATTTGATAAATTGAATAATGATCAAATAAATAACTGAACTAATCAATTAATTCAAAATCAAAGAAATTAATACGTCAATTTAAAAAAAAATCAATAAAATCAGTGAGAGAGAAATAAAATAAATTCAGTGGTGGAGTTTCGTGATAAGACTCAAAGGTCCACAGGAGCTAAAATGCATAAACGAGTGTTTCAATAAATGAATTATACAAACTAATTTGGTAAACAGAAGAGTAAGCAAATAAGTAAGTGACGAATAAATAAATAAGCAAACTGAAAATGGAAGAAATGAATAGGTTAATTGTAAAGTAAATCAATAAAATGCGCGAACAAAAAAATCAAATAAATTCAGTATTCAATTTTCCTGGTGGACTAGAAGTTTCTCATCACCTAAAAGAGACAAATAAGTAATTCAATTTATGAATTATACACACTAAATACATAAATTAAAGATTAAACAAATAAATGACTGAACGACTAAATTCAATAAAAATAAAATAAATAAATACGTTGATCAAAAAATAAATCAATAAAATGCCCAAATAAAAAATAAAATAAATTCAGTAGTGAAGTGTCCTGATGAGACTCGAAGTTCCCAGCAGCTTAAATTGATAAATGAGTTTTTTGATCCATAAGTTATAGCAACTAAAATGATGAATTGAAAATTAACCCAATCGGTGAATAGACAAATAATTAAATGAATGCATGAATTCGGCGATTAATTCACGACCGTGCAAACAAATGCAAAAATTCAAAAACTAATCATAGCAGCGGGACAATCGTACTTCCGATTGATTTCCCAAGCTCCTCTAGGCCTCGTTGTTAGTCTCGTGCAAATCCCCCACGGAAAAGTCCACTGATCCTTCGGGTGTGCGCGAGGACGGCAAAGAGTCGCGCGGCCAAGGATGGCGGGAACGGGGGGTGAATAGCGGCGGAACTAGTCTCGCGAGGGCCTCGCGAGCGCGATTCTACCTATCCCTGGCAGTCGCAAGCTTTCACGTGCGTGTATTCGAGTCTCATAAATTATCCACCCGCTTGGCCTAACGCGATCGACCACTAGCGCGCTCTCCTGCGAGTGCGTTCTGCTGCGTCGAACCGTTTTTTTTCGCGTCGTATGCAAACACACAGACCTGGGACACTTCACGGCCGAGGTCGCGATCATCAATATTTTTTTTTACGATTGTCAACGTTTGCGGTAGATAACAAAAAACAGAAGAAGAAAAAGCAAAACAGCCGACCAAAGGTGGAGATCCGCAAATGGAGATTTGTGAACACGACTTAGAGGAGAACCGCGAGAGGAACTTTCTGACGTCTATCCACAACCCAAACAAACCCAAACGAGATCCATTTCCTGAGCGTCTCTCTGCAACTTTTCGTGACGACCTCTCGTGACGAAAATTTACCTCTCTCTCTTTTCCCTCTCTCTCTCTCTGTCTCTCTCTAGCTCTATCTCCCTCTTTATCTCTCTCTCTCTATCTCTTTTTTCAACTTTCCCTGACGTTCTCTCATGACAAAAATTTACCATTCGTCAACGAGCGAGACCAAAATCCCTTCTCTCTCCCTCCATCTCTCTCTCTCTCTCTCTTTCTCGTGACAAATATTTACCATTCGTCAAAAATCCCGACCAAAATATTCTCTCTCTCTCTCTCTCTCTCTCTCTCTCTCTCTCTCTCTCTCTCTCTCTCTCTCTCTCTCTCTCTCTCACTCTCTCTCCCTCTCTCTCTCTCTCTCTCGCTCTCTGTCGCTCTCTCTCTCTCTCGCTCTCTCTCTCTCTCTCTCTGTCTAAAGAAACCGAAAAGACACACAGGCACACACACACATGCGTGAGTGCAAACAAAAACAAGTGAACCTTCTCCGAGGCGAGTGACGACGGCGCAAAGTGCACACAGAAGAGCGAGTGACCGTCACGGCCATCTCACGGCGTACGTTTAAGAGCCACTGACGTATCATTTTGTGGACCGCGCGTTCGCAGTCGGCTCGGTCCGTTTGCACTCCGCGCTTCGAACAAGGTGTATCGACCGGCGCACAGTTGTCCGGGCAAGCTCCTCTTCCTAGTGTCGAGCGAGCGGGTAAGGGCGCAAGGGGGAGGACTTGGGTTATAAACGTATCCTTACATATGTAACATGCATTATATTCATTTATACAGGGTGTTAGCAGGGTGCGAATGGGACGTGTTGAGTACTTGAAAACTTGTCAAAAAATGAAAATACCTCTTAAGGAGTTACGTGGGTGTCGAAACCAAAAAAGCATGTTTTCTCTATTTTGGAACAATATTCTATATAAGTTATTTTATTCAAAATTTTGAACACATAAAAGAGCAACATTTCAACAATATTTAAAAAAAAATTCATCCAAAAATGTGCGAAATTCAACTGGTGGGACCTAGTTTCGGGAGACCCCTAAAAAAGGGTTCCTCGTAGTGGTCAGGATAACTCATGATAGCTTTATCGGAAAGTACAAAACTAAATTTTTTCCTGTTAGTAGATAAATATAGCTCGCGATTGCAGGAAGATTTTTTAAAAATTGAAATTTGAATTTTTTGCAAAATAGTTCAATTTTTGATACAGCCTTGTCAAATTACTTGTTATCGAATAAAAAATCTTCGTTCAATCACTACACGGAGAAAACAGGGGCCTCGAAGTTTAGAATTAATACTATGCTTCTAAAAAAAATATCATTAAATATCAAAAAGTATTGAATGGAAGATAAAAATTGTAATTATGGTATAGTAATAATGAAGAAATTTAAATTTTAACCTACGATATGGCACGTAAACTGATCCAAATAATACATTTTATTCCGCATATTGTGATTTCTTGTAGTATTCAAAAAATATTTTGCCCACGTGACCGGAAAAATTAGTTTCCAGTATTCTACAAAAAGTACGGTATGAAGAGTCACATTTTACTAATAACTTCGTAATATTTTTCGATATACGCTATGCGTATAGTAAAATCCATATGAAAATATAACTCGTGCCTATGCGAGAATAGTTTCAAATGTAATATGCACGCATCATTTTTACTATACGGTGTGAGAATAATTTTTATACTTCTATAACAAGTCTTAGAATTCCTAACTGGCAGTAAACTGGTATACTTTTCTAGCTCTGAATATTAGAATTCTGGCAACCAATTTTAGAATTCGGGGCCGTATTTTTCTCCGTGTAGTCAATGCTATTTTGAAGAAGTGTGCCAAATTTCAATAAGATCGGTTCATTAGTTTCTGAGAAATCGTGTCGGTCGATTGACTTTAAAGTCATTACAACTAAATATTCTACAACTAAAGATTACAACTAAATATTCTCCCAAAGTTTTCACTTTGGGAGCATATTCTAGCCATCGATAACTATTGGATAATGAAATTGAAAGAATGGTTTTTTTGACATTTTCAAACCTACGCAAGCCCTTAAGGTATTTGCCATAAGGTATAATATAAGAGGTAAACGAGTTAGTACCCAATTTTGGGAGATTTTCCAAAAATCATACTTACCATGATAACTCGAAATTCTTAGACTTCGGACTAAGGTAACCTAGGTTAGATATGTCCCTAACGAGATGACCTATCACCCCCTTAAGGCTTTGCATCGACCTTTCTGACACCCTGTATATATATATAATGTATGTTACATATGTAAGAATTCATTTATTTGCATTGCGCAAAAAGTGACTCCGAGGACCGGCCTTATAGTAGGCAACCATACTGAAAATTATGTAAACGCCATTGGTTTCGCAATCTCTTTTGGATAAATTTAAGCAAACTGCATATAGATCCTTTTAGGACCCCAAAATCCAGATGCCATAATAACCAACATTACATAGATACTACGGTTACAAAATATCCTTTTCCCATATACAGGGTGTCAAAAAACGAAGGGTTACGAGTTTATACTTCAGAAAGTACCGATTAAAATGAAAAATGTGTCAAATAAAAGTTGTTTCGTTGCAAGAGGGGATGAATATGACAATGTCAATTTGACGTTGGACATAACCGCCAAGGTCATGTGAAGGTCACCTCGATATTTTAAATTAGAAGCCTTATTTGCTGTTGTATACTCTTATAGCTTAGTTCGAGAGTTTTTCAGAACACGGTGGATAAATATTTTTTATCTAGTATTTGATCGCTTGTGGGAGTTGAAAGTTGCAATGCCGCTAGTAACAGACTCGTGACTGAACAAATATTCGATTAAAAAAAGTTATTCGTAGTGTTTTGAAAAGCTCCCGAACTAAGGTATAACAATACACAATAAAAATAAGGGTACTCCGTGAAAATTCCGAAGTTGATCTTCATATAGCTTTGGCCGTTATTTTCAAGGTCAAAATGACATTGCCATCGTTTGTCCCTCTTGAAACGAAACCACTTTTATTCCAAACATTTTACATTATGAACCGGGCTTTTTTAAATATAAGCCTGGAACACTTGAAATGAGACAGCCTGTAGATATAGTGACAGCAGCATACTAAGGGGCTCTAAAATTCACCCCGGAATACGTGTGACCCTGATTATACCCAGCTATGACTAAAAAAAACTACATTTGGCACATCCAAGACCAGTATATATCATCGCAAACACAAAGACCCGACCACGTGCGCCAAAAAATTGCGGCCCTTCCTCGCGAGTACAATGTGATCGCCGTTTTCTCAAGAGGCTATCTTTTGTGCCACGCGATCGGCGTATCCACGAACGTAGTGGCCAAGAAATTTTTGGCCGGAGGATCCAAGCCTCTTTAATTGCACTCGGTTCTGCCTACTGGGAACGACCCTGACGGAGCTTTTGTTTTTTTTTCAACAATCCCAGCGCTGAGAAACTAACCATTATAGACATATCGCTGCCAGACCGATGAACTTTGTCTTTTTTCAGACTGCCTTGAGAATAATGATTTTTGTCGTAACAAAAATTGAGAATTCACGATTGTAAACAAAATTGCCATTCGTTTTATTCGAAAAAGAAAAAACTCCTTTTTTCCCTCATTGTCTTTTTTATTACCACGTTTTAATCAACTTGCTTTGCTTGTTGTCTGTTTGTCTGTTCGGTACAAATTTTGCAATCGATTTTAAACTAACTTCCGGATGAGCTAGAGACTTGAAACTTTGAACGTAGCTCAGAACTGGATGACAATGCAATATTAACTCGCTTTCTTGTCTGTCTGTTTGTTTGTTTGTCTGGTCGGTACAAATTTTGCAGTCGATTTTAAACTAACTTCCGGATGAGCTAGAGACTTGAAACTTTGAACGTAGCTCAGATCTGGATGACAGACAAATCAATAAATAGGCGAGTTTGTCACAGAGAGAAAAAAAAGAAAAAAATTGTGAAAAAAATAAATAAAGAAAGCAAACAAATAGTTCAGTGAAAGAGAACAAAATTAAACAATAATGATAATATTAATAGTGAATAGTGCATTAGTGACGATTTCTACGATGGTCAAGGAGACAGCCCCTCAACGCAAGCGACGCCTAAAGAAGGAAAAGCAAAATTTCACACACACAAGACTTAAAAGCAGGAAATAAAATTATTTAGATCAAAAAAATGTTAACCACGTTTTTAAAACGGACTTAAAAGTATAAAATAATTTTTCCTAGCCCCATATAGATTCATAACCCAATACAGATTCTTAACCGCCTACAGATTGTCCTGAAAATGTGTAATTGTGAATTTTCAACAGTTATGAAAATTCTTTGAAGATTTAAAACGAAGAACGTGGGGCGCATGCATAAATACTAGTGAGGAGTGTAGGGAGTATCTGTCGTTGAAAAAAGTCACACAACAGTTCATATCATTTGCCCACGTTTTTCGTTTTAAATCTTACAAGTAATTTCATAGCTATTAAAAATTCACAATCACAAATTTTCAAGACAATCCGTATGCGCTTAGGAATCTGCATTGGGTTATAAATCTGTTTGGGGCCAGGAGAAATTCCTTTACTTTTTAGTCCGTTTTAAAAACGTGGTTAATTTTTTTTGATAATTTTCTTGCCCAGCTATTTTTTTCTTCTTTTCTTCCCGTTGCTATTTTTTTCTGTCAGCTATTTATTTTCGTTCTCGTAGTTATTTTCTTCTTTTCCCTCCTCAACTATTTTCTTTTTCTTTCTTACTCCAGCTATTTTCCTTTTTCTTCCCTAATTTTCCATCATTTTTCCACTCAAAAAAGACTTTATGCCGGCTCTTCGTAATTCTTCTCCCTCGGCGAACTCTCGCTCTGTAATTAACGATGCAACAATCGCGCACAAACACACTTGCTACTTGGAACATAATACACGTACGATCCCGATGAATCGTGGCAGGTGCATGCACATGCGTCGGGTCAAAGATTTTAGCGACACAATATAATCGCGCAGGCTCTTTCTCTAACAGGGCTAATTGGCGGTAGGCGTCCCGAGCACGGGCGAAATACTATTGACGGCGGACCCGAAGTAGGCTAATGAGCAGACGAGTTGTTAAAACGTGCGTACTCGTATGTATTACCACCACGAGCTGCCGTTTGCCCGAGAGCGAAAGAATTGCGGAGAAAGGGCGCCTATATTGAGGTCGTACATTGTGTGAATTGGCATAATACGAGCCTGCTGCAGGCTATGCGATAACGCTAATTAATTATAACACGCATACCGGTTTCGAATAATACGCATACTCGTCCGCTCGAAAACTGACGTCCAAAAGGAAAATCTAGGTGCCTCGTATCAATCCGAATCACCCCCAAATATATTCTACGTTTTTTTTTACTTTTCAATGAAAAATACATTTCTTCACCTTTCGTTTTTGTGTATGTACTTTCCTCGCGATTTGTTTTTTTTTTGTGTTATCGTTATGAACTACACTGTTAAACAATAAATGAATGATCAACAAAGCACTTTCCTCGATGCCTTAGATTTTGAAAAAAAAAGTTTAAAAAATTGCTTGGAGAGGATCGTCAATGAAGGTAAGATAATTGAAAAAAATACCAGTTGCAATGACTCCCAATTTCTTTTTAAAACGTCTACGAGAAAAGTACATACACGAATGAAAGAAAAAAATCTTTGCTACATGATAACTCGAAAAAAAATGTTAAATGATTTTTTCTCGAAAAATAAAAAAGATCGTGGAGCATGGATGGGGGTGATTCCATTAGGTATTGTTACGAGGCATCCAAGTTTTCCTCTTGAACGTCACTTGTACGATATAGGAAAAAGTGATTTTGAAAACAACCGCATTCAGAGACCGTCCTCGAAATAGCCGGACGTACTGATAACAAAAGTTCCATCGATATGACGCATTCGGAACATTCATTTTGTAAATTGACCTTCATATGACCTTGGTGGTTGACACCCAAGGTCAAATTCCCATTGCTATATTTTCTCCCTCTTAAAATGGAACAACTTTCATTCGAAACACTTTTCTTCCCAATCCGTACTTTCCGAGATAAAAGATTGAAAGCTCAATCTGAGACACCCTGTATAGGAGCAACAAATCGCGAATCGAACGTCCCGTCAACAATGCCGATAGAATCGGCTGATTGAACAATGCGGACTTTTTGTAGGTCCAATGGCTCATTTGTCAAAACACAGCTATGCAGTGATTGCTTCGCCGATCTCATTTGCACTATTAAACGGGGATTTAAATGGACTAGTATTAGTATCACATGGTTCGTTGAACCTTCGAAGCTTTCACCCAGTGCGCGATGATATATGGGCGAAATTGTTTTCTCACCTCACAGAACAGTGAAACGGATCAACGTGCAATATCACAATAACCCTCGTCAATTACACAGGCGTGACAATAAAGTACAATTACCGCTGGATCAATTCTACACCCAATTATAGACGAGAGGACAGACATTTTTAAATGAAAATTCGTCAAGTGAACTTCCTCATCAAAGCGAAACATTGATAAGAATAAAAATTCGCGCCCTGCAGCAACGATTGTGCGAGAATAACAATTTATCCCGTCGGGTTGACGAGGATCTTCTCGTTCGACGGTCGAGTCACCCGGCCGGTTATTTCCTCCCCAGAGCTGAGCTCGATGGTCGGTAACTCCGGGCCACTGCCGTACTGACGGCGAGAAACAACCCCTCGCGCGGACGGTAGATCTCTTCCGGAAGTGACCCGTCTTCGATCACACCGTCGCGCTCCACTCATCTTCGATGTTTTTTTTTCCAATCGCGAGAAAATAAAAAAGAAGTCTTCGATCGAACTCAAACAAACCCGTACGAAAAATGAAGTCGAAAAAAACTGTATGACACGCGACAATTGAACTGTAAAAAAAGTAAACAATACAAAAAAGCAAGATATGTTAACGCGACAATAATTGAGCCTTACGTGCAATTCCTCGATAAATATTTTTCAAATTAATTTATATAAATATGAATCTAAATATATGTATACACATATACAACGTTTTTTATCGATTCGAATTGAAAAAGAAACAAATTTAAGAAAATATTGTTGTTTTTGGAAAACTGTTATTCGAAAGTACGTGCCCCTGCCTGTGCCCCACGTGCTCGAATCAAAGACAGTGACATCAAAAGTGCATCCGTGATTCGTCGCTGATCGTCGAGTCTCGATATGCCCCCAATTGTATCGGCAAACCCAGCCATGTGCTCGATTTGCGCACGGAGCAAGAAGCCTCAACACGCGAAGAAACTCGTGCGCTTCGACTCCATCGTCGATACCTTTTCCATATCGGATTCCAATCTTAACGGCGATCAAGGGGTAAGCTCTCGTCGCTTCTCCAAACCATTTTTCACCCACTCCCCACCTTGGTGGGAAACTTTGCGCGCGTCCACGTCAATGGTAGTACATTGCGGTCTATTTTTCAATGTTCACGCGGAAGTCTCTCGGTGGAAGATCTATATCGGATTTTCGAATGAAAATAAATGGCGCTGGCGAGGACGCAAAATCGTAAATTTTCACTACATTTCGAGATATATTTGCACGTGGATATGTTTCTAGATATTGGGGAAATATTTGTGTATTGGTAAGTGGTTGCATCTGAAAGCGCCCGTCGGCTGTATATGGCGTTGAGTAACACTATTTTTCGAATTTAAAGTTGACGATACACATGATGACAGGTCTATGGAGCCCGCTACAACGCGATATGTGACGTTTGTGCGACGCGTTAACATCATCTATTTTAACAGTCATAACTTTGCTAAGTTTTCTTCCTAACGAAGTCACATTTGCGGCAAGTTATGCTCCATTATTTCCTGTCGAAGGAATCGGCAGCGGAAAGGCGTTGTTTGCTAAAATAGGTATATGCCGAACTCCATCGAGTAAAATGTGCGAGCCCCGACGAAGTGCTTTGGCCGCTTCCAAAGTGATGACTTCTATATGGACAACAAGGACTCAAAAGAGGGCTGTCGTGGATCACGAGCTACTGAAAGCGTCGAAAAGCATCACTGGGGATCGTTATCGACAGCAACTGATGCGTTTGAAGCGAGCTCTGGACGAGAAGGGGCCAGAATCGCAGAATCACCACGACAAGTTGATTTTGCAGCACAACGCCAGGTCGCATGCTGCTCAACCGGTTAAGCAATACTTAGAAGGAGGCAACTGGGAAATCCTACCCTACCCGCTATATTTTCCAGACATCACTCTCTCCGATTTGTTCCGGTCGATGCAGTCAGCGCGTACGTCTCAGCACTTCACCTCGTACGGAGGAGGCAAAAAATGCCTGGATGACTGGATTGCCTCCAAAAAAACCGAATTATTCCTACGTCGAATTGTTGGCCGAAAGCTGGGCCACAGTGTTCTGTACCTCGGGCAATAGTTTGAATATGCCGATTCGTCGATTTTCTGCCGAACCGCTATCTACGCTTTCGCACAAAAGCACGCTTCATATGCAACCACCCAATACAATTCAAATGATGAATAACCTCAATGCAATTGCCCACGCCGAGTAATCGGCCGCTGTTGCACATTGGCTACTTTCTTTCGTCTACTTAATTTGACTATTTTTTTGCATGTTGCAGGTAAGAGTGACGTCCTCACGACATCGCAAGTCGTCCGATAAATCCGTAAGTAGTTTACATTTGAATAACACAAAAAAAACGAGAAAATCAACACAGCTCGCGGGAAATTGTTTCATATTTGTGCAATCTTCTTTACAAACCGTTGTGTAATTAACGTACGAGGTCTGCGATATATTCGCAAACGGACCTCTTTGAGAGAAAATGGAAAAAAGATTGGTTGGAGTTTCGTCGAAGCAATATGTGAGAAACCAAATGATCTCTCTCTCTCTCTCTCTCTCTCTCTCTCTCTCTCTCTCTCTCTCTCTCTCAGTCTCTCTCTCCCTGGCTCTCTTTCAGTCGAGATGTTTCAGCAGTTGGATATGATGAATATGACTTTTCACCCCCCGCCCCTCACCGTCATGTTTACTCAGCATGTATACTGAAAAAACTTTCGCTCAATTCATCCCGACGAGGAGACAAGTCTCATCCCTTCCGCGGGACCAGACAATTTTTTATTGAAACCATTTCAATAAAGCGAAAAAACATGCGATAACGGACTTTTTTTATTTGTCTCGCCTCGCCGAAAAAAGCAAAATCTATTAAAAAGATTTTTTTTCAAGCCGGAGCTTTCGATGTACCGAGGAGACGAAAAGAAAATCCTCGGCTAAAAATTCATTCTCACTGGCGACATTTTTCGTCGGGGAAGAAAGTTTGTTTGGGTTTCGTCGCGAGACAAAGTTTTATTCCCTGAGAGATCCGAACTGAGAAACGAAGCAGCTTGAGCCTCGCTCGAAGGAAAAGCAAATTTCGAGGGTCTCGCACATGTCGTCGGAACTCATTTTTCTCGGTGCGATCGAAAAAATGTTCACGTCAAAGGCTCTCGCGGTTCTCGCTTCTCGCGCGACGAATGGGTTTCTTTCGCAGACGCCGCTCGCGGGCGCTACCACTAAATTGAGTTTTGTTTACTTTGAAAAATAATTCTGTTTTTGCTCGCGAAAAAACACTGGGTTTAGTTTTCTTTTAATTTGGCTCGTCAAACTTTGAGAAAGTTTCGTGCTCATATCGAGGTAAAAACGGGTGAGAAAATGAGAATTTTATTGCGCTAGTTCTATTTTGAAATTAAGCAACCATGCGGAAAACACTTATTTTATATAATAACAATGACAATGATAAATAATAATTGTGGTAACAACAGCAACGATTAATTAATTCTGAATATTGTGCAAGATTAGTTCATCATTGTTATTCTGAAAATCTGATTCATTTTTAATAATGCTTATGGGATGGAATGATAATTAAATTAATTGCTTGATATAAAAATGGAACGATTAATGTGCAACATATAATGTACAAGGATATCCTGAATAAAATCATAAAATAACATACGAAATTGTTTGATGTAAAAAGCCAGCAAAAAATTGTATGCCCTTCCCGAAATGTGAAGATAAAAGGATTTCGCAAAAAGCTATTTTTGATAATAAAATTCAATTTTCTCAAATTAATATTTAATATTTGATTTCGATTCATACGTATTCAAAAAATAATACAATCCATTTTTAATAGTTCTTGAAGTATGAAACACTTATTAAACTAATTGGATCACATAAAAAATGAAATGATTGATATAAAAGATATAAATAAGGCGCAAGAATATCGTAAATAAAATCATAGAATAATATGCACAAAAGTTTGATGCGAAGAATCGAAAAAAATTCTATGACCTTTCCAAAATGTGAAAAAAAAGTATTACAAAAAATCTGTATTTGCACATGGAATTTAATTTCTTAAACTTGTAAATTTTATCATAACTATTTTTTTCATAACTCTGCATATGTATTTTTTGAAAAATATTATTTATTTTTAGTAATAATGATGGTATGAAATAAAACCAAAATGAAATGATTAATACAAAATTAACACAAAATAGTTTGGTGCAAAAAATTAAAAAAAAAAATGGTGTGCCGTTTCCAACGCGTGAAAATAAGTATTTATAAAATATGATTTTGCGAATAGAATTCGATTGTTCAAACTCGAATTTCGATTTTTCATTTCAATGCAAAAGTATTTTAAAAATAAACAAACGAAGCCATTTCCGATGCCAGAAAATACATTTTTTTCGATTATTGGGCAGACGAATACTTTTTACCGAATTAATGGATAATTTTTTGACATTTCTGTTTTTAATTAATGTTCCCGGTGTCCTCGGTGGGTTTTCAGTATTCATCTTCGATACGTTATTTCCTCGAGTCTCGAAAGCCCCTGAAAGTGTACGAGCGAAATGTTCGATGTTCGCTTCGGATAAAATGAAAATACTCCGGGCACGTTTCTTATCAGGCTCGAGTTAAATTACGATAAAGACGTATATTTCTTCGGCCCTCCGATGCTTTCCGCTCACTTCGCGCGCTGGCCACGCGTTCTCGCCCACGTCTTACTCTGCTCTTTTTTCGACTCAAATATATTTACCTCCGGAAATACAATCAGCGCTACATCGTAAGAATTTCAAGACCGTCTTGCCCAAACAATTTCGTCTTGTTGCGCGCTCGGATACGGGCACGCTGTTGCGATTTGTGTTTTGCTAAGGGATGTTTATCACCGCTCCCGCGCATCCCGGAAAACAGCACTGATGATAATAATGACGATAATTATTCGAGGGAAGTAAAACAAAGCACCAGAAGCTCGAGGTAAAAATGGGAATTATTATTTTTACTCGGGTAAACTCAATAATAATTTTAAAAGTAGATAGTGAAATAAAATGGATGCGAGATTAATTCAATTGACAAAAAAGAATATTGTTGTCTTCAACGAATGGAAATGAAAAAAATTATAAATAAATAAGGACAAGATTGAAACAAAGTGAACTTCAATTAAAAATCGAAACAAATACGTTATAGTAAAAAATATAATTAACTTTTTTAGAAAATTAAATATATTGAAGTGAGAAAAGTCTAATAAAGTGAAATAGAGTTGAAAAGATATTTCGAAGCGATATAAGAGAGGGAGAAGGAGAGTAAGAGAGGGGGGGAGAGATTCATTGCTTGATTGACAATGTTTATTACGCCCCAGCGAACTCTCGGGCAAATATAGTGGCACGGATAAATGAAATAAAATATCGACAGGAATTATTTGAAGATGCGATATACAACACAAAATAAACCGACATTAGAAAAATAATGATTCAATATTAAAGGAAAATAAGCAATATACGATACGATGAGATGGAGAATGAAATATAAAAACAAAATGAAACAGCAAATTGAAATACAAAGTAAAACTCAATATAAACAAAAATGAAATTATAAATCTTAGATTAACTTAATAAGCTTAACAAAATAAAATGCAAAAAAATAATATTAATAATAATATAATGAAATTATCATTTAATAATATTATTTTAATTATATTATCATCAATATTTTATTCTTCGCATTTTATTTTATTAAATATTATTAAATATAATTTAATTGTATTATTTTAAATGGGAAAAAAATATCAAAAAGAGAGAAAATCAAAGAGGAAGACGAAGAAGAAGGATGTTATGTTATGTTTATTTGTTTTTACGATAATCCATTTTATTGTCAATTGAGGTCGTAGATCCTCCAATAAGAATACGAAAATCCATTCAAATTAGTGTCTTACCCTAAATCGGCGATAAAAAATTGATCGATTAAATAAAATTAACTGTCGTTGTATTCTAACGATGCAACCTTCCCCAACATGAGAGAGGGTAGTACCAAGCGGGCGAGTATTACGCCGAATAATATCTTGCCTGCGAAAATGAAACGGGAAATCTCTCCCTCGTATAGAAAAATACATATATATCCTGATGATACCCCCCGCTGGGAGTGGCCAGCAATTTTGCGAGACCAGCTAGCGAGATGGAAATGGTGATAACTAAAAACGTGAGATGAGAATAAAGGAGAGAGAGAGAGAGAGAGAGAGAGAGAGAGAGAGAGAGAGATCGTTGTACATGCGGCAACGAGTTAAATGGCTCCGGCAACATGAAATCGTATAATTGGCTGTGTGAAAGAAGAGCTTCGACAAAAGAAAAACGACTAACACTCTGCTCGGGCGTGTTCAATGCGGCGTTCGAATATGCGAACACTCGCTCGGCCGGATTTTGTACGAATCACTATCATTATTAATAGAGCAAGAGCACGAGCTTTCTCGCTTTCATAAATTATTTCCACTCTCGCGGCTCCTGGTAAAAAATTAGGGGGTAGATGAGTGTCCCAAAAGTGCTGTTCCACTTCCGTTGCCTCCACAAAGCTACACTATACCGTATTTTCCTAAGGCACGGAGAAACTGTGGACAACCCATACTGGTCTATAGACGGTCCCATATTCTTCTGATTTTCCTGCTGATTGATTCGCCTCCCGGTGCATGGTTGAGTGGTCACCGCTCCGAGTATCGGCCATGCATAACGCTGCTTAACTGGAAGGGCCGCCGGAGGCGAAGTCTGACCGCTCTTTGACCACTGTCGGTTAAAATGAGTAGAAATGAGTAACGGGTATAAAATCATGTGCGAATTTAACAATTTTTTTTCTTATGAAAAAATGATTCACGCATAAAATTAATTACACATCTATTTAGCATGAATATCGAGCTGTTAGAAAAAAAAATATTTTTTTTTATGTACAAAATGGCCGACTACTTATATTTTCTTTTGTTATAATTTTTTTCGGCGCTCCGCGGCGTGACATTTAGCATCCGCAATTTGGACCTAGAATAAAAATCAAAAATTCTCGTCAATCTACATTAGAATATCTAGAGAAGTACGTACGGAATTTGAAAAATATTGTTTTATTCAAAAGTTGTAGGTATTTGAACTTAAGAAATGAATTTAGTGAAAAATTTCGTTATAACTGCTCATAAACTGCTCATAAAATGAAAAGTTTTCGATTAATCAGAAATTCCGTACGCACCTCTCTGCGAAATGCAATTAGGAACATAACTTTTAAATTTGAAGTACATCGAGTGAAAATTGTTGAAGTTATTTGTCACGCCAATTGGAAAAAAGCTGTTTCGAAAAGTTTCCAGTAGTCGGCCATTTTGTACATCGAAAAAAATATATATATTTTCTACCAGCTTGATATTAATTCTAAATAGATGTGTAATTCATTTTATGAGTGAATCACTTTGTCATATGAAAAAAAATTGTTAAATTCGCACATGATTTTATACCCGTTACCGTGGCCTAAGGCCTTAATATAGTTGCGACTGTACATCGATATTATTGTCATTGCAAATACTATTTGATGTCATTTAAAATAATAGTACTGGTATGAATAGTAATAGCAATGGCAGAGATCGAAAGAGAGGGCTAGAGAGAGCGAAAGAGGAAGTTGAAAAATTGCTCACAGAGCGAATAAAGTTCATAAAATGGCCTAAGGGGTACCAAATACACTATTAAAGAAATAGGTTGTAAAATAGACTGAAGGGACTGATTATGAAGTTCATCAAATGGACTGATGGATACTAAAATAGATTATCAAATGAACAGATCTTGAAATAGACTAAACAGACCGGCCATAGAGTTCATACAGTGAGTTAATGGATACTAAAATAAACTATGAAATAAATAGATCGTCAAGTGGAGTGAAGAGACTGGTTATAGAGTTAATAAAATAACGGTCTTACAGTGTCGAAAAATGATAATAATAATAATGAAATATTAGTTACTGTAATAACAAGAAATCAACGAAATATTGCTGAAAGTATCCGAATAATAGTAATAATCATATTCTTAAAGAAGGTTGCAGCAGCACATTAACAGCGTTGATAATGGCGAAATTATAAGCATAGTAGTTACAAAAGAACTCTACAAGAACGAAACGACATAAATTATAATAACAACAAGAAAAGTAGAAACAAAAAAATAATAATCATAGCTAAAATATCGTCAATAGCCATAGTAAAAAACATAAAAATGAAACTAAAAAAATTATAATCAAATTAAATAAACTGTTATAATCAATAAGTATAAATAAGCTATAAATCAACAAACATAAATTATAGTCATAACATTAATAAGAAAATAAAGGAAATAATCATAAAAAATAAATAAATAACAAAAAACAATAATAAAATAAAAGAAAGAGAGAGAGCCAGAAAATGTTCGTATACCGAAAGCGAGAAAGACGAGACTCGTATGTCATGTCCGTTGTGCTTTTTCGTTCATAGACAAGGGAGAAGCTTTTTTCGTAACGTGCCACGTATGAAACAAAAATTAACCGACTACTCATACGGATGAATACGCGTATACGAGAAGATCTCAACTGTGGTAACGTTTCTCATTCGCGTTTTTGCCACTGTTGATCATCCCTGTAGTCCCGCATGCTGTACGAGAGATGTCCAAACAGGTGGAATCGCAGGAAATTGAAGCCCTCACAATCTGGCGAGCGCAATATCTCGTTGTTGCAGGATCCGCGGCCAGAGAGAGAGAGAGAGAGAGAGAGAGAGAGAGAGAGAGAGAGAGAGAGAGAGAGACCGAAAGAGAGAGAGAGGGAGGCAGGATCGGGGCAAGGGGGACTGACATTGCAAATGGAATTAGGGCAATTGGAATGGACGTACAATGTACTTTACAATACGACGTCAAACACTCGAAACTTTACTATATATTTGCCGCGCCGCGTAGTTATGGATTTTCGTCTGTTAACTCTCGACCCCCCTGCCCCCGTGCCACTTCATTGTTACGTCAAAGTGAAAACGTTCGCGGTTCATGGCAGGAGCAATTCACCGGATACGTGGAAACGTTTCACATTTCAGCCTCGCGTTCCCTCGGACGATCCAACTCTGTTTTGAGCCCCCCCCCCCCTCGCTCCACCCATAGAATCCGTTTAAACGATTCGCCCGTTATCGACGTTGGGAGATTTGCAGTCTCTCGCTCGAGACGTTATTTGCTTTTAATTATGCAACGAGAACAAGGAACGGTGCGGTGCGACACACCCCTCTGTCTGCCTCCCTGCCTAGGTATGCTCTCTCAAATAGCGTACTTTATTTTGTCCTTTATTTTTTATTACCTCTTTTTCTTGACATCGAGCAATTATTCTATTTTTCCGTTGTCTGTTGTTTTGTTCTCTAAATCATTTATCGTATATTTTTTTTTGTTTTGGATCGAGACAGTCTTTATTTTTCGTCATTTTGTTTTTGTATCTTTCCTGATAATTTTCTATACATTGAATACATATTTGATTATATTTTGTTATTTTTTATCAATTTTCATTTTCCCTGCATTTGTTTTGTTTTATGTCAACGCAATTTTTATTTTTATTTTCTTTATTTTAATATGTATTTTTCCTTCATTTTTCTTTGTTTGGGTTCTTTGTCAAGTACCTATTTTATTTTATGATGATTAGTTACGAAAGAATACAAGTGGCAGCATGTAGACGCTCTTTTACAGTTTTGCATAAAAGGAAAGGATAGCGCGATGTAAAATACATGTGTGCCAGTTATGGTCCAATTATAGTACTATACAATGAGACGCTTCAATAAAATATTATAGGGTTGAGTGGGTTTCAGAGCCAAAAACAGCATATTTTCTCTATTTTTTAAAATATAATATATGAATTACTTTATTCAAAATTTTAAGCGCATAAAAGAGGAACATTTCAACAATAGTTAAAAAATTCATCCGAAAATTTGGGAAATTCAGCTGGTGGGACTTGGTTTCCGGAACCCCTAAAAAAGTGTCCTCGTGGTGGTCAGAATAACTCTTGATAGCTTTATCTGAAATTAAAAAACCAAATTTTTCCTGTTGGTAGATAAGTATGGCTCGTGATTGAACGCAGGATTTAAAAAAAAAGGAATTTGAACTTCCGGTAGAGTTATGCAAAATAGTTCAATTTTTGGTACAATTTACACTACGTATAGTCTTGTAAAATTAGTTGTAATCGAAAAAAAAAACCTTCGTTCAATCACTAGTCAATGCTATTTTGAAGAAGTGCGCAAAATTTCAATAAGTTCGGTGCATTAGTTTTGGAGAAATCGTGTCCACCGACTTCAAAAATAGTGTTTTGAGAAAAATGCGATATACCTGCGTCGCTCCCCGCGGGTCTTTCCCAACGGGGGGAATTCCCAAAGTCGCTCTCTCCTAGACTTTTACTCCGATTGACTTAAAACTTTGGCAGAATATTCTAGACATATTGTACTATTAGATAACAAAATTGTTTTGAATTGATTTTTTGAAATTTTCAAACCCACGTAACCCCTTAAGAAGTCCATGCTAAGCTTAAATTATTCAACGGATCGGGTTAAAAAATATTCTGTACGTTAGTCCGGGCTATGAGCTAAATCTATGCGAAGTTTCAATAAAATTCGTTGATTAGTTTTCGCGTCATGCGTGCACATACAAACAGGTAGACTAAAATTCCAAAAATTGCTGCTTCAGTCACTGGATCCTCAGTAAACGTCACGATTACTCTTATAAAACATAGACAGGACTTTATTACGTTTTTACTACATGTACACATATTGAGTCACTTAACGGGGTCCTCTAGTTTCTCGGCTATTTTTTTACGGCTTTTTCAATAATTTTTTACGGGCAAAGCATCGAAATAATCAGTCTCATTATTTTTGCATAATCTTTATTAACATTTAACTAAGCTTTACAAATTTTTTGAAGTCAAAATATGTAATAGAATAAACGTTATAGTGGCCGACAGGAAGACATCAAGTAAAAGAGGTGCTTGACGGTGATCAAGATTGCGGCTGTTCTGCTTATCTGAAATCAAAAAACCAAACGGCATTTTAATCTTCATATTTAAGACTAGCGATTGAACTAGAGTGAATTCTAAATTACAAAAATTGACTTTTTTATACACTTTTGAAAATTACATTCTATTTTTTACTCATTTTTTCTTAAGTTTTTCACTCGTACAAAGAAAACTATCAAAGCAATCATGATAATCCTAGTTCAATCGCTGGCTTATAACATATTAAAGATGCCGTATAAATTTGAACAAGATTGGTGCAGTAGTTTCTGAAATATCGTGGTCACCGTTTCGAAAAATGGTGTTTCGAGAAAAACGCGTTTGAAAGTTCGCGCATGTGATTTATGCTTGTGAACCACTTCGAATATCGAAAAATCCTTTGGCACACATTTTCTACACATGTTGTAGATGTGATTTATGAAAAAAAATCGGTTTTTTCGACCCGAGAAACTAGAGGACCCCGTTAATTCGATTTCCCCTTGTTCTATATCCAACAACTTTATTTTGCTTTTTCGTTCGTTTTATCAATCCATTCCTCTGTCATTGATTTGCCCAAAAGTTCATCAAGGCATACCCGAGTCGAAATTTTCAGCCTATTTTGCCCCTCGAGATCCTCACAGTGGTAGGAGATAAAGGCAGTAAAGTAGCTTCGTATTCAATATAAAATGAGCTCCTACTTAGGGCCTAGAACGGGAACAAATTTCCCTTTTCTCCACCTGCAGGCGCTAAGGAGGACGTCGATTGGCACACGTATACACGCACACACATACACTCTATTACGCACATAGAGATACATGTGCCTGAATACGCGCATGCGTAGACACACGTATATACTCGTGCACATGCACGCCTAAGCATACACCAAAACACGTATACTAGTACCTATACGTATGCATGCGTGCCTGCTATAGGGATCCGCGTATACGTGCATACGTGAGGGCAATTCCTATAAAAAATATTGTAACTGTTAGCCCAAGATCCATTTCTTTCACTTTGGAGAGTTGCTGGAGCTGCAGGGGCAAGTTTGAAGCGAATGCGAAAAATTCGCTGGGTGGAGATAATGGAAAGGCCATTGGAAAGGTGAGCCTCTACGTCGAACGCGCGGTCCTACCTAGTCCAACGCATGATGGTTACTGAAAACTATCAGAGGCTCTCTTTCGAACGCGACCATCCCCACCCTCGTTTCGTCGAAACAGCCAAATGCGCGATAGGTCCAAACGCAATCAAAAGAGGACCTGCAACGACTTTAGGTAGGTTAGGTAGGAGTATAAGGGCCTATGTAGGAGGTAAGCAGCAAAGGGAGAGCATGTTAGGGCCCATAGTAGGACTTCTAGTAGCAAAAGACGCGCTGCAACGACTTCAGCTAGGTTAGGTAGGAGTATAAGGGCCTATGCAGGAGGTGAGCAGCAAAGAAAGAGCATGTTAGGAGCCCATAGTAGGACTTTTAGCAGTAAACAGACTCAAGTGAGGCTGACATAGGATCAAAGGCCTTTGAAATAGGCTGAAAATTTCGACTCGGGTAATGAACTCTACCGATCGATAAAATTGTTTTTTACGACTCCCAGTGCTGCTGTTTTTGTCACTATTACCGTGTCATTGGTACAATTTTTTTCGCCACCATTTATTCCAATGTTACTGCTGAACGTCCGTCCCACATTTGACAATGACGCTGCACATTTCTTGCCCAGAAGTGACTTATTCTCGTATTCCCTGTACAGCAAAAAAAAAGCAGAATGCGACTCGAGGCAGTAAAACGTATTGTACGTGGGCAATATCGAAAACTTGACACGAATTGACCGAGGGATGTCGAATTCGAAGACTCGTACGTAAGATCGCTACGTCAGCAGTTTCGATACCCACCGGTGCATACGGAGATGTAGAATCGGCGCCGACTGTGTCACTTTTGAAAAGCTTGGCGAGGCGTCGCGGCCTCATCAATATAACCTCAATTCTACATATATATTAAATATGTTATATCCGGAACTTAAATTTTTTTTAAATTGATTGGATAAGGTTCCTAACCCCCCCTCCCTCCGAACGAGCTGAAATTTTGCACAAACCTTCCTTTTAATATTTTAAGACAACCCCTAAATGGATTTCTGGCGACTACACGGACAAAACGGGAGCCTCGAAGTTTAGAATTAATACTATGCTTCTAAAAAAAATATCATTAAATATCAAAAAGTATCGAATGGAAGATAAAAATTGTAATTATGGTATAGTAATAATGAAGAAATTTAAATTTCAACCTACGATATGGCACGTAAGCTGATACAAATAATACACTCTATTCGGCATATTGTGATTTTTTGTAGTATTCAAAATATATTTTGCCCACGTGAATGGAACAATTAGTTTCCAGTATTCTACAGAAGTACGGTATAAAGAGTCACATTTTACTAATAACTTTTAATAATAAGATGAGAACTTTGTAGAGAAAGTAATTTTCTACAAAAAAAGTCTTATAAGCCGAGCCCGAAGATTCAACTCTTTCTCAGCTATAGGTGGACGAAGTAAAATAAATAGATTTTTTTTTAAACAAAAACAAATCTATTTATTTTACTTCTTCCACCTATAACTGAGAAAGAGTTGAATTTACGGGCTCGGCTTATAAGACTTTTTTGTAGTAAATTACTTTCTCTACATAGTTTTCATTTGAATTTTTTTCGATATATCTAATAGCTTAGGCGTTACAGCCGTTTGAATAGATATTTTTGTACAATATTCACTTGAAATAATGATACCGCTGAAACGGTTGAATTTACGGACATGGCTCAATGAACTTTATTGTAAAGTATCATATTTCCTATGAGAACCCACTTGGAAAATATCGCGATATCAAAATTCGCGGAATGGTAACACTAATAATGAGAAAAACATTTTTTTCAATGTTAATCAAATGGGAAACCTTCAATTTTGATTCGCGACCTCTAAATATTTTTTGACAACACCCCCCTTTCATGAAACTTCGTTTTTGGGTGCCAACTAGAGGTTTTCGGGCGCGATGGGTCAGAAAAAAAAATTTACCCTGAAACGAATCACCCTAATATATATATATATATATATATATATATATGCGTGTAGGGGGGGGGGGGGTAATTATATAAATCATTTTTGTAAATAAATATAGAAGATCATTTTATAGGAACTCATTTTCACACAGAACTGCCCAAAAAATAGCTGAACCAATGTTTTTCTGTCTCTTTGTTTTTATATCAGCTTTCTGATTTTGCACTCATAGATTTATTGTATATATGAATATACATCCATTGAAGACATTCATCTTCGCACAACGTCCTTATCGTAGTATATTATTGACTCGAATATATACCTATCCGCCAGTGTTCGTCGAGAGTGGCACTCAAGAGATGTCGTCGCGCCTATGACTCGCTTTTGGCATCCTGAGTGTCTTGGGACCTGTGCGTCGTTCCTTGTTCGCGAAAAATCCGTACAAAAGCAGGGTGAACGAGCCCGTGAGAGCATAGGATAAAAATCCTTGGATTTATCTGAAGCGTTCGGGCATATCATGTTTCTTTCCCTAGTCGCAGTCTATCCTTTTGATCGAGGCATTATATAATATATAATAATAATAATAAATAGTAACAAAAGTGATTAAATAAAAGAATAATTATGGACAATATTAAACAATAATATTCAATGTTCGTTAATAATAATGCTTATTATAAGAATACAATACCACTGATTAATAATAGTGAGTACAGTAATGACGGCTGATAATGATGTTGTAGCTTCCAACGTTCGAATGCAACGAATTTTTTTCTTCTTCTATATTTGTATACTATTATGCAAAATATTTTTTTTGCAGATTTAGGGAGCAAATCTTCGAAAAATATTTTTCGACAACAAAGTTCCGCAATGGCCGTAGCGTGGAGGGAAAAAAAATTGGTCGAATGAAAAAAAAAATATAGTATTGTTGCATTCGAACGCTGCAAACTTCGGCATCGTCATTATATAATAATGACAATAATATTTCGTCATCGTCGTTCCATTGTCATTTATTACGAAGAATCTTTTCTTTGATCGTTGATCAGATTTTTTCGATACTGCGTCTTGCGGGTATTCGTTTTTATCATTATTAGCCGCTGCATTTTTTCAACTTTCATTTTTCATTCTCATGTTGTTGCACATCTTTGACGAATATGCGTGAATTTTCGTCACCATTATTTTCTTTTCATCTTATTTCGTTAAGTTAAACGAGTTAATCTTAGAATTATGATTTCATTTTTGTTCATAACGAGTTTTGCTTCGTATTTGAATATGCTGTTTTATTTTGTTTTTATGTTTTATTTTCTTTCTCTTCGCATCTTATATTGTTTGTTTGTCTTTTAGATCGAATCTTTGTTCTTCAAATTCTGTCAATTATTCGTTCAACATCAAATCTTCATTTCTTCGATCCCCGTTCATATTTTTGCTTGTTTCATCTGTACTCTTATATATGGCCGAGACTCCACAGGGTCATAATAAACATGATCATTGAATTATTCAATCTCTCTCTCTCTCTCTCTCTCTCTCTCTCTCTCTCTCTCTCTCTCTCTCTCTCTTAATTTTTCTCTCGTTTAAAATTTTATCTTTAATTGCATTTCATTTTCTTTATATCAAGTCATTTTTCTTCTGCTTTGGAATCGAGACTGTTTTTCTTGCTCTTCTTATACTCTTCTCTTCTAGTGTACTGTGTGAAGTATGGTGGTGTGCCGGAGGACGGTTTCGTCCTCGAGCACGAATAAATGTAATCTATAAAATATTGATTTTAATATTTTTTTCTTCAATTAATATTGAACAATATTTTTAAATTATATTATTAGTATTATATTCTTCTCATTTCGTTAAGGTTATCAAGTTAATCTTACGTTCATGCATTTATTTTCGTTTTTTTTCGAGTTCAACTTTGTATTTCAATATGCTGTTTTTTTTTAATATTTCATTGTCTATCTCGTCACATATTATATTGTTTATTTTTCCCTTTACATCGAATCTTCATTTTTTAAATTCCTGTTCATATTTTTTTCTTGTTTTGTCTGTACCCTTATAATCCGAGAGTTCACTGGGCCATAATAAACATTATCAATCAATCAATCAGTCAGTATGCCCCCCCTCCCCCTCTCCACACATCCGTGCATAGATGCACCCTGTGTCTCGGTTACTACACTAGGGGTGGAATTCCCCGCCGTGGCGCGGACGGGCAGGGGGGAGGTATGCGGGGCAGGGGGTAGATCTTGCGCCGTTCAGCCCCAAGCTACCGGCAACATCCCTCAAGCGCCGAGAGGGTCGCTCGCCGCTCGGCAAAACGACAGTCACTCGCGCGAATCGCGACCTGCGGGAGCCGCCGCTCCGAGTCCCGTCGTCTCGATACGTTTTTTTCCACTACCATCCACGCACTCTTGTCTTTCGCCGGGTCTCGCCGCGACGTTTCCTCAGACGACAAAAATTTTACGAACATTTGCGATTCTTCTTTAAAATAATTTTATATTAATTTTGTACGACCGAAAAACAATTTTTTACACCCCATACGATTTCGTCGTGTTCTGTGTGTTTTGTTTGTTGAATCTCCATCGCAAATTTACCGTACAGTGGTAACGTGCTTTTTTCACCTCTTTTTTAAATTCCCGACGAGTTTTTTTCCGCTTTCATAATTTAACGCGATAGTGAGCCCACAATTTATATTTGGTAATAACAAATCTAACCAATTTATCGCAAAGTTGAGGAGAAAGTGCGGCAGTGAAAAAATCGCCACGTATAAGTGAATTTTGAAAAAAATAAAATAAAAGTCAAGCCGCCTGATATATTGCCGGGTCCGTAATTTTTCATCATCGCTCTCCAGTTGGGATATTTCGTGAAAGTGAAAACGGTGAGAGGATGTTTTGTGCGGGAATATTTATATATATACGTATATATGGGGACAGGATATTTTGAACCCGTTAGATCAATGTAAAAATTTTTACCAAACACGTCTGGCTTTATTGTGAAAAGTCCTTAAGGGGCCTTCTCACTTTAGACGCTAAAAAATGGTATATTCATGAATTTTTTTGATTGGTTTATATTATAGATATTGATATAAAAGTTGTTACACTTTATAAATACACTTTCGTAGTACATTGAAACAAAAAATATTTTTTTAAGTCACTATTTATAGACGAAAATGGTAGTTAAAAAAATGTCCTCGAAAATGTAGGTCTGCGCTGTTGATGAAATCTCGGAGATGGATGATCAGAAACAAAACAACGTGAAGAAACAAACGTGTCTTTTTCACTGTTTTTGGCAAACAAAAAAAGTAAATATTAACATTCAAAAAAATTCTGGATATGCACTATAGCTATAGTTGTGAAGAATATGTGGTTGAAATTTCAGAAGGATCGGTTCAGTAGTTTCAAAAATTCTATCAACAAGCCGTCGAAAAAAGTTGTTTCGAAAAAAACGCGTTCAAAATTTGTTTGGGTTACATAAATACATACATTTTTTTTAAATGTATTTCGAAAGTGTAACAACTTTTATATCATCATCTATAATATAAATCTATCAAAAAAATTCACGAAAACAACCTTATTAGCGCCTAAAGTGAGAAGACCCCTTAAATTGAGTTCAACCGAACTTTCATTTTGTGAACTGCACCGATTATACAATAGAACTTTGAAATTTGCATCGTTGGAATCCAACGAAACGACTTCTTTCTTTGATTTCTTTATTTTCATAATTATCGAAGATCTTTTCTCAAAAATGAATGTACAGCATTCATTTTGAAGTTTGCTTGTAAAGAGAATGTACAGCATTCATTTTTGATCCATGATCCAATACGGATCATGAAAAACGTTTGAGCTACTTTTGTTTCCAAAAATGTGCCGTAAAAATGTGGGCAACCAAGGACAATGTTTTTTTTCTTGCGTTTCAAGAAAGCAAACTTCAATATTGTATCGGAATTACTTTCACGTGAATATACTCACGTCTATTCGAATCTGATTGCGGAGCTGTTGATTTTTCGTAATGTCGAGTATGGGTTGGCAATTACGCGAACGGTTCTCGAAATACGCTGTCCCCGTATGTACAGGGTGATTCACAACTACCCGGGGGAACCCGGGGTTCCCATTGCGAGCAAAACGCTTTATTCTTTAATGTTGTGCGACAAAAATTGGCTGAGATTTTCCAGTGCTGAGTCGATCGAGCGCGGTTTGGAATCCACCTTCGGCCAAGTGAATTTGTTTTCACTAAACAATGATGAACCCGGAGACTCGCTTTGCAAATCGATAACGTTATTCAATAATTTTCTTTTATTATTTAACCCTTCGAAAGGTTAATTCTTGAAGACGAAAGAAATTCGCGCGCGCAGCTGCCGTGCTATTGGTTACTCAGCGTCGGGCTCAGCATGGGAATATCTCGGCCAATTTTTGTCGCACGACTTTTAAAAAAAAGCGTTTTGCTCGCGATGACATAGGCTATATGCTCGTCAAGGGAACCCCAATAGTTGTGAATGAGTCTGTACAAATATATATATAGCATGTAGAGCGAATCAGTGAGCCACGTGGGTGATAAATTGCATAGACTCCAGTTACGTTGTTATCGCCGCAAGGCATCGGACGAACCAACCTGGAGTACCAATGCGGATCACGCGTGTCACCCGTCTTCATGGGTATGGGCTTTAACGACAAAAAGCTGCGGAGATTACGAAGACTGCGGTTTTTCGGCCGGGCCAAGGTCTACCTCACGGTCCGATGGCCCCAACTGGTGCGTCCCTCTCTCTCTTTCTATATACACGCCATTCGGAATAATATGTTCATTCATCTCCAACGCGCGCGGGTGGGAGAAAACGAAAGAGCCAAAAAAAAAACGACCAAAAAATCACGTCTCTCATCGAGCCGTCCGTTTTTCTTGTGTATGAGAAATCGCTCCGAGCTTAGTCTTTTTTAATATTTCAATTGTCAATCGCCAAATAAGCAAATTAAACAATTGGTGAAAGACTATTATAATAAAGATCTGCCGAAAGAAATTTCGAGAAAATTGAAAAAAAAAAATATAAAAGGAAAAGAAAATTCTTAAAATTTTCAATTTCATCATTCTTAATTGTCTTAATTTGTTGAATCTCAATTATGTCATAATTGTTTAAGATTCATTAAAATTTTATTCAAACGTTGATTTTCAAATTCATTCAATTTAATTGTTATTTCAATTTTATTTTAGCTTTAATTAAAAATTGATATTCCTTAATTTCTTCAATATTGACAATTTCGCCATTCTTAATTTTCTCAACATTTTCAATTTGATCATTCTTTATTTTCTTCATATTTTCAATTCTTTTTCAAATGCAAATTCAAATGCAAGTGAAAACTTTCAATTTTCAATTGCATTTTTCCCAACCTGTTTGGAAGCCTTAATTTTCCCCTCCCTCGCCCCTTCTTTATTATCGTCAAAAATATTTATTCTTAAGTAAAAAATCGTGAGTAATTCGTGCAATTGGAATAATATTCAGCAAGTGCGTTCGATAAAAAGTAGCACTTCAATACTTTTATCGTTACGTTTGAGTGGCGTTCTCAACAAGTTTCGCGAGAACGTACAGGTCGGAAAAGAGACGAGGAAGAAAGAGGTTTCTGGCACGTGCCTTGGATCACGTACGCTCGATTTTCTATCCAGGTGGCCGCGTGCGTCTTTTCTTGAATTTTCCACGCGATGCAAGCGCGAAAAAAGCCCACAACCCTTTCGAGTGCTTTTTCGCGCCATTCCGCCCATTCAAAAAAAAATACGTTACAGGTATATGTATATGCAAATAGGGTTCGCCACGTAAAGCAAACTGTCAAAAGCCGCGAGTAAAAAGCTCCAGCTTGTCCGCCTGACTCGGTTTCCATCATCTTTGCAAATTGGATTCGAGCTGGGCTCTGCATTTCTGCTGACTGAAAAGACGTTTCCCCGGCCGAGTATGCGGGGGTCCATACGTGACCGGTGAGACCTAGCAAAACGTAGTACTGATCTTTTCGGACTTTTTGCCAGCATTTTGCTCCTCCAGCCCACTCCAACTCGCACTCACGTGACTCTCTTTCCACCGCAATTTTTCGTCTCTTTTTCAGGCGGGAAAGTGGGAAAAAAACATTGTAGATTCTGAGGAAAAGCTGTCTCTTCTACGAAAAAAAATTGCGTAATGATTTCTTTTATCATAAATTCAAGGCCCATAAGCTCGGAAGCAAAAGACAGGTCGGTTTTCAATTTTTTTTTCTCAGAATATTCGGATGACGAGTTCGGAATTGTACACACAATTACTACACAGTGTTGCCACGTTTGAGTTTCTTTGTTGTTGAAAAAATTGATAGACAATGAAATCATTATTATTTAAATAAAGTGCCGCCGTTGCTGTATGACCAATCGGTGTAGGTGGCTCTGGCGACTAGGCTCAACTGAAATGAAAAATAAAAATATCTGCATTAGCATAGCAATAAAACTTCCGTATGGGTGGACACTTTTTTGAAATTTAGGAAACTATGGTAACGGCATGGTGTAGAGAAAAAGTTCGATTTTTGCCAAAAAAAAATATCTTTAATTATTTGTTATTAACGGATTGATAAACATACCAAAAAGTAATTCGGTCATAGGATAAAAAATGTTATAAACCATGCTTTATCCGAACCTTAAATAGATTGGAACAATAGATTTTGAGATGCGACTGCGACACCGTTTCATAAAACATCGTTGCGAGAAAAAGGCAAAAGGAAAAAGGACAAATCGCAGCGGATCTGACCGTTCACAAATTTCCTCGTAACTCGATCACTTTCAAGAATTTTTAGAACATTTTCGTACCAAATTGGAGCCCAGACCCTAGGCTATAAAATTATGCAACAAAAAATCGAATTTCTGAAATTTCAAGTTTATGCAGTTTAAGAAAACTGAAGTACAGCCGACAATTTTTATTTAAATTCTCTACACCTTTTCTTAAATCATTATTCAACACGTTTAATTAAATATTTATTGAACTTTTTACTAATTCAATAATTTTTTCTACGATAACGTTTTTCGGCAATGATATTTTTCATGGAAGTAAAGACGAAAATCAAAACAGAAATCTGCTATTCCCACCCCTTGTGGTCGTGGGAAAAGTCACGCCCCGTCCTCGACGAGCGCGTGAATGCAATATCGGAGATGACTTTTGGAAATTGGGCTCCAATTATCGGGACACGGACCTCACGTGAAAAGTAAGCAAACGTCGGATTAACCCCAATTTCACCGGGTTTTTCAAGGAAGCGGTTTTGTATCGGTCCGAAGCTCCGACTATCGACACCTAGCCAGCCACTGTGTAAAAGTTTGACCCAGTTTTTTCTTTAATTTATCGCGCCGAACCACACACGCGTATATTTACGATATTTTATACACGAGGTGTCGCGCGCGTGACGTCTTCTCCCTCTGCCTCTGCCCCTTCGCCGTCGGCAGGTCCGCGATCGATATATATATATATATATATATATATATATATATATATATATATATATATATATATATATGCATATTCGTACATTGCCCCTATTCGTCCCTCATCCTTGTATGTTTGTACACACCATCGGCAGCACCTCTGGTTCTTTTCTGCCTGTCGGCGAAAATGAGTGGAAAGCCATTCTGAATTATGTTGGGTCGGTAGTTACGAACGATCATTGCCGAGAATATTTTTCTGTAATGTTGATTTTCGAATTATAAATAATGTTAGGTGATTGCATAAGAAACGGCGGATTTTTTAGCGAAAGGAAAGATAGAGGTTCGGTAGGAAATCGACAGACTGGTTTATTCAAAGTATTGTCCATCGGAACAGACAAGCCTGGTCCATCTTTCGGGCAACAATCCGATCCCACGCAGAAAGGATTTAGGTCCTTTGGGGTCACTCCAGTCGTCTCGCCATTTTTTGACTCCTTCGTACGGGGTCAAGTGTTGAGTCGTAAGCGCTGACTGCATCGACCATGACAAATGGTAATCTGTGGCAGCGATGTCTGGGAAATGTGGCGGGTGGGGTAGGATTGCCCAGTTGACTCCTTCTAAGTACTTCTAAACCGGGTGAGCAACATCCAGTCTGGCGTTTTCGTGCTGCAGAATCAACTTGTCATGGCGATTCTCCCAGTCAGTCGACCTGTCATTATCTCTATTACCAAAATCAATTTGAGAACCACCTGATGATAAAATGAATGCAATTGAACTGATAGATTAAATTCATTAAATTAGACCCTCTGATAGATATAAATCATATTTTATATTCAATCTACATTGTAATATTTATACGATGTAGGTTATAATATCAAATAAAATCTTTTCAATTGAATTACAATATTAAATTGACATATGCAAATTACAGTGAAATATTCACTATTTACTAATTACAATTCGTTATTAATTTGACCAAGTTTACCGTAAAATATATTAAGGTCAATTATAATATTTAATAGTCCCCCTCTAACATTTGATATTATAATATTTAAGAAAACCGCATTGTTCAAACAAAGTCTCCACTCACTTTTCAAAATCGCTATCATTAAAAATCGACATCCCCAGGAACCTCAACGAGCTTTTTTTCGTAATTTTTCTGCCCTACGACGAAGCACAGAAATAGTGCTCCAAAAAACCCTTCGAGACTCTGCACCTCTCGTAAAGTTGCCATAACAATACCACTCTATCAATCGTCGCAAAACGACCAGGCGATCGATTCACAATTGTCCAAACTTATCCACGGCTCTGATCGACAAGGCGAATTAAGAATTAGCGGAAAAAAGCCCTGCCATACGGTTCAGGTACTTTGGGTCTAGAAAAAAAAGGCGCTTTATCGACCCTTTGTTTTTACGAGGATTAAGGGAATATGGGCTCGCGCGGTGGTTAATTGCGAGAGGCGACCGTTTGCCGCTTCGTTACCGCGAAATTGCGCCTGACAAACACGATCCTGAAAACGGCGTCGGTCTCACACATATACAGGGTGGCTCGAAAAGTGACGTTCGAAAGGATAATCTAAATACTTCGTACCAATACCTATGGAGAAATTAAAAAAAAAATGCTTTTTCTATTTTGTGTATGCATTTTCCTCGCGATCTTTTTTACTTGTTTTATCGATGTGAAGTGCACTGTTAAGCAATAAATAAATTGTCAAATGGACACTAACGTAGGCCTTGGATAATGATAAAAAGTTTTAAAAAGAAGTTTGGGTGAATCAGTCACTGAAGTTAGGTGATTTAAAAAAATACTTATACTAGGCTAAATGACTCCCAATTGCTTTCAACATTTTCTAAGAGAAAAGAACGCAAAAGGGAAAAATAAACACCTATGGAACAGAAAAACCCGAACAAAAATTTTAAATGTTTTTTTTCTTGAATAGTAAAAAGATCGTAGAACAGACATGGAAATGCTTTGGATAAGTATCGATAGGACACATATAAATTTTTCTTTTGGGCGTCACTTCAGTCCACCCTGTACATATATATATATATATATATATATATATATATATATATATATATATATATATATATATATATATATATATATATATATATATATATATGAGAGAGAGAGAGAGAGAGAGAGAGAGAGAGAGAGAGAGAGAGAGAGAGAGAGAGAGAGAGAGAGAGAGAGAGAGAGATACGTATGGAGTGCGATGGAAACCTGCGTATGGAGCGAGCAGTGGCTACAAGGGTATAAGATAATCCGATTCGAAGAGCTCTGCATGAAGAGCTCGACTAAAAATCAGCGTTTAACGACGAGCCAGCCCAGGCAAGGGAGAATTTTATGCCCGCAGTATTGAGTACTCTTGGGACGCGACAATCACGTTTGCATCGTAGCCAAGCACTGAAAATTATTATTATTATTTTTCACAATGATCATCATTTTTCGAACAAATTTTGCACCGTCACAAAAAACACTCGATTGTTTCTTTCGAATGCGCAAACAAACCCAAACAAATACAATTATCTGAAACTGGAGAAAAACCATACTTTCCATTTTATTTTAGTGTATCTCAAACGAAATCCCGAATGTAAAGAATTTTTTTCGATAAATCTTCGTAAGCTTGTCGGATTTCGATTTCTTTATTGAATTTCGGATTTTGGTTTTGCGGGGATGAGGGAACTGTCTTTAAAAATCCCGAAAGGAAGAGCACTGCTGTTTACTAGCCCTAGTTCTATCGACAGACGAACAGGAAAGTATCTATATACGAAAAACACTATTTACAAGCTACAAAGTTCTTTAAAAAATGTAAAAGAATTTTAAAAACGTGAAGATCCGAAAAAGGTTCTTTTAAAAGACCCTTAAAATCTTGAACATCCGTAAAAGGGTACTTTTTAAATGTTGAAAACAAACTTAAGGCCGTACAAATCCTTCACCAAATCTGAAGGTTTCAAGTTCCTCTTAAAAGATTCAATAGTACTTTTTTAGGGATTTTTTAATGTATGAACAGCCCGTTTTTAAGCATTTTTAAGGCTTTGAAGTTCTTTTATACATTTGGAAAGTATCTTTTTGGGTATTCTTAAGGCGTTACCCCCACTTGTAGCGCAAAAAAGGCCTTTTTCATGATTTTTTTTAAAGAAAACTACAAAACTTTTTTAATTGATCAATATACCATCTTAAAGAACACATCTTGAAGAACTTTCAGTAATTTTTTTATTGAAAAATATTACATTGTTTAGTGGCAAATGGCCGTCAATGAAATAATGTTTTTATATACACGGTTTGCGGTGACCAACATTGCGGCGAAGTGGATCATCTGAAAAAAAATGCGGATGGATTTAGTCAAATATAAGTATAAACTAGTCTTTAATCGAAGGATTTTAAAAAATATTCATTTTTCACAAAATGGCGGACAGTCAAAGTTAATGGTTCGATTTTAACGAAAAAAAACTGCCGTTTTTTGGCTATAAAACGGCCATTTTTTTCGAAAAAAAAATCGAACGATTAAAGACTACATTTTTATGTATTAAATAAGCCTGCAAAATTTCAAGAAGATCGGTTCATTAGTGTTCGAGCAATCTTGGTCACCGACTTCAGAAATGCCATTTTGAGAAAAACGCGTTTAAAGTTTCAATTTCAGTTTACACGAAGAAAATATTTTTTTTTTTGTAAACTTACATAGAGTCATCTATTCCGGGCATGAAAAAAAAAACTGCACTTCAAATTGCACTTCAAAAAAATGCAATAAAAAAATCGATTTTTTCAAAATCGCAAGTGGGGGTATCCCCTTAAGGTTTGCAAGTTCATCTTAAGCTTTTTAAAGTTCTTTTCTGCTTGCCCATATATCCATAAAAACACACGATGAAGTTTCCCAATGCAAGGGTACCCTTTTACCGATAAAATCTTTTTTTTTATCCGGAAAAAAGTGGTGAAATTTCCTTTCCTCTTAAAGGTCTCAAAAGTATCGTTTCGGAGATTTTAAGGCTTTGAAGTTCTTTTGAACGTTTTAAAAGTACCTTTTTCGGAATGTTTAGAACTTCGTTTTTCTCTTGAACATTTCAAAAGTACTTTTGTAGGGGTTTTCAAGATTCTAAAGTTTTTTTAACTTTCAAAATTTCTTTCCTTTCTGTCCATATATATATAGACACAGACAATGAAGTATCTCCATTAAAAGGTTCCTTTTTTGCCTATAAAATATTTGTTTTAATCCCCAAAGAATTACTGCAATTCCCTTCCTCCATATATATATATATATATATATATATATATATATATATATATATAGACGGACGACAAAGAGTCTCCCTACGCAAGGATTCATTTTTCCAGCCAAAAATTCCAAAAAATCTCGAAAAAAAACCTAAAGCTCTTTTAAAAAAAGGCCCTAAAAGGAACTACTGCAATTCGCTTCCCCTATATATACCTAAGTGGCTATCTCCGCGGACTTCAGGCTCAGAACGCAAAAGTTTGGGAAAAAAGAGGAGGAAGACTTGAGAAGCGAGCCACTTTACGAGAAAAAAAGAAGGCTCGTCGCTCCATAATGGATCTCATTACTTTTATAGCCGGGAACATACATCTACCCGAACGCGAAATTGCCAGGTTTCCGGAAAAGCGCTCTCTCTCCCGCTCTCTCTCTCTCTCTCTCTCTCTCTCTCTCTCTCTCTCTCTCTCTCTCTCTCTCTCTCTCTCTCTCTCTGGTATCCGCGCCGAGTCGAGTCCGTGTCAAAATTCCAAATGGCTCGCGCGCGCACCCTCTCGCTCTTAGCTCATCCACTCGAACCCCCTTGATTTTCTCTTTTATATCGACGGCTCCACCTCTTCCCGGTACTTCAACCGACTCTTTCGTCACTCTAACGAACTCGCGCCCCAAGTTTACTCAACTGTCGTGCTCGTCGATCCATTTTCACGGCTCGGCCAACATTATTATTCCTCGCGGAAAAGAACCAAGTGAGGTACAAGAGTAAAAGAATTTAATCGAAAGGAACGACGAAAAAAGCACAAGGAGCTCCGGCAATTGGATTTATCCTCGGTGTTTGCCGCCCGTTATGGCATTTATCCGTGGCGTCTCCCATCAGTGGAATTGCTATGATATTTATGGCCACCCTGAGTTGCTCCAAAAAGGATTAAAAATTGGGCATTTTTCATTACACGACTATTAAATATAATTTTTTTTTGTAACCCTACGGGGAAGCGAATAAAGATTACTACTACTAAATATAATTTTTTTATTACCATATTGACAGCAGGTATTTTATAACAATTTGTGAACATTTTATTTTGAGATATAAAGAAATATCAAAAGAACAAATATTCTTATTCCGTAATAACATTGAAAAAAATGGATTGCCTTCGGTACAACTCCCGTTCAATTTTGGCTGAAGAAGTTGATAATTGGAAAATGTATTATAAACAAATGGTTGAGCGTATCGCAAAAATTCTATCATTATCCTTCGGATAATGTTGTGAAGAACATGTGTACCAAATTTGAAGTAAATCAGACGAGGAGTTTTTGAGATTTTTGACAGCTAATGTGAAGAACGCAGTTTCGTGAAAAATAACTGCGCAATTCAAGAGTTCAAAAAAATGTTTGAAATAAAAAATTGGCTTTACAGTTCATGCACGGAGAAAAATACGGCCTCAAATTCTAACACTGGTTGCCAGAATTCTAATATTCAGTGCTAGAAAAGTATAGTAGTTTACTGCCAGTTCGGAATTCTGAGACTTGTTGTTATAGAAGTGTAAAAATGATTCTCACACCGTATAGTAAAAATGATACGTGCATATTACATTTGAAACTATTCTCGCATAGGCGCGAGTCCTATATGCTGTATAGTAAAAATAATGCGTGCATATTACATTTGAAACTATTCTCGCATAGGCGCGAGTTATATTTTCATATGGATTTCACTATACGCATAGCATAAATGTTCGGCGTATAGCGAAAAATATTACGAAGTTATTAGTAAAATGTGACTCTTTATACCGTACTTTTGTAGAATACTGGAAACTAATTGTTCCATTCACGTGGGCAAAATATATTTTGAATACTACAAAAAATCACAATATGCCGAATAGAGTGTATTATTTGTATCAGTTTACGTGCCATATCGTAGGTTGAAATTTAAATTTCTTCATTATTACTATACCACAATTACAATTTTTATCTTCCATTCAATACTTTTTGATATTTAATGATATTTTTTTAGAAGCATAGTATTAATTCTAAACTTCGAGGCTCCCGTTTTCTCCGTGTGGAAAATGTATTTCCGAAAAAAATGCAGTAGTAAATATTCAAATTGGTTAAATTTTCGGAATAGTTGTTTTCGTTAGAGAACGCGTAAAATAAACACTACGAATAATAATCAACACTAAAGAAACCTTTTTTTTTAATGCCGGAGGCAAACCCTTAACCGTTTAACGCAGGTCGTCAGGAGGTCTGAAAGTGGCGAGGGTACGAAGGCCGCACAAAAAGGAGACGGCGAGAGCCGTATATACAGGGTGATTCACAACTACTCGACTTCCTTTTACGAGCGTATACGGCGTGTCATTGGGAGCAGAACGTTTTTCTTTAAGGGGTCATCTCACTTTAGACGCTAAAAAAGGCTATTTTCATGATTTTTTGATAGGTTTATATTATAGGAATTGATATAAAATTTGTTACACTTAGTAAATACAGCTTCGAAATACACTTTTAAAAATGTTTATGTATTTATGTAACCCAAACAAACTTTAAACGCGTTTCTCTCGAAACAACGTTTTTTGACGTCTTGTTGATAAAATATTCGAAACTACTGAACTGATCTTTATAAAATTTTAACCACATATTCTTTACAACTATAGCTATAGCGCATTTTAAGGGTTTTCGTGAATTGTGATATTTACTCGTTTTTTGCCAAAAACGGTGAAAAAACACGTTTTTTTGTATGTCCGCCATTTTGTTATTTTTGCATATATCAAAAATCATATGATATGCGCTATAGCCATTAACATACTGAATCTAAAACCGTTTGATTTATTTGTTTCGGATGATCTGTTTCTGAGATTTCATCAACAGCGCGGACGTACAATTTTTTCAGGACATTTTCGTAACTACCATTTTTGTCTATAAATAGTGACTTAAATAAATAATTTTTTTAATGCGTTCCGAAAGTGTATTTATTAAGTGTAACAACTTTTATATCAATATCTAAAATATAAACCTATCAAAAAAATTCATGAAAATAGCCTATTTTTAGCGTCTAAAGTGAGAGGACCCCTTAAATGCCGTGCGACAAAGTTTGGCCGAGATGTTCGCGTTCAAGATCCAAGTAGTAAATAATGGCACAATAGTTGCTCACGTTCGGGACGTGCAAGCCGAATCGAACGCAGCTTCGAATCCACCTTCAGATAAGTGAATTGTTTTCTTTCGCTGAAAAATAATTAACACGGGGTTTTGTAAATCGATAACACTTTGGGAATCGATAATATGACTCGATCATTTTCTTTTATTAAAAAATACTTGATGATAAAAAAATCGCGCGTGAGCATCTGCTGTGCCGTTGCTTACTCAGCATCGGACTCAGCACGCGAATATCTCAGCGTTATTTTGATCGCAAGACTTAAAAAAAAAATATTTTTGCTCGCAATGACATACCCTACATGCTCACAAAGGAAACTCGCCTTGTGCATCTACAGTGGCAACGCGTAGGGCCAAAGAATGTCTCGGTCGAGGCCGCTTCGTTTGTAAATACTAATTCACAGGTAAAGTCGCGAATTACACGGTAAAGAATCCCTGGGTAGCGTCAAAACTCCGCCGAGACGGAGCGGGATGCCAGTAGAGGATAAAATTCTTTTGCCGAGCCACCGAGGGCTTTCCAATTCCGCTGTATCAATCTCGGCATCGCCGAATGAAACAAAATCCGATCCAACCTTACTGGGTATTCGGCACATTGTTTGAGTCCGATGCTTTTTTCCAGGCGGATAAATCACGAATATTCATTCCTAATTTATTTTTAGTTTCCTAAAAATAAAGGGAAAAAGGTCGTACTTGAAAATGTATTATTTCAATTTTTTAATTCATCCTCGCCAGATCCAATCCGGTCGAAATCGTCCTCGCGATTGAGAAGAGTCTGCAGTGATAAATACAACGAATCAAAAAAAAGGAAGAAAAAAACACGAATTGAAGGGCGCAAAAAATAAAGGGAGTTTCCAAAAGGGTCAAGGGACAGATAAAGCGATAAGGGTATTTTGGGAAGTTCTGAAGCGTCGATCCAGAAAGTTTTGGGCGCTTGTAAAGTGAACACCGATTCTAGCTGGAACGTTAATCAGAATGTTTTTCACCAACGCTTCCATTAGCAAGCAAAATCCAAAAGACATCCCGACCTAGTAAAGTTTTAATGAAAAGCAACCGATTTCGCATACTCGTATCACGCACTCGCGAACACCCAGGCTAACTTTTCTATTGTCATTATCATAGGTGAGAGAGAGAGAGAGAGAGAGAGAGAGAGAGAGAGAGAGAGAGAGAGAGAGAGAGTGGCTGGACGACGTGTACGTGAACCCCAATCTCTGTAACAATGAGAAAATAGATTTTCTTCCTCCCGGAAGTTCGGGAAACAAAGTGCTCTGGAAAATACCGGATTTTCCACGATCGAGTAAATGAAATGTTAAATGTTTTTTTTAAATGTTATTTAAAAACATTTTAACCATACGCGATTCTTATCTCTTCTGTGGGTACCTTATTCCTCATTTTCTTAATGGTTTAACGATGTTACGGAATGGCTCCATTATTTATAAAAATAGAATAAATGAGAAGGTTATTTATGAAAAATTTGACCAAAATATTCATTTTTCGAACAATGAAGATTACTAAAAAAATGGAACCCAAAGTATCTGTATTTTTAAACAAACTATATTTGAAGTAACTTACCAAAGGAACTATATTTGGAAAAGAAAGTAACTATAGTTAAAATATAAACTTAGTAACTATAGTAACTATAAGTAAGAAAGTAACTATGGCAAAAAAAATTAACTCATTTTCTTAATGGTTTAACGATGTTACGGAATGGGTCCATTATTTATAAAAATAGAATAAATAAAAAGATTACTGATGACAAAAACTGAACCCGAACAAATTATATTCAGAGAGTAATATTTATTTCTGAAAAAATTGACTAAAATATTCATTCGTTAAACAATAAAGTTTACTAAAAAAATCAAACCCAAAGTAACTGTATTTTAAAAAATAACTATATTTGTAAAGGAAGAAACTATAGTTGAAAGATAAACTTAGTAACTATAGTAACTATAACTAAAAAAGTAACTATAGTGAAAAAAAATAACTAATTTTCTTAATGGTTTAACGATCTTACGGAATGGGTCCATTATTTATAAAAATAGAATAAATAATAAGATTATTTATCAAAAAAACTAAACCCAAACAAATGTTATTCGGAGAGTAATAATTAGTAATAATTAGAGAGTAAAATTTGACGAAAATATTCATTCTTTAAACAATAAAGTTTACTAAAAAAATGAAACCCATACCAATTGTATTTTTAAAAAAACTATATTTGAAGTAACTTACCACAGTAACTACATTTAAAAGAGAAAGTAACTATGGTTAGAAAATAAACATAGTAACTATAGTAACTATAAGTAAGAATGTAACTATAGTAAAAAAAATAAACTCATTTTCCCAATGGCTTAACGATGTTACAGACGGATCCATTATTTATAAAAATGGAATAAATAAAAAGATTGTTTATAAAAAAACTAAACCCAAACGAATTTTATTTAAAGAGTAATATTTGTTTTTGAGAAATTTGACCAAAATATTCATTCCTTAAACAATAAAGTTTACTGAAAAAATGAAACCTAAAGTAACTGTACTATATATAACTATATTTGAAGTAACTTACCAAAGTACTATATTTGGAAAAGAAAGTAACTATAGTTAAAAAATATACATCATAAATAAATAAGGAAACAAGAAAACAATTACGCGACCTGTTCTTTTCTCAACGATCGAAATTCGTGAATATTAGATCTGACCTTTCCCAAAGTACCGATTGACCTGCAGTAATAAAAATTGGAACTTGAACCTGGCGATTCCGTGACAATTCACATCGAACAATGCTTTCTTTGTGTCGAATTGATCGCAACTGCGTCAGTTCACGATCGATTTTCGATTTGTTTTCGCGTACGAGACGGCTTCGATGCATATTTGAGAGGTCTCGATGGCTGATCCATAAATGATAGGGGGGCGGGGCTATCTATCGAGTTCGGTTGGATGGCAGACATGTAGGCAGTTATAATGGATGGGGAAGACGATACAATCAATTCCTACTACATAAGAATAACCGATGGGAGCACTAAGCAAAAATAATGTTGACACGTAGCGTACTTAATGCAAAGGTCGGGTTCACGCGTACGATAAAATTCCCCGAGTTCTCGAGTCTTAAGGGGGATCGATATCCGGAAAAATATTCACGAATCCTACCCAAAATAATAATATATGTATGTAATTGTTTGAAATTACGGTAATTCAACATTTTTTAAACATCACAACTTTCAATATTTAAATGCTTGGACAGTGAGATTTTTTCGTTAGTTTTCTTCAGAAACCTACAATTTTTCGAGCCAGTGAAAAGCGCAGCTTGCGTATAAAAAGCGAGTTGATTTTCAATAGGTTTTTTATGGGAGTATTAGCATAACGAGGTCGAAGTTTTACACATAATTCATACATAGTCTTGCCAAGTTTGAGTTTTTTTATCGAAAATATTTATAAACAATGAAATGGTTATTATTGAAACAAAGTAACGCCGTTGCTGCGCATAGCCAACAGGTGTAAGTGCTTTTGGCAAATAGGCTCATTTGAAATACAAATTGTAAATATCGCGTTCGATTACGTACATATATCTTGAAAATACCCGAACAGAAATTGTTGATTACACTTGGTCAGAAATGATAAAGTGTGGTTATGTGACTACGTGTAGTTCCATCGAGCGATTGGCTTATGGCTGGCTGAGCAACTTGAGTTACAGATGACGTTGCGAATGATAAAAAGTTCTCAATTCGATATCTCGCGATGACCTAGCCAACACTAGTCCGACTGCGGCCACCCTAGCCAGAATAAATGATCGGACAAATACAATTTAAGGTTATATAATTCTATGCGATCATCGTTCTCATTGCGAACGAAATTAAGTCATTGATCCGATAATGTTATTTACATTTGTTAATACACCCATTTTTCAGTAATCCAACTCTGTGTATTGCTACTTTTGTGGACGATACAAAAATTCAAAACTTTAACAAGTAGAACTGGCTCAGTGGACAACGTCACAGCTCATCACACAGAGGTCCCGGGATCGAAACCAGGTTACTCATAACTGTTTAATATAATTTAAAATTGAATCATCGATGTATTTACGGCGCAAATATAACCGTAATTAATGAACAACGAAGGAAATCGTAGAAAGGTGCAACGATGTAAATAATGTGCGAAAAAAATCTATATATGACACACGCTTCTAGTTACCTTCGAGGCGTATTTCGACGATTTCCACACGTGAACCAAAGAACGGCGACGTTCCTACGTCACGGGGATGTGCGCTTTTATTGGCAGACTCCACGTCGAACCTTTTCGTGCTGCGTACCATGAAAACGGGGTGGCGAGCTTTTGCGTCCTTGACTCTCTTACGATTATTTTCGGATTCCGCCTGTTTGATCGATATCTTCTCTTCCTCCCCTCCCCAATCCCTTCCACTGTCTTCGTCGAAGCTCTTACACGATTTCTTGCTAAGGCAACTCGTGTTTTACCCAATCGCAAAAATTAGCCCCTACAATCTCCCGTACCCGAAAATACTCAATTTGCGAGAAAGTATTTTCAAAATATGACTTTAACCAGCCCGATTACCCGAACAAACGTTTCAAAATTAATTTGCACGACGCAAATAAGAAAACGCGAGTTTTCCCGCGACTATGAATCGTCACACGCTCTACGCTTGCAAGTTTATTTTCCGTAAACGCCGCGGTGCATAAAAAGCTATTATCATGAATTTTTTGGATAAGTTTATATTATAGATATTGATATAAAAGTTGTTATACTTAATGAATAAACTTTCCAAATACATTTGAAAAAAAAATCATTTATTTAAGTCACTATTTATCGACGAAAATGGTTTTGAGTATCAAGTTGGCACGACGAAATATCTCTAGAGGGATGTATTTTAGGAAAAAATATTTCAGACAACAGTTTCATATTTGTAAGGAATAATAATCATTGTCTTGGTATTTTTTATTTGGTGGTCGTTTTCTAGGTTATTTCAAGATCAACTGTGATTTTCAAATGGAAACTAATATTTTTTATTTTACAATAATTTTTTACGTAATAAAATAAGTAGCTTCTGTCTGAATTTTTTTCCCGTATTACTTGAATTCTTCAAGATAATGAAAGTTTTCAACGAAATAGATCTCCAAAATATTAAAAATATCTTCAAAAATTGAAGTCAGACTAAAAAAAGTTTCAGAAAAGAGTTATTTAGTTCATGGCGCAAAAAATGATTCTAAAATCAATATTATTCGTTCCTGCTCAAAAAATTAAGGTTCACCTTGAAATAACCTTGAAAATTACCACCAGCTGAAAAATACTCAAAGCCATTATTATTTTTCTCTTGGGCCCATTAAACTTTGGTGTGAAGCATTATTTCCTGAAATGCATTAATTTCGAGATATTTCGGTTTCCCAACTAAAATGGGATACCCTGATAAAAGACTGCGTGAAGAAAAGTATAAGTATATTCCTCGTCTTGAAAAGATGGACGATTTAGTCCAAATGGTCCTTACACCCCTTCCTTCGCCGGAAGTGGATAAGTAGAAGTTGTACGTAAAAGAAAATCACGGCGAAGAGAATGAGCGTATATAAGTCCGGAAAAAGTAATTAGCCTAAATTAGAATCTTCGATCGGCAAGAGGAGGGGGGGGTGCCGAACGATTTAACGATAATCTTTACGGACTTCTCGTTGCCGCGGGGCTTGAGGAAGACACATCGATTCCCGATATTGTAAAGAGAGTTCCGGCTCTCGCTGCCGTTGGTGGACGATTTTTGTGAACTGGTGATATTGGTGGACAATTTTTAGTTTTTTTTTTTCAGGGTTCCGTAGTCAAAGAAAGCACCCTTATAACTTCGTCATGTCAGTCCGTCTGTCACAGTCTGACAGTGTCTACCGTTTTAAACCTATATGCATGAAATTTTGCAAGTAGATGGTTCAGATGAGGTCCTCAATTGATACGTAGCAAAATCTGGAAACGAAATCTTTTTAGGTTTCTTTCTATATATGTGAAATGGGTGCGATTTTTTTTCTTTCGCGCACCCCATCGTGTAGGGTGCGTTGCACGGGTCTTAGAAAATATAATTTGTGGTTCCATTTATAATTTTTCATTTCTGGCCCCGTTTGCGAAATATCAAGCTTCAGAATGATTAGCAATGGCTAATCCCCTTGAATTTTCAACTGTTGATTTGGAAAATCTGAGCAAATTTTAGGTACTGGCATTTGATTAGAACTTGCGATGAAAAGTATTTCGGTTAAGTTAGATCGACGAATTCAGAAGCTACAGACGACCAAGTTATCGCTAAGTTCATTTGATGGAAAGTCAACAAGAGGACAGTACAAATATCGTTGTCGCGTGTTCTTTAATTTTAATTTTTTTTCTTTCGCATGTTTAAAATACATAGAATTTAATCTCAAAAAAAAAATAATTTTTATTTTGGTACCCATTAGAATGAAAATTTATGATGATTTTCATAAGTACTTATAATCGACATTGATTATTGAGCACTCGGTTGATCATTATCGACTTTACTCGTGAGTTCATGTTTTAAGCAGTTCCCGTGCGGAAAACTGATAGGGCATCCCTAATAAAAATAAAGGCCTTTCAGGGCTTCCCTATTGCTTTCCCTAGTAGGGATTTCCACAATGGGCCCAGACTTGGCCATTATCGGGATAAACTTGTAGGGATTTCCACAATAGGACCCGACTTGGCCATTATAGGGATAAACCTGTAGGGATTTCCACAATAGGACCCGACTTGGCCATTATAGGGATAAACCTGTGGGGATTTCCACAATAGGACCCGACTTGGCCATTATAGGGATAAACCTGTAGGGATTTCCACAATAGGCCCAGACTTGGCCAGTATAGGGATTTCCGCAATAGGCCCAGATCTGACTATTATAGCGATAAACCAGTATAAATAGCTTAGGCTACATGGTTGATGGTATTTCAATTATTCAAATCGATTATATACATCGATCGAATAATAATATCGAACGCAAATTGGGAAAAAGCGTAAGGGCATTAGCAAATAAAAAATCAACGATGAACACAAATATGCAGACAAACATCAGACAGTATTTATTTATCAAATTAAAGAAACCTTTTACATAGATACGAACAATTACTGATGGTTTCACTCATACATGGAGTAATGCTAGCGCACAAGTGTGAACAGTCCCAACCGGTTTTCTCGACATTTTTATAGCAACTAATTTCCGCTCAATACTCATCATAGGGAAAATTATTTCTTCTGAAGACTTCGCTGATATTTCCCATTCATAAACTTTATCTGACTGTGTAGGATAAGTAAATAAATTGGTCTTTATTTTCCAGATCTTTCCCTCAATGGAAATAGATTCTAGTGATTCAGTAGACCCATATATTTTTTTTATTTCTACTACACATCCATTCCTTAGAATGGATTATTTTTTTGTCTTAATTTTGTCATGGCAGTTTGTCATAAAAGCTCACATGCAAATACGCAATCACATTTCTACGTGCGCACACATACATACACATGTACTCACGCCTACACCTATGCACATGAACAAATACATAAAAACAAATACAGATATAACCTGACGCATTTAACATACACGTATATCCAGTGATACGGATATTTTATGGCGCTGAAATGGTTATGATGAGGCGCCGTTGAGGCATTTTCAGGGCGCTAAAATGGTTTTGATGAGGCGCCACTGAGGCAACTTATGAGGCCCCGGTCGTTGCGCCTTTAATGGCCCTTGTTGACAAAATGTGACCGGCCGCTAACGGCCCTCATGTGGCTTCCAGATTAGGGCCCGAATAAAGTTAGGGGCCATATTATTGGGGCCCGATCACAGCCCCAACTCAATTTCCGCACGGGTTGGCAACGCTGCATAACCTCACTTCAGAAGAATTCAAACATCATCTCGTAACGACTCGACAAATGTTAAGACATGGCACAATTACGTGCAAGTGGTCGTTTTTTTTTGTTAAGAAAATTGATCTCCTTCTGTTTACGCGTATAAACATTAAGAGATTGATTGGGCAGTTTTTAAAGTTTCATCTTCAGGTAAACATACAGAACGAAAACAGAAAGAAATTTCTAAGTTGTCTTAATAAAAATGTTCACAAGCGTTCTTCATGTGTATATTTGTTAACGTAATAATCCATTTAAAAAAATTAAGATCTACAATCAACACATTTTTGTTCATTTTTTATCCTTCGTTTTATTATTACTTTCATTATATTCTTATTGTATTTTGCATGATCTGCAGCGTAGGCATTCAGCGACATTCATATCGCATTCTGCGTGAATTGCCGTCTAAAAATTTCTCCTAACAACCACAGCTGACGCTCCGATCACCGATTAGAGAGAGACAGATGCCGCATAGCAACATTTAATAAATTATTGTGAAAAAATTACGCGTTGGGTCAGATACAATTTTTGCAGATGATTTCCGTATTAATCGAAGATTCGAATAAGAAATTTCGTTTGTTGGGTCAAACGGCTAAATTTTACGTAAAGTTATCATTTCCGGTAAATTTTTCGGAGGTTACGTTTGAGTGCGTGTATTTTAGGCCAACTTTCAACGTTCATATCTGGGAAATGGTACGGTGGAGTGGCTTAAAATGTTTTATTTCAATGTGGTTAATGACATACTATCTCTTTCTCACCAAAAATAGGAGGTTAAACGTTAGTCGATTTTTGAATTGTTTCTTCCGAACCACCTTAAAGCCTCGTTAATAAAGTATCAAACATCGAACAACGAGTCCCGCCCCTCTTTACCATCCGCATGTACCATTGGAGTATTACCATTGCGAATTATTTGATGAAATCGAAATTAGTGGGCGATAAATGATACTGGTACAACATAAACAATAATAACAACTACATATTGACTGAAGATTGATCGCGCAAACAAATGACAACGGAATCCTCCTCTATTCGTCATCCGAAACACACTCGGCAGGCTTTCCGTTTAACAAATGACGGATTAGACATAATTTTTGGTTGTCTCTTCTTACATTGTTGCCGCGATTCCGTTGAGACTTGTTTATTCGAATTTTGACGGCTAAATTCCTCGCTCAAGGGACTCCTTGAGAGCAAATCTGTGCGAGGGAGGACGGAAGTGACACAGGGGATATTTTTTATTTGTTCGGAGCCTGCAAAAATATCGCTGACTATCGGGTTCCCTTTTATTCGCGTGAAACTCGTGCTAACGCAGGGAACGAGAGAAACGTCGAGTCTGCGAATCATGAAGGGACCCTAACGAGCCTCGGAGAGCGACGATCCAACGATGGTTCAATTAAATACCCATATGTCACCCTATCTCATTATATATATGCACACTGCCGCTCAAAACTTTGATTACACCAGTCGATATTTCTTGTCGCACTAAAAGTTACATTGCTTCGTCAAAAAAAAAGATAACCAAATTCACCGAACGGCGTTTCGAAAGGGACAATTTGAGCTGTGATTTGCTTTTTTGGAATATTTTTTATGATTTTTTTTCAGGCCGGTACGCACTTTTGTACGTGACTATTTTTCGGCTTTTGTCGACCATCGAGAATTGGGCGCATAACTTAGGGAAATTGTATTTGTCATGTTTATCTATGATAAACTTGAACAGGGTAGCAGAAGCTCCATTTTCGTTTTTTGAAAAGTTTCGCACGATTTTTTTTCGCAAGCTTATTTCATTTTTTGCGAAAAAAGACAAATTTTGGAAAATGCAACGTAACTCAAGAACTATAGGATTTAAGAGGAAATGTCAAAGATGTTAAAAGTTGCGTAAGTTTATACTGGAGCGTCTGGAATTTTTTCAAAATATTCCTCTGAGATTTTTTTTTACTATTTTTGCTCGAAACTCTGATGAATAAGATGGCTTAACTCGAAAAGTATGGCGTTTATAACAAACTATCAGAAGGACAAAGTTCTTTCATATTCGATTTTAAATTCGCTTAAATTTTTTTAGAATTTTTTTCTTTTTGGCCGAACTTCGGAGAATCTTCGGAACAATTGATTGGTGTATCTCGAAAACTATTGAGTTAGAGACAAAATATCCAGAGAAGAAAATGTTGCAGTGTTTCGTTTTGAATACGTTGACATGTTTTCAGGTGTTTTTCAAAAAATATTTTACCGTGTTTTTTTTTTTTTTTTTTCAAGTCGGTCTAGGTGTACAAGGTGAAACATTGTAAAAAAATATTTAATAAATCGGAAAAAATATCAACGTATTTAAAACGAGACACTGCAACATTTTTCCCGCCTGATATTTTGTCTCTAACTCAATAGTTTTCGAGATGCACCAATCAATTTTTTTGACGATTCTACGAGGTTCGGTCGAAAAAATTGCAAACAAAATTCTGAAGAAATTCAAGCAAATTTATAATATAAAATTAAAAGAGTTTCTTCTGACATTTTGTCCTGAACGCCATACTTTTCGAATTAAGCCATCCTTCTCATCAAAGTGTCGATCAAAAATAGTAAAAAAAAAACCACAGGAAAATTCTTTAAAAAATTCAGGCTATCCAGTATAAACTTACGCTACTTTTTACATCCTTGACATTTCCTCTCAAACCCTAGAGTTCTTGAGTTACAAAGCATTTTCCAGAATTAAAAAATCGTACGAAACTTTTCAAAAAACGAACACGGAGCTCCGGCTACCCCATTCAAGTTTATCATGGATAAACACGGCAAAAAAAATGCCAAAAGTCATGCGCCCAATTCTTGATGGTCGAAAAAAGGACGAAAAACAGTCACGTACAAAAGTGCATAGCGGGTCGAAAAAAAATCGTAAAAAATATTTCAAAAAAGCAAAACAAAGCTCAATTTGTTCCCTTCAAAACGCCGTGCGGTGAATTTGGTTATCTTTTTTTTTACGAAGCTATGTAACTTTTAGTGCAACAGTGTATATATATATATATACATGGTAATTCACAACTATTACAGTTCTCTTTGCAAGCATATAGGGTGAGCATTGCGAGCAAAGAGCTTTTTTATTCCAATGTAGTGCGCCAAAAATTGGCCGAAATATTCGCGTTCAAAGTCCAAGTAGTACAGAATGGCACAGTAGTTGCTCACGCCCGAAACGTGCGAGCCGGATCGAGTGCGGCTTCGAATCCACCTTCAGACAAGTTAATTTATTTCTTCTTAATTTTTTTGTCGTAAAAAAATATCGAATCCGCAGACTCGCTTTGCAAATCGATAATACGATTGCATAATTTTTGTTTATCATTTTACGGAGGACACTACTGTGACGAACCGAAAAAAGGTCGTATTTTTCCTATTTTCTTTGTGTACTAGATTATTTATTTGCGATTTGGAAAAAACGGTCTGTTATTAAACATACATTGAACTTATTTCGTGTCAATTTTCATTTTAAACAAATTAAAAATTGACAACGTTATGAGGTAAAGGGTATCTCAAAATAACCTGACATTTTTATTTATTAATGAAACGTATTATTTATTTGAAAAGTACGAATATTTTTATTTTAATATAAGGTATAAAACATACAGGTTATGTGCGGAACACAATATCCAATAAATGGTATAAACGGCATGGACTTGGAAGACATATTCTTCCAACAAGATGGCGCAACCTGCCACACTGCGGGCGAAACAATGCAGTTATTGCAGACGAAGTTTCACGGTCGTGTTATCTTACGCTACTGCGATGTGAATTGGCCACCAAGATCGAGCGATTCGACGGAATTGGTCTTCTTTCTTTGGGGTTTTCTGAAAGGAATAAAAGTGTATGCCAATGATCTACAGACCATTCCGGAGTTCAAGGGAGCAATTGGACGCACCATTAATGGAATTAGTCCGGGGCTGTGCCAAAATGTTATTGAAAATGTCGTCAAAAGAGTGGACGTTTGCAAACAGGGACGGCCATTTATCGGATATTGTATTCCACACATAACCTCCATGTTTCTACCTTATATTAAAATAAAAATATTCGTACATTTCGAAAAAATAATACGTTTTATTAATAAATTAATATGTCAGGTAATTTTATGGGACCCTATATAATGTAGCCTCTATATAAAAAATGTGGTCCAACTGATGTACATGAAGTTTGCATCGTTGCTATCCAACGGTTTCATTTTTTTTTCGATTTTGTTTGGTTGGTCTCGGTGGCCGTAAATATTTTTTATTCATTTTGCCATATTTTTTTAGCAACTAGAGCCGAACTGACCAAGAAAAAATAGGAAATTACAAAATCGAAAAAAAAAATGAAACCGTTGGATAGCAACGATGCAAACTTCATGTACATGTCCAACTGCCGGATCGATGGCTTGACAATGGTTGGTCTGAAAAATGAAAATAAAAAAGTTTCATCATCTATTTAAATGTAGTTCACGTCGAACGCAGCCATTTCGAATAAAAAATCACAAAATGGTGGGTTGTTGAAAAAAGTGCAATTTTGGCGAAATATTTACTCATATTCAGGGGCTTGAAGAATATTAAATAAAAAAAAAAACGTGTGCTTACATCGATAGCTACTGCTGTTATGGAAATGTTGGTTTCTAAAATGAAAAATCGGACAATTAGAGATAGAGTTATTATGCATTATGAAAAGTGGTTTCGAGAAAAACGGAATTCCTTGCACCTCTGCTCTCACTACATCGTCTGAGCTTTGGTCGATTTTTGATATTTTACACTGGAAATTTGTTTCACATATTCTTGATTATGCATACGTTGGGGAATTGCAAAAAAGTCGACTTTTCCTACCCGCCACCATGGTGTCCCGCCTTGATGCTTGAAGAAAAAAAACTCGCGGATGAGCAACTGCCATCGTTTACTCAACATCGGAATCAGCACGTGAATATCTCGACCAATTGTTGTCGCACGACGTTTAAAAAAAGCGTTTCGCTCGCAATAACACACCCTATATTGGAAACATTCGTGGGTAACTCTCGGTTGCCCCTCTATTATAATTCATTAATATGAGACGCGAATATGAGCGCGTCTACTGAGCCAATAATTATAATGAAAACCTAAAAATATTATTTTAATTGTTCATGCGATATGTTGTTGCCATAAGGGTATGGATTAAAGTTTAACCCATACCCTTAATTATATTTACCAATGATCGAAAGCTTACGATATGCCAATTCAGTACAACTAATTATTCATCCGTTGTATATTAGTATGGATTGAAAAATATAAAAATTACGGGATGTAATTAATTAAATTAATTTGACTCACAAAACTGCAATTGATGCGATTAAATGTCGAGCGACATTTTTATATTGCAAGATTATTGCATTTTTTATTTTTCATAACTCTTCTCATTACGCAAAAAAAAAATAGTAACGCTAGCTATTTAAAAAAATTAAGTCTTTAATCGTATTCATTTCGGACTTATTTTCTGACTATTCTTCAATGAGAAAAAAACTTAAAATAGAAAATAAAAAATTTCTTAATTTTTTAAAGCCATTATTATGAACCTTCATATCCACATCGAGCTCGTTTAGTTTATAATCATTTCGCACTTGATTTTTCATTTTCTATCAGTTTCATATGATTGCTGTAAATAAAACAAAAGTCATTAAAAGGCCTGGCTATTCAGAATTATTTGTGATCGAATTTTTGTTCAGCTTTCACTATTGAATACGATATCGATGTTTCAAACTCTTCGACTTTAACATTTATTTTGTAATTTCTCTACATTTAAATGCGGCTCCTATGAGAAAAGGCGAGTCATCTTTCTGGCCTGCATCAATCGAGTCCCCGCTTCAGAATTTACGAATACGACTCGTTTTAAGAATAACGTTTGAAGTATATGAGAAGTCTCTTCCAAGGCGCAACCGCTGTCCCGAAAAGAGATTAAAAGCCCGTGGGCATTATCCCGAGTGCTTTAATAAAACGAAGGATTTCAGGAGGAAATGAATTTTCCAGGAAGTGGATATTTCATCTGGCGATCGTCCTGAGCTCCCTTCCCCGTATATTTGCGAGGGGAAAAAGAGAGAGAAAGACAGATAGACAGACAGATCGAGAAGGCGAAAGAGAGAGCACGTTTCCCCAGGATCGTAAAAACTTTCGCTCGTAATATGTTCAAACTAACCTACATCAATATCAGAATCTACGTTGTCATTAACATCAAATCCCAGTCAGGACGATAAGCTCCCTCTGATAAGCAATCATTTCAAAATTATTTGTTATTTCTTAAATGAATAAAAAATTTTATTTAAATTTTCAGTTCACTTAAATGAACAAAAATTTCGAGCTTGCGCTTTTTTCATTTATTGTTTACTTAATTGTTTATTTAATTTGTTGATCAGTGGAATTTTTGGATAAAAGATAAAAATGATAAATATTATTATATAAAACCGACACACGTAGGTACTTTGAGTTAAGCAGCATTGTGAGCGGCCAATACTCGGAGCGGTGACCGCTTAGCCGTGCACCGGCTGGTGCATTAACCAGCGAGCGGAAGGCCAATACTTCTGATAACTCGGTGTGAATACTTGAGTTAATGTCTGTGCACCAGAGAATCAGAAGAATATAGGGCCGTCTATACCGGGTTTTCCACAGTTTCCCCCTATCCTCCGAAAATGGGGTATAGTGTAGCTTAAGACGGCTGTGGACGCAACGGAAGTTAGGTTTGTTTAGCGAAGTGTGGATAGAGAGTGATAGGAAAGGGCTCAATTGGGAAGGGTTATACGTAAAAACCCGCAAGAGCATACGGTGGAACTCACGTATTAAGGCAGGTTTCTACTTTGAAACCATGAAAAAAACGCTATTTTCGTGAATTTTTTCTGAGAATACTATTAAAGATATCGATATGGGGTTTAAACTGTTCAATAAATACACTCTGTAAGTACATAAAAAAAAATTTTAAATGTATTTTATTCATTTTTTGTACACGTAAAATATGTTTAAAGCCAACGCCTCGAAAAGCAGGTACCGTTGCCGTGGTCGTGAAATCTTCCCGACGGATGGTCTGAAACAAAAAAATCAAATAGTTTCATGTTCAGTATGTCTTCAGGAACCGACCTAACTAGAATATTTTATATACGTGCAAAATTAACAAAATGGCGGCTAAAATACGAAGAAAAAAAATGCGTTTTTTTGGGTCTTTTTTTGCAATAAAAAAATAGTTCTAATCAAAATTTTAAGTTGATTGTAGTTAGGTCGGTTGGTACACACATATAGAATATGTGTTCCAAATTTCATAAGGATCGGTTCAGTACTTTTTGAGTTATCACGACCACGGTACTTGAAAATGTCGTTTCGAGAAAAACGCGTTTAAAGTTTTGGTGAATGATAGGTAGGTGCTCAGGTAGGTGCGTTCGAAAGGCGAAAAAGGATAGTTAGACTGCTTGGAACTTTATAAAATTTTGACCGAACATTCTTGAACATATTTACTTTCGAAAAATGTAAAAAAAAAAAAATTTTTTTTCAAAGTTTCAAAGTAGAATCCTGCCTTAATTGAGACCTCATAAGAATATTATAATAACAATAAAATTCATATTATTATATATCATATACACAATTACATGATATATTAATATAATATGACTTTTGATACTGCACTTTTATTATACACTAATAACAACAATAATAATAATAATAATGTGATAGTGCAATATCTTATTCTTAATACCATTCTAAAATAAAATATTATCATATATCAAATGGTATGTCATACAAACTTTTACATAATGTTATAACGTAATATCATAAGTTATATTTACTATATACTAGATATATATTATAGTACAATATGTAGGATATAACAATAAAAAATAATTATTTTATTGTCTATTTGTACATTTTTCAAATGATTGAAGCAGAGCACTTGAAAAATTCTAGACTCATCAAATTTGGATTTCGCAAAAAATAGCTTTCATTTTTATTAACTCTTCGAGTGCACACCTCCGCCGCCAACCTATAAGTGCATCTTGGGTCAACCTGACCCAAGGCGTTTTTCAAATCGTTGTATGCATTTGTAAAAATGCATTTTTTTTGTAAAGTAAATATGCATTTTTTAATGCATTTTTTTTGTAGAGACGTAAATATGCATTTTTTTCATGGTAAATATGGTAAATATTTTTAATGGTAAATATGCATTTTTTTTGTAGAGACGCTTTCGTAGTAAATTATGAATATTTTATGGCCCTAAATTTACTTTTTGACAAAAACGAAAATTAAATGCCAAAACATTCGTTTAAAGTGGGGCATACGTTGAAAAATACGTACTTAGACGAAAAAAATCACTGGGTCAAAACGACCCAGTGTGCACTCGAAGGGTTAATACCCAAGCCGCTTCGTTTTCCAGTCTTTGGGGAAGTCCGGTTTTTACGAAAAGTAACCTCATTTTTTTTTTAATTTTAGATGTGATGAATCTCGACAATTGTTTCAATAATTTGTGAAATCTACAGATATAAAATAACACATTTATAACTTATACTTTATATAGTTATATACTACATGGTATAGTATTGTATGTAGTACAGTAATACTTTATATCGCAGTATAATAATATTACTTTATAATATTGAGTAATAGTTTGTACAATATATCATATAATATATAATTTTATGGTATTTTTAATAATGTTATTTATACTAATGTATTAAAATATTATATTATGCAATTGTGTATACAATATTGTATGTTATTGATGATTATTCATATTGTTATGATATTTTACCATATTCATGTTCAAATACCAGAACAATATAAACATTTCGTCGAGAATCTATGCATATTTTCATTTTTATATCTCGAAAACCGGAAAGCAGAACCTGCGCTAGCCTGGAAGTTAAACTTTCATTTTTACAACCCTCGTGTTTGTTTTCGCATCGAACACGAGCTCAAATTGTGAACGCGCACGAAAAAAATCACACCGGAAGCTTTGAGAGGTTGTTCGAACTGGTTTTTTTGTCCCTTTTTGCGCGCATACCATTGTGCCGCGAGTAGCTTTTGTTTGGGCACAATAAAATTCAAATGGTCACGCTCTCCCGCGTGCATCCCTCGTATTTCATCGGGTTTGATGTACCATCGACGTCGCACGAGCGGAATGACAAGCGGGCATCATCCCTATTGTCACAAGTTTTTGCACTGGTTTGCGTTTGACGAGAATGGTTGCATATTATTTATTCAACCATTCTCGTCAAACGTCAAATAAATAATGACAAAAACAAACAAATAAATAGATGAATGAATGATTGAATGGATGAACGAATTAATTAATCAATCAATCAACGAATTAATGGCTAAATAAATCAATTAATCAATTAATGAATTAATCAATGCAATAATCATTAATTAATTAATCAATTATTAAATTACTTGACCAATGATTGAATTACTGGATCCCACATTATTATGAGTGGAGTTTTTCATTTGAATTATTATGTTCGTTTTAATAAAAAATAAAAATCATCATTTGTAACAATTAATCAATGAATGCAAGAATTTAAAAAAAAATGAATTAAATAATTAATCACTGATTCCCCCATTATAGGGGGCAGACATTTTTATTTTTATTATTATATACTTTCTTTATTTTAATGATTATATTTTTCAAATGAATTATAGACGTACGATATACGTTTATTAATTTGAAATGTTCCTTCGTGAGTCCTTGCCGGTTCCGATGATCCCACCCTTTTATTGCTCTTTATTCTGACACCAATAGTTTCGAAGATATTCGCGATGCTAATAGTTACCGGACCACCCGGTATATACACATCTACAAACACGCCAGAGTGTCTCTCGCCGTCAGCCCCGATATATTTCACGGCGGAGATTAATCACGCCTCGGCTTTTTTCTAGTCTGCGCACTGCGACCTTAATCTACTCTCCTCAAATTTTACCTTCACCCATATAATTCCCGCGACATTGAGTCTCCGGAGTAATGCGCGTAACGCGAGCTACAATTGTACTTTTTTCCGTTTCTTCGCGTTGATCACGTGCGATTGTAATTGAGCGATCTCCTATCACGTTCTGCTTTTGTCTCAATAAATCATGACTATTTCAATAACTTCGTAGGTAAAGTGTGGAGTGCAGTCGAAATCTCAGAGCATGACGGTTTGCCCCGAGGTTGCTCGAATTTCGCACGACACGACGGAAGCGACGAAACGGGAAGATAAACCATCGAGTCTTGAATGCAAACCACGAGTTTCTTGCGACGTGCAACGGAATAGCTCATCTTCTGAATACGCGAGATAACTCTATCTCTCTCTCTCTCTCTCTCTCTCTCTCTCTCTCTCTCTCTCCCCCTCCCCCCCCCTCTTTCTCCCGAGATCATTCTCGATCGAGGGGGATCCTTATTCGCGTGCACGGCTCCGCATGCAAACGTCCTTCTTTCCCGTCGTCTTATATAGAAGCATCCGCACGCACGTGTAACATCTCTTGAAGATTCTCATATTTCTGAGAGGGCGATAAATTCTCTATATGACGCGTCGAGTTACAATGAGAACCAAACTCCTAACCGAGAGTCAAATCCTCGAGGATCGTTCAAAGACAAGCTTGAACTTTTCTCGTATGAATCGCCGAATTATATATATATATGTGTGTGTGTGTGTATATATATATATATATATATATATATATATATATATATATATATATATATATATATATATATATATATTTGTATCATAGGTACTGACCTTGAATGACCTTGAGCGACTTTGACCCCCTAATATTTTTATGCGGCTTGAGGTGCTCCACAAGATGGTTGAAAACAAAATGTACCATTCCATTTAAACAAGTGGAGGTGAACTTCACTGTGCGTCAGCGCCTCCACCGAAATAAAAGAAATTGGTCGCATTTGATGGTCCCCTTCACACCGTCCAACTTTTGTCTGAAACATTTTTTTGTAACGTCGATAATTACCGAGTTATTTCGGGTGGCAGAGATAAGAGGGACACCCTGTATGTATGTATGTGTGTGTATATATATATATATATATATATATATATATATATATATATATACACACATATTAATGTGCATACATAATAAAAGAATGTATTGTTAAGAAATTGTAATAATTTCTTATTAAATGAATAATTGTTGAATAATCATATGTTTCGTGATAAATAATAATAATAATAATAATAATAATAATAATATATACATATATATTATGTGCACATAAATTATTGTGTGTATATATATATAAATATAATGATACTGAATGTTTTTTGTTATTATTAGTAATTATTATTAAATACATTATTCTTTAATGATGATTTATCATTAAGTAATAGAACTCATAAAAATATACACATACATTTTTAATGAAAAAGACTGTATACTAAAAAAAATAATTTTAAACTGGTTAGGACGGCAACTTAGTTCTTTTTCTTGCTAATATACCTACCTTTTCGTATACAGAAAAAAAAAGTTTTACGAAGAGTACAAACATGAATGTTAGTTGAAACCAGTTTTAACTTTACCTAACTAATCCAAGCAAACCCAACCCGAAACAAAACAAATTCGAACGAAGTGAATCAGTTAAAACTGTTTAGGTTTGTTAGTGCTTAAGACAAGTTTTAACCAACATGCAAATTTATTAATCAGTAATTTTTTGTTTTTACTAGGAAAAACTAGTTGCAACGAAGGCTTTCAGTAAGCTACTAGTTTTCCACATGTATACCCTCGCGGGTTTTTACAACCTCCCGCCGGTTCTTCAGTTTCCTTTTTGTATTACAATGTATTTTACAACGACGCTGAAGTTTGCATCGTTGGAGTGCAACGATATTTTTTCTCTATTTATCATCTCTTCAATTTTATCATTATCACAAGCCTTTTTGGGAAATGGACATCGTTAATCTCTGATGAGAATATGTTGAAACGTTTGAGTGATTTTCACAGCCTGAAACGGGCAAGTAAAATTGATGCAACTAGAAAGAAAAAATGCGTTGCGTTCTAACGAGGCAAACTTTTTTCCTTTGCCTCTCTTCACTTTCGATGGTTCCATTTATTCCTATTCTTATTAAAAATTTCTTAGCGCCAGTAGTCTTCTCGCCCTCTCTCCTCTACCCTCTTCCTTGCTAGCTTCCCCAACCATCTCACTACGTCACACATTTCTTCAAAGAATTCCTTCCTTTCCAGCGCCCTTATCCATTCCGTTGCGATCCCGCCCTCTCGTTGTTCCGCCCATCGTTGTAACTTCCTTGTCACTTCGTCCTCAATTTGTGACTTTTGCCTCTTCACATTCGCATATGTGCACCGGTGTTTTCAGCTCTCTACTGCACACTCTGCGTCTCGTATTCCTTAAACCCTCCTCCTTCTCCTTCCACACACTCCCATACCTTATCCTTGCCTATAAGTCTCCGATTTCTTCCCACATAGACTCTTCCCCCCAGTACTCCTCCAACCCCACCTCTTTCTCTTCGTCTTTATATTTTATGCGGTATCCTGATCTCTCAATTTTCTCCTAGTTCTTCTGTATTTCCTGGTCTGTCATATTTTGCACAATCCGTCCTGTCTTCGTCGCCCATTCCTCACTGTTATTCCTCCTTAGTGTCTCTCTTTATTTCTTCGGCTTGGTTCATGGCTTCTTCCTTTTTTTCCATCATTATCCACACATACACGGCCGCACTAAAAGTTACATAGCTTCTTTTCGAGTTAAGGTCTTATATACGCGATTTCGCCGATTTTCGAAAGTACTTTTCTAGACGCGGTTAAAAAGAATGACACATGTGATGACAACATTTTTTTTACAAATCATTTATGCATATGGTTAAGTGTATGTAAAAAAAATCAGAAATATTAATAAATGGCGGAGTTACAACATATTTCCACGATTCACTTTTCTGAACCTTGTGAAAGTTCTAACTCGTGAATGAAGATTCAGATCGCTTTGAAATTTTTACAACATATTCTTAGTATAATCACCTATCGTGCGAACCACAGAAGCAAACATTTCAATGACACAAAAAAATACAAAAAATAAAATAGCGACAGAAAATTGAGTAAAAAAATTGTAAGTTTCGAATTTTTATTATAATAATTTTTTAAAATAATATTGTTGGTTCACACTGAAGATACATTCATTATGTTATTATAAATATGTTCATTTTTTTCAGACACCCACATCGATGCCGAGAACTTTCACCATAAACGCGCGCGCAAAAAAAATACATTGCTTCATTATGTTATATCTCCGCCATTTGTTAATATTTCTAATTTTTTAAAAATATACTTGACCATGTGCATAAATGATCTGTAAAAAAATGTTGTCAATATATGCGTCATTTTTTTTAACCGCGTTTAGAAAAGTACGTTCGAAAATCTGCGAAATCGCGTATATAAGGTCTTAATTAAGCCATCCTACTCATTAGGTTCGAGCGAAAATAGTCAAAAAAAAATCTCGGAGGGAAATTTTGAAAAAAAATTCAGGCGATCCAGTATAAATCTACGCAACTTTTTACATCTTTGACATTTCCTCTTAAACCCTATAGTTCTTGAGTTACGTAGCATTATCCAAAATTTGTCCTTTGTGGCCAAAACTGAAATAACTTTACGAAAAAAATCGTATGAAACTTAAAAAAAACGAAAATGAAGCTCCTGCTACCCCGTTCAAGTTGATCATGGATAAACATGACAGATTTTTTTCTCCATAAGTCCCATTTCTCGATGGTCGAAAAAAAGCCGAAAAACAGTCACGTACAAAAGTGCGTACCAGGTCAAAAAATATCATAAAAAACATTTCAAAAAAGCAAAACAAAGCTGAATTTGTTCCCTTCAAAACTCCGTTCGGTAAATTTACGGAGTGTGTATTTATTTCACAGAACAGAAATTCATGCAGACTTTTCAGATCGATCTTGCGCTCCGGAACGAAGCAGCCCTCGGTTTAGTTCTGTGGCTCAACTCGATTGAGTAGATAAAACTGTTGCATTTCGTTAACGGTAGCTGAACATTCCTTTTTAAGAATATATTCACACACAAATATATGTAGGTATATATATATATTGGACAGGGAACTAACTTTCCCGCATCGATACCATGCACGTATATATAGTAAATCTCCACACATTTCGTGGCGTTAATCGTCCACCCATTTGGCAATAGATGCCCTGGCTGGCCCTGGCGCCCATCAATATCGTTGGAAACGAGCCCTCACAGCCTCTGTACACCCATTCACCTGATCTCCCTCTCTCTCACTCTCTCTCGCTCTCCCCCCAAAAACCATTACGATAATCAGGTGAATAAAGTCCGCACGCGAATGGTCCTTCACTATACCCGTACACTTAACAGGACTGTGCGGATCGAGGTAAATCCCGCCGATCCGCGGTCGACCTTTAACTCCCATAATGCACTCGATCCTTTCACTCGACCATCCCTATTGTACGGTGAAAATCCGGGCTTACGCAACGTGCCGATAAATTTGTTTCGAGTGAATTGTCGATTCGACAATATCCGATGGACTGTTTCGTACTGCGGTATCCAACTGATACTAATCAATCAATCTGAACGAATATTGAACTTTCGAAATATCGTGTATGTATTTATGTACGATACCTAGAACGTTAAATATTCAATACAAGTGAATTATATTAGGTGGTTGCATATGTAACCGGCCATTCTTAAGCGAATGGCAAATCGACCAACTGGTTCAATCAAAGTATCGATCATCGAAAGAAATCAAATTGACCCATAATTCGGCCCAGTGCCGGATTTATACTTTTCTTAAGTATAGGCCAGCTATCACTTGTATTTACCAAGGCCTTTTTAGGTGCCTCTAAAATCCCCCCCCCCCCCCCCCCCCCCCCCTAGGTGTGCAGCTAAGCCAATAGGCAGTATAGGCCTATTGACAAATCCAGCACTGTTTCGGCCAAGAATTCCACGTAGGAATGTACATGAAGATTGCATCGTTGCTATCCAACGGTTTCATTTTTTTTTTCGATTTTGTCATTTCCTATTTTTTCTTGGTCAGTTCGGCTCTAGTTGCTAAAAAAATATGGTAAAATGAATAAAAAATATTTACAGCCACCGGGACCGACCAAACAAAATCGAAAAAAAAAATGAAACCGTTGGATAGCAACGATGCAAACTTCATGTACATCACGTAGGAAGAATTCGATTTCTTTGTAGGCAATCCAGTCCTCCAGCCATTTTTGCATAGCGCTGACTGCTTCGAGCGAAACAAGTTGTAATCGCAGGCAGCGATGTCTAGAGCAGTGTTTTTCAACGTGTGGAACGCGACCCCCAGGGGGTCGCAAAGTCTTGCTCGGGGGGGCCGCGGTCGCAAGCAAGGTAAAAGTAAAAAGCAAGGGTTGTAGGTTTTACACTACAATAAAAATACAACAATTTCAGTGAGAAGGCTGTGCCTATTTATTTTTTAATAAGCTGTCGAGTCGTGGTTCTATTTTTGAGACGCAAATAACCAAATAATTTTCTAGTTGGAGCCTATTTCTTTTCTTAGTTTTTATGTTCACCATTGAAAAGAACGTTATAGTTCAGTAAAAAGAGACGATAACCCAGCACTTTTAGCATAGAATTAGAATTTTTGACTGAGCTAGATAGTTGCATACTGAAAGTAACTTCAATGAAATGTTGCCCCTCAACTAGCCCTAACACTAGGGCTAGGGGTTGAAAACTTAAGAATCGTCGTATCTCGATAATTAATAGCCCGATGAAAAAATGTTTCAAACAAAAGTTGTTTGGAATAATGAAATACGTATAAAGTTGTCTGGCGTCCAATCCCCTATTTTTAAAATAGCAGCACAAAAACGCGAGAGCACCACTGACCCAGCCAAGGAGGCAGTGATGGGTCTACTCCGCTCGCACACGCATCAACCCCGAATTTTCTAGTAGTTTTTGTGCCGCTATTTTCAAAGATAGGGGATTGGACGTCAGACAACTTCATACGTATTTCATTATTCCAAACAACTTTTGTTCGAAACATTTTTTGATCGGGCGATTTTTGTCTCTTTTACTGGAATATAAGTTCGCATAGGTAGGGAGTAGCGAATGGCACTAATAATTTCAAAGCTTCCCTTGCCAGTTCTGGGGGGCGGGGGGGGGGGGGGGTCACCAGATTTTTTTTACATGTAAAGGGGTCGCGTATTCAAGAAGGTTGAAAAACACTGGTCCAAAGAAGATGGCGGTGGCGGTAGGATTTACCAGTTGACTCCTAAGTACTTAACCGGTTGATCAACATGCGACCTGGCGTTGTCGTGCTGCAGAATCAACTTGTCATAGCGATTCTCCCATTCTGGCCTCTTCTCGTCCAGAGCTCGCTTCAAACGCATCAGTTGCAGTCGATAACGATCCCCAGTGATGCTTTCCGACGCTTTCAACAGCTCGTAATACACAACAGCCCGCTTTTGGGTGCTGTTCCGCGCTTCTTGTTGTCCATAGAGAAATCACGACTTTGGTAGCGGCTAACGTACTCTCTGCACATTTTACTCGATGGAGCATGTTCGGCATACACTTGCTCTGGCGAACGATGCGTTTCCACGGCCGATTTCTTCGCCACGAAACAATCGATCATAACTTGCCGCAAGTGTGACGGGTTTGAACGAAAACTTGCACATTGTAAAGGCAATTAAAATAAATCGTGTGAACCGGTACCACAAATCCCACCTATGGCGTTTTAGCGGGACTCTCCCATGTAGGTTTCGCCAATCGAACCGTAACGGCCAATACTTGGGCCAATGTTGGCGGGGCGATGATCGATTACCCAATTTTACGCCAATGCTCGGCTGAGTATTGACTAGCCAACATTGGTTTGCCGATACGAGGCCAATGTTCGGCCAAATATAGACTCGCTAATCATTGGCTTGTCGATACGAGGCCGATGTTTGGCGAAGTATACTCGCCAATCATTGGTTTGCCGGTACGCGGCCAATGTTCGGCCAAACATAGACTCGCTAATCATTGGCTTGTCGATACGAGGCCGATGTTTGGCGAAGTATAGACTGGCCAATCATTGGTTTGCCAATACGAGGCCAATGTTCGGCCAAGTATAGACTCGTTGATTATTGGTTTATCGATATGAGGCCGATGTTTGTCGAAGTATAGACTCGCCAATCATAGGTTTGCCAATACGAGGCCAATGTTCGGCCAAGTATAGACTCGTTGATTATTGGTTTATCGATATGAGGCCGATGTTTGTCGAAGTATAGACTCGCCAATCATAGGTTTACCGATACGAGGCCAATGTTCAGCCAAATATAGGCTCTCTAATCATTGGCTTATCGATACGAGGTCGATGTTTGGCGAAGTATAGACTCGCCAATCATGTTTTTGCCGATACGAGCCCAATGTTCGGCAAAATATAGACTCGCTAATGATTGGCTTGTCGACACGAGGCCGATGTATGGTGAAGTATAGACTCGCCAACGTTGGTTCGCCGATACGAGGCCAATGTTCAGCCGAGTAACGCATGATCGAACCGCAATTCGTACATTGACGATTCATTGTTTCGCGTTGAAGTCATTGAGAGACGAGATAAATACTTTTCACGAGTCCATTGGACATTACTCTTAACAAATATACTACCAAATCAATGCACTCATTGTTGGCCGATTCTCGAACGAGCTCATACGCGATTCTCTGCCGATTTTTATGAACCATCCTACACTGACAGAAAAATTCTATAAAAATTAACTAACCGCGTTTATTTAATTATTTTTTATGTGAATTAACTAGATTTCGTGAAATCATATTTTTCCTATTGCATTCAATTATTGGAATTATTCATTTTAAATATATTTATTTATTGAAATTAAACTTGAACTAATGAACTAATGGTCCGTCTTTATTGCAACACACATATTAAAGGGTTGTGGGGGTGGAGAGGGTGGAGAGAGAGGAATTATATATATATATATATATATATATATATATATATATATAGGTTATGTTTGAAAATTCTATAACATGTCATTCGATAAAACTCTAATTATCACAATGATATTAACTATTTGATATAGTTTATGTGATAAAATTAATGTTGAGAATCCATTTGGTGTCTCATGCCATATCTGCGATTCAGATGTTACAAGTACTCGGTAGCATAGGGGCAGCATGCTTAGCTATGAGTAGGTAGGTTCAAGGTTCGAGTCCCATATAGGTGAAATATTTTCTTCGAACTAATCGTTTCGAAAGACCAGGTAATGACGAATTACAATACAAAAATAATTTTTTTTGTTAATGCAGGACCAATTTTGTTGATCTATATCGGGTCACAATTATCCGCCAAGATTCGGTCGATAATCGGGCCAAGCTCGAGTGCCAATGATGGCAATCTTAGCGAGGACTTATTGTTGGCCGATTCTCGAATGAACTCCTACGCGATGCTCGGCCGATTCTCATAAGCCATTCTAGGGCCAATATTGATTGCGAATATCGGGCCGCTCTTATCATCCAAGGCTCGGTCGATGATCGGGCCAAGCTCAAGTGCCAATGTTGGCAAGCTCGGCGTCGAGCATCGGCCAATCGTTGGCCACTACCGATCACCCTACATGGGCTATGGACCTATCGTCATGTACCCTGCCAACTTTCAATCCGTCCATCTTATTTATTCGAACTGTTTTATACAAACCTTTCTCTTATTCGCGAGGATGCCATTTTGGAAATGTCCAAAAAGGCATTGCCTTTTTGGACGTTTTTTCCGATATCTCTGCCAACTCGACACGCGATAACACAAAGACATACGACAACAGAATTCGTCTGTGTCACGCGAAAACACGCAAGAAAAAACGTTGACACGACTCGCACACGTCATCGCTCTGCATATACCTCGAAAATTCCTCCCCAGAGAGAAAGATATATATCGCGGATATTTCACGCAGCGATGTTCGATTGCGAGAATTCACCGTCCACAGGGAATTTCTTCGTGTTCGAACGTCGTCAAAGGGGATTATTTGTAGTCGACGTTTACACGCGTCATTCAGATTCGTACGAGCAAATAAAGGGGCGCGAGGCGGAGCGAACGAGGGACATCGAATCGACACGTTGAATGTTCTACTTGCGAACAATCGTGACACGCGTTCGTTATCTCTACACGAAATATCGAAATTGAAACCGCTGGTGATAATTAACGAGAAAATTACCGCGATGAAATTTAATTACTGCGAAAGCATTAATGTACTCAGTACAGTCGTGCTGTATATGGAATCGGAAAAAATAGACGGCTAGTTTTTTGACGGGTGATTTTGTATAGGTGAAGCGAGTGCTAAATCCTAGTTTGCCGAAAAATCGGGGTGCAGAGTTTTTTAGGGGATAGAGGGTGATGGGGTGGATTAATGCCGAAGTACAGCTCCTACGAGGTCGGCGCCGGGAGTCAAAATGTTCAGAAAAATTCGGGCTTTATTTTAGTCCACAGCGCCGAAGTCGTGGAAGTTCATTTTAGGGGTGAAAAAGTGGGGTGAAATTTTGAAAAATCAGTTTTTATTCGATAACTCTTTAGGAAACATTCATAAATACAATTTTCGTTCAAATGGGAACGTTGTAGCCCTTGAAAAGACGCGTCGATCGAGTATTTGGTCATCCATCTCCGATAATATCTTCACCACCAAAAAAATTGTTTAAATATTTTTAAAAAATGTTTTTTGAATAACTCGAAAACAATCGATTTTTCGGGGATGGTTTAAATGTACGAATTGTAGAGAATAATTTTCTCTATAATTTCGTTTGTATGGACTACGCTTGAATTTTGCTTTTTCCAACCCCTCTCGGAGGTTGAAAATTCAAAATGACATTCTGGGAAAACTATTGACCGAAAATGAAGGGTGGGAGGAAAAATATCGAACGATCGATATGCAGATGGGCCAAAATGTTGAATTCGAAAATGACGAATGTTCGAATATAGATAGATCAATCTTACTAGAGTTTGTGAAGTCGAAAATAACAATTACGAATATGAACATCTCGGAAGTTGATACATAGCGAAAAACAATAATCAGATTTAATAAAATATCGAAAAACATAAAATCGATGGGCCTGTATGCATAACACCAAATAATTCGAGACGACAATTCTCCGAATTAAAAAAATGGCGATGGTTCACAATGCAGAAAATCATTAAAGCGAACGCCCAAAAAGTCGAATGGTTGAAATCGCGGAGGGTCAAAATGTAGAACGGCCCGAATGGCGAATCGAGCAAAACGTTACTTGCGCCTCAGAGTGAAGCTGCGAGATGGCGCTGGCGGTCTGTAGGCTAAAATGTCGTAAGACAGTCATCCGACGTGACGGGCCCCACCACGTTCGCCATTTTGGCCGTTGGACCTTTCGGCGTTCGACATTTCGGGCCATCGACATTTTGCGTTTCGATATATTGCTTTTCGCCATAGACGGTATTAAGCATATTAGGCACTCGCTATTTTCTGTTTCGAAGATATGGGTGTTCTACATTTTCCGATTCTGTATTTTTATGTTCCGAATTGCAGACAATCTGAATATTCGTTTTTGAATAAATTACCTCTACAATAAATAATAGTTCGATTTATAGTCATTCGATTTTTTTATCAGTCGAAAAATAAAATTTCGAATGATTTAACCGTCGTCATTTTGAGAGTTCATAATGCTGTCGTTTCGAAATCTTTGTCGTTCTATATTTGGTAATTCGACATTTTTACCCCCACCCAAAATGAAGATACGATTTCGGCGCCGTGGACAAAAAATTAGCTGAGGGTTCAAGCTACAAATTGTTCCACCGCGGCGAATTCGTGCAGTCGATAGTTTTTACATTTTTTCCTATTACGAGGTGTTTGAGCGACTGTACTAACTGCAATGACTACGGTAAAATAAATTCCACGTACGTATGAATACAGTTTAATGGATCTGCATGAAGTTTGCGACCCAAAAACAGTCAGTTTTAAATCTTTTTTTTTCTGATGAGGGGCTGTCCATATATTACGTCATCGATTTTTGCTTGTTTTTACCCCCCCCCCCTGAAATCATCTTATCCCTCCTATCATCATAATACAATTATCGTTACCGTCATCCAACGACCAGACCCCCCCTCCCTATTTTAAAATGACGTAATTTATGGACGGGCCCTGAGAGTATTGCGATTACGAGGTCGGCGTTTTATACGTGCCTAATAGATAGTGTTGTCAAGTTCAAGGTTTTTTTTTAATTGTAAAATACTGATAAACTATGAAGTTATTATTATTTGAACAAAGTGTGTACCACCTCCTACGATGGAACAGATAATTTCGAAAAAAAATTAATTATGCTTAGTATATTTGCTGTCGAAAATTCACTGCATCAATTCGCCTCAGGATAAAATGTTTGTTAAAATTAAACTCAATGACTGCTATTCACTATACAATATTCTCTTAAAATTAATTTATACGAATTCCCTTCACGAGCAAACCTTTATCCACATTGAATTGACTAAATTCTATTGTTCATGACATTTTTATAAACTGTACATAAATTGATCCCCTTTACAATAAAATGGGTATTAAAATAAAACGAAATTAATCGTCAATAGTATAAAGTTTGTATTAAAATTAGATAAAATCAAATTTCTTGAGTACAATTTTTTTCATTAAAATTCAATACGTTCAATTATTTTCAATATAAAATAAATAGACCATGCAATGGCTCAGACTCGCCTTCCCCGAAGTTTAGCCCGATCCTTGAGCAGAATCGACTGCAAGCCAGGCACGGTCGATCGAAGCGATTTGTACACTTTATCATTCGATACTTTTTCCTATTGACACACGCTTTTGCAGCTACAACTCTGCCTTCCTCTTCACGGCGAATGGAAGAAAAAAGCGTTCATTAAAACTCCGCTAACGCGTCAATGTACAGTACTCACGATCAGTCGATGACTCTTCTCATTACTTCAACAAAGTAATTACGTTCGGAGCCGGGTTCACGAGAAAAAGCTGCGCAGGCTTCGTCTCACAATTTGTTTCCGCTCGTACACGAGCACGCGACGCTCCGTGGCTTTTCTACGGGAAAACCATTTTTCTCGCAACGTTGTAAGCTTCCTTCACTTCTGTCTTTCGACAGCATTGTCCGAAATCTCCAAGCAAGCCATTCTCTCGCATTTGTTTCGCCCTCGATGTTACGCGAGCCCATCATTCCGAAACTTTCAACCCATCACTTTCCTCCCTCAACTCCCATAAAAAAAGCCACTTCGGTAAATTGCGAAGTTCGCATACATTTCGTTCACTTTTGCAATTACAACGCTTCCATTGCACCTTGTACATTTACAGGGTGGCCCGAAAAGTGGCATCCAAAAGGAAAATCTAGATGCCTCGTATCGTTATTTATCCGAATAATCCCCACGTACGTTCTACGATGTTTTTTTTTCTTTTCGAAAAAAAGCAATTTTTCATTTTTTCCCAGTTTTCCTGTAGCATGAGTTTTTATTTGTTTTTTCTGAGAAGTTTTTAAGGGCGGACACTACTGTGACGCGCTGAAAAAGGACGTTTTTCCATTTTTTTGTCTACTGGATTATTTATTTGGGATTTGGAAAAATGATATGTTCACCGTCATTGAGGTATAATTAAAAAATGAAAAATTAACACCGTCATTGTGGTATAAATGGGATGTTATTGAACATACTCATTTGTTATTTAACTCATTTCGTGAAAATTTTTATTTGAAAAAAAAATGAAAAATTCACACCGTCATTGAGGTATAATACCCATTGTCGACAACTCGACAATGATTGGTCTGAAAAATAAAAATAAAAGTTTTATAATCTCTATGAATGCAATTCTCGTTGCACCTAGCCGTTTTTTTAAAACAAAACATTTCATAAAATGGCAGCTGTTCAAAAAAAGTGTAATTTTGGCGAATTTTTTACTCATATTCGGGGCTTAAAAAACTACATAACAAGAAAACGGCTGCATACGACGCAATTAAGGAAATTTTTATTTTAAAAAATTGGATATCAGACAATTATTACTAGAGTTATGATTCCGGCCAGATAGAGAAAACCGCGATTGAAAGTTTTAGCATGCGTCAATCATTGCGCTACCTGCTCTCTCGGATCATCTGCAACTTGGTGAATTTTCTATTTTTTCACATATTTTTGAATATGTATACTTTGAGAAAAAAATCTACAGATTTTGCACAAAGTTCAACTATTTCATGGCATTGAAAATGTAATCAGACTTTTCAAGTAATAAAGAACAAGTGTAATATAATATGCATTACGCGGATGTTTTTGCGGACGACACTTTTTGGGCCACCCTGTATATGTATAAATATATATTTTATTATAAACTATGCTGACGAAAATTCATCGACTACCCCGCGATACATTTCTCGGCGCATCGAAAGAAAATTTAAAAAATAAGCCACCCGAACGTACTTATTATTGTCATGTTAACACAAATATTCATGGTATTAATATGAATAAATGGCAAACGCGTGTCGTCTTGCATGTGTTTTATGTTTACGGAACGTGCGGTATGGGATTTGGGGTTCGTTTGTTGAAATATTTATTTGAGCCTTCCTGTCCGTCGATTCTCATCGACACGTAATCCCAAGTAGGATGACACGTGGGAATACATGGTGCATGCCATATTGCCACTCAAACGAACGCGAACATGAATAATTTGATATACATGTACATGTAAACTGTGTGGCTGCCTGTGCGTACGGGTATAGGAAAGGCTCATTTTTCCTTCACATTGTAGTTTGCACCGTTGAAAAACAACAAAAATTCAGGTTTCTATTTTATTTTTCAATTTTCTTCATTCAAAATCTCTTCTTTCAGATTAAGTCTGGAGAATTCTAATGAAAATCCTGAAAAATTCTCGAACCGCTTAAATGTGCCAAAAAAATATTAGCGATTAAAAAACAGTACTTCCTGGGTACTTTAATGATCCAAACTTTTCGACATCATATTTTGAACCTGTTCTGTCTATGCTATGCAATGCCGGCTATGTCAGCACATTCACGACCAGTTGTTATGAGGACGAATCATAATCTTTTTTTCTACGATGGTATACCTCGTAGAAATGCAATGAAAATTCTTCGTCTTATTTTCTTTATTTTTCTTGTTGTCTTATTTTCTTTATTTTTTTGCAGATTTCGATTGTGCACATTCAATTAAGTATCCTTGCGAGTAATTGAGAAATTTCCACAGCTCCAGTCTGCAAAAAGAAGATTGAGCAATTGAAAAGAAAAACGAATTTTCACTGCATTCCAACGATGCAAACTTCAATCTCATTTTTTTTATCAAACCGTTGATTTTTTTGGGATGTTCCTTGATTATCTTTTCCTTGCTTACCTTAAATTCAAATTTACGTAAGGGTATTTTAAAGACATAATAAATACATCACCTTAAGTGTGGAGACAATGGCTACTATTGCGACGGTCCTCGGAATAAAATATATCGAGAATCACCTTTTTACCCACCCGCACATGTGTGTGTGTGTGTGTGTGTGTGTGTGTGTGTGTGTGTGTGTGTGTGTGTGTGTGTGTGTGTGTGTGTGTGTGTGTGTGTGTGTGTGTGCGTGTGCGTGCGTGTGTGCGTGCGTGCGTGCGTGTGTGTGTGTGTGTGTGTGTGTGTGTGTGTGTGTGTGTGTGTGTGTGTGTGTGTGTGTGTGTGTGTGTGTGTGTGTGTGTGTGTGTGTGTGTGTGTGTGTGTGTGTGAGAGAGAGAGAGAGAGAGAGAGTGTGTAGGTTGGTCTGCGCGCGGTATATAAAGTCGACGCACGCTTATATTGTCACCATAAATCCACCAACGTTGTTGGGCGGCATTATCCCTCCGTATACTGGTCCAAGGCATCCGTATGTATATATATGTGGGTGTGTACAGTATGAACCTCGTTCCATACATCCGACACGGTGCCGGAAGTCGGCGGCTGATAATGCCCGTTGCGTCGCCAGCCCGGCAAAAAGGATTCACCTCGGCCGAGGATGGTCCTCCTGCCAGTCCTCCCAACCTTTATATATAAATATATAGGGTGGTCCAAAAATGACGTCCACAAGGAAAATCTAGATGCCTCGTATCAGTAACGACCCGAATCACCCCTTTCTATGTTCTACGATATTTTTTACTGATCGAGAGAAAAGCATTTTTCATTTCTTTCAATGAGTTTTTTCTGTAGCGTAGGTTTTTATCAATTTTTTATTTTGTGCATGTACTTTTGTCTTAGTAGTTATCAAAAGCAATGGAGAGTCATTTAGACTAGTGTACTAAACTTTGTCATTTGAACTTTAGTGACTGATCCTCTCAAACCTATATTTGTATGTACGAGTGAAAATTAACGACGCACGACTCGAAATGTTATTTCGTCGACGTATAACGGAAAGGCCTCGTATCGCTCGGTTAATTGAACCGCACGAAAATTCTGGAGGAAATGCGGTACGGCCAATGTTCGTATGTGGTCGGATTTTCCATGAGTCATTGGAAATTGTAATAATTAATTACTCGATATTATTCTCGACATCACGATTATTATTGGTGTTATTGTCGTATCTGTGACGATTGGAAAGGGCCGCAAGGGCGATGTGGCCAACGAAGCTTATGAGGGCAGTTCAATTACGGCAACATCATTAATACCGAATAACACTTCGATCTGCCGACCCGATGAATTGCAAGTCAGCGAATTCGACATATAATGTCATAATTTATTGTTTCCTAAAATGTTGTACTAACAAGTCATATTTTAAATCTACTGCCGATATATCAATAATAAAGTTTCGATAAACGATTTTTTTTAAATTATTAATTGATGTTAACTGAATTAAATAATTCCACAACAATATGCAGAGAAAATTAGTGTAAAATGGATGTGAAAAAACGGAATATTTTTGTAACACAAACCGATAACATTTCTCGTAAGATTAGGGATACCAAATCAATTATTTATTTGAAGGATAACAAAAAATGGAAAACAAGGATAGTACTATAACAAAAAATAAATATAAATTGAAATATAATTATAATCATAATTCCGAATACGATGGGCATGCCCCGTACCGATAGAACAGATTCAATATGGCGGATCCATAATTTAAAAAAATATAACCAAAAAGTATGAAAAACCAAAATATAATAAATACTAAATTACAAAAACAAGCTCATAAATATAAAGAACAGTAATGAAAATCACCAAGTTATTCCTTGTAAAATTAAGTATCACGAAACAAAACTGAGAAATACAATCCAAAATAATAAATAAACCAATTTTTTTAAAGAAAAGAAAAACAGGAGTAAATCAGACACATACAAACGTAAATAATGCACAATTGAACTTATCTGTCCGAAAGAAAATACTAAAAAAGAAAAACCGAGTATTAAAGACAAATAGAATTCAATCGAAACAAAACATTTTATCGCGTTATAAGATAAAAACCCAAAAACCGTTTTTCCCACTAGCGCCAATAAAAACACCTGACGTTCGCTGGAAGATTCGCGTGATTCGAACGCCACACGACGATCAGTGACGAACCGATACCGAAATTGTCAAGGGAGCGGGAATGAACCGTGCTGCTAAAACGAGAGAGCGAGAGATAGTGGGGAAAAAAAGTAATCGAAACGGAGGAGGCAAACCAAAAAATTCCCCAGGGCCACACGTGACAAACTTTTTTCGCCCCGAGGTCGCTTAAACACTTTACCGACAGTTCTTCCCTGTATCCTCGCAATGTGACCGAAATCAGAAACCCACGGAAATTCAATCGTACCTTCGGATCAAATTCGAGGCTCGATTTCTCGAGGGCCGGAGGGGGTGGGAATCGATCATCGAATACGAGCGATAAAATATGTTTGTAAATATGTTTACGTACAATTTAAAATTGAACGTTTACGATCACACGTGTACTCGTATGTACGTCAGGTGCGGACTTGCATTTATGGGCGATAAAGCACGCGAATGTGTGTGTCATTATTATGGCACGTACAATAGCCACGTTCGATCAGTATTGACGAGTTTTCAATTTTACGTGCCTCGCTTTTATAATTATTATACATGGTGTGCTCGGAGATCTATTGTAACTATCGCGATGTGGAAAAAGCAATACATTTTGAAAAAATTACACACGCACACACGCGCGTTATTTATTTAAAATTAATTGCTTTTTCGCAGATGAATGTGTATGTATATATATATATATATATATATATATATATATTGTGAATATCCAGGGTGATTATGTACATGAAGTTTGCATCGTTGCTATCCAACGGTTTCATTTTTTTTTCGATTTTGTAATTTCCTATTTTTTCTTGGTCAGTTCGGCTCTAGTTGCTAAAAAAATTTGGTAAAATGAATAAAAAATATTTACAGCCACCGGGACCAACCAAACAAAATCGAAAAAAAAATGAAACCGTTGGATAGCAACGATGGAAACTTCATGTACATAGGGTGATTAACTTTTTTAAATGTATTTTTTTTTAATGTCGTGCGACTAAAATTGGTCAAACTATTCGCGTTCAAAGTCCAACCATTAAAGAATGTCACAGTATTTGCTTACGCGCGGGACGTGAAAGCTGGATTAGGCGCGACTTTGAATCCACCTTCGGATAAGTGAACTTTTTTTCTCCAATTTTTTTTCGCTACAAAATAATTAACGCAGACTTGCTTTGCAAATCGATAATCTGTAATAATAAATTTACTAGAAATAGTAAAGTAATAGTAATTTAAAAATAAAATAGTAGTTTTCTATAAATTATTTAGTAAATAATTTTCGTTTATTATTTTATGGTTGAAGAAAAAAAGATAGCGCCTGAGCAACTACTGCCGTTGTTTACTCACATCAGCGTCGGTCTCACGTTAGCACGCGAATATCTCGGTCAATTTTTGTCGTACGATGTTGAAGAAAAAAATATTCGCTCGCAATGACACACCCTATATGCTCACCAAGGGAACCCTAATAGTTATGAATATGTATGAGCATGAATATAGATAAACATAAAAATAAAATATGAAGCAAAAAATTATATATAAATATAAACATATCTTGATATTATTTTTATCATATACATATATATGAGGTATTCCAAGTGAATCCGGTGGACTTTTTCCCTGACCCCCGCCAATTCATTTTTTTTTCAATCTGATTCCATTGACTCTAGAAGACACCCTGAAAAAATCCGTAAAATTCATTGTGGGTATCAAAATATTTAAGTGTCCGCTCGAAGTAAGGGGTTCTTGAATTTTTCGGATTCTTTTTAACGTTTATCGCTCAGAAAGCACAGAAAAAATCATACTTCCACTGCGGGTATTAGCTTGAAAATTTTTACATATAATCACACTTTTTTGGGGTTTTTTTTCAGATTTTGATATCGGGGCGTTCTTTTCGGAGTAATTTTTTTTTTACTAAGCGTTGTTTAGAAAAACGTAAAAAGAATTCAGGGTATCTTTTACAGTCAATGGAATAAGATTTAAAAAAAATTAATCGAATTTGCGGGGGTCAGGGAAAAAGTCCGCCGGATTCACGTGGAATACTTCATATATATGTTCATGATGGTCATTTTTTTTTAAACAATTGTCCAATTCGACGTAAATTCAACAACGAGCTCATCGCATCAATGAATAAAACCTGATATCTTTTTTTTTCTTCTTTTCCAGAGCCACGACAGCTGGCAAGGCCAGGACAGCGATCAGGTGAGCCTCACAGGGTGTTCGAATGTGCCGTTGTTCTACGTTGTCGCATGCATCCCCCATTTTTTGTCGCATGCATCTCCTAACCGGCGAAGGGCAACGTATTTTTTTCCTCCACTCGTTACATGTATCGTTGCGCGTCATTGTACAAAGGATCAATTATTTTTCTCGCAAACGCAAAGTGACGTTTCCTTTACCGTTGATGATTCATGTTTAACTGACGATTCAAGCAAACAGCAAATACAAATAATGAAAAGAGTTTTTTCAGAAAAAAAACAATAACAATAGTCGTGTTAGAAAAAAAAGTGACGAAAAAAGTGTAAAAAAAACAACTTCAACCATTTCTTATTAGCAAATGAATAAACATATAAAAAATAATTCAGACATGCAATAAAAAATGTTTTAAGCTATGCTCTATTCAAATTTGAAGTGGATCGGACGAATAGATTTTGAGATCCGATTTAAAATGATCATAAATCGCTCAATCTTTGGAATGTTTACAAAATCTTCGTTGCAAATTGAAGTTAAGACCCTTGGCTATAAAACGATGCAAAAAAATGAACATATTTTTTTAAAAAATTGCAAGCTTGTGTAGCATCCTTCATACTTTATTTAAAATAATAATCATCATACACTTTATTCTATTACATCATAAATTTCGAAACAAAAATAATATTCTACCATTAAAAACGAAAGGTGTAATAAAATTATAATAAATCATCATATCTCGACCGATTTTTTAATTTTTATGAAATCTTTGTCGCACATTAACCCTTCGTTGACACACTTATATTCGTCCACGATTTGCTAGACTGGGTCAATTTGACCCACATAGTACTTCATCCACCTGCCATTAACAACCCTTCTATCGGCTTGATATTATGATATTCATACATAATTGATGTTCGGAAAGTATAAAATTAAATTGTTGTAAAAAAAATAATTGAAAACTTTTAATTTTGAGTAAGAGAGCATTTTATTTAAAATTCTTCCGGGTCAAATGACCCAGTGTGTCAACGTAGGGTTAAATTTAAGACCCCAAGCTACAAAACTAAATAAATTGTACTTCCAAAATTTCAATTTTATGCGGACAACTAAAGGGCAAGAAAAATATTGAAAAACGAGCTGGTATGCTGAGCGGGAAAGTTAAACTAGACAACGAGAGGGTGAACGTTACTCATCGCGTACCGATCTTTTTTTCGCGCACCCCTTCGAGCTCCGATCGCATACTGGAATTCCATGCACGTGGGTATTATCGCTCGTGTATCGTTTTTCAATGGGCTCTGGTAATCCGAGGTGTAAACGTGATCCATTTGAATCCGATGCCGAATGTCCTCCACCGAGGGTTAAATTTCCAAAGCATTGACTGGGTATTTTTTTTGCGCTTCGTCCTATGCAGAGTGAAAAATAAATATTTAATTTTGAATTAAAAAAGCATCGAATCGGTAAATAAAAAAAAGTATTTATTCTTTTCGGTGTAACTTACATGCAACATCACTTGAGTGTCCGCCTTCGATTTTGTCGAAACTCAAATATGTGATAAAGCATTGAGAACCAATGAACACATATTTTTTTATCGGCGGAAAAACTGTTTTAAAGGGGAGACCACCCCTTTAAGAAAGGCGCGTACCTCTTAATATTTTTTTCAATACTTCTAAGTGGATTTTTCATCGCCTTACATTAGCCGAATTTTGGTTTTTGTTTCATTCAGATCGGTGGACTGTTCGTGAGTGGAACTAAGATTACCCCTCGATACACCTTTTGTAGAGGGGTAGTTTTTCCCCTCAAAACAGTTTTTCCTCATATAGAAAAAATACGTGTCTAATGATTTTCAATGCACCACATTTGTAAATTTCAACAAAATCGAAGGTAGACACATAAATGATGTTCCTTCTCAGTAAAAAGTTTTTTGCAATATAAACCGCTACTTCAATAGTGAATTGAGAATTTTGCTTGGATGATCTCGATGAATATTTTGGGTCCTTCTATAATTTGATAATAATAATACTTATTATTATTATTTCCAAATATAATATTATAAATTACAAATATTATAAGATTGAATAAAATATTTCTGATAATAATAGTTCTTAATTATTTATGATAATAATGACTATTCATTATTATTTATTTATTGTAATAGTTATCAATATCATAATTATGATTATAATTACCCAATTTCTTGAAATCAATTAGTAAATACTGCTCAACACCACATTTATTTTTGAAACGTGTAAAAAGTTTCAATCTCGAACACCAAAATATACGAAAATAGTTCCAAGTTGTTTTAAATTTTTACCCAGTATATAATTACACTTTGTGCTTTAGAACATTAGTATTAACTATGAACTTCAAATCTGAAGGCAAATTATGTATTAATTCTTGGGTCGTGAACTACTTTTATTTCTCCTAAAATAATCGAATTCGATGAGACTTCGATTCATCTAGCTTCTGATACTCACATATTAACTCTATGAATAATCTTATCAAACCCAAACAAAATTCCATAACCTTTCTGTGCTCGACAAAAGGTCTACAATTTTTTTTTTCGCTTCACAGCTTGACTTCTCTCGCAGAATCACACCATTGTCTCATTAATTTTGTACAACAAAAAAAATGATTCCCATTATACCCGCTTGTTCGCTTCAGGTAGAAAAAATAATTCAAAATCCATTCCACGTCCAATTTGGTATAAGCCACGGACTTTTTTGTCCACCGTGAGGCCGAAGTCTTTTCCCCAAGATCGCATTATCCAGCTCGAATTTCAACGAAAATAATAATAATAATCGTCTCATGGTATCCACAATAGGAGCCAGCCCGATTTGTTTTCCTCTCTCGTCGCGTTGGGCATGCCACGCGCATCCATCAGCCTCGTAATTTTCGTAATTGTTCGTTATTATACCGACAAAGAATCCCGTATGATCGTAAGCAAAAATAGCACGTTAATTAACGAAAGCCCCTTACCCCAACATTTACTCTCGTAATGACGATGGTTCGTTAAACTCCTCGTTATGCCATCTTTTTGCGATCTACCTACGCGTCACCTCCGTATGCACCCTGTTTTTGGTAACTCCGCTCGCAATATAGTAATGAAATTTCCATTCCCGTTTAACGAACCGTCATTAAAATCGATGCGTTTCTCTAACGAGATTTCGTGAAAATTTTACTGCCGCCGCGGCGCCAGGGGACCCACGCGGCTCTGCCTGAGTATTTTCGTCACTAAAGCTTCGGCGGAAAGTTCCTGTATCGCATTGAGGATTTTCATCGGGTGAACTCGATGAACATTTTGCCTTTCGCCTATAATATTATAATAATAATAACAATACTAACCATTGTTATAAATTATTTCTGAATTATAATAATTATTTGTAGCCGTGATTAATAAGATATTATTAATTATTATCACCGTTATTGCTATCGTATACAATTCCCATTCTTTTTGTTTCTCAAAATCACTGAGCAATATTATCATTATTCGCAATAATGATAATTATTATTTTTATTGATAATAATAAAAATAAGATAATATCATTATTATTATCATTTATAACTACAATAATAATATTTTTCCGTGATTTCAGGCAAAAAGAAACAAGAGTTATTATACTGAATAGCAATAACGATGAAAAATATTATAATATGCACAACAAGTATGAAAATTAAACAAATAGCAATAGTAGAATCGACAACACAATGATGTTGAAATTTCCATCTTTGGAATACAACGAAAAGTCTTTTTCAATTATCCACTTCTTCATTTCCATAATTATCGAAAATATTTGCTTGCAAATCTATGCTGTACATCGCCAATGATGATCATAAATAAACTTCGAGGAATTTTCGTAGCCGAAAATATGCCGAAATAAATTTGGGCTATTAGGAAAAATGTATGTCGTTGCATGCCGACGATGCAAATTTCGAAATCGTGCAGGAAATAATAACCAAAATAATAATCATGGTATCTGGTAGTAATAATCATCGTAATGATTATCCAACAATTGATGGAAGAAAAAAGTTCAGTTATAGAAATTGAAGTCATAATAATAATACAAATAATAATTGTAATAATGATGATGATAATAAATAAGAATCTTTTTAAAATCGTCTGCTCCGGCTTTTTAATGTTTGTTTATTTGATGCGTGTAATATATTTGTCGATACGAAAATTAAAAATAATAAAAGCGGAAAGATATAGGTTTTATTGTAAGAGAGACATGTTGAACGGTGTAACAGCATTGTAAAAAGCCGAAAAGACGATGCAAATAAACCTTACTACTACCACTATATTTGTCGATCTTTGGAGGGCTTATTATATATAAATATGGGGTATTTCAACTCAACTCAGACAACTATTCACCTCACCATTCTTTATTACATATTTCCAAAGTGAACAGCCGTCTTAAGGGGTCTCTTCACTGACGCTAACAAAGGCTATTTTCATGAATTTTTTAAAAATGTTTATATTATAGATATTGATATAAAAGTTGTTACACTTAATAAATACCCTTTCGAAATACATTATACATATTTTTTATTTAAGTCACTATATTTAGACGAAAATGGTAGTTAAAAAAATGTCCTAAAAAAATTGTAGGTCTGCGCTGTTGATGAAATCTCGGAGATGGATCATCCGAAACGAAAAAATCAAACGCTTTTAGACTCAGTATGTTAATGGCTGTGCAAAAATAACAAAATGGCGGACATTTAAAAAAAAACGTTTTTTTTTCACTGTTTTTAGCAAAAAAAAATAATAAATATCAACATTTAAAATTTTTTTACATGAATGAATCTGACCCCCGATGTTTTTTATGCGGCTTGAGGTGTTCCACAAGATGGTTGAAAAAAATGTACCATTCCATTTAAAAAAGTGGATGTGACCTTCACTGTGCGGCAGCGCCTCCACCGAAATAAAAAAAATTGGTCGCATTTGACGGCCCCCTTCACACCGTACATCTTTTGTCTGGAACATTTTTTGTGACGTCGATAATTACCGAGTTATTTTGGATGGCAGGGATAAGAGGGACACCCTGTATATATATATATATATATATATATATTATATATATATATATATATATATATATATATATATATATATATATATATATATATATATATAATTATGCATTTAAATTACAATAAATTTATGCATATACACTACCGGCCAAAAGTTTTCAGGCACTTTAGATAATTGCAAAACTTTCGATGACTTTGGATAATCGCAAAATTATATTAGAATAATACAATTGAATATATATAGCTATATAGTATCATCGTAAAAAAAAATGAAATTGATTATATTATTCTATCATTATTTTGCAATTATCTGGTGTCCGAAAACTTTTGGCCGGCAGTGTATATATATATAAATGCTCGAGTACTTGGGAGATCATCAAATAGCAATTAACTTTTCAACAAGAACCTTAACTTCGATACGCTAAGCAGTCCGAGGAATCTCGAATTTAACGACATGTAGATTCGCCGCTGTTTCGAAATCTGATGATTCTCAATCCTCACTCGCACAAGCTGTTTCGCGACGGCGGAATTCGCGCCTGACAAAGGTGACACTCGAATTCACTGGCTAATGAGTTTGTCGGAATTTCAACGTTTCATTACGTATAACGAGGTCTCTTTTTTGTATTCGCGTTTCTTTAAAGGGAATAAGATACTATGCAGTTGCTTTTAATTCAAATACAATTCTTTCCATAACGCGTATACCTGGTGGTCCGGTCAGTATGAGCATCTTCGATATCTACGTAACGATGTGTGTCAGAAAAAAAGTTGCCTAACGGAAGTTGCATGGTACAAAAGTTGTCATCGGATGGTGATGACGATTTTTTTTGTAGATGGAGTTGCTTCTAAGATACGTAAGTCACCTTTCTTTTTTTTCAAACGGAACGCTGTGTATTTCTGTCTACCATCTAACAGCGACCATTGACACGTATACAATGACCCACGACACAAGGTCATTCGAGGTCATCGGCGTCGCTTTCGTTTGTAAAAGGAGTTCGAAGTAACGAGCGTCGGTATTTAGGCAGCACCGGTAGTCTTTCTATCGCCGTATGACTCGCTCGTCTTAGAACTTCGAGCACCTCTTATAAACTAAAGCGACTCTGATGACTTTGAATGACCTTACGTCGTAGGTCATTCTATTCGTCTCAACAGCTGCTATCGGATGGTAGACACAAAAACACAGCGTTCCATTTGAAAAAATAAAGGTGACTTTCGTATTTTGAAGGTAATTTCACCTAGAAAAAAAATAGAACCATTCGATTACCCCAGATTCTGTACAGTACAACTTCCGATGTACAATTTTTTTCTCACATATCGTTACGTCGATATTAATGGTGCGAATAGTTACTGGACCACCTGGTACATAAAACAAAATTATTTTTGCTAATTATGCAGTTTGAGGACTTTTCCGAAAAATAACGGGAAAATTTTGGTTCCACCGTGAACTTGTTTATGCCATTGTATTGAGTGTTATTCCATGGGGGGAGGGTAACCCTTTCCATTCACTTTACAAGTTAAGCGGTTATATACAGTCAAGAGGCCCAAAAAGATCGATTTTTCAAGAAGTTGTCTTGAGAAGACCTTTGAATCTATTAACGTAAAAATTTGTACACATATTATGGGAACTTTTAACTGTATTTTAACATTTTTTATAAAATAGTTATTTTGACAGCGGCTATAGCTGATCTTCGGGAGCACCTCTAAAAGAAGGGGTTTTGCGGTGAGCACGATATCTCTGGACTAGATCGTCTAAAATGAAAACACCAAAAATATTTCGTTAATATCATGTATTATCTTGTAATTGATCGGAGGATAAGCAAAATAATAATTTTTGACAAAATGGCGGCTTCTCGAAAAAAAATCGATTTTTAAGAAAAATTTAGACGTTAAATTCTTTATAAAATGGAAAATATTTATTGGTGAGAAAAAACTTTCGATTAATTACTGAAAAATATACTTGGAAAGGTTGTGTTAAAATTTGAGAATGATCGGTTCAGCCGTTTCCGAGAAATCTTGCTCGCCGATTTCAAAAACACAGTTTTAAGAAAAACGCGTTAAAAGTTTCACAAGAACTTTCTAACGCTCTAACACGTCATTACAAATGTGCTTGTAACTTCGAGAATATTCGCCAGATTGACAAGAAATTTTCTGTGTGTGTACACTAAGAAAAAAAATCATTGATCCAATATCATTGGTGTTATTGAATGAAATTTTGTTGATTCAATTGTAAAATTGTTGGTGTAAATAATCAGATTTATTAGTCCAAACAAAACGCTATTGACTTCAATAACATGATAAAATTGAAAGTTTTTTTTCATTCAAAAGATATATTGTTAGCCGAGAACAATATATTATTGAAACTATCTAAAAAATTATCGCGAACAAATTATATAGTTTTGAATGCAATTTCTGCAACAAATGAAAAAAGCGTTTCGATTCATTACATGAATATTGTTGATTCGAGTACACAAGAAAAATTGAATTTCGCTCGTTTGATTCAAATAAAATTGGTATTGAGTAAATATGTTATTTTATTGTTTTCACCATATCCGATATTAATTTTAAGTACATTATTCGTTGAAATATTAATATTTTATTTTGATTGAAAAATATTAAGGAAATGTCTGAATTGGTTAAAAAATTATGCGAAAGTAAAATTCGTTTTTTGCACATTTGGTTGAAAAAATTCAACTAAATGATGGCCGTGCGCCACCGAAATTATAGGTGTGAGGAAACCCGTAGTTCTCGGAGTAACCGCTAGAAGCCGCACGCGCGCTCGTTTCTCGTAAGCGTAGCGCTAACAGAAAATCTACTTAAACGCGGGAGAAACTCTAAAGAGTATCGCTTCTTGGTCTGTGGCTAAGATCAAAGTGTAGTATCTGTTCTAATCAGTTTAATATCTGGTATTTTCTCCATAGAAATTCCATTGGATATCTGATATTCTCTCCACTATTATCGTGAATGATCATTCTAATGCTCACTTTTTATTTAAGATTTTAAACAAATTGAAAAACTTACGTCCCATGGCATATTCGTTTCGATGTAGTAAAGAAATAATTAATTCTATTGATTATATTTTCCTACGAAATAAAACATGTTTGTAGCAACCGCTTAATTATTTCATCCAATACATCTACGGATTGTATATAGAATGATTTCAATAGAATATAATTTTATTTGAAGGTTAATGTAGATATTCCGAGAACAGAAGAGCTTTTTCAAATAAAATAATATGTTATTTAAAGCAATCACATTTTCCAATATTTTATACTATTGTAACAATCTCAGATATCGGTGGCACTCCGCAGCAGCACATTTATTTGGATCAATCAATATACTTTTTGAATTTAATTGATTTTTTTTCTCAGTGTACTTGAATATATGTACATTACAAAAATAAAAATAAAAAAAACGATTTTTCGAAAATTTTAACTGTATATAACCCCTTAAGGGGTTTTGAAATTCGCGGAAACACGTGATAAAATAGGGCATTTTTAAATATTTCGACGCCTATATTGGGGGGTGGGGGGGGCAGGGACATTTATAAAAAAAAAACCTTTCTAAATGCAATGTCGAAAGTAAAGCGCGGCGGTTACCCGCCCATAAAAAGGTATAGGGTTTTAAAGTTCACGCAAACACGTTATAAAATAGCGTATTTCGAACATTTTTTGAACACCTATATTGGATGTGGAAAGTGACTAAATGTAGTTTTTGAATATATTTTAATGAACTACAATTGTACTACGTTGATAATATTTGGGGCCCTAATAACATCCCAAACAAACCCAACCAAACCCAAACAACGGCTGCCGGGGGAGAGTGGGATGCCGCCGCGATTTTTCTTCGGCATTATATTCAGGAAGCTTTCTTTATAAATCCCCCACCTCCCACCCCCAATATAGTCGTTAAAATATTAAAAAATGACCTATTTTATTACGTGTTTCCGGGAACTTTGAAACCCCATAACTTATGGAGTTAATAAAAAATATCCGCTTCCCCCAACGAAATATCAATAGTGGTTACAAAATAAAGCAGCTCGTGGCAAAAAAAAATCGTCGTTTTTCGGAAAAGTCCTCAAACTGCATAGTTACCTTATTGTGCATAAAGTATTTCTCTTTTATCGTCAGCAATTTTTTAAATCAGTATTCGCCTCTCATACCAATTAACCTTCGTATTCACGAACAATTTGTGGAAAAAAACATGAGCATGGCGTAAACTACGTAGGCTCAATGCAGCAAGTGCAGATGTAAAAAAAAGCAACATTGCTCGAATATTTTGACAGTTCATCTCTCACCCTCCGTCTCTGTACGGAGTCCCTCGTTTCCTTTTCCTTTGCCGCAGCCTTTCGTCTCTCGTCCACGCTCCCCGCGATGAACGAGTAATGCGAGAGAGAGTACCGCCGGGATTCCGTCCCCGTTTCTGGCGCCCTGCCACTCTGGCGTGGATACGGAAATGTACCGCAGCCTCTCAGATACTTCTCTTCGAAATGATTTTGCAAGCCAGAGACAAAAGAGAATACGAACTTGCTCGCACGCAGACGCATACATACGTATGTCAGTGACGAGAAAAATGCCAGGCGACGTCGTCGCGACGAGCTCACTGAAAAGAAGGCGAAGGAAGAAAGCGAAGAGTGAGAGAGAGAGAGAGAGAGAGAGAGAGAGAGAGAGAGAGAGAGAGAGAGAGAGAGAGAGAGAAAGTTTTGTCACCGATAGGCGTTTTCTTTTGGAGAATATTAGAGCTTTTTCGTTTCTCTCTCTCTCTCTCTCTCTCTCTCTCTCTCTCTCTCTCTCTCTCTCTCTCTCTCTCTCTCTCTCTCTCGCTCTATCTCTCTCTAGCACTCCTGACTATTTAAAAAAAGCCTTTCGCATATTTATTGAGTTTAGAACAATACCTCATTATATCCTTATGCGTTACTTCTTTATGATGACGACGATTATTATTATTCTTAGTATTTTATTATTATTATTATTATTATTATTAATATTACTATCGAGGATTTGCCTTACAATTTTCTAGGTTATAATAAAAAATCAAATGTTTCGAACTCTCTTGACTATTTAAAAAAAATTTCTTGCATATGTATTCAATTTAGAACTGTACCTCATGTTATCTCTTTGCGTTACCTCTTCACGATTATTATCATTATCATTTTATGTAAGTGTTTTTTATAATTATTTATATTTTCTATTATCATTTGTCATTATGATTTTTGTAATATATACTTTGATACATTTTCTGTGCATTGCAATTTGTCCCACAATTCTTATTACAAATATTATAAAGTCTTATTCTTATAAATTCTTTTTTTTTATTAATAAACATTTTTTTAAATAAAATCTCTCCCTCTCTTTCTCTCTCTTTCTTCATGACGTTGAAGTTTGCATCGTTGGAATGCAAAGAATTTTTTTTCTCCCAATGAAGCAAATCTTATTTCGTCCATTCAGGTTGTGAAACACACTCAAACATTTTTACGTATTAGAGACTTACGGCCTCAATTTGCAAAACAGGCTCTGGATAGCGATAAAAATAAAGAAATGAAAAATTATAAAATAATAATCGTTGCATTTCAACTATGTATTTCCAAAAATGAGCTGCTTGCATATTTATTCATCTCAAAACAATACCTCATTTTACCTCTATACGTTACTTCTTTACGATTATTATTAATATTATAATTACCTCACTGAAAAAAAAATCGTTCATCCAACCAAAATTCAGTTGGTTTAACACAATGTATCTTTAAATACGTTCAACTTGATTTTTGATTGGCATAACAAACGTTTTGTTAATCTAACTGATAGTTTTAGTGGTGTGAACTGTAGCTTATTTAGCATGTCTGAGCAACTGTTAAAACAACAAAATTTCGTGACAACAAAATGGATTTTGCTCATTCGACAATTTCTTTATCTCTGTGCATTGATATTATATTTTGTTAGTGTTATATTTATTATAGTTGTATAGTGTTATACAACATTGTTCGTGTTTTTATCATTTTAAAAAAATTATATTCTTTTGATATTTTATATGCCTTACCAATTTACGTCACAATTTTCGAGGGCGTAATTAAAAAAGAAATTAAGTAAAAACATCAATTTTCTATCCCTCCTCCCCTCTCTCTCTTGTCTCATGCAGTCAATCTTCTTTCATCTTTCCCGTTCAACGATCGCGCCCCAACGACCGAAGTGAACTCGCTGAGAGTTCACCGCAGCACCAGCACGATATCTCAGTGCAGCCTCGAAAACCCTTTTCCGGATTCTTCTTTCCATATTTTCCTATTATAGCCACCTGTTTCTTTTTTTTGTTTCCTCATTTTTGTTCTCGCTCGTTTTTGTACTCGACCTTCTCTCGTGCCTTGTTCCTTTTTCCTATTCTCCCTTTTTTTTCTCTCTTTGAGTCCCTTTTCCATTGTTTCCTTCTTTGTTCTCTGTGTTCTCCGTTCTTGCGTCGTTCGTTCATCCATGCCACACAACGTCGACGGGAAGCTATTAGCCCCCCCCCCCCGCCCTTTGCGCCCTAGCCCATTGTTTCTCACCCTTACGCGATTCAAAATCGCAAGTTTTCGTCACGCACACTTCAAGTTTCTCCGGCTAGAAAAAACTCGTGCTCCGAACAAACTACGAAAGCTGAGCTTGATTTTGTACGATCGTTGCATTTTTTCTCGCCGCTTGTAAAAATACTGCATAAAAAATTATTACATAAAAAGAATATCAAGTAATTTTAAGGATTATTTATAAACAAATTTAATGATTCGAGGGATTTTTCTCTGTGTACAGAAGCTGTAATTGGAAAAAAAAACTTCGTTGCTTTTTCTAGAGCATGCAAAATGGGCGAGATCATTTCCGGCGGAATAAATGTCTTCTGAGTATGTTGGGATGCATGAAAAAAATTAACTCGTACGTCTTCAAACAATAGTATTGGGGGGGGGGGGGGAAAAAATGCAGGCCAAATTTGGGCAGTTCTACACAGTTCCCAGTAGCATGGTATTGAAGTTTGCATTGTTGGGATGCAAACAATTTTTTTTTCGTTTTACCCAACTTTTGTTTTGCCCATTTAGGTTACAAAAATCACTGAAACATTTTTTAAGGTCCTTATCAGGGTTCCCTAATCTGAACTTGGGGGAAAATGGTTTAGGTAGTAATAAGAATAAAGAAATTCAAAAATAAAGAAGGATTTTCGTTGCATTCCAACGATGCAAACTTCAACACCATCCAGTAGCAATGGTCGATGATTTTTGCCCCCATTTGGTTTCCACGATCTGGTCCAATCCGGTTACAGTGGTACAGTCGTGCTGTCGCTGAAAAACTCCGTAATCGGAAAAAATGAGAAAGCCCGTTTTTGACAGGTGCTTCTCTAAGTACCGCGGGTGTTAAATCCAAGTTTGCCTACAAGTCGAGGTGCAGGGTTTTTTTTAAGGGATAAAGGGCGATAGGGGTGGTTTGATGCCAAACTACAACTCCTAAGAGGTCGGTGCCGTGGGACAAATTTTTCAGAAAAATCCGGGCTTTAGTTTTGTCCACAGCGCCGAAGTCATGAAAGTTCATTTTGGGGGTGAAAAAGTGGGATGAAATTTTTTAAATCAGTTTTAATTCACCAACTCTATAGGAAAAATTTGTACACTTTTTGTTCAAATGGGAACGTTGTAGCCCTTGAAAAGATGCGTCGATTAAGTATTTGATCATCACTCTCCGACAATATCTTCAGTCCCAAAAAAATTATTAAAATACCAAAAAAAAAATGTTTATTGAATAACTCAGAAACAATCGATTTTTCGGATATGGTTATAATGTACGAAATGTAGAGAATAATTTTCTCTATATTTTCGTTTCTATGAACCAACCTTGAATTTTGCTTTTTCCAACCCCTCTCGGGGGTTGAAAATGAAAAATAAAATTCTGGGAAAACTATTGACTGCATGAATTCGGCGCCGTGGAACAATTTGTAGCTTGAACTCTCATTTACATTTTTGTGCACAGCGCCAAACGCGTATCTCTTTATTCTTGGTCAATAGTTTTCCCAGAATATCATTTTGCCTTTTCAACCCCCGAGGGAGGTTGGAAGAGGCAAAATTCACGGGTGGTCCATAGAAACGACAATATAGAGAAATCTATTCTCTAAATTTGGTACATTCAAACGATGCCCGAAAAATCGATTGTTTTTGAGTTATTCAATAAATCATTTTTTTTTAATATTTCAACGATTCTTGTGGGTGAAGATATTATCGGCGAGGGATGATCGAATACTCGATCGACGCGTCTTATCAAGGGCTACAACGGTCCCATTTGAACAAAAATTGTATGAATTTTTCTTAAAGAGTTATCGAATAAAAACGGATTTTTCAAAATTTCACCCTACTTTTTCGCCCCCAAAATGAACTTCCACGACTTCAGCGTGGTCGACAAAAATGAAGACCGGATTTTTCTGAAAATTTTGTCTCCCGGCGCCGACCTCGTAGGGGTTGTAGTTTGGCATTAATCTACCCCCATCCACCTTCATCCCCTAAAAAAAAACCTACACCCCGATTTTTAGGAAAACTTGGATCTAGCACCCGGGGCACCTACAAAACGACCTGTCAAAAAACTAGGCTTCTCCTAATTTTTTCCGATTCCAATATACAGCACGACTGTACTATGAAGATTCTGCTAGTTCTAAAAAGCTCTTCACGGTCACCGCTCCGAGTATGGGCCATGGACAAAGCTGCTTAACTCGAAGTATCGCCTGAGCCGAAGCTCGACAGCCCATCCAGCAGTGTCGGTTTACACTGAATTTATGTTTTTTTTTTAATACACAAAGATATTGTTTCCGAGGGTAAGGGCTTAAACTGAAGATTGTACATATATGTATATGATAAACGTACGCTCATTTCATCAACTCGCCTTTACACTTTCTCCGCTTTCCTCGTTATCCGTTTCTTCGCTTTTGTAATATGTGCCTCAAGCAATCGTTTCCGGCTTCGAAATATTGTCTCGTTCACCACCAAATGTTTTGTTCGATTGATTTCTCTTATTGATATTTAAATTAATATTTATTTCGTCTTACACAATTGTGTTTTTGCTGCCCTTGTTGTTGTTGTTAATACATTTGCAATTAGCAGGAAAACATGGATACCTCGGACGACTGGATGATTGTCGTGACAGACTCTGACGAATAAAATGCGATAAAATTTCAAGTCTTGCCACGTGACGCGTCGCAGAAAGAGAAACAGAACAGAGAGATCAGCCTGGAAAGTTCGCCATAAAATTCATCGGCCCAGCACGCATTATGAGCTTTTTCTTTTTTTTTTCTTCCTTTCATTTCGACGCTTTGATTCCATTTTTTTAAGTTGTTTAACTTATAATTTATCTTGGATAATATTCCCTCGATATAAATAATTTCGGCATGTCAATAAAGTTTTCTACATTCTACATAATCTTTCGTTTGTTTCTCGACGTATCATCCACGATCCTTTTTTTTTCTCCCGCCCTTTATCATTGTTTCTCATTGCATCTTGCATCGACCAGAGCGACGTTTGTGTCATCGTCCATCCGTCACGCATTTTAAACAGTTTTTTTTTTATTTCAATGCGAAAACGGAATTTATGCAATATTTTTAGCAAATTACCGCATTAAGGGAGCACTGTGGTAGCCCGAGAAAAGGTCGTTATTCTGAATATTTTTGGTCTACTAGATTATTTATTTGGGATTTCGAAAAAAGGTATGTTATTAAACTTATTTGGCGTCAATTTTTATTCGAAAAAATTGGTCATTATCATCGTTATTGAGGTATAATAAAGCCTCTGTATGAAAAAAGTGGTCCAATGGCCGAATCGATAAATCGACAATGGTTGGTTTGAAAAATAAAAAGTTTTATATTCGCTAAAAATGTTGTTCTCGTTGAAAGGGGCAGCTTTTTCGAAGAAAAAAAATCACAAAACGGCGAGTGTTTCAAAAAGTGTAATTTTGGCGAAATTTTTACTTATATTCGGGCGCATAAAAAATACTAAATTTCAAAACAAAACAAAAACGGCTACGTACAACGATAGCTACTGGAATTAATTTTATTTATTTTTTTCAAACTGGAAATCGGACAATTATAGCTAGTTATGATTTCGACCAGGTCGAGAAAAGTCTTCTCGCGAAAAACGCGGTTGAAAGTTTTAGTATACGTAAATCGTTGCGCTGGCCGCTATCACTAAATCGTCTTTAGCTTGGTCAACCTTCAATATTTTACCTTGAATTTTTTATTCACATTTTTAAGGCGTCTTTTCAGTTTAGGCGCTAAAAAAGGCTATTTTAATGAATTTTTTTGATAGGTTTATATTATAGATATTGATATAAAAGTTGTTACACTTGATGTAACGTTGTTACGAAAATGGTAGTTAAAAAAATGTCCTAAAAAAATTGTAGGTCTCCGCTGTTGATGAAGTCTCGGAGATGGATCATCTGGAACAAAAAAACAAACGATTTTAGATTCAGTATGTTAATTGCTATGTCGCAGATCATACGATTTTTTATGTATGCAAAAATAACAAAATGGCGGACATATTTTTAAAAAACAACAAAAACGGGTTTTTTCACCGTTGTTGGCAAAAAAATAGTAAGTATCAACATTTGAAACAATCCTTGATATGCGCTATAGTTATAGTTGTAAACAACATATGGTTGAAATTTCATAAGGATCGGTTCAGTAGTTACGAACATTTTATCAACAAGCCCTCAAAAAACGTTGTTTCGAGAAAAACGCGTTTAAAGTTTGTTTGGGTTATATAAATACATCGAAAAAAATGTTTTATGTATTTCGAAAGTGGATTTATTAACGCGGCCCTCTAGTTTCTCGGCTGTTTTTTTACGGCTTTTTCAATAATTTTTTACGGGCAAAGCATCGAAATAATCAATCTCATTGTTTTTGCATAATCTTTATTAACATTTAAATAAGCTTTACAAATTTTTTGAAGTCAAAATATATAATAGAATAAACGTTATAGTGGCCGACAGGAAGACATCAAGTAAAAGAGGTGCTTGACGGTGACCAAGATTGCGACTGTTCTGCTTATCTGAAATCAAAAAACCAAACGGCATTTTAATCTTCATATTTAAGACTAGCGATTGAACTAGAGTGAATTCTAAATTACAAAAATTGACTTTTTTATACACTTTTGAAAATTACATTCTATTTTTTACTCATTTTTTCTTAAGTTCTTCGCCCGCACAAAAAAAACTATCGAAGCAATCATGATAATCCTAGTTCAATCGCTGGCTTATAACATATTAAAGATGCTGTATAAATTTGAACAAGATCGGTGCAGTAGTTTCTGAAATATCGTGGTCACCGTTTCGAAAAATGGTGTTTCGAGAAAAACGCGTTTGAAAGTATACCTGCTCCGTATACCTGCTCCGTTCCAGGGCCGTAACTTGTGAACCACTTCGAATATCGAAAAATCCTTTGGCACACATTTTCTACACATGTTGTAGATGTGATTTATGAAAAAAAAATCGATTTTTTCGACCCGAGAAACTAGAGGACCGCCTTAAGTGTAACAACTTTTATATCAATATCTATAAAACAAACGTATCAAAAAAATTCATGAACATAGCCTTTTTTAGCGTATAAAGTGAGAAGACCCCTTAAATGTATACTTTCAGAAAATGCGAAAAAACATTTTATTCCGACCCGTCACAGTGGTGTCGCCGCGTATAGTACCACGTGGGGAAAAAGCGCAATGAACGGCTCATAAACACGTCGAAATTCTCGGAAAATAATTTTTACTAAAAAACTTCCCTAAAAGTTCATTTTGCTTTTCACATAAAGTTTTCCCACGATGAGAAATAATTTCTGTTTGAACATTTTCGGGGTTATTTTATATCGAGCAGGGATCAAATGGAGCTAAGATGGCCTGAACCGGAAGCAGAGAATCTTCGAGAGAGTAAGAGAGATCAAATTCTGTCGGTAGGTAAAAAAGAAGAAGAAAAATTGTTGCGTCGCATTATTCTTTGGTGTATTTCGACTCGAACATTGTCATCGTCCCAATTTAATTTTTTCTTTGTATTATTGATACATAATCAATTGTCTGCAATCTGTCGAGGGTCTATGCGACCCTGAGACGCTCCGAAAATGATTAAAATCAGAGATTTTTTTATTACACAAAAATAAAATATCATTTTTTCATTAGTATGTTTACAACATATATTTGTTAACAATTTCGGAAAAATTGATTCATAAATATTAAAAAATAGATGAGTTATGCATTGTTTCCTGAAGCTTGTCTCGTTGCAAGCACCGATGACTGTCAGTTTCCCGAGCCCAGCTTTCTCTGTAAAAAATAAAAACTGCCCTTATTCACTGATAACATAGCTATGGGGAATACGGATTGTAAAAAAAAATGATTGCGTTCGGTAGAACTCCCGTTCGGTTTTGGCCGAAAAAAATAATAATAAACAAATGGTTAAGCGTGTCGCAAAAATTCTATGTCATACTTTGAATAATTTTGTAAAGTATACGTGTACCAAATTTGAAGTGAACCGGAGGATTAGTTTTCGACATCTTCTTACTGCCGCCGCAAAAACGTCCAGAATTTTTATTTTCAACCTTGGCTTCAAATATTTCAAAAAGTAGAAACTTCAAGAAAATTCAAAACTTCCTTTGAGTCTGGGGAATTTTTTATTTAGGGCAAGTTAATTCCAGGATTTCTCTCCGTGGACATTTGTTTCGAAAAATCGATTGTCCACAACCAAAAGCATCTCCCAAAGGAAAATATTTTTTCCCCGTGGAAATTCGAACACAGGCTCGAACGATTTTTGGTACTCGCGTCAGTTCACGATGCACGTACATAGCAAGCATTGCGGGTATAAATATGTAGGCGCGTATTCAGCGTCGGACTGGGCCTAAGAGGCCCGGATGGCATTATGACATTAAGGGCCCGTCGCTCGCCCAGGATCAGGGAAAATAACCCAAACAAACTAAATAATAATAATAATAAAATAGGCGAGAGTTTTTGGATTCTTTTATTTCAAAATTTTTACATACCCTTTTAGGTCAAACTTTTCCTCTTTATTGGCTAACCAATCAACATTTTTTTCAAAAGAGAAGTTTCAGCTAGATTATCTATAACGCGTTCGTAAAAGCTGCTATCCTCGTCATCCTTGATAAGATCCGACTCTGTGTTTAATATAATCAACGATTCCAGCACTTTTTGTCCCAGTAAAGAACGAAGTCTCGTTTTAATACGCTTTAGCGCGGAAAATCGTCTCTCGCAAGTTACTGGGGTAAACGAAATTGTGAGGATGACACGACAAGCGATGTATAGGTTGGAGTACGTACTGATGTGCATGTTGTATGGAGACAAAAGTTTACATGCACATGGTATGCAACTTCGGCAGGCATCCGAACTTCTTTTAGACAACCAAATAGCGTTCTTTGCTGTTTGATCTAAACCATTATTTTCGCATCAACTTTCGGTATCTACTATTTAATTAAGTACAATACCCGCCACGGATCTTTCTGCTTCTGAAGTTAGCAAAAAAGCGTTGCACATTGGGATTAAAACAGACAGAACAGACGAAAGACTGTGAGCGGCGAAGGGTAGATGTATAGTTCCTCGCCGTTGCTTAGCAGCGGAGCGTCCGAACGACCTTTCGTAGCTCGCGCTTCTGTTTATACGCACGTGGGGCTGATTCCGTGTAAAGTGCGGCCGTGTTCAGTTGTTTTGTTATTTAGTAGTTATTACGTGTTTGTATTGTTCTATTTGTAAGTTAGTTTACTTGTAGGTTATTACTTGTTGCATTTTTGTTAAGTTTTTTTCATTAGTTTACGTACTTTGTTGTTGTTTTTGTGTTAAGTTTTGTTGTTAGGTTACGGTCGTTACATTGTATTATTAAAAATGCTGTGTAGAAATACAGTTTTCAACAGACAGGCGAGAAAAATGATGGTCAATGTACATGATTTGTTGCTCAAGAAGCTGTAAAAGGTATAAAGAACTTAAAACAAGTTCATCAGAAAACTGCCAAGGCGACCGAAATTTCTTTGAGTACCATCCAAAACATTATTCGTGAGTCCAAGAAATGTGAATTGGCCCTGGTATTCCACATGCCTGGTAAGAAAAGGCCAAGAAAAAGCGACGTCACAGATATTGATAACTTTGACCAAGGTATTATGAAAAGATGCGTCCATAATTTTCATACAAAAAGAGAACTGCCTACAATAAGTAAGCTGAAGGCAAAATTACAGGAAGACTAAACTTCAAAGGGTCGTCTGCCAGCCTACAGCATATTTTAAACAAGCTCGGGTTTAGTTGGCAGAAACCCGAGAATAATAGAAAAATTTTAATATAGAAGACTAACATTCGGCTGAAACGAATAGAATATTTGCAGATGATATTAAAATATCGACAGGAGAGTCGGCCCGCTATTTACACTGAGTCCTATATGCATGCAACACATTCGAAGTCGAAATCATAGTCAGACGGATCCAATAAAGGACCTAACAGCCCATATCCAAGGGCCAGAGAGTAGCTATTCCGCGCGCAGGGTCCGCTGGTGGATTTGTTCCCGGTGTTCTATTAATGTTTAAGTCCGGTACAAAATCAAGAGATTATCATGACATTAACTATGAAGGTTATTCAAAATGCTTAAGAATGCAATTGATTCCGAATCGGCCTGAAAATTCAATCGTCGTCATTGTTAATGCTCCATGACACAATAAATTACTAAAAAGAAATAAACGAAATTATTTAAATAAAAAAATTGTTTAACCCTTTTATACCTGACGGGACATGTGCTGCCCCAGTCTGGGAATTTTTTAAAATTACGTCCGTGACAAGATATCTCTCAGTTACTGAAAAACACAGGCGCATTTCAGTGGTGAGGAATTCGCACCTATATTGAGCAAGTTTCACCCAGAAAAGTTATTTCATCGTAATAATCACTTGGAGGAGAAATAACTGTTTCCGGTAATGAGGCGCACTAAACTGATTTTTTCGCCGTATTGAAAGGGTTAAACCACGTTTCTAAAACGGACTAAAAAATAAGAAATATTTTCTCCTAGTTAAAATACTTGTAAGATTTAAAACGAAAAGCGTTGGGCGCATGTTATAGATAACTGATGCATGAATAGTTCACCTAATTCACTAACAATTTTATTATACTGCAAATGATATGAACTGTTGTGTAAGGTTTCTCAACGACAGCTACTCCCTACACTCCTTACTGTTATCTATGCATGTGCCCCACGTTTTTAGTTTTAAATCTTACAAGCATCTTCATAGGTATTAAGGGGTTTTCTCACTTTAGACGATAAAAAAGGTTATTTTCATGAATTTTTGTGATCGGATTTATTATAGATATTCATATAAAAGTTGTTACACTTAATACTCTTTCGGAATACAGAGAAAAAAATTATTTATTTGAGTCACTGTTTGTAGACGAAAATGGTAGTTAAAAAATGTCCTAAAAAATTGTAGGTCTGCGCGGTTGATGAAATCTCGGAGATGAATCATCCGAAACAAAAAAATCAAACGGTTTTAGATTCAGTATGTTAATGGCTATAGCGCAAATCATATGATTTTTATATATGCAAAAATAACAAAATGTCGGACATTAAAAAAAAAAAAATATGGTTTTTCACGAGTTTTGGCAAAAAATAGCAAATATCAAAATTTAAAAAAATATCTTATGAATATGATGATGAAAAGAATATGTGGTTAAAATTTTATAAGGATCGGTTCATTAGTTTCGAAGATTTTTTCGACAAGCTGTCGAAAAACGTTGTTTCGAGAAATACGCGTTTAAAGTTTGCTTGGGTTACATAAATACATAAAAAATTCTTTTTATGGATTTCGAAAGTTTATTTATTAAGTGTAACAACTTTTATATTAATATCTATAATATAAATCTTTTTAAAAAATCATGAGAATAGCCTTTTTTAGCGTCTAAAGTGAGAAGACCCCTTAAAAATTCACAATCACAAATTTTCAGGACAATCTGTATGCGGTTAGAATTTTATATTGGGTTATAAATCTGTATGGGGCTAGAAAAATTATTTTATACTTTCTAGTCCGTTTTAAAAAAAGTGGTCAATTTTTTTTTTATTTTAAATAATTTTATTTTCTGATTTTTACTCTTGTGTGTGTGTGAAATTTTGCTTCTCCTTCACTAGGCGTCGCTTGCGTTGGGGGCTGTCCCTTGCCCATCGTTGAAATCTTCACTAATGCACTATTCACTATTAATACTTTTTTTTATCCTCTTTCACTAAACTATATTTTTTATTTCTTTATTTATTTTGCAACATTTTTTTCTTTTTTCTCTCTCTGTGATATACTTGCCTGTCCGTTTATTTGCCTGTCATCCAGATCTGAACTATGTTCAAAGTTTCAAGTCCCTAGCTCATCCAGAAGTTAGTTTAAAATCGGTTGCAACATTTGTATCGAACAGACAAACAGACAAGCAAAGCGAGTTAATAAAAACGTGGTTAAATAAACAACTATGGTCGCGCTACTACCAGACCAGCGAGTCAACGCGCGTATACACAGATAGGAGGTACGGGCACGGGCCCCGCGCTCCTGCCCCAACGACTCAACGGGGCCTGCCTGCATTGCATTGTACCAAGACACCACGGCCGTGAGCGCACGTTTTATATTATTGTCGCAACGGGCGTGCCAGCATTGTAAATAGAAATCACCCAATTCTTTTACCAATATAATTATAGATACAATCGTAAAGTTGAAGAGTAAGGATTCATTTATTGGATATCGAACCTGATTTCTAACAAATGGGACATTCCACGTTATTATGTACAGGATTTCAAATGGTAGTGATTGCGTTGAAAATAATCTCTTGGAGTTTACGTCAACTTTTTGTTCATATGTGCTTCGGAATCTGTGATCACCCGAAGGTTTTGTATTAAGCTATTTGTTTGTATGCTATATGCACTATTTTTCACGTAGGTAGTAAGCGTAGGGGGGCCCGCGTAGGGTAGGGCCCGGGTGGCAAACGCCACCCTGACCCTATGGCCAGTCCGACGCTGCGCGTATTCCGGGCGACGATCTCGAGCGTCCTCGGGCGGTTTTACAACCAAGCGCAAAAGCTCTCGTGATATTCCGCGGTTAAATTGCCTTCCTCCGCAACTCCAAAGGTTCGTTTAAGTTTCCGGGTCGTGTGGCTTCGAGCGTTTCCCCGAGTGCACGCGAGACTTATCGTGCCTGCATCCAATCCACCCTTGCGACCAGTCTATTATGCATGCGCTCCTACACACAAACACATACGCATATCCGCGCAAGGCTCACTTCCTTGTTCAACATCACATTCGGAATAATTTTTTTTCGCTCCCTTGTCCTGCTCTTAATAACAACAATTCGAGAAATTATAAAATACGAGAACCGCGTCTTTTTTAAATTTTATTTATTATATTTGTTATTTATTTATTATTTATTTCATTTATTATTTGTTCTATTTTTAATTTATTATTTATTTTATTCGCTATTTATTTAATTTAGAAATTATTTTATTTTCTCCCTCGTATAGGTTGAATAATTGAACAGGAGCACTTTCCCGCTTCCTCACAAAAATATTCGTTTCCGGGACAAGAGAAACATGACAACGCAATGGTAGCGGAATGTTCCGAATTTGTGAATTTTTCGAAAAACTCGTTAGAACAAAGTAGGGAAATAAAAGTGTTCGAAAACGCGCGGGCTTTTTCCCGCGCCGCCGCGATGTGGGCAATCGTGGTGCTGCGGCGGCGCCGCGAGATGGCAGGACCTTTGCCGAATCCCGCTTCAAGCTACTCCAAACGACCGTACTAATGCACACGGTTATGAATTTACCGGTAATCTGTTGTATTCACTATTTTTGTGGCTAAATTGCCAGTCAATTTACCGGTTACGTTAGTCACGACCGTTCTGTCATCCAACTGAGGGCAATTAAAAAATTAAAAACAGGAAAAAGACTGCCGATCCCTAAACATGGAAAAAATACCATTACCTCCTGATGAAATGTTTCGTTAGGCAATACGAATACAAAATATCTTGTGGATATTTATTATGCATAAGGTTCATTGAGACGAGGTACACGCAGGGCCGACTTTCAAGGTGTGAAGGGTGAAGGAAGAAGTGAAGGTCCATAAGTATTTTTCAAAGGAAAATGTTTTAAATCGTTTTCAAGGATTTTATTGCACAAAAACACGATCCTTTTAAACAACATACGCTGTTCGACGTTAACCCATCACAAGTCAAGAACGTAAAAATTAAAATATGACTTGACTTTATGGTAGGTTTTGATAAATAAAAAAAAAAACACATTACTCAGTTTAAAAAAATGTAATCAAGGCTAGTTGTAAAACAATGAAGGGAGTGTGACAGGCATGTTACATTGTTTCGTAACATTCCTTTATGATGTATGGAATGCTTTGAAGCAGCTGTTTCGCTAGTTGTAGCACGAAGCCACACCACATTTTTAACACACTGTTCGTCGTTTTAATATTTTTTTTCTGGATTTTCGGAAAATCTACGCACCCTTGAATCTCGCAATCTCGCAATCAGTGAACTTTGAACACATTTTGATCGAACCAACGCCGTCTACTTTGCATGAATTGCGCTTTAAAAACCATCGAACGGTTTGTAGTCGTCATGTGACATTGATTAAAAAAGGATTAAATGTCAATATGGGATTCTGTGAGAACTTGGATGGTTCATTACAGAATTGCCACACAGTAATAGAAAGGGAGGGAAGGAAGAAGACGTTTCCTGACATCAGTTAAAATTCATTACAATTAAAATGATTTCTCGTTTTTTTTATGTGAATAAATTAATTTTTTCCACGTGTTATTATATAAGTAATAATGTAATATAATGTCATCAAAAGACGCGGCTGCGTCTTGACGCCAAGTAATTTAAAAAAAAATCGACACCACTGAGCACCACTGACACTGACGAACCCGCTTCGACTCTTCATACAGTAAGATGGGCTTTAGCAGACGACTTTTTAAATTTGAGTCGACATCACGCGAAAACGCGGCGACGAATCGAAAATCTAATGAAATTTTACCAATTGAATGTAATTTTTTCCTATCGATTTTGTTTGGTTAAAAACTATACAGTACACATGAGCTGGACTTACCAATTCGAAGGTTTTTTTTTACTTTTCATTTATACAATTTTGAAATAACGTGTTTTTAGATAAATAGCATATACCGGGAGGTACAACCCCCTGACGCTAAGTACTAAAAGTTTTCTAGGTGTTTTTTCGCAGTTGTGAAGGAAATATTTGTTGAATCAACAAATATTTCCTTTGTCCGGGTACACCGCCAAATTTAAAGAAATGAATGGTTGGCTCAGTCCACGTTACTTCATTCAAATTATAATCCATGAGTCTCCTTTATAGAGATCTCTTCATGTTTGGGGTTTTTCATTATTTTTTACAGAAATACACTTTAGAATGTTTGAAAAAAAAGTGCTCGCGAAAGTATGACCTTTTTTTTCTTTGTCAGATCTCTCTAGTGATTTTTTTCTTCACGTATTGCAAGTGTTCCATACCATTCGTCAGCAAATTTGACCTGAAAATCGAATTGTTAAGGCCTCTTTCTTGTTGTCCCCCTTTAAATGCAGCCCCGGATAGACGGGATATGTGCGTCCGATAACGACAGACACTAGAAAAGTATTACAAATTTACATTATAACAGGTTTGAAATTTCGCTAGGAATATATTAATAAATTTTTATTTTTTAAAACTACTCTCTACATTGTATGGGTTTTATCGATTAATATCAAAAACAAAGAAGGGCGTGCTCAGGATCTAAGCTGGAGGGGGGGGGGGGGGGGGGGGTAGATTATAGTTTTGTGGGAGAGGGGGCGGGAACAACAGATAAAAGATTTATTTTTTTCTTCTAAAGCAGCTGCCCCCGAGCCTCTACCTGGGTATGCACCCTTGGAAACAAATTAAGGTTATGTTCCTGTTCAAATAACATGCGCCTGCAGCTAAGATATTAGACGTGATCTACACCAGCGCCGCATGTTTGGAACCCTTATTTTTCACAATTTTCCGGCCGTCTTGCAGTCCGAGGTTGGCACTCTTCTTCGGTAAGCTTCACAGTAGTAGCGTGACAGCTAGTGGCGGCCCTAGCGGCTCCTTAACATATTAAGGGGCTATACCAGTGTGAACGCTGAAAATTTAGGTGTTTCGGGAATTTTTTGGAAGAAAAGTACTCAATTAAAAGTACTCAATTAAATGTTTCGGAGAATTGAGAATATATTTCGCTATGTTTGACCTATATTACATAATTTTTTCATAGAAAAATATTGAGATCCGAGCGACTTATGCGCTGCCGTCGGAGGCGCCAAAAAAAAAGTTGCTCCACTGCTGAGATGATTTCGGTCGATTGAGTAGCTGAAACCGGAAAAGGAAAAAATGTGGTTAAACTGGAAGGTATTTCCTGTACAATTACGTAGGATTTTCGAAAAATATCAAAATCTAACAAAATGGCGTAGTTATGAAAAAAAGTCTGTTTTCTAAATGGTCGGTTTTTTCAATGCCAAATCGTCATTTTTCATCCAATCAAAAATATCCTACGTCATTGTAGAGTAAATATATTCAAAAGTACTCAGTTCAAATTTCAAGTCAATCGGATAATTGCTCTTTGAGTTACAATATCAGCAAATTTGAAAAATCTTATTTCGAGGAAAAACGCCATTAAAGATTTAATTACGCCTTTAAAAAAGGTAAAAAAAATCAATTTTTTTAAGTGTCACACTGGTATAGCCTCTTAACTGATTACACCTAGCTCGGCTCGGAAAAAGTAGGGATTTTCGTAATTTTTTCTGGAAAAACGTGTGCAGGTTTTCAAATATTCGTTTCTTTTACATTAAATAGTATGGCTTTCAGTATCTTTTACAACTTTTGTATCGAGAAATATTTATCAATCTGGTAAATACAATGATTTGTGCAAACCGCTGCTCGAAAAACGTCCTTCACAGTGACCACGGCTGCTCGAAAACAAATCATCCGAAAAAAATCAAATACACTAAGTTTTCGCATGAAATTAAGCGCTTGGGTAAAAGATTAAATAAGATATCGATTTGTTAAATGGCCGCAGTCCAAAAAAAAAGTATCGATTGTTGGTAAGAAAGCTCTAGTTTGATCTAGTTGATAAAAAACCTACACATCGAGAAAAAAAATTCCTTCGTTAAAGCACTGCTTTTTGATATATGCATTACTCCTACTCCTATGCATTAAACTCCTTATTACCTAAGAATATTCTTCTGCGCCGGCGCGACAATCGCAAGAGCAAGGCACACATTTCGAATTTTGGAGCATTTCGTGGTTAACATTTCGTTTTTACCGTCTTTGTATAACTAAAAGTGCTAACCGAGTGGTGGGATTACTCGTTCAGTAATGCGCACCTAGTGTATTGTTCCCGGTTGCACCTCACGGTACCCTTCTCGTCCGGAAAAAGTACAGTTCTATTTTTCATACGTACGTCTAAGATTGTTGGCATCATAATAATTTTATTAATTCTGGTATCATAATAGAAAATGTTTTGTGTATTGGCGGATTATATCTGCGGGTGTGTGTGTGTGTGTGTGGGTGTGTATATGGCCGCAGCGCACAGGCGTGCAAGTTTCTCAAGTGATAAGTAGCGCCACTAGCGGCAGAGTGTGTCACTAATGAATCTCGACATTTTATATAGCGAAAATATCCGGTGGTGTCATACCCGATTCGCCAAAATTTCAAAACCTGTACACAAGCCCGCAACCAGTAGTACGACTCGTAAGAAAATTTACCGCTGGTAAAGTATGTTAACTGACCGCGGTTACTTAACCGGACAAGCGACGCGCAACCCTGGTAATTAATCACCCGGCGAAATCATCCGTGTATCGCAGGTAAGTCAGAACTCGCTCTTGTCTCCCTCGCGGACTCGCTCCCCGGTAGATCTCTCGTCAAAGATCGAAATCTCGTGCTCGGCCGTACGCGCTGAACGCAGCCTCGCGACGCTGCTCGCCTGTGGTGCGTCGCCTGGAGGGGGTATTAGTGCGCCGTGTGTCCGCGTGGCGTCTCCGATCTCCGCGCGATCCTGCTCGATAATCGCATTCGTGAGTTTCCGCGCCTACTCGTGAGCGTTCGGCGACGCCGCCGAGTGTACGCCTATGACTTTTCTCGCCCGTACACAAAACACACAGGCACATCCGATTTTTCCAGACGTCGTCAACTTCTTATCACACGCCCGGAACCATTTCCAACCGCGTTCTTTTTATGTCTCGAGTCTCACGCACACACCATGTTACGTAATAGGCCACCGATTGCGTTCGTGTGCTCCGCGTTGCGCCCGCTGCCTCGGAAGACTTTCGCGCTCGTGTGTGAGTGACTTCACGTCCCGAGTATAAAACCAAAAGCCGCGCACGACACTTACGTGCATACACGTGATGAACATCAGCGCGTGTGTGTATGCCGTTCGAGGGAACCATCGCTCTTGTCATTTGTTCATGAGAAAACGTTTAGAACTGCGGCACGCGACGCGTACATTGCGATTGAAGAGTACACGCGCAACATACACGTGCAACTTGTAACTGCTGATACCGCAGCTTTACAAGCGTATTTGTATACACAAATCGTTATATGTATATATATATATTGTTTCGCGTTCACAGGAGATAACGTGGGAGTAGTACGAAATTTCTTCCCCGCCATCGGGCAACCTGTGATTTAGGACCGAAAGAAGCAAGCACGATCTAGTTATCGAATGGATTGAGTGTTGTGTGTGTGAGAAAGAGGGAGAAAGAGAGGAATGAAATGGAAACCAAATGAACCCAAACAAAAAAGAGCGAGAGACAGAAATGAAACCAAAACTCAAACAAAAAGAGAATGAGAGAGTGACGCCATTACGCCACGATCGCGTAATCTTTTATGGGCCGTCGTCCTACCGGCTAAATCGTAAATTTTACTCTTATCAGCCTCGCGAGCGTGCGTGCCCTATCGTTGCAATACGTTCGTAATATAATTTCCAGCTTCGTCTTGTATACCTCATACTTCACTTCGTCTTGTATACCCCCACCCCACCCCACCCACACAAAGCTCCAAGTTACATCCGTACTCGAATTTTTGTCAGAACATAATTTTTCTAGACATTTCGGAGAGAAAGAACTGACAAAATATTAATGAGCTTGTACATGCATTTTTTATCACTGTAAATTTTATATATAAATATATGTACCTCTATCTATACACATATATATAGCGTACACGTAATACGTGGCGGAATTCTCAAAGTGGCCGGGGAATCTCGTGCGAGAAATAAACGAGCGCGCGCGGTAGTGAGAGAGAGAGAGAGAGAGAGAGAGAGAGAGAGAGAGAGAGAGAGAGAGAGAGAGAGAGAGAGAGAGAGCGAGAGAGAGAGGAACGGAGCGAGCGCGCGAGAGTTGGAAAAGTGGGGACGCGGGAAGGAAGGAGAGAAGGCTGAGAAGCAACGGCAACAGTGAACGCAGCCGTGGCATCAGCGCCGTTTCTGGTGGGTAGTCAGTGCACGAGGCTACACGGAGCCGAAGTGAACCAACGCGGCTACACACACGTGTACGCACGTATCACAATTCTACACACACGGGTGGCGACGTGTCAGTGTAGCGTACACTTTACTACCAACCTGTTTTACACGAGAGACGACGCTAAACGCCAAACTCGCCGCAATCCTTACGCGCGCGACGTTCTCGCTCGTTCGAGTCCCAAGTGCGCGGATCGAGTTATCGCAGCTCGCGGGAGGAGGAAAAAAGTTTTCGGCCTACCGGGATGTGACAGCGTCAAGTTTACGCGCGCACGGAACGTCGGGAAAATAAAATCGTGAGGAACTATATATATAGATATATATAAATAGATATATGGGTGCCGGCGGTTACCGCGCGACGATATCGCGCTCGTAACGCGACGAGCGCGCGTTCGGCGGTACGACGAATCAGTGCGCGCGTGTGTTGTCCTACGGGGCCGAGGATTATGAGAAAAGGTGAAATCGCGGAACGTACGCGCCCGATCCAGAGGTCGTTCGCGCCGTTTGGGTGTTGGCCCTGAAAAACCGGCTGTGGTCTTTTTGTTTGATTTTTTTGGTTCTCTCGGTACCTTCATCGAGATCGGTGCACTGTGCTACTCGCATCCTCGTCTCTTTTTACCATGCCACGGTACAAATGTAGGCATCCTTTTTTTCTCTCTCTCCCGCTTTCGTTCTCTTTATCATCGCGCTCGAAGAAAAAGTCCTCGCGATTCTTTTCGATCGCGTTCTTCCCCGTGTGACAGGAATGCGAGACACAGCGGAGCGGCGAGCACGGGGGCGCGCACAACGGGGCAGGGAGTGAGCCGAAAGAGCGCGCGACGAGACACGCTCGGTCGGACAGCAGCGGGGCCCGCTGCTCGAGGGGGGGGGGGGGGTAAGACGAGAAGGGGAATAGCAGCCAGAAACAAGTCGCGCGAGACTGATTCCTGGGAGATATACAAGTCGAGCGGCAAGTTAGGTTAGGTTCACCAGCGCTCGACGCCGGGACGCGAAACTTCGCGTGAACGCTGCAGCTCTCCCTCTTCACTCTTTCTAACTTTACAAGCGTGATGCGGGCGTTATTATTACGATTTTCTTGCGCAAAATGCTTCTCGCTATTTTTACCGTACGTACCTTCGGTACGAGGTAATACCGAACGCAGCTTTTTTTACGGGAATTGAAGGGGCTACAGCTACCTAGAGGCCCGTAAAAATTGCTAGATTCCGATTTTTTTTCTGGCTTGGTGAAAAAGAAACGCGGTTTTTTAACACCAAGGTACATACATTGAGAGGATTTTTAAAAAATCACCAATAAATACAGAACAAAAATGACCGCCGGCGAATGATGAAATTTTTTTCCCGGCGTTTGACGGTGGACCCTCCAGCTCAAACAGTTCATCCGAAATCTTAAAACTGATTAGGTTATTGAAATTAACAATAAATACGAGTTGTTGACGATAGTCGATTTGTAAAATCTTTTTTTTTTAACCTGGCGTCGAATTGAAAGTCATTTTTACGTGATAATTAAAAAATGAAGATCGATTTTTGAAAAGTGAGATCGTCAACGACCTTTAAATGTTCCTCGTCGTATCTCCTGTAAGTTTGGAAACAATCCATCGAGTGGTTCCCGAGATATCATGTCCACCGACATTGAAAACAGTGATTCGAGAAAAAATGTTTCGTTTGTTGTTGATGCCTGCCGAAGGTTGACAAACAACTTTCTATTTGAGACTATTTATGTTTGGTTATCTTTTATTTTTGTACAAAGGGTAGTAATTGAATCATGAGAATTGCGTTGAAACGCTGAATATTAGGTACTTTACCCATTATTTATCACAAGAACATATACAGTGGGTAAAAAAAAGTATTTGTACACGTCTTTTTCAAATTTTCCTTCGAAAAAAATGAAATACTTTATTAGGTTTCTGTGTTCGATAGCTTATTCTAAATATACATAGTGTCTATTACAAAAATCATGGAAAAACACGAACAAATAAAGCCAAATTAACAATAGTTTCGTGTGAGATGGACAAATACTTTTTTACCCACTGAATATATATTAATTTTTTTTTAATACGTCAGCTGCGAGGTGTGACCGATAAGGAAAAATGCATATCTAGCATATCACTAGATATTTGGTGTGTAGAATTTAAAAAAAACAGCCCTATTGAGTGTCCCTAGAAAATATATTACAGTTAAGGGGTAAAGCTACTGTGGCGAGCCGAAAATCAGGGTTATTAAAAAAATTAATTTTGAAGGAATAACTAAGACGATTAAAAAATCTGTCGGACATTTATTTGTATGTACATTGACAAAATTTTATTTTTAAATATTAATAATCAAGGAACTGATGAAGAATCTCGTGAAGGACCATTGAAAAACTTCCATAGCCAAATTATTTTGACGGTGTTCAGATTTTCGGAGTTTTGGTCTTTCGTATAAAGTTCTTTCGGAGTTTTAAGCGTTCGGATCATTCGAAGTTCGAATTTTCAAACCAGCCTCTCTTTTTTAATAGTGGTTCAATCATAAAAAAATGTGGTTTTTTTCGAATTTTCGAGGAAATATCACATTACGATTGTTACTCACTAATAAAAGAAAATGTTAAGGAGAATAACAAAGGTCAAGACTTAACTAATATTACACTACATAAGTGTACGAAATTTCAAGTCAATCCGTTGATTAGATGTCAAAAAATCGTGTACACCGTTTTGAAAAACATCGTTTCGAGAAAAAAACGCGTTTAAAGTTTTACTGGCAGTTCTATCGTTGTAATCGTAAGTTTACCTTCAATCCGCGATTTCTGCATCTTGTGTTGGACCTCCTTCTTCAATTTGATTTGCCTCAAGCGACGAACGAGTGTGCCATTTTCACAGTAGCCTAAGCCCTTAAAATAATATGTATTTATATTGAAAATTTGCTTATAAATTTCCAGAGTTCCAATCTATACCCTTGCGGATTTTTACGTATTAGCGTTACCAATTGAACCCTTTCCTATCACTCCCCTCCGACAATCAATCGCAGACCCCTTAATTGATCGAGGAATTTCAATTGGTACGTTACAGTTTTAGTCGGCGATCTTCGCGATCTCTCTCGGAAAGCATCCGATCGAGACCGCACTGTTGCAAATCCCGCACGATGAGACGCTCCCCATCGAGTCTGTGTCGGCTCGTATACGGGCTGTTCCATTCCAAACGCATTTCTTTCGTTACCTTGTTCTTCTCGTAAAAAAGCGGATCAGTTGCGAGCTGAAATAATTCAATCGATTGTTCATCAATATTTATAGAATAATTAACCTTTTTTTAAATTCAATCGAATTGTAAAAAAGTAGAGCAGATCATAAGATGCCGAAGATTGAGAGAAAGAAAACCCAAACAAACCTGAACAAGTTTTAGAAAACGAGAAAAAAACAAATCGATAATTTCGGGAAATATGAAGGCTCGGTAGTCAAAAATGACCTTAGTTCATTTGTTTGGGTCAAAACATCAAATTTCAATAGCAAAACGAATTCACCATTTTTCATTTATTCGAATTTGTTTGGGTCGAAACATACCAAATCTCGGTAGTTAACAAAAAATTTGAACATTGTTCCAAAAACGTTGCGTCAACTTCCCACGAGGCTCTCAGCGATCGCGAGATACCGATGAAGAGCACTTTTTTCTCATTGTTTCCCATTTGCCGAGAGCAACGGTGGCGCATCACACGCATTCGTAGGGCCGGCGTAGGGAATGCGGGAATGGAGTGGCGGGAACTCGAGGCATGAATATAAAAAAAAAGCTGGAGGAAAAAAAGACGTGTGATACAGTGGAATTGTGACCTGACCCTTGGTCACGGTACTCGAGCGCGACTTCTCCCACTCTCGGTCTCACGAATGCTCCGCCCTTTTGGCCCCCTCCACCTGCCTCGGCGAGGTAGTGCGCAACCGTGAGAGTGACAGCCACCTGTTCGCTCGTAGGAACTCGCGCCGGGCCGCTGGAAACCCGAGTGCAGCGGCGAGGGCATGTAACTGGGGCCAACATGAACCCCCCCAACCACCTTCTCGTTTCTCTCTATTTGGACACATTTTAGTTGCTTCTTCATCGTTTTTTCACCCGTTTCCTTTCTTTCGTCTTTTCCACAAATGGGACACGCGCTTTCGAAACGTATCTTCGCGCGACAGCCTTACACGCTTACCGCGTAACTCTACGCACGTTATCCAACACGTTGCCCGACAGTTCGTAACGCGCTATAGCGGAGCCCACACGCGAAATGGCTGACAAATGTGTCTGCATAATCAATAGTAATCAATAAGTGTGAATACCTGTAGGTATAATTAAATCGTAACAAAGTCGCGTCTGTAGAAGAAGTTTTTATATATAAGACTAATTGTGTTTACTGAGGAGAAAGGGGTCGAAACGAATTTTATTAAAACTTGGCATAGTTTTAATAAAATTAATTAATCGTACCTCAACATGCACTTCTTAAGACGGAATGACACCTCATCGCGGTCGGTATGGTAGAGCAATTGTAGATACCCAAAAATCTCTGAAACGGCTCTTCAGATCCCGTCGAAACTTTGCCAAACGACGTCAAATAGATAGACGAATAGCTTCTAGCCCCTCAAATTTTCTGAATTTGAGAAAAAAAAACTAGATTGGCTTATGATAAGCCAATCTACATTTTTTTTCTCAAATTCAGAAAATTTGAGGGGCTAGAAGCTATTCGTCTATCTATTTGACGTCGTTTGGCAAAGTTTCGACGGGATCTGAAGAGCCGTTTCGGAGATTTTTGGGAATCTATAATTGTTCTACCATACCGACCGCGATGAGGTGTCATTCCGTCTTAAGATGGAATGACACCTCATCGCGGTCGGTATGGTAGAACAATTATAGATTCCCAAAAATCTCTGAAACGGCTCTTCAGATCCCGTCGAAACTTTGCCAAACGACGTCAAATAGATAGACGAACAGCTGTCTGCCCCTCAAATTTTCTGAATTTGAGAAAAAAAACGTAGATCGGGTTATCATAAGCCAATCTAGTTTTTTTTTTCTCAAATTTAGAAAATGTGAGGGGCTGGAAGCTATTCGTCTATCTATTTGACGTCGTTTGGCAAAGTTTCGACGGGATCTGAAGAGCCGTTTCAGAGATTTTTGGGAATCTATAATTGTTCTACCATACCGACCGCGATGAGATGTCATTCCCTCTTAAGGTTTTAGTGAGGCGTCTTATCGTAGGGTACAATAATTCGACGATAGATGGCGCTACGTGTATTTTACAAAAAAATCGTTGCATTCTAACGATGCAAACTTCAATGTCACAACTTAAATACGAATTATTTCTTCATTTTCATGATCATCCAAAATCTCATCCAGTAAATTTGGGCTGCAGACTTCTGATATGAATCCTAAAAACAATTGGGGCGTTTCTCGTAGCTCAAATTTGCCAAAAAAGTTTTGGTTGCGAAGCTGTCGTTGCGTTCAAACGCTGCAAACTTCAATACTGTCGAGATTTTGCTTCGCAATTTTGGGTGTGATACGTACCCGAACGTATATATATATATGTATACAGGGTGGACCATTTAACGTGAACACCCCAAATATCTCCGTTGCCTTTAGAGTGACGAAAAAACGTCACAAGGTAATTCGATCGATTTCGAAGGGCTGATGCAGTGGTTTAAAATTCATTTTTGTCAAGCTCATAGTTTTTGCGTCCTCAAGGTCATTAGTGGTTTTTCAAACGGGAACATGTTTTTTTTTTCATCAAGACGTTGTAGCTGATATTCAAATGAATCCAACGACTTATGATATCATGACCTTGAAATGATTTTTCACCAATATACACGTGTAAAAAAGGGAAATCGTGATTGGATTGACAATAAGAATATCCGAATAATGTAATTGAATTTTTTGTGCCGAAATTTTTTTGTTACATACGTTCGAAGTGATGGCTATTAACCTCGACACCTTTTTGAAGAAGTCGGATGAATGATTCTCTTGACCTTCGAATAGTTTCTGGTGTCGTTGGATTCGTCTGAATATCAGCTAGAACGTGTTGATGAAAAAAAAAACATGTTCCCAATTGAAAAACCATTGATGACCTTGAGGACCTAAAAACTATGACCTTGTCAAAAATGAATTTTTTACCACTGTATCAGCCCTTCGAAATTATTCGAATTTTTTCGGCACTCTAAAGGCAACGGAGTTTTGGGTGGTCACGATAAATAGTCCACCCTGTATATATATAAGAGCGGCGATAGGTTTGAATAGATCATATAAAAAGGAGCATAATTCGGAGGGAATAGTTTCAGGGACAAATTTCGTCTTACGGTGGTACACATAAGTTAAAAATCTTCCAGCAGAATTGGATTAAGCCGAAAAAATGTTTTATTGAAGTTTCACTAATTGGAATCCTACTGAAATGCATTTTTTGTCATTGCCCATATTTTTTTTGGCAAATTTTCAGCTACCAAAAACCCAAACGTTTCTTTTTTAAAATCCTCATTAGAGAATCTTGAAAAGTAGCACAAATTTGCTAAAGCAGACTTTCGCTAATAATGGGAACGCAGGAATATAAATAAAAAAGAAGAAAAAATAACGATGCAAACTTCAGTACCGTTCAAATTAAGGGATAATTAGGAACTTGATATCGCTTTACCCCCCCCCCCCCCCCCGCGCGACGCGGGAAAAATGGGAGACTATATAGCGATTCTGTGCGTGAATTTACAGGCAACTTGAACTTTCTGAATTTCTAGAATCGATGTAAATTGAGAGCGGGCTTGTTTCCGGAAATTGTGCGATCGCTAGTAAAGTTCCGGTGAAAAAAAAAGTAAATACATTTGCTTTTTATCGTGCAGCGACGAATGAAACGTCGGAGACGTCTTGATGCGCGACTTCAGTTCGTATTGATTATTTCTTACGTGATCATAGTGAGATACGATATATTTTCGAAACGTTCTCGTTCTGAAGTTCGTGAGTCTCGTGAGTGAAAAAAAATAACACATAACAAAAACAACGGGAAAAACATCGACGAGAAAAAAGCGGAATATCGGTGGAAATGACCACTCGAAGGAAGAAGAAGTCACAGGATGGATTCCTGAAGAAAGTCTCGAGCCTGTTCAATCTCGACACGGTGAGTCACGAAGCGTCGATTTTTTGTTTGTTTTTTTTTCGCGTTTTTTTCAGCTTTTCGCTCGATCGAGCCTCGCATTGGCGAACGCGTCGTTTATGTAAATGTGATATAATTATGTAATGTCCTCGGAGTCTCCAACGTTAGCGCATCGAAAAAAGGGGGTCCAAAAACTTCATAAAAGAAAAATTCGAATTGCCCATAAAAAGCTGGCAAGTGGGTGTAGGGCACTGAGAAAAAACATTCCCTGTGTCACTTTTGTCCTCCCTCGCACAGATTCGCTTTCAAGGAGGCCCTTTAGTGAGCGATTTAGTCGTCAAAACCCGAATAAACAAGTCTCGACGGAATCGCGGCACCAATGTGAAAGAAGAGACAACTACCCAGGTAGGAATTGACGATGAAAAAAGGGCTCCCCAAGCTCTGAAACAAGGCTCACATTTTTTAATTCAGGCTGAGCACCAGCCTGATTTCAGGCCTAGCTGAACCTCTGAATGATAACGCGGTTTCAGGCTCTTGCACACAGGCTTGACCAAAGGCTGGTAGAAAAGCCTGTACTGAGCCTGAAACGACGAAACAACAAGGCTCAAAACGAGCCTTAATGAAGCCTTCACGAGCATTTATGACCAGGCTTTTCCCAAACTCTTCCCGAGGCTATATGAGACCTGTTTTTAGTTTTCTATATTCTACATTGGGGTAAATTTAATAAATCTGTAAAGAATTCATTTGATTTTTTATATATATTTATTATTTGTAATATTATTTGTTACAAAATATATATAAAAAATATTTTAAAAAACAATACTTTATTTTATTGCGTACTTTTATTTTCGTATCCACTTTTTTGTGTACCTCATAAATATCGATAAGAGAATATGTTTAAATGTTCTGAGCTGCCTCCTTCGCTTTCGTTTTTCGTGCCGTCGCACCCGACAAAATTATTGCTAATTTTTTTTTTCATAAAAGTACAAAAAAAATATTATTTTAAACTTATTTTATTTTATCACAACCTGAAACAAGCCTGCATCCAGCCTTGATTTTTCAGCCCCAAAATTAACCGGCTGAATAAAGCTTGAAATAACCCTGAGTTTAGGCTAAGCAGCCAGTCTTGGTTCCAAGCTGCTCCAAACGATGCAATGAAACCTGGGCCAGGTCTGTCTCACTCAGGCTCGGTGAAACAAGGCTCGCACAAGCTTGTTTCCATCGTCAGCCTTTTAATTTCCTACCTGGGTAAAAGTTATTCTTCGTCGGTCATTTGTTAAACGAAAAACCTGCCGAGTGTATCCATAACGCAAAGAAAATAATTAAGAATGCCTTTAGCGCCGAAGATACGATTTTGTCCGGGTTCCGAAAGCTCAAAATCGTTGTCAATTTTTTAAGACTTCCCTTAGGCACCAAGTAACGATAACGCGAAGAAAGAAAGTGAAAGCGTCTGTACCGCCCGAGATGTTAATTTTTTTACTTTGAAATTTTGTTGAACTTTTTGTAGGGCCTCTACTTATACTTTAGAGTCAAAATTGTACACGAAAAAAAATAATAACAATTCATTGGTATCCAACGACGAAAAATGTACGCAAAAAAAAAATTTCATTGGAATCTAACGATGCAAGCTTCAGGCCCATAAAGCTTACGACGTGAAGTTTGCAACGGTTCTTTTCTCTTTGTTCATTTTCCATTTCTCTATTTTTATCATTATCCAAAGCCTTTTTTGTGAATTGAGGTCATAAATCCCCAAACAGAATACGCGAAAACGTTGAATCGGCAAAGAAAAATTAAGCAATTAAACGGCGTGATTTTCATTGCATTCCATCGATGCAACGTCAACAAAGCTTAATATTTTGCAAACAGGGCTAGACATCGAAAAATTATAAATGGAACTTCAATTTCATTTTGAGAGACCTGTCCAATGACGCCCCACTTGTAGGGGGGCGCGCAGGAAAATAAGTCGCCCCCCCCTCCCCTTTTACATATACGGGAAAAACTGGAAAAAAAATATTTTTTTAACATTTTGCCACGTATTAACTGTGATTTCTATCTAAAGCATCTAATTTCGAATTTTCATGCCTATAGGTTCAAAACTGTAGAGACTGTGAAGATGCCGCAGACAAACGGACATGACCAAGTTATGAGCGCTCCTTGTTCGACCACCGAGCCCTAAAATTACGTAACAAATTTCGCCATCCACGCTACCGATCTGCCCCAATTGTGTAATTCCCAGCGAATACATATATCGTGCCAATAGAAATAATGAAATAGAGAATCTCCTCGTCTTGTCGAACTTCATTGTCCCTTCATTCTAAACATTGCTGTCACAAAACCGTCTTTCATAATATTACAATCCTCATTGTTGCTCAGACCAACAATGAGGCTTGAGCTACTGAATAACTTGGCTGAAGGACCTTGTCCAATGGCCCATCAGCCGCCCAACCATATCGTGTACACTGTATACAATCCCCACTGCGTTGCGGGATATTCATATACCTATAATACTAATTTGACATAGCTTCGATTGAAGACCAAAACAATTGACTCGTTTCACTTCAGTTGGACGCAACTTTATATTTTCATTACGCATAACCGCAAAAATTACAGTATTATGTAAGCTTGACGTATAAATGTTGTGTAAAATGACATTAAATCAAAATCTATCTTTCTTGTCTAAGTATGTATGCATACATGGTCTCTCGGATAAAGTTTTACAAACCTGTATCTCAGAAAGTGCGGTTTATAATGGAAAATGTTTAGGATGAAAGCTGCTTCGTTTCAAGGGGGCAAAACGTTGACGATGTCAAATTGACTTTCGGTATAACCGCCAAGGTCATGTTCGCCAGGTTCGGTATAACCGCCAACTTACAGATTTTTCACTAGAAGCCTTATTTTTTATACTTTTAGTAGCTTTTAATTATTCATAAAAGTATAAATAAAAGTATTTATTATGAAATTATTTTTTAATGTTTTTTTTTGTAAATACTTAAATATTTAAAAATAAATAAAATACTTGACAAAATGATTTTAAAAAGTACTTTTTTAAAATTATTTATAAAAGTATCAATAAAAGTATTTATTATGAAATTATTTTTTAATGTTTTTTTTTGTAAATACTCAAATATTTAAAAATAAATAAAATACTTGATAAAAAGATTTCAAAAAGTACGTTTACAAAATTATTTATAAAAGTATCAATAAATTCCCCTGGCTGAAAAAGTACTTAACGCGTTACCCCCACTTGTAGCGCAAAAAAAGGCCTTTTTCATGATTTTTTTAAAAGAAAACTACAAAACTTTTTTAATCGATCAATATACCATCTTAAAGAACACATCTTGAAGAACTTTCAGTAATTTTTTTATTGAAAAATATTACATTGTTTAGTGGCAAATGGCCGTCAATGAAATAATGTTTTTATATACACGGTTTGCGGTGACCAACATTGCGGCGAAGTGGATCATCTGAAAAAAAAAAATGCGGATGGATTTAGTCAAATATAAGTATAAACTAGTCTTTAATCGAAGGATTTTTAAAAATATTCATTTTTCACAAAATGGCGGACAGTCAAAGTTAATGGTTCGATTTTTACGAAAAAAAAACGGCCGTTTTTTGGCTATAAAACGGCCATTTTTTTCGAAAACAAAAAATCTAACGATTAAAGGCTACATTTTTATGTATTAAATAAGCCTGCAAAATTTCAAGAAGATCGGTTCATTAGTGTTCGAGTAATCTTGGTCACCGACTTCAGAAATGCCATTTTGAGAAAAACGCGTTTAAAGTTTCAATTTCAGTTTACACGAAGAAAATATTTTTTTTTGTAAACTTACATAGAGTCATCTATTCCGGGCCCATACAGAAGTATGGGCCCGGATACTGATACTTCAAAAAAATGCAATAAAAAAATCGATTTCTTCAAAATCGCAAGTGGGGGTAACCCCTTAATAAAAGAAATACTTATCCATAGTGTTTTGGAAAGCTCTCGAGCTGAGCAACAAGATATACAATAACAAATGAGGGTTCTCAGAAAAAAATCGAATTTGACCTTCGCATGACCTTGGCGCTTATACCCAAGATCGAATTGCCATTTTCAACTTTCCCCTCTCTTAACCCTCAATCCGTTTTCGTTTTTGCACTACCAAACCACCGAAAAAAATATGAAAAAATTCATGTTCAATCTTTAGGCCGTACTTCTCAAGGGAAAATAGTTTTTTTTTTCTTTCTCATTTTTAATATTTTAATATTTTTTTAACAATTTAATATTTTTTTCATTGAATATTAAGCAAGCTCCCAGATAGACGGATGTACCTCATATTGGCATCATATGTACATCATCACTGCGGCATAGAAAGTCTCGCAGCTGTGTATCCCTTATGACTGCTCCCGTTGAAGTCATATTTGCATGACATGATGATTCTCAATAATACATCCAAATGAAGCAAAGTTGTTCTCACGCCAATATGCATGTCATGACTGTCTATCTGGGCTGCGAAGAAAATGATTTTGGGCAGGACGAAAATGACCCAGGTTCACGGATTGAGGGTTAAAACGAAATAACGTTTATTCGAAACATTTTTCATTATAATCCGTACGTTCTGGGATATAAGCTTGTAACGTTTTGTCCGAAGCACCCTCTGTACACACGATCGTGTAGAGCAAACGCGTTTGACGTCGGGCTGGGTACGAAATCCTTTGAGGTTGGCCGAGATTTTGCCGCACTTGAACCAACGCCCCGTGCGTCAACGTCAAGCGTCCTTGTGTCGCAGTCCCCCCGCCCACCTTGTTTCTACGGTATCCACGTAACTGTCGTGTGGCCGTGCATTTCGTCGGTAATCCCTCGCTGTACACAGAGGGATGGGGCGCCTGGTGGAAGCCTCGTTTCGGTTTAACAACAGGCCCAATCTCGAGACCAGCCGACCCGACTACGAGCCACGTAATTGCCGCGAGCGTTATTTCGAGATACTTTTAGCCTGGAAATGTAAAGGGACGCGCGTGTGTGTGTTTGTGTGAGCGTGTCCATGAGTATGCACGGTGTTCCTGGAGCGCAGGAGACGACAATTTGATGACACTCGACGAGAAAGTCGTTTTGATCGACGCACAATCGCCCGCACCACAAAATAAATGTGAATGTTTGAAAAGAAAAGAAAACAACGTAGTGTCAGAGTAGGATCAGTGGATCATTTTTTTCAGAGGTCTATAGCTGGCTAAACGTTCACACAATCTCAATAAAATCTTGACCTAACGTGAGATATGTTCAATGGCTTCATTTTGTTAAGAGGTGTTTCTCACCCTAGACGCTAAAAATAAAGGCTGTTTTCATGATTTTTTTGATAGATTTGTATTATAGATATTCATATGAAAGTTTTTACACTTTGGAAGTACATTTAAAAAAAAATTATTTATTCAAGTCACTATTTATAGACGAAAATGGTAGTTAAAAAATCTCGATGATGGATCATCCGAAACAAAAAATCAAACGGTTTTAGTTAGTTTTAGCCATTCAGTATGTAAATGGCTATAGTGCATATCATACGATTTTTTATATAAATCATAAGATATAAAAAATAACAATATAGCGGACATATTTCGAAAAAACCGTATCTTTTTACCGTTTTTGGCACAAAAAATAGAAAATATCAAAATTTGAAAAAAATCCTTGATATGCGCTATAGATATAGTTGTAAAGAATATGTGGTTAAAATTTCATGAGGATCAGTTCAATAGTTTCGAAGATTTTATCAACAAGCGTCGAAAAACGTTGCTTCGAGAAAAAACGCGTTTAAAGTTTGTTTGAGCTACATAAATGAATTTTTTTTAAATGTATTTCGAAAGTGTATTTATTAAGTGTAACAACTCTTATATCAATATCGATAATATAAACTAATCAAGCATTCTTGAAAATAGCGTTTTTTAGCGTCTAAAGTGAGAAGGCCCTTTAAAGACACTGAACGGCCTAACCCAATAGATACTGAGATAATAACAATTTTTTTAATGAGATTTTATCCACTGTGTACTTGGAATTGTATACAAAGTGAAACATGCCTAATTTCACAGTGGTTCAAACAAAATTTGAAGAAAATTACCTTCTTATACAATGGGGAGTATTGTACAATGAAGTATTGAAAAATTAATTTAAAAAAACACCATGTAATGAGATCAATCACAATCATCTATTGAATATTAATCACCAATGAGTACCTGCCTGTACCTATCTAAATCACAACGCGAAAATATTCATATTATAACTTACCGAATTATCTTGTGTTATTCTTGTTAGCTTCTCTAAGATAGTTGTATTAAGTATTTTTCTCATTTAAATATTAATCAACATTGAGTAACGAAACATAATTGATCGCATGAAGTTTCAAAATGACTGAATAATAAGCATGTACATGAAGTTTGCATCGTTGCTATCCAACGGTTTCATTTTTTTTTTCGATTTTGTAATTTCCTATTATTTCTTGGTCAGTTCGGCTCTAGTTGCTAAAAAATATGGTAAAATGAATAAAAAATATTTACAGCCACCGGGACCAACCAAACAAAATCGAAAAAAAAAATGAAACCGTTGGATAGCAACGATGGAAACTTCATGTACATATAATAAGCAGTAAAATAAACATAAAAATGAACAACACTTCAATAAGCTTTATGTTTTCATTTAATCTAGGTAGTTTTGTCATTTTAACAGATACTATAGAAACAATACAATTTTTTTCTTCTGGCGTAAAGAAGCAAAAAACATACCAACATATTGGCATTCGAAGGTGGTTCTAATGTGAAAGAGACGCATATATGTACCTGTCCACTTTTGAGAAACAGAAAAGGTTCAGCTGCCCACTGTTGTCACTGTTCCCGCTTTGACCCTGAATGTCGACACATACAGGGCGTCCGATTCATCTCGAAACATCGAAGTAACTCGAGAACGGCGGGGTAAAGCGAAAAATCCCGAGACACGTGTCGTGTAGATTCAAACGATGGTCCAAATGGCAAGATCATTTTTTATTTAGCGGACGTTTTCAAGGTTATTTCAAGGTCAACTATGTTTCTTCAATGGAGAACTATATTTTTCACAGCTTCATCTTGTTCCACGTGGAAAAACTAGGTTACTTTTGTCCGAAAGCTTTTTTAATCTGGCTACTTATTATTTTTGTAACAATTGCGAAAGATTATGGTATTAAAGTTTGCATCGTTGGAATGCAACAAAAATTCATTTACATATTTCTATTACCCCATTTTTATTACGATACCACATCTTATTTGCAAATTTTAATTGGTGATCTGCCAATGAGCATCCTGAAAATAGTCGCGGGATTTTGGTAGCTAAAATTTGTCGAAAGTAATTTTCGAAAGCAGAAAAAAATAATTTTCATTGCACTTCAACGATGCAAACTTTGATCTCATAAAAGACGTTTAAAATGATGGCCTTACACTTTCAAACGTAAACTAATACGGCGAATGAATAATTGATGAGCTTAGAAGAGCCTCTCTCCGCATATACTGAGGCAAGCTTCTCGAATAACAGTAGCCGTCGTTTTCCTCATCGAATCATGACAAAAGTTGCCTACATCGTTTTACGCACAAGATTGCTTCGCGTTTGTTAAAATGTTTTAACAACTGTTCTAAAATAATCGCCGACTAAAAAAATGTTTCGGATAAAGGTAACCTGTTTTTTCTTTCACTAAGACTTGTTGCACTAACAAGGAACATCCCTCAGGTGACACCCTTCGATTTTGTTGAAATTTGGATATGTTACAAAGCACCGAAAAGTAATCGATACGTATTTTTTTATCGGCGGAAAAACGGTTTTAAGGGGTGAAACGAATCTTTAAAAATAGGGGTGTTTTTCGGTTTTCGTCGAAAACGTTATCGTTATCATCTTCAATGTATAGTGCACAAAAAAATAAACATTCTTGCAATTTGAATTTTTTAATATCTCGTACCGTTAAAACGTTACCAACGAAAAACGAAAAACATCCCCATTTTTGAGGGTGCGTTTCAGCCCTTAAAACCGTTTTTTCCGCCGATAAAAAAAATACACATCGCTTACTTTTCGGTGCTTTATAACATATCCAAATTTCAACAAAACCGAAGGGATGTTTCTTGTAAGATGTTGCTGAGAAATATAGGTTTCCGTTGAAAAAAAAGCCGACCTTGAACACACCTCGAAAACTCGTAAAATGCTCGAAAAAAATAACTCCACGATGTTCCAAACGTCGATCTCTTTTGCTCTCCGCATTATAAATGATAACAGGTAATTATTGTCCCATACGTACAGGAGTTCGAAAAACGAAATACGTAATTTTCAGATTCGCTAATTTATGCAATTTCCGGACTGATAATAAGTCTCGCATACATTCGCGAGCGACGAACGGCGCCGCTACCCGCATTCGTGCGTTTCTTCACGTGCACGAATTTTCTGAACCACTACTTGCGCGCACTGCACGTGACACGTGCGGCCTGCGCGTTACGCAAATGCAACGCGATCGCACGAATGCGCCGGAAAGCGGGGGGGCGATGCATGAGCGATGAAGTAACAGGAAAATTCTCGATCTCCGAGGCCAAGATCAAAGTATACGCGAGCGCGTAATACTCTGGGATCTCCCCCCCCCCCCCCCCCCCACTCCGTTAATATTGCAACGTTCGTACCTGTACAGCTCGCACACACAACACACACACGCGTCATCAAACTCGTCCACACTGTTCGTCACGATGTTAAAGTAATTAATTTCTTCTCTGCGTGCCAAGTTCAATACTCGTTTTATCAAGAGTAGATTGTAGTTACATTAATGTACATGAAGTTTGCATCGTTGTTATCCAACGGTTTCATTTTTTTTTTCGATTTTGTAATTTCCTATCTTTTTCTTGGTCAGTTCGGCTCTAGTTGCTAAAAAAATATGGTAAAATGAATAAAAAATATTTACGGCCACCGGGACCAACCAAACAAAATCGAAAAAAAAAATGAAACCGTTGGATAGCAACGATGCAAACTTCATGTACATGTTACATTATATATATATATATATATATATATATATATATATATATATATATATATATATATATATATATATATATATATATATATATATATAACGAGTAAATCAAATGGAAAATGAAAAAACTTAAGGAGTCACCTGTTAACCTACTTTATAATTAATTATTTAGAATTAGTTATAATTTATTTAGAATTAACCTACAGGCAGCTCCTTCACGAGCTTTTTTGTTTCATTATCGAATAAGATTTCACGGAGTGCGAGCCCGAATCGGAAATTTTTTTTTTGGCTAGTCTAATATATAGATATAGATATACACCTAATAGTTATATATAATACAGAAATAAAAAATTAAGATTGGTCAAAGTTTAAAAACGAACTGAAAATGATTTTACGACAACATTAAATAAAATGTACATTGTCGTCTCCTAACAGTAATTACTTTAGCAATTTTCAGCAGTTGAGCTAAATTTATTCGCTCCTTTGAGGATTATTAGAACAGAGCCCATATGTCCATTCACATGATGTTAGAGTTTGCATCGTTGGAACGCAACGAAAGTTAATTTTTCTTTGGCTCACAATTTTTTAGGTATAACAATAATCATGATACCGAAAATAATTGTTCGAGAAGTGTAAGTGATAGCTCTGTGTATTATATTATAAAAAGTGAAGTATTAACATAGCAATCAGATTTGACTTTAGTTGTTTCACCGGTCGCCATTTCATAATTCTGGCAATATTAGCGACAACGCTGTACTCAGGCGCTTCCGGTAAATGTCAAGCGTAGGTTTGTTTACTGTGTGTGTGTTGTAGTGTGTGTGTAATGTGCGGATTGTGACTTCGGTTTTACATACGTCATTCTGTATGTCTATACTACAGCATACAAAAAAAAATCAATTTTTTTTTAAAGGAGGTTCGTGCACATACTATATTAAAAACACCTACTGTCCACAGCCTCATCCTGAGTAAGTTGCGCGGAGTGCAAGCACCACATAATAGAAAAATTCCGCGTGGCGTCAACATTTAATATCAAACTGAGAAATCAGTTTTAACGACAGCTGTGATTTTTTTTTTGCCAAGTTACAGTGATCCGTGTTTTTATCGACAATTCATATTCTTTACTTATTTTAAATATAAATCAGATTTCGTCCATTCACTAGTCTGTTTACCCTACATCCACAAAGGAAGAAAATTTAAAAAATGCTTTTTCCTCGAAAAGTAAAAAGATCGTAGAACATACGTGCTGATGTTTCGGATAGATATTGATACGAGACATGTAGATTCTCCTTTTGGACGTCATTATTCTGTCCGAAAGTGAGCGATAATCGACCTGGCCTACCTCAGTGGTCAGTGCAGGTGATCGGCAATCGGTAGGTCCCGGCCCAGGCGCGCCCCGTATTTTTTTTATTGTTCCCTTCAGTTTTTCTTGTGCGTTATAATAATAATAATAATAATAATAATAATAATAACAATAATATATTCGTTATCAAACGTAATATTGAACTTTCATTCCTACATGATATTAGTTAAACAATTTTATATAATATAAAATAGCATGAAATATTGACATTTCAGTAGTTCATACGTGGTAGGGATCCATGTATGTGTGTGCATATGTTTATATGCACGGACGAAAAATATATACATTGCAATATCACTTTATTCCATGAAGTATTGAAAATGCAATGATTTTTTGAATTATATATATATATATCCGGGAAAAGGAAGGACCGGACAATACTCCACTACGTTCTATACCCGTTATATACGTATCCATACGAGCCGCTTTTATTTTCGGGCAAATTGGACTTGCTGAGAAATGGAGTGGTCCATTCCAGCTGTGGAGAGGGAATGGACTGTGCAGTTTCAGCATCGCAGGTTGTACCTCCTGCTCGGTATTATTTATACACACACACATACACACACACACACACACACACACACACAGATATATATATATATATATATATATATATATATATATTCATGGGAGGAAAGCAATCTTTCTTTCTCTCTCTCTCTCTCTTCGTCTGTCCGAAACATTCGAAACAGAGGAACGGAGCAAATAGAAAAGGCGAGATACTCCAAAGCTCGCGGAGCAAGGAAGACGGATAACGTTTTCGGTGGATAGGTCCGCAGGACTCGCATACCGTAGCCCTAGCTCCATACACACGGTGCGCCTATACTATCTACGAACCCTGTACAGCCTGGCCGTAGAGTGCCGACCGACAGCCGACAAATGGATGCCCGTTTGTATTTCCGAACGTATTTCACTCGACGGACAGTGACCAGCGAAGTCCATGGCGAGCTTGCGGTGCGCTTCATTCTGTACACACATATGTGCGTTACTCCACACATCGGGTGGTCCGGTGACTACCAGCAACTCGGATATCTTCGAAACTATGAATGACGGAGACAAAAATGTGTCCAACGGAAGTGGCATCGTACGGACCGGGTCGCCGGGTGGTCGTGAGGATGTTTTTGTAAGTGGTCGTTGCTTCCAAGATACGAAGGTCACCTTTGTTTTTTTTTTTCAAGTGAAACGCTGTGTCTTTGTGTCTATCATCTGATAGCGGCCGTTTGGACGAATGCAATAACCTACGAGGCAAGGTCATTGAAGGTCAACTGAGTCTCGTTTGCGAAAGGTGTTTGAAGTGACGATCATCGCTATCGAGGCAATGTCGTAGTCTTTCTATCGCCGATTCTCTCGCACGTCTCAGAACTTCGAACACCTTTTTACAAACGGAAGCGACTCTGATGACCTTGAATGACCTTGCGTTGTAGATCGTTGTATTCGTTTCAGCAGGCGCTATCAGATGGTCGATACAAAAACACAGCGTTCCATTTGAAAAAACAAAGATGACCTCCGTATCTTGGAAGCAACTCGACTTGCAAAAAAATCTTCATCACCATCCGTTCACCCCTTCTATACGGTGCAACTTCCGTTGGACACTTTTTCTTCTCACTCCCATAATTTCGAAGATACGAGAGGTGCCAAAAGCTACTGGGACACCCGGTATACAGGGATACGTATAGGTCCACGTACACGGCAAAGTGGCGAGTCCGCGCTCGTACAATGCCGGGGGCAGACCCCGCGCAAACCGCCACTTTCATCCCCATCGACTATACTCACCCTCCCCCTTTTCCGCCCCGCCAAAACTTTATCGCTATATATTTCAAGCTCGCGTATTTGCCGCGATACCAAACGATTCGTTGAAACGTCACTTGCTCTCTCTCTCTCTCTCTCTCTCTCTCTCTCTCTCTCTCTCTCTCTCTCTCTCTCTCTCTCTCTCTCTCTCTCTCTCTCTCTCTCCCCTCTCTTTTTGCTACGGTACTTTTTGGGAACCTCGAGTACGGTTCCAGAGTACGCATTAAACACCGCTCTCTCTCTTCGGCACAATGACGAGTGAGCTTTTTTTATCGATAACTACAGCTTGTTCGCAAGCTTCCACTACTAAACGTTGAGTTAGCAGTACCTACTCTCGATCCCAATTGTATTCACTTCAATCGATCCCCCATCTCCTGGTAAACCGAAGAAAATTCACTTTGTCTCGGTCGGTTCGGAATTTCTATACACAGGATAAAGGAAATTCGCTTCGATCAATCGCGCAATGTCGAGTACACGTGCTCGCTGTGTTTTACATTTCTTTGCGTCGATGTCAACTCGGCGAAAAATGATTTGTACCGATCGAAGCGCGAGGGTCTCGAATTCAACTTGGCGTGAAAAATGTGCTCGTAGAGATGTACGTATAGAAATGTGGGTGGGCTCGATATACGTCGGGGCATCACGTTCATATATATGCATGTACGTATGTATGCTCTTCGACAATGTTTTTGTTCATTATTCGAATTCTCGAACCAGAAAATTGCATTTTCGATTATCAGTTTCACGCTCGTATATATTTATTCCTCGTCGTATCTCAAACACGTAGCAATTGAATGGTTCGCTTAATGGAAAATTCGTGTATCTGCGCGCAGCTTTCGTGTGATGCGATTCGAGAGACTGCGAAAATTGTACTCTTTCGGTGCCAAATCATTGCAGCAGAAATATACATACATATGGGTCATTCCATGTCAAATCGACAAATTTTTTACCTGACCCCCTTTGATTTCGCTGAAAATGTTCTATCTTTTTCTACCCCCCGAAAGTTATTTTTCAGAATTTTTTCAATTTTTTTTTCCCGACTCAAAAAAAGTTATGAATTTTTGAAAAAAACCGCTCTTTTATTTTTAAATTGCCAGAACTTTTTCAAAAATTGACCGTTTGGGAACTTTTTTTTTTCAAAATTTTTGTTTTTAAATGTAGTTTTCGAAAAAAAATATGAAAAAATGTTCAGAATCCCAGATATATGAAATATTTTAGTTTTTTTGAAAAAACCGTAATTTTCTCAAAGTCCGACCGTTTTTTTTTTTTTTTATTTTGCTCTAAAAATACTTCAACTAATTCTGCAATGATCCCCGTTAATCAAAAGATGTGACGACAATCGCTTCTAATTTTTTTTCTTGATTATAAAAAAATTTTTGTTGAATTTTTGCTGATTTTATATAACTTTGTTATGAAATTTTTTTTATTTCCTGGTGAAACCTCAAAAGTTAAAAAATAAAATTTTATTGGAGAATTTCAAGTGATTATCGTCCAAGAAATTGTTATTTAAAAAAAAAAAAATTTTTTTCTCTCATTGACGTTATTTTTTTACTCTTATGGACGTTTTTTTTTGGTACTGAAATATGACAACTTAACGTCATTTTGGTACTGAAACATGACAAAATAACGTCAATGAGAGAAAAAAATTATTTTTTTTTTTATGTATATGTGTGTATATGTGTGTATGTTTATATATATATATATATATATATATATATATATATATATATATATATATATATATATATATATATATATATATATATATATATATAAGGGCATATTTTTATTTCAATTTTCTCATTTTATGCCCGCCTTTCTCCTGCTCTCCCATAATGAGTTTTCTCTGATTCGTAATTGAGGCTTTGATATAAGAGGATTTTTATCGCTGATGTTTATCCAGTGATAACAAAGCCGGTTCTTTAATCACAAATCGTACATGCATATATAAATATATAGATTGCATCATATAATCCATATACGTAATATTGATGAAAATCAGATGACATACGTATAGCGGGTGATTGACAACTATTGGAGCTCCCTTGGTGAGCATGTAGAGTGTGTCATTGCGACGGTGATGTAGGTTGCATCGTTGGAATGCAACGAAACATCTTTTTTAATTTTTATATCTTTATTTTCTGCATCATCCAAAATTGGCTTGTAGATTTCTAATAAGGATCCTAAAAAAGTTTAAGCGATTTTTCGTAGGCCAATTTTGTCGAAAATAGTTCGGGCTACTAAACTTCCAGTGCGCTCCAACGATGCAAACTTCAATATCATTAATTGCGAGTCGTCAATCTTAGCTAATTTTTGTCGCACGACAAAAAAGATATTCGCGTGCTGAGCCCGAGGCTGAGCAAGCAATGGTACAGTCCCATTGTTTCTTTACTATTTGGACTTTGAACGCGAATATCTCCGTGCAGAAGTGTAACCGGGCATACCATACTTTGTGTGCGGCCCTGACCAGACTTTCCTTGTCTGATTTACCTGACCAGGCCTTCCCTTGGAAAAAACAATTTTGTGACCGGTATACATTGTGAGCATGTACATCTTCACGTAATGTCTACCCGGCCAGAACATTGACATCTGAAAAGGAGAGCCTGTCTTTGAGAACTAAAGAAAAGCTACTTTGCTCACAGGGATTACGATAACTACTGATTCGGGCATAAAGAATAGCTAAATTATTTTATGAGGCAAAAAATGAAGCCAGTCATTCGTGGTTTTTGAACGCCGTGTCGCCACGTTGGAAAATATCAATGTTCTGGCCGGGAAGACATTACCTGAATGTATTTCGCCAACAATCCGCCAGGTGGCTACAAGCGAAGAGCTTCGCGTAAGCAAGGTACCATTGCACGACGATAAAAGTTCATCCTGAGTTGTACCCAGGGTTGCGAAATTTGTAATGAAAATGTAATGCATTATTCATTACTTTTTTAATGGGTAATGAAAAAATATTTCATTACCCATTACATTACATTTAGTAATGTAAAAAATTTCCATTTCTCATTACATTGGATTTTGTAATGTAAAAAATTTCCATTACCCATTACTTTGGATTTTGTAATGTAAAAAATTTTCATTACCCATTACTTTACATTTTGTAATGTAAAAAATTTCCATTGCTAATTACATTGGATTTTGTAACGTAAAAAATTTCCATTACTCATTACATTGGATTTTGTAATGTAAAAAATTTTCATTACCCATTACATTGGATTTTGTAATCGAAAAATTTCCATTACCCATTACTTTACATTTTGTAATGTAAAAAATTTCCATTACTCATTACTTTTTATTTTGTAATGTAAAAAAATTCCATTATCCACTACATTGTAATGGGCAATGAAAATGTTTCACATTACAAAATCCAATGTAATGAGTGATGGAAATTTTTTACATTACAAAATGTAAAGTAATGGGTAATGGAAATTTTTCCATTACAAAATCCAATGTAATGGGTAATGAAATTTTTTTACATTACAAAATCCAATGTAATGAGTAATGGAAATTTTTTACATTACAAAATCCAATGTAATGAGTAATGGAAATTTTTCCATTACAAAATCCAATGTAATGGGTAATGGAAATTTTTTACATTACAAAATCCAATGTAATGAGTAATGGAAATTTTTTACATTACAAAATGTAAAGTAATGGGTAATGAACACGGTAATGCATTACAAAAAGTAATGCATTATTTGCAACCCTGGTTGTACCACGTACAGAAGTGCTATGCTTACAGCGTACACTTAAGATTATGATTTTGCGAAACTTGTGAAATAACCCTTTGCCCTCTAGGCCTTTTTTGCTCGGATAGTGATCTGTGTACGGTTTTCTGTCTCCTTGCCTGTAAAGAAATGCGTGCAAGCGTATGTATACACTCATATACTACTTTAGCAAGTAGATAACCAACAAACGATATGTTGTCGAAATACTGAATTGAATGCACTCCTGATTTTACCTCCTCAAGGGTTCCAAAAACGTTGAAACGTCACTTTTATTTTCCTCGTTCGTTTCTGATTATTTTCCGAGCTACTCCCTACAACTTTCCTGGTCATTCACCGCTTGTTCTCCGGCCCGTTCCTGATCAGTTCGCCAGAAAGGGAACGGCGGATCGTGACCTAGCCTCGGACCCGTTACATTGCGAACCTCTTCCAGGGTGGAAGGCCCGACCAAAGCCTGATATTATCTAGGGAAGGCAGACCAGGGGCATTTTTCTCTTCTCAAATTTCTACACGGGTCGCGACCAATTTTTGTCGTACGACAATGAAAGCGTTTTGCTCGCAATGACACACCCCATATGCTCGGCAAAGAAGCACTAATGTCTGAATCACCCGGATATGTACATAAGCAATCGACATTTTTTAAATGCAGTGATCCGAATATCTCATATCTCAGGATAGGACTCAAGTACCTCACCCATTGATACAAATCCTTCGCTGTACTATTACATATTATCCCGGACAATCTTAACGGAGATTTTGTCCTTGGAGTGCCATATTTCAGGTGTTTACATTTTATTTTTTTTAAAGGAAACGAGTAAAGCTTTTTGAGTGCGGTTTTTTTCTTGCTTTTATTCATTATATACAGAACGTTAAAAAAATTTTTTTTTGAAAAAAACAAACCAAAATGGCGGCCGTTGCAGCTCCGCGAAAACAGGTCCTCAAATCGCGGGAGGTAAACGGCTGACATCACTGCCCCCTCTTTGTTGATCTGAAACACAAATTCAAAGCATATTATCAATCTGTGACCCTTTGGTCATGGAATGACGGATGGGTTTTGCGTTTAGTACAAATTTCGGAAAATGGTGGCAATTTAAAAAAAATCGAATTTTCGCGTTTTTTTTCGCATAAAAAGATAAATAATAAATGCAAAAATGTATCTATCGAAAAAACGAGCGTGCTCTCCAAATTTCAGGTCGATATGTTAATTACAGCGGTCAGGAGAATGTCAGCCATTTTTAAAAACGTGTTTTCGAGAAAAACGCGTTTAAAGTTTTGTAATGTGTTTACACAAATGTGTTTATAATTACCGCTAATCGGCAATGCCTGGTCCATAGAGGCATCCCTCCTCTTCTTCTAGCTGCTCATCTTGAGCTCAAATTGATTTTTTGAAAATTTCAAGGACAAAGTCTCCCTTAACGAGTACTACATATATTCTCGTATGGAGATAAAATTACTCGAGAGGCCCCGAATGAGAACAAAAGAACAAAAAAACTCGAATCGATGAATCCTCGTTTCGTTTTAAAATCGTTACGAAGTGTACGGGGCGGAAGATTTTTGTTCGCAGTGTGAATGCGAAAAAAAAAAAGATTTTTCATCCGCTGCTTTTTTTCACGTTCTCGCGTTCTCCCCGTTCTGTATTTACTCAGCGAAGTCGTGCATGTGTATTTTTAGTATCTGTCCGTTCTTCCGGCTCTCGGTGATTTTGAAGCAGCTGTAAAGAATTTTATTTCGAAAAGTCGTTCTGCGTCATTGTAACCGTGGAAAAAGCGCCAACAAAAAAAAACGAAATAAGAATTAGAGATGACAATTGTTCGCTATACATCGTACGTTCGGTGCCTGTCCTGGTTGACGAATTTATCAAGAACACATACAGACTAACGCGAGATATCGGATAATTGAATTTTTCGAACCGAGAATGACCGCGCTCGACAGGCTGTGCCTGCGAGGTGCGAGGACAATTAAATATTGCACGGTACGTATCGTATGCGCGCGTAGATCGATCACGGACTTACGCTATGCGCGAAGTGGAAAAAGTTTTTCGTCTGTGCATTAAATGACTGAAAAAAAAACATAAAATAAGAGGATCGAGAGAGAAATGTGAAAGGGAAGGAGGAGTATGTACATGAAGTTTGCATCGTTGCTATCCAACGGTTTCATTTTTTTTTTTCGATTTTGTAATTTCCTATTTTTTCTTGGTCAGTTCGGCTCTAGTTGCTAAAGAAATATGGTAAAATGAATAAAAAATATTTACGGCCACCGGGACCAACCAAACAAAATCGAAAAAAAAAATGAAACCGTTGGATAGCAACGATGCAAACTTCATGTACATAGGAGGAGTAAGGGTAAGACAAAAGAGAGTGCTAGAGAGAGAAAGAGAGTTTGTTTCGGTTAAATAAAATTAAGTTAATTAGTGCACCAGGATCAATGTACATGAAGTTTGCATCGTTGCTATCCAACGGTTTCTTTTTTTTTTTCGATTTTGTTTGGTTGGTCCCGGTGGCCGTAAATATTTTTTATTCATTTTACCATATTTTTTTAGCAACTAGAGCCGAACTGACCAAGAAAAAGATAGGAAATTACAAAATCGAAAAAAAAAAATGAAACCGTTGGATAGCAACGATGCAAACTTCATGTACATCCAGGATCACACGTCCTCTTGCACGCAATCTACGTTTTTTTTCAAATACAAAGTACAATATACAAAAAAAAAGGAATAAGGCAATACAAAAAAAAAAGAAAACGCAATACGTTACAAATGAAAGCTGAAAATGACTTTTTAGAAAACCAAAAGAAAAAACACAAATACAATAGAAAACGCAAAAATGCGAATAGAAGGAGCGAAAGGACATAGGAAAAGAAACAGAGAAAGCGATGGGGGGGGGGAATGTTCTCTTTCTCTCATTTTTTCTTTTCACTTTTTTTATCTCCCGTTTCATTCTGTTCTCTCTCTCTCTATCTCTGTCTCTCTTTCTATTCTTTTTCTCTACTTTTCTCTGTCTCTTGCACTCTCTCTCTCTCTCTCTCTCCAACTCCCCCTCTCCCTTTGGAAAAGTTAAAAGGGGGTACGAGAGAGAAAAAGAAAACGTAAAAACACTCCTCTCTCTCTCTCTTGTTCTTTTCAAAATAGAGAAAGAACCCGCGGGGGGGGGGGGTGGATCACGTGTTTCAGGCATATGAATTATAACAGCCATTTTCCAAATCCCCGTGGGGAAATTGAGCCGAAGGAAATGAGTAGAAAGTGGCCGAGCGGTTTGGCGGCAGGGTTATGAGCGCAAAAAGAAAGACGACGCTATCTATCTATGCGCCAGAAACTTACGAGGTTCATACTTTATATCTCGCGAATTTTCGAACGATGTGTCTCTCCGAAACCCCGGTTAAGGCTTGCTCGTTCTTTTCCGTCGCCATGAAAAAGGGCGGAGGAATTTTCACGAGAGTTCTCGGTCTCGCACATCCCGCTGCGATCGAGCCCGTTAAAGCACCCGGCAAAATATACGAGGCGTCGAGGACGGGCCTTCGTGGCCCTGCTAATTTTCACTCTTCGCTTATTCCGACATTTTATTCCGTGATGCAGTGGCACGTATGATTCAGCAGCACCTACGAGGACCATCGATCCTTCTGTTCACTTCCACGTTAATTCGCCCCGTATATATAAATTAGGTGGTTGTATATCCAAACGCCCATTCAATACGCCATACCAAATACCCATTGGAATAGACAATCTTGGCTCATCTTTCGGCCAACAATTCCACGCAGCAAAAATTCAGGCGGCAATTCAGTCATCTGGACATTCTTTTGCTCCTTTGTACGAGGTCAAGTGCTGAGCCGTAAGCGCTGACTGCATCGGCCGGAGTCAATGCTGATCGGACGGAGCGATGTCTGGGGTGTACGGCGGGTGGGGTAGGATTTCCCAGTTGACTCCTTTCAAGTACTCCTCAACCGGTCGAGCAACACGCGGCCTGGCGTCGTCGTGCTGCAAAATCATCTGGTCATGATGATTCTTCCATTCTGCTTCTTCGCGTGCAGAACTCGCTTCAAACGCATCACTTGTAGTCGATAACGATCCCCAGTGATGCTTCCCGACGCTTTCAGCATCTGTCGTCATACACAACATCCTTCTTTTGGTCGGTTTTCCGCGCTCCTCGTTGGCTACAGAGAAAAATCACGCCTTTGGAAGCGGCGAAAGCACTCTTTGAACCTTTTACTCGATGGAGCATGGTCGCCATACACTTTCGTTAGCAAACGATGGGTTTCCGCGGCCGATTTCTTTGCCAGGAAACAATGGAGCATAATTTGTCGCAAATGTGACTTACTTGGAAGAAAAATTGCCATTGTAAAGAAAGTTAAGGGGCTATACTAGTGTGAAGGCTGAAAATTTGGGTGATTTTCGGGAATTTTTTTAAAGAAAAGTACTTAATTAAATGTTTCGGAAAATTAAGAATATATTTGGCTATATTTGAAGCGCAAAAAAAAGTTCCTCCACTGCTGACATGATTCCGGCCGATTGAGTAGCTGAAACCGGAAAAGGAAAAAATGTCGTTAAAGTGGAAGGTATTTCCTGTACAATGACGTAGGATTTTCTAAAAATATCAAAGTCTAACAAAATGGCGTAGTTATGAAAAAAAAGTCTGTTTTCTTGCCTATAAAATAGTCGTTTTTCTCAATGCCAAATCGCCCTTTTTCATTCAATCAAAAATATCCTACGTCATTGTAGGGTAAATATATTCGAGAGTACTCAGTTCAAATTTCAAGTCAATCGGTTAATTTCTCTTTGAGTTACAATGTCAGCAAATTTGAAAAATCTCATTTCGAGAAAAACGCGTTCAAAGATTTAACTATCGATTTTTGCAAGATAAAATGATAGAGATACGGCTTGAAATTTCTACAGGATATTCTTGAAAGTATAAACTGTCGAAAAAGGCAAAAAAAATTGATTCTTTGAAAGTGTCACACTGCTATAGCCTCTTAAAATATATGATGTTAACCTCTATGACAAATTTCACCTACGGCGTTTCAGCGGGACTCTGTGGACCTATGGTCACGTGTATTGCCAACTTTTAATTCGAGACAATATTGTAGCTAACGCCATCTATTGCCAGCAGGCCATTCCATATGCAACCACCTAGTTCAATGTATGTATATATAGACATTAGAATAACCGTTTATGTTTATACCGTGTGACAGATCTGTGAGAAGGCATCTAAGTCCTCACAAAATCCCGTATCGACATTTAATCCTTTTTTAAATCAATGCCACGCGACGGCTACAAACCGTTCTATGGTTTTTAAGTGCAATCCATGCAAACTAGATGGCGTTAGTTGGATTAAAATTTTTTCGACGTTTACTTATCGCGAGATTGCAAGATTCGGATGTGCGTATAGTTTGCGAAAATCGAAAAAAATATCATAACGACAAACGGTGTGTAACAAATGTGGCGTGGCTTTGTAACACAAGAACCAAAACGGCTTTAACGGGGTCCTCTAGATTCTCGGGTCGAAAAAATCGATTTTTTTTTCATAAATCACATCTACAACATGTGTAGAAAATGTGTGTCAAAGGATTTTTCGATGTGGTTCACAAGTATAAATCACATGCGCGAACTTTCAAACGCGTTTTTCTCGAAACACCATTTTTCGAAACGGTGACCACGATATTTCAGAAACTACTGCACCGATCTTGTTCAAATTTATACAGCATCTTTAATATGTTATAAGCCAGCGATTGAACTAGGATTATCATGATTGCTTCGATAGTTTTTTTTGTACGAGCGAAAAACTTAAGAAAAAATGAGTAAAAAATAGAATGTAATTTTCAAAAGTGTATAAAAAAGTCAATTTTTGTAATTTAGAATTCACTCTAGTTCAATCGCTAGTCTTAAATATGAAGATTAAAATGCCGTTTGGTTTTTTGATTTCCGATAAGCAGAACAGCCGCAATCTTGGTCACCGTCAAGCACCCCTTTTACTTGATGTCTTCCTGTTGTCGGCCACTATAACCTTTATGCTATTATATATTTTGACTTCAAAAAGTTTGTAAAGCTTATTTAAATGTTAATAAAGATTATGCAAAAACAATGAGATTGATTATTTCGATGCTTTGACCGTAAAAAATTATTGAAAAAGCCGTAAAAAAACAGCCGAGAAACTAGAGGACCCCGTTAAAGCATTCTATACAACATAGAGAAATGTTACGTCACAATGTAACATGTTGGTCACACTTCCTTATTGCTTTACAAAAATCTTCCTAATTAATTTTTTCGAAAACCAAATAACACGTATTTTTTTACGCAGGTGTACCATGAAGTCAACTATTTTTAAAAATGTACGCTATTGAGTTATGAAGGGTTAATACATAATAAATTAAAGTGCCACACATATGTATTGAGTATAATATTATTCATCTTACTGTCCATTTGACCATTTTGCCCAGATTGTTTTTGTTACGTCTAACTCCTTCATCGCTGATTCTCTTTCTCTCCTTCTGCGCCATTTTACCTAAAATCCAATCAGGCTGTATCTCCGTGTTAAGCATCTTGTCCGGCGCGACAACGTAAACATTCTCCGTGAACGTGAGACTCCGTGACTCGTGAACTACAGACTCAGCTTGCTTTGCGCGCTCGTTTACTTTAAATCTGTACCTGACGTGCCAGCGAAGTAATTACATTTTTTTATCGCCCGCCCAAGCGAAGGAAGGACAAAAATGAAAATTTTCCGTGAAAATTAATCGCATTTAATTGTAGGTTTTTTTCCCTTTGATGTACTTCCGACAAAAAGCAATTTCGTAGCAGTGACGTGAAAAACACCAAACTTTTCTCGAGCTCATTAGGGAGAGAGAAAGAGACAGTGTGCCCCGGCATAAATGAAAAAAAAAATAGTACATTGAATATAAAGTTTTTGTAAACACCTTCGCGGCGCAATAAAAAAATCGTGAAGTTTCCCTACCTCAGTATTTCGTCTTTTCCCAGGATCAACTCCCGCAACATTTTTTCATTCGAATCCCATTTTTTAAATATAAAAAATAGCCCATGTCGCGCAAGTGCACAAGAGCGAGGCGCGGAATTTTTACGGACCTCAAGAAAATGTCGCTCCCAGCCGTAAAAACCTGTATCCATATAGGGGAGACCGGGGCAAAATGGTATAGCAGGGCAAAACGGTACCGGGGCAAAACGGCACTGGGGCATAATGGGATCGGGGCATAATGGGATAGCAAAAAAATGAAGTTTCTTGGTGCTTGATTTGGGGCAAAATGGGATAGGGGCAAAATGGGACACACAAAAATGAAGTGTCGCAGCCCGCTGAATTTGGGGCAAAATGGGATGACAGGAAAATTCATGCTTCGGCTCTACGAAAGAGCTGTTGAAACATAATCTAATCTAAATGGTGCTTGTGGTTCATTTCAGTCCACATATACGCAGATAATACGGACTGACCGATATATTTGTCGACACATATCCGTCGATTTCATGGGGACCGGCGGTCCTAGTTTCATAAAACAATTTACGTAAAAATTGACAAGAGTTAGATTTTCATCAATAGCTTGAAAATCAGTATCAGTAACGTGCAGTTGGCAGAAAATAAATTAAAAAAAAAACAAAGAAAGATAAAAACAAAACAAAAACATAAATTGCACGCGTCAGATTATAAAAATTACTTGATTATTTAAATAATTAATAACGACAAAGAAATTGTACCAATCGAATAAGAAGGCTCAAATAACAATTTACGTCAAGTTTGGTACAGTTCTGACTGCATAATCAAAAGTAATTGTTTAACAAACTTTAATAACAAATGGGCCCACTATTCATGTGCCCATGCTGACGATAACTTAATCGAGTCCGTTTGCGACAATTGTGCCGATAAAAATTAGCTTAGTTAAACAAGCAATAAAAATTAAACATTGCCACCGTTAAATTATAGTATCGTAAGTAGAGTGTGACCCAAATATCGTGTAACATTCAATAAAACCTGTTTTCACTCTTTTATTACCCCTCGTTTTTTACCCCTGCATTTCTTTCGCCTCTGCATCGAATTATTCCACTGTCCCATTTTGCCCCGATCCCGTTTTGCCCCAACCGCCTCTTTCTGAGGAGCCTGATTTTCTCCGGCCCATTTTGCCCCAGTCCCGTTTTGCCCCAATGACGTATTTTCCAGCAGTGTTGATTTTCACTATTCCATTTTGCCCCAAACCCGTTTTGCCCCGGTCCCATTTTGCCCCGGTCCCATTATGCCCCGCTATACCATTTTGCCCCGGTCTCCCCTACACACACATGTCGTAAAAGAAAAGTGCGTATGTAGATAAATGTTAATGTATGAGCCTGGATGGATTCTTCGAGTTTCGCGTATCTTGTAAAATGCCAGAGTTTCGTGGACGAGACGAGTATATGCTCCGCATTTTTATGCTCTGAAAATGGAAATTCTGCTGCTCGATTCGCGAGAGTTGTTTTCTGTTTGTTAAAAAAAAGTCTTATTACTCAATCAAACGGCACTTTCCGAGTTGCGCGTTTCGGATTTTGTTCCGGAGTTACTAACTCTGCATATTATACAAATATATATATATATATATATATATATATATATATATATATATATATATTATACACACACATACATACATATACATATATATTTTAATTTAATAAAACATTTAATTTTTAATAAGATATTCATATATTAAATATATTCAATAATAAATACGAATAACTTAAAATGTATAAAATATGTACGGGAACATGTTTTTTAAAATATTAAGACATAGGCGATATTCAAACGAATCCAACGACCTATGATATCATGACCTTGAAATGATTTTTCACCAAAATACACGTGTAAGAACGGGAAATCGTGATGGTATTGACAATAAGAATATCCGAATAATGTAATTGAATTTTTTGTGCAGAAAATTTATTGTGACAAATGTTCGAAGTGATGGCCATTAACCTCGACATATTTTTGAAGACGTCGGATGAATTATTTTCTTGACCTTCGAATAGTTTCTGGTGTGATAGCGGCGCAGGTTATCCAGCAGATACAATAATGTCAATAGTCGGAGATGTTTCTGATGTTAGTAAATACTGGCATTGTAACGTAGTAAAACTGTAGTAAAGTGAAGAATGTTTACCATCTACCAATATTAGAATTAGTAGACAAGTGTGTCCATCCAAAGTAACATGTGATAACCGCATCGAAAATGGTATTGTACAGCCAAGCAGAGAAAGTGGAAATGATTCTGATTCATGGTAAGACCGACAGAAACTATGTGCAACCGCAGGATCTTTATGCACATCGTTATCCTGACAGAAATCATCCTTTCCATCGATGTTTCGATCGAATTATTTATTTATTCCGTGAAACGGGCAGTGTCAATCCACTCAAAAGAAAATGTCGCAAGACTTAAACAAACGAAGAAGCAGAGCATTGCCGTTCTGGCTGCAGTAGTTCATGATCCGCAATTAAGTAGTCGGCAAATTGAGCGCTATTCCGGAATTTCCAAGGAGAGTGTTTTAAGAATATTAAGACGTCATAAATTTCATCCGCACTCTATTTCCTTGCATCAAGAACTTCATGGTGCCGATTTTTTAAATAGGGTTCAGTTCTGTGAATAGGCTCTGCGCCAGTTACAAGTGTATCCGAATTGTTTCGACGACGCTTTGTTTACTGACAAATCAACTTTTACTAACCATGGAAAGTTGATAACGTGCACTATTGAAACGTGTCAATCGAAAATCCGAAGTGCCTCCGACAAATTGTGCACCAGCGTTCTTGGAGTGTTTATGTGTGGTGTGGCATTATTGAAGACCGGATTATTGAACCACTTTTCATAGACTACAATTTGAATGAACGGAAATACGTCGATTTTTTAACAACACTTTGGAACAATTCCTACAAGATGTCCCGTTAGCACAGCGATGTCGAATGTGCTATCAACATGATGGCGTCCAGCTCATTGGGCAGTTATAGCTCGCGAAGTGTTAAACCGAAAATTTCCCGGATGCTGAATTGGGAGAGGTGAAGTAATCCCTTGGCCCGCTCGGTCGACGGATTTAACGCCACTTGATTTCTTCCTATGGGGAGCTATAAAGGATCGTGTTTACCATGATGTTCCGACGACGTCGGCGAACATGCAAGAGCGAATTACAAGAGCCTGCGTCGCTATCACACCAGAAACTATTGAAAGGTTAAGAGAATCATTCATCCGACGTCTTTAAAAATGTGTCGAGGTTAATGGCCATTACTTCGAACATTTGTTACAATAAATTTTCCCATTGAAATCAATCAAATTACCTCCTGACATTTTTTTCGTCACTCTAATAATATAATACCAGGTGTGTAAGTATGAAACCGGAATTTTTGTACAGAAAAAACACGTTTATTGTAATGATATGATACAAAGTAACTTATTCAAAGTATTGGCCGTCGCTATCTATACATTTTTCCCATCTTTCTGGCAATTTGTGGATTCCGCGCCAAAAGAACTGTTGCTCTTTTGAGGCAAACCAGTCATCGAGCCATTTTCGTACATCTTCGTAAGAAGTAAAGCGCTGCTCAGCAAGTGCGTGTCCCATCGATGCAAACAAGTAGTAATCGGATGGGGCAAGGTCCGGTGAGTAAGACGCGTGCTGAAGAATCTCCCAACGGAACGACTCTATCGTTTCCTGGACCTGTTTTGCTTTGTGTGCTGGTGCATTGTCATGCAGCAAAATCACCTTGTGTTGTCTTTGTTGGTATTCTGGTCGTTTTTCACGCAAAACTCGATCCAAATCGGTCATTTGTTGTCGGTAGCGTTGAGTATTGACAGTTTCCCCAGGTTTCAGCAGCTCGTACTAGATTACGCCCTTCTGATCCCACCAAACACACAGCATTGTCTTTCGTCCGTAGCGGTTTGGTCTTGCCGTCGATGTTGATGGTTCACCCGGAGTAACCCATGACTTTTTGCGCTTAGGATTCTCGAAATATATTCACTTTTCATCGCCAGTCACAATTCGATGGAGAAATGACTTTCTTTTGAACCTGGCGAGCAGCATTTCGCATGATGTTTTGCGGTTTTCCTGCTGTCTTTCGTTGAGTTCATGTGGAACCCATTTCCCCACCTTTTGTATCTTTCCCATGGCTTTCAACCGAAGGGAGATGGCTTCTCGGGTCACCTTTAACTGATCCGCCAGTTGTTGTTGTGTTTGAGCGTCGTCTTCGTCCAACAAGGCTTGCAAGTCAGCGTCTTCAAACTTTTTCGGTGGTCTTCCACGTTCTTCGTTCCTCACGTCAAAATCGCCACTTTTGAACCGTTTGAACCACTCGAAACACTGTGTTTTACCGAGAGCATGCTCACCAAACGCCTCCACAAGCATTCGATGCGATTCGGCTGCGGTTTTCTTCAGATGAAAACAGAAAAGTAGTGCTGTCCGCAAATCGTAATTTGTTGGCACAAAACTCGACATGTTTATCTCTAATAAACTAATGCTACTGAATGAAACTCGTGTTATTGTGAGTTGGAAATCTTTGTCGGATATCAATACAATAACAAGACACCGCTGACGTGATGTGTCGGTAACTGCATCGACATCTAGCGCCACCTATGGGCAAATTCCGGTTTCATACTTACACACCTGGTAAAAAGTTAATATAATATAATAGCGTTAATATAAAAATATATTAACGATATTATGTTGAAAATACCGTAATGTATTATATAAAAATAATAGAAGCAACAACAATAATAATAATAGTGGCTCCATTTTTGTTCACAAGCCTTTTTGCAAAAGTTAGCTGGTCGAGGTCGAAAAAGACAAAAGAATCGTCGCAAGCTCGAAAAAATTGTACCCAAGCCGTGCCCGCAATAATCACGCACGGTCCAATGAGTCTAGCTCGCTGGACCCTGCTTTCTTCTCAATCTCTTTCTGTCTCTCTCTCTCTCTCTCAATCTCCCCTCTCTCTCTTTCTTCCTTTCCTTCGTGCCACAAAAATTTTAATTAATTTAGGACGTATGTTATGAGAATGTACCTCGCTCAGGCTTGGGACTCGAAAAAACAGGTCGATTTTCAACATTTCCCATGACAGTATTGGGACGAGGAGGTCGGGATTTTACATAGCCTTGTCAAGTTTGACGTTTTTTTTGTTGCAAAATATTGATAGCAATGAAGTTCTTATTATATAAAAAATGTGCCGCCGTTGCTGCATTGCCAATCCGTCTATGTGCGTCTGGCAATTAAGCTCATCTGAGATCGAAAATGAAAAAATGTACTTTTAGTATAATAATAAAATTTTCCCGTGAGCGGAATCTTTTCGGAAATTTTGAACATTACGATAATGCTGAGCTGCAGAAAAAAGTTCATTTGTTATTAACAAATGGATAAAGGTATGAAAAAATCATCCGGTCATTCGGTAGAAAATGTTATAAACTACGCTCCGTCCGAATGTTTAAGTGAATCGAACGAATACATTTTGACATATGACTTGCACCGTTTTATGAGACAAAAAAGTGTTCAAGAAAAACGCAGAAGAAAAAACACCCAATACTTCACAAAGATCGTCATAACTCGGTCACTTTTCGGGATTTTTAGAAAATTCCTGTTGCAAATTAAAGTTGATACCCTAGGCTATAGAATAGGCCAATTCCGAGATCGTGCAGACTTGATATCTTTGCGAAGAGTTTTCATTATTTCACAAAGTAGTCACGGACAACAAATTGGTGATTTGTTTACCATTCAACATTTTACCCTAATGTGTGTGTGTACGTGTGTATATATGTGTATATATATATATATATATATATATACATAAATAAAAAATGAATAGAACCCCCGTAGTTCCAATAGCCCTCGAAACTAGGTACGAAAATAATTTTAAAAAACGATCTGCTGATCAAGGACGAGAAGAAAAACGAAATGTCAATCGATTGCCTGCTCCATCCCGCATGAAGACATATCTAGCTGCCTGAGGAATGAAGTAACGAAATGACAAAGTACCGGTTGCAGCACAAACCTTTGTAAAGTATCTCTTTCTCTCCCTCTCTCCCGCGCTCGTTCTCTCTCTCTCTCTCTCTCTCTCTCTCTCTCTCTCTCTCTCTCTCTCTCTCTCTCTCTCTCTCTCTCTCTCTCTCTCGTAATTATGCGGCTACGATGAATGCCTGATCGAGTCAGTCTAACCTGTTGGGACCCTCGTTGTTGCAGGCACACACGCCGCTTCTCGCTGCGGATACGAGACATGTGAGTAGCAAAAAGCAACCCCTAGAGAATCCATATATAGATCTATGTAAAGATCCGGAAAGGAAAAAAATAAAATAAAAAGAGATAACAAAATAACAGATTAAATTGAATGCTTCTACATTTCTGATAATTTCATTGAGGTGCACTATTTTTACGTAGGCCGTAGTTTTGAGTGGGGAGCCGCATCGATTGGTGCGTTGGCGAAATTCCAGTTGGAAAAGAAAGTTGAGCTCCGTACGTTCTTTGCGCGTTTGCACGACAAAATTTCGACCTCACGGAGTCGAAAAATTCCCTGGACCAACAAAATCGTTCATTCAGAGGTGGCCAACGAAATGATTAAAATGCAATAACATTTTGTATAAATTCCTTATTTTCATTATTATGGAAAATTACATATTGTAAATTAAGCTTGTAGATCGTTACATAAGAATCGAAAAAAAAGTTCATCTTTTGATGGCTTAAATCTACCAAAAGAAATTTAGGAAATGAAAAAAAAAATTTTTTTTTTGCATTCCAACGAGGCAAACTTCAACGTCATAAAATATTCGATTTTTCCGAGGATTCGTTGATTCGATCAAACGAAAAATTCTTGAACCAACCTAATATCCCAATTTTTCTATGAATAAATTCGGTCAGCCCAAGTTGTTTTTGACTTTTAGTGCAGATAATGTCCCTCTAAAGCCTCGATAACTATTGTCGAAAAGAACTCATTTCTTAATCATTGACAGTTTCGAAGATATCCCAGTGGGTCGTAATGAATGCGTCCGTTCGTCTCCATATCTATATACCTACCCGTACAGAAATTGTTGCAGGTATCCAATTGGACTGCCATACTTGTTACCATGCTTCGTGATGGGGATCGGATGGGTCGTTGCATTGGATCCA
>OX101783.1:1127680-1152680 GCA_944452715.1 Ophion slaviceki | reverse complement strand
TTGCTTCCGAGATACACGGGTCACCTTTGTTTTTTTCAAATGGAACGCTGTGTTTTTGTGCCTACCATCTGATAACGGCTGTTGAGACGAATACAATGACCTGCGACACAAGGTCATTCAATGTCATCGGAGTCGATTTCGTTTGCATAAGGTGTTCGAAGTACTAACAAGGAAAAGTTGCGAGGTCGATGTCTCCGATTTGGATGAAATTTGGCACGCTTGTAGAATGGGTAAAAATAGGCGACACGTATTTTTTTATATCTGCGGAACCCGATTTTTAAGGGGTGAAACGCACCTTCGAAAATAGGGGTACTTTTCGATATTCGTCGATAACATTATCGTTCTCATCTCCAATGTATAGTACACGAAAAAATAAACATTGTTGCAATTCGATTTATTTTCATATCAGATGTTAGACAAAAAAACAGCGTTCCATTCGAAAAAAAACAAAGGTGACCTTCGTATCTTGGAAGCATCTCCACCTACAAAAAAATCCTCATCACCATCCGATGACGCCTTCCGGAAGATGCAAGTTCCGTTGGAGATTTTTTTTTCCGGCACCCATAATTTCGAAGATATAAAAGAGGCTAATAGGTTCTGGACCACCCGGTGTATATACGTGTGTGTGCAATAAATATGCACGCGGTTTTTGCCTGCATCGTTATAGTCGTTTCCCAATGCGGCCATAACCTGTACACTTCCGTACGTTTAATTTTACAACACGAAGCCCGCGCGTACTGCATACGCGGAATTTTGCTTACATGAAAAAGCGGTAAAAAGCCGCTTCGGTGTGGGTGTACCGGAAGTTGAGCGTAAAAAGTGAAGGGCCAACGCAGGCGCAGTGATCTCAGTTGCGTCGCGGTTTATTAAAATTTCTCAATACCCTTTGTTCGCGTTTGCACGTCCGTTTCGCGCAAACCGTTATTTTTTCGACCTTTTTTTTTGCCTAGAGCAGCGACATTAAAGCGAAAAAAAAAGTTGTTTGCAGGACGAAACGAAGGGGGACTGCGTTGGCCTCGCGTTCTTCTGCTAGCTGCGAGGCTCGCAGCGCGGAAACGCTGTGCAGAAGTAACTCAGTATGTGGGCGCTGCAACCCGGTCGTCCATCGTGGCAACCGAGGGTGGGTTTGCTCGTCCAGCACTGCGGTTAAATCCACTTGTCCGCAGGTCTGAATGAATGTTTTTTTTCTTCATCGTTTTTATTTTTATTTTTTTTTCACCGGCTACGAGCTGGCCCGCCGTCGCATACGACAGTGAAAATGCTTTTCTCCATTTCTTATTGTACCATCTTTCCGTGGTATATATATATATATATGTGTGTGTGTGTGTGTGTGTGTGTGTGTGTGTGTGTGTGTGTGTGTGTGTGTTCGTGTGCGTGTGCGTGTGCGTGTGCGTGTGCGTGTGCGTGTGCGTGTGCGTGCGTGTGTGTGTGTGTGTGTGTGTGTGTGTGCGTGTGTGTGTGTGTGTGTGTGTGTGTGTGTGTGTGTGTGTGTGTGTGTGTGTGTGTAAACATATATACAGGGTGGACCATTTAACGTGAGCGCCCCAAATATCTCCGTTGCCGTTAGAATGACGAAAAAAATGTCAGGAGGTAATTTGATTGATTTCGAAGGACTGATACAGTGGTGGGATAATCATTTTTGTCAAGGTCATAGTTTTTGTATTCTCAAGGTCATCAATGGTTTTTCAAATGGGAACATGTTTTTTTTATTAATACGTTGGAGCTGATATTCAGACGAATCCAACGACCTATGATATCATGACCTTGAAATGATTTTTCACCGAAATACACGTGTGAAAACGGGGAATCGTGATGGTATTGACAATAACAATATCCGAATAATGTAATTGAATTTTTTGTGCATAAAATTTATTGTAAGAAATGTTCGAAGTGATGGCCTCGACACATTTTTCAGGACGCCGGGTGAATGTTTCCCTTGACCTTCGAATAGTTTCTGGTGTGATAGCGGCGGAGGTTATCCAGCAAATACAATAATGTCAATAGTCGGAGATGTCCCTGATGTTTATAAATACTGGCATCGTAACGTAGTAAAACTGTAGTAGAGCGAAGAATGTTTACCATCAACCAATATTAGAATCAATAGACAAGTGTGTCCATTGAAAGTAACATGTGATAACCGTATTGAAAATGGAATTGTACAGTCAAGCAGAGCAAGTGGAAATGATTCCGATTTATGGTGAGACCGGCAGAAACTCTGTGCAAGCACAGGAACGTTGAGCACAGGAACGTTGAGCACATCGTCATCCTGACAGAAATCATTCTTCCCGGCGATGTTTCGATCGAATTATTCATTTATTCTATTAGGGTATTAGTACTATTAGGGTATCTGTGGGCGTATAGGGGATGTCATTGCGAGCGACACGTTTTTCGTTGTTGTAATGTTGTGCAACAAAAATTGGCCGAGATATTTGCGTTCACAGTCCAATTAACTAAATAATGGCATGGTGTTAAAATTTGCATCGTGGGAATGCGACCATTTTTTTATAATTCCATTTCCTCACTTCATTATTGTACAAAATTGTTTTTCTGCATATTTAGATTGCACATTTCCAAATGAAAATCCTAAAAAATGTTTTAGTGATTTTTGTAGCTCAAATCTGACCAAAAAAAGATATGAGAAGGAAAAATTCATTGCATTCCAACGATGCAAACTTACATTTCATAGAATGGCACGGTAGCTGTTTACGTGCGGAACCTATAAGTCGGATCAAGCGCGGCTTCGATTCCACCACAAGACAAACGAATTTTTTTTGTTCTTAAGACTTGTTTTTTTTTTCGCTAAAAATAATAAACACGGAGACCCGCTTTACAAATTGTTAATACGATTCAATAAGTTTCGGCTATTATTCAATCCTTAAAGGGAAGAATATTCGCGTTGTTTACTGAGCGTCGGACGCAGCACGCGAATACCTCAGCCAATTTTTGTCACACGGCGCCGCGGCATTAGAAAAAAAGCGTTTTGCTCACAAGGGGACAGTACGGCAGTCGGATTTTTGTAATTTTTCGTACTCATGGTACGGGAAGTTCAGAGCTCGAATATTAATATCCCAAAGCAGTTCGACGCCATATTCAGAAATTTTCGAGGAAATTGACTTTGAAGTTTTCGAGCGCACTCTTATTCCACAAAGATGCAACGATATTCGAACCGGGCTCGTGGCGTATCCGGTAGCGCTCGAGACTAGTAATCGCGGGGTCGCTGGTTCGAGTCTCACTTCGAATTTTTTTTTTGTTTTTTTTTTTTTTTTCATTTTTTTTTAATTCGCATACCTCCGTCATTTAAATATCCCGATAAATTTTTGTTGTATATAATCACATATTATTATATATAATTAATATAATATATCTATATATGTTTATATATGGACAAAATCCATATATAGTTATTTATGTACAAAATTCATTATAGTTGTACATAATTATATATTTTCTCATATATGATCTATATTATTTATATATAACAATAGGTGATTATTGATAAAAAAATAAATAAATAATCTCGGGATAAAAATCATAAAATCTATGCTAATTCACATATATGTAATTATAATTGTCAATGATAAATGCAAGTCTTATTTTTGATTATCTCTTGCTTGAAATTGCGAATAGGCGACGTAAAAATATCCAGTAATAATATTTACATAAACTCTCTTGTAGATTAATAGGAATATAAATAGAAGAATAAATGTTGAAATATGTGAGTTATATTCACATATTTCAACATTTATTCTTCTATTTATATTCCTATTAATCTACAAGAGAGTTTATGTAAATATTATTACTGGATATTTTTACGTCGCCTATTCGCAATTTCAAGCAAGAGATAATCAAAAATAAGACTTGCATTTATCATTGACAATTATAATTACATATATGTGAATTAGCATAGATTTTATGATTTTTATCCCGGGATTATTTATTTATTTTTTTATAAATAATCACCTATTGTTATATATAAATAATATATGATCATATATGAGAAAATATATAATTATGTATAACTATAATGAATTTTGTACATAAATAACTATATATGGATTTTGTCCATATATAAACATATATAGATATATTATATTAATTATATATAATATGTGATTATATACAACAAAAATTTGTCGGGATATTTAAATGACGGAGGTATGCGAATTAAAAAAAAATGGAAAAAAAAAAAAAAAAATTCGAAGTGAGACTCGAACCAGCGACCCGCGATTACTAGACTCGAGCGCTACCGGGTACGCCACGAGCCCGATTCGAATATCGTTGCATCTTTGTGGGATAAGAGTGCGCTCGAAAACTTCAAAGTCAATTTTCTCCAAAATTTCTGAATATGGCGTCGAACTGCTTTGGGATATTAATATTCGAACTCTGAACTTCACGTACCATGAGTACGAAAAATTACAAAAATCCGACTGCCGTACTGTCCCCTTGTCAGTTCTATATACCTATATAAGTGATCGCGCTCTCCTCTTTGTGCGGATATACCTCCATAAAGCTAGCAGAGCAAACTCCCGAAAATGGATTTAATTGATATCAAAATTTTGTGCTTTTTATGTGCTAATTTTGTGCTCCATTAAAAATTCTTGTGCTCTTACCATTTAGCGGGAAATTAGAAATCAAAAGTGCTCTGCTGGCTTGCCATCAAGCTAGCAGAGCACTTAATGATATTTGGCTTATCTAAGAATGAAACTACGTGATATTTATGTGCTTTTTATGTGCTTTGCGAATATCGAACAGCCAAACCCCTATTTTTTCGCCCGATATACACCCTCAAAAAACCCCCAAATAAGAGAATTTACCATTTTTGGATATACTGACATGAAAATACATAATATTTATGTGCTTTTTATGTGCTCTACGAATATTCAAGAGCCAAACCGCTAAAACGCAAATTTCTCCCAAAACCACCCCCACAAGACCCAAATTACCCGCCAATACGAGTAATGGTTGTTTTTTCGATATCGCAAAATCAAAGTAGTCCACATTTATGTGCTTTTTATGTGCTCTATGAATATCCGAGAGCCAAACCGCTAAAACGCAAATTTCTCCCAAAACCACCCCTACAAGACCCAAGCTACCCGCAAATACGAGTATTGGCTATTTTTTCGATATCGCAAAATCAAAGTAGTCCACATTTATGTGCTTTTATGTGCTAATTTTGTGCTCCATTAAAAATTTTTGTGCTCTTACCGTTTAGTGGGTAATTGGAAATCAAAAGTGCTCTGTTGGCTTACCATCAAGCTAGCAGAGCACTTAATGATATTTGGCATATCTAAGAATGAAACTACGTGATATTTATGTGCTTTGCGAATATCGAATAGCCAAACGCCTATTATTTTTTCGCCCAATATAGACCCTCAAAAAAACCCCAAATAAGAGCATTTACCATTTTGTCGATATACTGAAATGAAAATACATCATATTTATGTGCTTTTTATGTGCTCTACGAATATTCAAGAGCCACACCGCTAAAACGCAAATTTCTCCCAAAACCACCTCCACAAGACCGAAATTACCCGCCAATATAAGTAATGGTTATTTTTTCGATATCGCCAAATCAAAGTAGTCCACATTTAGTAAATATAGTCCACATTTAGTATTACATTTAGTAAATATGGACTACTTTGATTTGGCGATATCGAAAAAATAACCATTACTCATATTATTGGCGGGTAATTTCGGTCTTGTGGGGGTGGTTTTGGGAGAAATTTGCGTTTTAGCGGTGTGGCTCTTGAATATTCGTAGAGCACATAAAAAGCACATAAATATGATGTATTTTCATTTCAGTATATCCACAAAATGGTAAATGCTCTTATTTGGGGGTTTTTTGAGGGTCTATATCGCGCGAAAAAAAATAGGCGTTTGGCTGTTCGATATTCGCAAAGCACATAAAAAGCACATAAATATCACGTAGTTTCATTCTTAGATATGCCAAATATCATTAAGTGCTCTGCTAGCTTGATGGTAAGCCAACAGAGCACTTTTGATTTCTAATTACCCACTAAACGGTAAGAGCACAAAAATTTTTAATATAGCACAAAATTAGCACATAAAAGCACATAAATGTGGACTGGTTTCATTTTGCGATATCGCAAAAATAACCAATACTCGTATTTGCGGGTAGCTTGGGTCTTGTAGGGGTGGTTTTGGGAGAAATTTGCGTTTTAGCGGTTTGGCTCTTGGATATTCATAGAGCATATAAAAAGCACATACATGTGGACTACTTTGATTTTGCGATATCGAAAAAATAACCATTACTCGTATTGGCGGGTAGCTTGGGTCTTGTAGGGGTGGTTTTGGGAGAAATTTGCGTTTTAGCGGTTGGGCTCTGGCATATTCGTAGAGCACATAAAAAGCACATTATCGTGGACTACTTTCATTTAACGATATCGAAAAAATAGCCAATACTCGTATTTGCGCGTAGCTTGGGTCTCGTAGGGGTGGTTTTCGGAGAAATTTTCGTTTTAGAGGTTTGGCTCTTAGATACTCGTAGAGCACATAAAAAGCACATAAATGTGGACTACTTTGATCTAGCGATATCGAAAAAATTACCAATACTCGTCTTGGCGGGTAGTTTGGGTCTTGTAGGGGTGGTTTTGGGAGAAATTTGCGTTTTAGCGGTTTGGCTCTTGGATATTCATAGAGCACATAAAAAGCACATAAATATTATGTATTTTCATGTCAGTATATCCAAAAAATGGTAAATTCTCTTATTTGGGGGTTTTTTGAGGGTTTATATCGGGCGAAAAAAAATAGGGGTTTGGCTGTTCGATATTCGCAAAGCACATAAAAAGCACATAAATATCACATAGTTTCATTCTTAGATAAGCCAAATATCATTAAGTGCTCTGCTAGCTTGATGGCAAGCCAGCAGAGCACTTTTCATTTCTAATTTCCCGCTAAACGGTAAGAGCACAAACATTTTAAATGGAGCACAAAATTAGCACATAAAAAGCACAAAATGTTGATATCAATTAAATCCATTTTCGGGAGTTTGCTGTGCTAGCTTTATGGAGGTTGCGGATATTCGTCTAGCTAATGTGATAGCCTCTCATAGCTTACGTTACCATCTTACGCTTACTTTACTTGCCATCAGAACGGGGCCGGTCACCAAGGCTAACTAAGTAGGAGTCTCGCTGCTCGACTAGCGTTTGCTTTTTGTTTCTCTTGCCCGCGGTAATCTTGCATGGTGCTTCGCTGAAATTTTCCGCCATGGATGGAACGTATAATTTGTACAAATTGTCTTTCATACTAATCGACCATGCTGAGGCGAGGTGAAATTCAAATGGCAAAATTTAAACACTATTCAAAAACCAGTATTCCACGCACCCCACGATTCCACACACACACCCGAGATGCTTTGCGCCTACAGCAGTATTCCACGATTCCGCAGGCACATCCGAGGTGTCCCGCGCCCACCCCAGTATTACACGCACCCCACCATTCCACACGCACACCCGAGATGCCCCGCGCTCATACCACTATCCTACGCACCCCACGGTTCTATTATGCCTCGGGTGTGCGTGTGAAATCCGGAGGTGCGTGGACCCTTGGGGTAGACCCAGAAACGTGGGTTGGGTTTCCCCACACTCCCTTTTTCGTTTCAACTTTTTTGGGGTGTTCAATCTTTTTCGTGGTTCTTTTTTGAATTTTTAATTTTATTTCGGTTTTCTTGTACTTAATTTTTTTTTTGGGTTTTGAAGATATTTTGAACTTTTTGGGTGGTTATAATTTTTTTGCGTTCTAAAAATGGGTTTAATTTTTACCTTTTTTATGGTTTATTTTTTTGGTGGATTCCGGATAGTTTTTTTTTTATTTTTCGGCTTATTTTTTTACTGTCCATGCACTTCGTATTTCCATTCCCTAATTTGTTCCGATGGCTGCTCTGTGGAAGCCTTAAAACACTTCACTTATCTTGATAAGCGCACTTTATGTCCTTCAATAGCTCTGAAAATGGATCTTCCTGCGAATGTTTTACATTCCATTTTCGTAGACGAAGAACCCAAACGGAGCAGAGAGCGCGATCACATATATAGGTATAGTCAGAACTGAGCCTCTTTGGTATAGATATAGCAGGAACGCAGTAAAGTAAATAACTCTCAAAATTCGATATCTGGAAGACTATTGCTAGTCGCCAAAAATCCTTGTAGGGTTTCTCTTAGAATATTTGAAGGAAGGTTTGTGCAAAATATCAGCTCGATCAGTAGAGGGAGCTTTTCGGAACCTTATACCTGGGCTACTATGATGACGGTCCTTGAAGTGCAGGATCTTCAAAAAAACTTTGATATATACATACACTCGTATATGTGCATACAGATATGTAAATGCGTTGACAAGTTTTCCAATTTGCCCGAGCGAAGGTCCCTTGCTGCTGAGCGTTTGCATCGCTCAGCTTCATTCTCTACCTGATACAAGAAATTTCTATGCAAAACGTCCGCCGGGATTGAACGGAAATTGGGATGGATATGTCCCATATCATGGGAGTATCATATCGCGGACGCTTCGCGTTGCTAGCGTCTATTATATATATATATATATATATATATTAAAGTACGTCCGCCTGGGGCTTTTCTACTGCTCCCCACGTCCTTGCACATTTTCGGTGCTCATACCACTCGCTCGGCGGGTCTCTCTCATATTTATCGGCTACATTTGGGCGTTTATGGCGTTCACAGTTAATATATATATATATATATATATATATATATATATATATATATATATATAATATATTGTATACAAGCATGTATAGTTTTACGTGTGAAAAAATGTATCCTTCCTTGTTGTTTGTTTTGCTCAAGTAACATAGTCTACAGTTGGGACCTAACTCGTGTTTAGCGCCCAGTCGTATGAAGCCCCGGCATAACGTATAAAACGAAGTAATGTACGCTGGACCATAATAGTATGGTGGGGTACAATTTTACATATATTGCGACAATATATAATCCGCTGCTACAGAATTTAGTTAATGTTATCAACTAAATTATGACACACTGTGTCTGAAACACTGTTCAAAAAGTTTATTTAATTTAACTAGGATCTACTTGAGTGAAACAGTTTTTTCGTTGCCTCACGGCTTACTACGATTCTATTTGTTTCAAATACATTTTTTCATTTGTTCCAAGCATTCTTCGATGGTGACAATTCAATAAATACGTATTTGATCAAAATAAATTGTTTATTTGAATGTATAAGAGATATATTTGAAGTGAAAATAGCTTTATTTGCATGCGACAAATGCCCCAATTGGATTGATATCCAATTGGATTGCCATACTTGTACTCACTTCCTGATAGAGAATCAATGGGTTATCGCATCGGATACCTATACGAAAACGTCACACTCTTACATTGGATTCTAATCGGAATTCCCTATTGGAATCCAATGTACGAACCCACTTTGAATTCTAAAGGATTCCTACATTATCGAACAGAACCCGATACGACTTTTTGTGGAACCCATCCCATTATTTGCCTTGAATTTTCTAAACAAAATATATAGATATACAAAATGGGTAGACCTTAAAAAAGCAAAAATATCTCAAATAAATTTAAAAAAATTAATCGCGTTTTCAAAACGGACTAAAAAGTATAAAATAATTTCTCCTAGCCATATACAGATGTCCAAATCAATAAAGATTCTTAACCCCATACAGATTGTCATGGAAATTTGTGATTGTGAATTTTTAATAGCTATGAAAATACTTGTAAGATTTAAACCGAAAAACGTGGATGCGCATGCAATAGATAATTGATGCATGAATAGTTCACCTAAGGCACTAACAATTTTATTGCACTGCAAATGATATGAACTGTTGTGTGAGTTTTTTCAACGACAGCTACTGCCTGCACTCGTTACTATTCCTTACTATCACGTTTTTTGTTTTTAATCTTCCAAGTATTTTTATAGCCATTAAAAATTCACAATCACACATTTTCAGAACAATCTGTATAGGGTTAGGAAACTGTATTCGGTTATAAATCGGTATGGGGCTAGGAGATATTATTTTATACTGTTTAGTCCGTTTTAAAAACGTCGTTTAAACATTTTTTTTATTTATATAAATTTATTTTCTGCTTTTTAGTCTTTTGTGTGTGAAATTTTGCTTCTCCTTTTCTAGGGGTCGCTTGCTTTGGGGGGCTGTCTCCTTGACCATCGTAGAAATTGTCACTAATGCACTATTCACTATTAATATTTTTCTTTCATTAAACTACATTTTGTGTTTTTATTTTTGCACAATTTTTTTCTCTCTTTGTGGCAGACTTTCCTGTCTGTTTATTCGTCTGTCATCCAGATCTGAGCTATGTTCAAAGTTTCAAATCTCTAGCTTAGCCGGAGGTTAGTTTAACATCGATTGCAAAATTTGTACCAAACAGACAAACAGACATACAAGAAAGCGAGTTAATAAAAACGTGGTAAAAAGTATAATCTACTTCAAAAAGTATATCTTAAAAATCGATTTCAATCGCATCACCGAAGTCCATTGTAATTATCTTTTGTTATTTATTTTACCGCACTTTGATATAATATCACGACACGCGTACGCTTTCACGAAGCGTACGGGTTATGTTTTCATACACGGAGTTTCTTTCTCGTGACGTTACACATACTTTCGATTTGAAGGTGGTAAGAATTCTCAAACGGCGTTCATCAGGGAACAGTGCAGAATCCAATTGGATCCCAATGAGGACTCCCTATGTGCGATTTCCCTAACAAATCCCTATAGAGATGTGGGTACATCTTGGGACTCCCAACAAATTTCTGCACGGGGTGTCTTGAATTCAAATATATTGTTATTTCGAACGAATAAAAATTGTATTTGAATTGCTAGTATTTTGATTTGCAACCAGCAAATTTGCTATATTTTCCTATATGCAATACATAATTATATCCGTATTATTAACAATCATCAATGGTGAAGCATTATAAAAAAATATTTTGTACTACCACCCTTTCGGTACAAACGAGAGCATGTTTCTCATCACATTACTCCCACGTCATTCGGAATACACTTTGACGACCACGAGCGTCAATGCCCAAAATTCGTAGTGCGTCGGTAGGTTTCGCGGACGTGATTATATGCTCGCTAGGAGTACATATGGCTTGCAGGAGAAGCCTCGATCCCTGCGCCAGACTCCGGCCACAGACCGTACTACTGCGTGTATGAATTTGCTAGTTACTTTAGACGCTAAAAATGGCTATTTTCATAAACTTTTTTGATATGTTCATATTATAGATATAGATATAAATATTGTTACACTTAATAAATACACATTCGAAATACATTTTAAACATTTATTTATTTATTCAAGTCACTATTTATAGACAAAAATGGTAGTTAAAAAATGTCCTAAAAAATTGTAGGTCTGCGGTGTTGATGAAATCTCACTTTAGACGCTAAAAATGGCTATTTTCGTAATTTTTTTTGATAGATTCATATTATAGATATAGATATAAATGTTGTTACACTTAATAACGACACATTCGAAATACATTTTAAACATTTCTTCATTTACTCAAGTCACTATTTATAGACAAAAATGGTAGTAAAAAAATGTCCTAAAAAATTGTAGGTCTGCGCTGTTGATGAAATCTCGGAGATGGATGACTTGAAAGAAAAAAATTAAACGGTCTTAGATTCAGTATGTTAATGGCTATAGTGCATATGATACGATTTTTTATGTATGCAAAAATAACACAATAGCGGACATTTTTCGAAAAAAAAAAAAAAAAAAAAAAAAAAACAAAGAAAACGTGTTTTTTACCGTTTTTGGGGGAAAAAATAGTAAAGATCAATTTTTTTTTAATCATTGATATGCGCTATAGCTATAGTTGTAAAGAATATGTGGTGAAAATTTCATAAGGATCGGTTCAATAGTTTCGAAGATTTTATCAACAAGCCGTCGAAAAACGTTGTTTCGAGAAAAACGCGTTTAAAGTTTTGAACGAGCAGATGCACGTGTGCAGATAGTAAAGTCCACACAAAAATACAGTTGGACTCCTCCGATCTTCATAAAATTTTAGTATGCTGCTTTTGGATATGTATACTTTCGAAAAATGTAATTAAAAAAATCGATTTTTTGAAAATTATAAAGTAAGAAGATGTATTAACCCTTCGACTGCCCACTGGGTCGTTTTGACCCCATTTTATTCTTCGTGCAAGTACGTATTTTTCAACGCATCTCCCACTTTAAACGAATGTTTAAGCACAAAATAATTGTTTTTCTTCAAAAATAAATGTTGGGCCATAAAATACGGATCATTGACTACATGTCAAACGTCTCTAAAAAAATGCATATTTCCCGAAATACAACGATCTGAAAAATGTCTGGGGTCTGATCGACCCGAGATGCAGTCAGAGCTTCGTGGCGGAAGTCTACAGTCGAAGGGTTAATTCAAATAAAAATCTAAACAGACGCATTTAGTCTGTAGGGCTATTTTTTTCATCAAATAATACCAAATACCGAAATTCTTATACGCATACGAATTTGTTATTACTCAATGCTCTTAAATATGTATTGATTGTAATGAATAAATACATTTTAAAAAAACTCTGCGTAAGTAGAATCAAACTTTTTAAAATTCATTTCACCAAAATGTTAGCTAATTCAAATGAAAAAGGATCAACTGAAACGTTTAGTTGGTTTCACTAAATCTTTTAACAGTGCACAGAAAAAAATATGAATAATGCAGTAAGCGACGCGCAATTGGATCGTTTCATTGCCGTGTTGAAAATAAAATAAAATAAAAAACCACGAAAATTGGATACTCCGCCAATCGAGTTTTCCAGTGCGTGTTATCCAACAAGACCGAACGCTACCATTAATATTGTGTCGTTCCATAAATCAGCCTCTGCCATTATTTGTACGGCTGTTCGTGCCCCCGTTAAGCCCTTCATCATTTTCACCCTGGAAAATCCTCGTATTCTCTGTAACGAGGCGAAACCGGAGCTTCGAGATAGAAAGTATACCGGAAGTCAGGTTTGAGGAAGAAACGTAAAAAAAAACAAAGAAGAAATGCTCGCGTACGCGGTTTAATCCTCGACCCTTCTACAGCGTCGTAAATTTATTCCAATTCTAACACACACTCCTATATATATATAATAAATGTTATCGTGTATTTTGCGTGAGGACGCGTTGCACCCTTTAACTTTTCTTTCTCTCTCTCTCTCCCTCCCCCCTCTCTTGTTGACAAAAGGCTAAAAAGTCGCGTGAGCTTAGCGTTATCCCGCTCACGTTCGTCCACCCCTTTTTCTCACTCCATTTCTTTTTTCCCTTCAACCCGCGTGCACTCGCCTCCATTTTTTTCATTCTTTCACCCGTCGCCCCCCACCCCGTACCATACGACTTTCCAATATTCCGCCGAATAAATCCGTGGCCCTCTGATATTTCGAGTTAAACCTGCGCACTCGCCTTTGCGCTTTCGACGAGTGTCTTCTCTTTTTTTTGTTCGGAATAATTTTTTTTATGCAGACGAACCGCACGTGCCTCGCGCTCCAATTGACGGCCTGAAAAAAAAATTAGAATACGGTCGTTGTACGTGTCAGACTTGGAGCAACCGGAAATGGTGCTCACCAAAGTTACCCGCGCGATATTGTCTTTGTGGTTTTTAGAACGGAACGCGAATTTATGGTCCGCGGCGGGTCTTTAGTGCGAAAACGGAGACGTACGATGTTTTTTGTTCTTCTTTTCGTTTGGCAATTGACGAGTTGCGGCAATCTTGTGCCAATGGCGGTGGCGAAAAAAGATCGTCTGTTTTTATATTATGTGATCAAAATATGTGTTTGTTATATGAATATAAACAATAAATGTTATATATATATATATATATATATATATATACACCACCGGCGAAAAATTTCCGGACAAAAATTCAAAAAAGTTCCGGACCGATTTTTTATGTCATTTCGCCGATAGTCGACATAAATGAATTTAATAAAAGGCATTTAGAAGGGAATGAGTTCACCTTCATTCCGTTTGTGTTGAAAAACGTCTACTATTTTTTTTACGTCTATTACCTTTTTTCGAAAAAGACATTCTTTTGTTTTTTGTTCCTTTTCTGGTGGATCCCGTTTACAGACAAAAACATTTTTATGCATTTCCTTTACCGGAATCATAAAGGGGAAAGCTCAAACTTTAATATTGTTTTTTTTAAAGCTTCGTACAATTTTTTTACCAAAGATATTTTTATTAAAAAAGAAAGAGATAATTTGAAAAATAACGTGTAACGCGAAAACGACAAGGATTCAAGGAAAACCTCAAAATAGTAAAAAGTTGAATCGGTTTTCGTTGCGTTCGCGAGAATTTTTTTAGATTTTTTTTCGTAATTTTTTACTCTTCTCGGTAAAAATTCAGATGATTTAATTACCGTAACTAGAGAACTAAGGGGTTTGTAGTAAAATTTCAAGAGGGGGAAAAAATTGTATTTTTCTATTTTCAACGCAATAGAATTATTTCAAATTTTTTTCGACATTTTTTTCCCCGTTCAAATTTTATAGTTTTCTATTCACGTCAATCGATTCATTTTAACCGAATCTATTGCGTTGAAAATAGAAAAATACAATGTTTTCCTGTCTCAAAATTTTACCAGTCTAGTTATACGTAAAAACCCGCGAGGGCATACGTTGGAACTCAGGAATGAATTGAGACCTCAATAAATAAAACTAGAAAGAATACTATTTAAATGCTATTGATATTAAATAATATAGATGACAATAGGAATACACATGCATACATTTTTCAAATGTCAAATCGTATTTATTTATTTTTCCATTGCGTTTTCAAACAAGTTCGTCCCAACCCCGAACTCAAACAAACCCAAACGAAAACATCGACTACAGGAAATCGTACATTCCCATATTTTACAGGTAGAGATTTGGTCGCCCAATATGGCAAAAAAAATCCATTTGACGTCTCGTCCAAAAAAGCTGCCGGGTGAAGAAAATCCGCAAGCGCATGTGCTTCGCCTTGCATCGATCTTGTTCGCGTACCGCGAGACACAGTACAGAATGCATAAATTATGCGATTTACGTCACGAGGGCGGTGTGTGTGCTCTTGGCGCTCGAGGATGACCGAATCCTCTCTCTCTCTCTCTCTCTCTCTCTCTCTCTCTCTCTCTCTCTCTCTCTCTCTCTCTCTCTCTCTCTCACCCTCTCTCAGGGCAATACACTTGCCATACACCGCGCGCGAGGCAAACGCAAAAGTATCTTGAAATTCCCCAGAGCTTTTATTGCGACGGTGTACAACCACCGCGCTCGCTTCTTATTTACCCCCTATTCGAGGGCTGTATATACCGGGTCGTCCAGCAACTATTGGTACTTTCGATATCTCCGAAACAACGGGTGTCGGAAAAAAATGTGTCCAACGGTAGTCGCACTGTACAGGAGAGGTTATCGGATGGTGATGGCGGTTTTTTTTTTGTAACTGGAGTTGCTTCCAACATACAAAGGTCACTTTCGTTTTTTTCCAAGGTATTTTGGAAGCAACTAGACCTGAGAACAAATCCTCATCACGATCCGATGAACCCTCAGGTGCAGTGCAATCTCAGCTGGACGAATTTCTCTCCGACACCTATAGTTTCGATGATATCAAAGGTGCTAATGGCTAGCGGGCCACCCGGTATGCATACACTCCGAAATCTTCGCAATTTCGTCCCTCCCCTCTCGTTAATGAATATTTATGTCCCGTTCGCACGGGCTTCAGTCTTCCTAGTCTCTCCGGGCACGTCAGTGTACGCGAAGAAGGAAAACTCCTGCGATCGATGGGTACAACTGGCGGACAAGAGTTTTCCTTTCTTTTCCTTTTCCGCTATTCCCGGAATGGGCTCGAAAGCTCATCGAGGTACGATACGAAAAAAAGACGACTTTTACGCGACGCGACTGTTCCGCAATGGGGATTCAAGAGGCGAGGTTTGGACGCACCTATAACAAGCAAAGAAAAAACGTCGAGAAAAACGATCTTTGCATAAGACTCGCGGCTCACTCTCGACGGTTGTACCATCTTGAGGAATTCCTCTTTTATTTATTTTTACTTATTTTGTCCCTTTTATTCGCCCGGAAAATGCAACCTTATTTGCAATCAATTTTTGACCAGGCTCCAGTATTTCTCTTTTTCCCCTTCTTTTGTGTTTCAACGTTCGAGCGTCTCATTACCGCTGCCAGAAATGGGGAGAAATTATATTGAGACGCCACGGTTATTAGCAATTTAATTTCAACAGTTTTATGTATCCGATAAATAAAAGTAGAATAATTTTGATGCGGGTTTTCAGTTTAGAATACCATTTTTTCGTATTGCATTTTTTAATCATCCTAATTATCGCTGTAGTTATTATTAATTTATTTTTTATTCCTGAATATGCTTAAAATAATTCTTCAGGAGCTAATAGTAAAATCTATATTATTTATTTTCATCATTATTTCACTGTGAAACATATTATTGGAATTATATCATATCAATCATATCATATTTTTATATTAATGATTCTATAATTCTCATTTTCATTAAATGGCCCGTAAAATGATACTTTAGCTAATAATTATCCATTCAATCCTTCGTTCTGTTCCAAATAAACTTGTTTATTAAATACAATTTCATTACTTGACTTTGTTTAATTTTTAATAGAGAAATACAATGTACTTCTTTTAAAATATATTACCTTATTACGAAATACGTACACATTTTCTGCACTCCAACGCTCAAAACTTCGACATCCTCTTTTTTATATTTAAGATTCCCCTCGTCCTATTACTAATAAAATGGGAGGAGTAACTGCCTTATTATTATCAATTACAATTTTTTCAATTGTATCGAAAATTGATTTTAAATATGACAGATCGATTTTTTACCCATTTGATCAATTTACATTTGGACTACTTGTCAATAATTTTATATATTAATATGATTGGCATCACAGCCTATGCAATTCCCATTTATTTTATTCAGGCAATTAATCCGAATTGTATATTTTTCATTTTACTTTACTAACAGATTAATTAATTTTTGATTTGACTTTTGATAATTATTAATTTTTTTATCAACTGAAATATAATTCAATAAAATTCATTTTATTCTCAGTATAGAAATGAAATTTACTTCTTTTGGAATAAATTAATTGATTACAAAGTATGTACGTACAAAAATGCGCTGCACGCTAACGTTCGAAACTTCGACATCCTCCTTTTTGTTTGGTACTTACGATTCTGCTCGAATAAGAAACTGCGCGAGGCCTTCATCCAAATGCTTATGATTGAATGGAATAAATTGAGAAGGAAACTAGCTCGGAACGAATGCAAACGGCAACGGGAAGAAGCGAAAACGTGACATTGCCGGAATACAAAGCTGAGGAAATTATTCAGGAAATTTTGAAGAGGCTCCTGCTGCCAGCTTCCTGTGGTGTCCGTCTCCCCCCGCCAAAGCATTTTCCCGTATTTAAATGTGTATAAACAAAAGCTCGACGCGAATTAATATTCCGCACTTATATACCGCGCGCAGCTCGGCCGAGGAACAGACTCGAATTTTCTTCTCTCAAGTTTCGCATCTCTACACATATTGATGACATACTATGATAGACATGGAAGAAGGTGATTTGAAGCCATTCGATTTCGAGGACCGTGCCCTAAGTATCGATTTATCTCTACGTCCGCAACATTTGGAAACCCCCAATGTCCCCACAGTCACATTCAGATGAATGTCTAATAAATAAATATTCATATGAAGGTCGTTTTAAGGAGACTTTCAATTTCAAAATCGCCAATCCGCTGGAAGAATGTTGAGGGATGTCCTGAAATATATAATGAATATATGCACATGTACGACGGGTTCAAAATATAATTTTTTATTTACATAGATGTATATGGGATATTCCACGCCATTTCTAGCCCGTGACCCCGACCATTTGCGATTTTTCTGATTTTTGTTGTGAAATTCTACCGTATGAAAAGAATATCCACACAAATTGTTTAATTTTTATCTCTCCTCTTTTAGGAGTTATAATTTTCCAAAAATGTCGATTTCAGAAGTTTTAAAAACGTTTAAACGCTGATAACTCCTGAACTAAGTGAGATATCGCCAAATGGCATTATATTTTGTTTTTCATTCTGAAGCATACTTTCGTCGAAAATATGAACAAATTATCAATTATCAATGTCAATGTTTCTTTTTCTTCTAAAGGGAAAACTATTTTTTAAAGATAATTGCCTTTTTGAAATTTTTTCAACAAATTTCCTAGAATAGAGTGACCCATTCTATGATTTTTAAGACTAGTCTCATGGTGGGCTCATTTTTCCTTCTGTGTTTTTTCAAACTAATCATTTCTTTTTTAAACGATTTTTATCATTGTAATGTCCAATAATGCCATAAATTACTTTGTGATTTCCAATTCGGCTTCGACAGGCCAGAAACGGTTTATTTACAATTAGTGCTGAATTTAACGAAATTTTTTTTTTATTCGAAATAACTTTCTTCGTTGTTCAATTCAGTAGCAATGAAAAATGAACCGTTTCTGGTCTGTCGAAGCTGAATTTTGCCTTACTTTTTACTGCATATTTTTATAGCTTAGCTCGAGAGCTTTTCACAACACGATGGATGAGGCTTTTTTATCGAGTATTCTTTCAGTTATGAGAGTTGAAAGTGTTGTCTTGTAACTTTCAACGCTCATAACCGAAAAAATCCTGGCCAATAAAATTCTTATCCACAGTGTTCTGAAAAGCTCTCGCGTCACGCTATATAAAAAATAACCATTGTAATGAAACATTTCGACGTCGACCTTCACATAACCTTGATAGTTACTCCCAAGATGAAATCGGTAATGCCATATTTTTCCCCTGTTCAAACGAAACAACCTTTATCCACAACAATGTTCATCACAATCCGTATTTTTTTTAGATTAAAGCTTGTAACACTCTATCCGAGTCACCCTTCACTGTTAGACCTTTTTTTTCTAGAAACTATTCACTCGCCTCTGCCCCACAGCGTTGAAGCTTGCGTCGTTGGAATGCAACGAAAATTGATTATTTCTTATGGTCCTCTTTTTGGCCGATTTAGGTTACGGAAATTACTCAAACGTTTTGCGAAAAAAAGCTCTACATAATCAAACAAATAACGAAACAAAATCAAAATAAAAATAATAAATAGAAAAATGAAAATAATTTCGAACAAAAAAACAGGAATCGTTGCTTTCCAACGATGCAAAGTCCACCGTCGTTATTTCTCATCGTACATACTTCCTCGTACTTTTGCAACCGTGCAACGTTCCCACAGAAAAATAATTCAAAAAATTGCGAAGGGGCCATCGCACCTCTCTCTCACGCGCGTCGAACGGCGCAAAAAGTGCGGCGGTACCGAGTTACCTACAACTGTTTTGTACAGCGGGAGATTGCGAGTCTCTCTCGGGGAAGCGCCCGCGGTGTTTTTCGCGGTCGTATTACGACGGTAAAATGTGTGCACCACTGGAGCTTTTCACCGCACAAACCAACCCTCGCGCAACCGTGTAAGAGGAAACGGAATCAGCCATTAGTATATTAAACGTCGCGTAGGCTGAGGGGCGAGGGGGTATAGAGTTTCGGTGTGGTTTTGCCGTTTGAGTGTTGGCGCGAAAATGCGAACTAGGGCGGAATACGAGCAACGCTCCGCCGAGGGCACGGAAAACTTCACGTTTATCCCTCACAGGTATCCCTCCCTCACCCCCCTTTCTCTGATTGTATTATTGTTTATCGTTGTGCATATATGCACCAGCCGTGTCCGCGGTTCCGTCCGCGTGGTCTTCATGATTAGGTTGGGTTACTGCACCACAATCAAAATCGCAAAGAAAAATCTCCAACCAGAATTATCGGAACATCTTTGATATTCTTGACACAAGTCGAATGTACGATAGCCTGATCGATTATGAAAGAATAGGGAACCCAACTGCCACTTTCTCCCGCCAGAGGGTACATTTTATTTTAACGTAAATAAAACATGACGTTTAGTTTATGCGTTTATGTGATGCGGATACAAAATCGCTAATATTCCAAGGTTATGGTCTTGCCAGATGTCCAACCTTACGATATGACGTTTTACATCTGACAATTTCAACCATAACATCTTAGTGGGGTCATCTTTTGTCAAACGGCGGAGACTTATTTGTTGTGCAATGTAAAATACATGTAGCGCCATCTATCGTTCAGTTATTGTACCATACAATAAGACGCCTCAATAAAACGTCCAGAAGTGCATGTTCTGGGTTGTCCGAGCTATGAGCTATATTTATGCCAAGTTTTAATGAAATTCGTTGAGTAGTTTTTGCGTGGTGCGTGCACGTACAAACAGACAGGCAGAGAGACAAAAAATCAAGAAATTCCTGTCTCGGCCTCTGTATCCTCAATAAACGATACAACGCTTAATCTTTTTTAAACAAATTTCCTGTACAGATACGACTTTGTTACGATTTTATTATACGTATTGCAACGACATTTCTTCTTTACATTTTTATTGCCTCGTTTTTATTATTGTACAAAATCTTTTTTTTTCATATTTATATTCTAGATCTCTAAATAAGCGACTTGAAAAATGATTGACGGATTTTTGTAACGAGGATTAGCGACAAGAAATTCGAGCAATTGAAAAATCATCATTTTCGTTGCATTGCAACGATGCAAACTTCAATGTCATGGCTCTCTTTGTATTGTGTCGAGGTTCTTTGTTCACAAATTGTTATATATTATGTGGGGTGGATGCCAGAGGATTTCTCTCTCCTAGTGCACTGATAAATCATCTATCGATCAATCTATCCATCTATCTATCTATTTATCTACTGATCTATCCATTCATATTTCTCGCCCACACTACACGATGTATCTTTCCAAGTACCGCGGATTTCCTATCCTACGGCTCCTGCACAAATACAAGTGACTAACAATGCTAAGAATTTTTTCCCCTCTATCTCACTGCTGCGTTCTAACGACGCAAACTTCGCCATCATCTAATTACGATCCACACAAGGGGCGGGTAGTTGGAGGGGAAGGGGAGGCGGACTCCAAAGCTATGCGTCGCAGTGTCATCAGCCACGTTTTTACTTGCAGAGGCGCCACGCTCTTGCCATGGCAATTAGCTGCAGGCATACGGACTTTGCACCCCCCCCCCCCCCCCCCCCACCCCAGTATGCCGGACGTTTATCCAGCAACCTTCCAGCTTGCGCTGTTTCAAATTATATATACAGATATACATATATAGTTCACTATGCGGATGGTCCTCGAAGTCGAATGTCCTCAAATCTCTCTCGCTCTCTCTTCGAGTGTGTGTGCTTTTAAAGCCCGCACCACGGGATATGAATGTGCCGGGGATTCTTCTGCACGCAAGCAGAGCATTTAAAAACTCGCCCCCCCCCCTTTTTCCTGCTCTCCCCGCAATCACAGCCTCGTAAAGTTGGAGGTACTCCAATTTTCCTAATGCACTGGCCCCGAGGCCGCTCTTCTGTGCTGCCTGGCGAGGCTCGCATCCTCGTTATAATGATATGCCAGCCCTTGGCGGAATATACAGCGGTGAAGTACAACACACATAGTATCGGAGATTCGAAGGGTATGTGTGTGTGTGTTTGTGTGTGTATGTATATATACACATACTCTACAAATCTCCGATACTACGTGTAGTGTGTGTGTGTGTGTGTAAGGTACGCACAATAAAAAGAACCTCCGGAAATTCGATCGAGAGGCCGCCCACCTGTAACGCACATATGCGCACGCGACCTGTTTGTTTTTCAGTCCTTGCTGTACGATCACATTTGCATAGTGCTTTTCTCTCCATTTCTCTGGCTACTTGTTCTCGCTTTTGCTTCTCGTATACTTTTTCCTCGCATTACTGTACTAGAAAAACGCGGGTGCGTGTTCTTTTTTGTTACATTTGTTTTTAATTAATGTTTTTTTTATTGTATACACCGGTTGAGTATACACGTCAATATACATATATTTGCCAATTGTGGAAGAATCAAATAAGAGTTCGTGAAACCAGAAAGGCACACTCTGAAATGAGCGATTTTTTTTTCTTTATCTGCCGCAAATTGATCACCCCTTTTTCCTGGCATAAACGAATATTTTTTTGTTACATACTCGCAAATTTTTCACTCCTCTTTCCTGGAATAAACGAAATGTTTTTTGCAATTGGAATAAACGAAATGACTATTTTTCATTTTTTTTTTAATACATAAATATTCGAAAAATTATTACGCCTTTTGGCTGAAATGGACGATTTTTTCCCCCTAATAAACGACTATTTACGATTTAAGGGGAGGGTAGAGGTTTCAGCGTGAAAAAAAAACACTTTTTGCGATTTTTTTCATCTATATGGATAGAGTGAATTTATTGAAACCTTTTGTACATTGTTAAGTGTCACTTCAAGAACATTCCGTGAGATTTGTACGTGAAAATATCCACACACAAGCCGGTGACAAAGGTTTTACAAGAACGCCTTTGGAAAAACACGATTTGCGGTGTTCACTGTATCTCAGCTACAAATTATCTGAAATCAAGTACCATTAAAATTTAGTCGAAGTATCATCAAATCCTCCCCCCAACGGTCTTTGATAATTTTTTTTTTTTCATTTCTAAATTTTTGGTGGTCATGTAAAGTGAAAAGTACTATTTTGTACGAAAAATTCCGCCATTTTGGGGGTGGAAAACCCCCTCAATGTGAAAAAAATCTCAAACTAACCGTTGGGGTGAGGTATTTTATATGTGGAAAGTGTGTACCAAGTTTGAAATAAATCGGCCATGTAGTTTTCAAATGGCAGTGAACACGGACTTTGAAAAAGTGGTTTCGAGAAAAACGCGTTCGAAGTTTAGGGGAGTCGGAACTACAGTGTTAGAAAACGGGACTAAATAGTCAATAACTTCGAGTTTTGCTCTGATTGACTTGAAATTTTGGGATTAATTCTTGAAATGTTTAATTATAAGAAAAGACAAAAAAATTGATTATTCAAAAGTGCACACCCCTACCCTCCCCTTAACGATGTATGCTACAATTTTCATCGTGATGCATCCGTACATCGCGTTTCCAAGCGCACATTTATACCGACGGTTTTGGGGATATACGACCGATGCGGCAATTTCAACATCGACCAACTCGTCAGGCCGACGTGTGACAAGATCCGCGCGCGCGTGCGCTTGTGTGTGCGCGTGTGTCTATTCGTCTCCGATCGTTTGCTACATCAAAGTTTTATACCAAGCACGGTCAGAGTAAATATACAGAGCAAATCTAAAACGCGCCCTTTAACAGCAGCTTAAATACTACGTGTGTACGTGTATGTGTTTGGTCTGTCAATATTGGACCCCAAGTGTGTGTGTGTGTGTGTGTGTGTGTGTGTGTGTGTGTGTGTGTGTGTGTGTGTGTGTGTGTGTGTGTGTGTGTGTGTGTGTGTGTGTGTGTGTGTGTGTGTGTGTGTGTGTGTGTGTGTGTGTGTGTGTGTGTGTGTGTGTGTGTGTGTGTGTGTTCAGTTTACGGCAGACGTTATAGATATACCATATATAGATATACAGTTCCAACTGGCAAAGTTCCGAATTGTCGTGTCAGACACGTCGACTGTATATAGACTTCCATTAGATTTTTCATTGCCTAGCGAATCACTTCTTTAAACTCGAATATTGTATTTAGATAAGTGTCTGTATGCACACACACACACGGGCACATGCGCGCAGAATAGGTGATGGATATTTTGAAACCGATTATATCTATGACGTTGAAATTTTCATCGTTGAAATGCAACGGAAATTACATTTTTTTTCCCCGAATTCTTTTTGGCAGATTCGACCCACAAAAATCACAAACATTTTTAAGGATTCTTATTTAGCGATTTACGAAAAATGCAACGAAAAAAATTTCGTTTCATTTTCATGATGCAAACTTCAACCGCATTTATATTTATGTAATGTTTGTCGTTTTCCACGGTCGAAGGAAAATTACAAATAATTGATTTTGGGATCCAGAGGATTCTAGCACACGAGTGTCTTCCTGACAAACCCATATCGCTTTTTATAATCTCCAAGGTATTATAGACAGGGTGGCCTGAAATGTGTCATCCTAAAGGACAAACTTAGATGCCTCGTGTCAATACTTATCCGAATAACCCCCATGTATGTTTTGCGATTTTTTTTATTTTTCAAGAAAAGTGCTTTTTTCGAACGACGTTGGAGTTTTCATCGTTGGAATGCAACGGAAAATTCATTTCGTTGCTCAAACGTTTTTTTTTTGTTGTGGATTTAGACTACGAAAATCAGTTAAACGTTTTTACGTATTCTCATTAGAAATCTACGACCGTAATTTTTAGAAATAAGGCTTTGGATAATAAAAAAAAATGAAGAAATAAAAAAATTGTTGCATTCCAACGATGCGAACATCAACATCATTTTTTTAAATGATTCTTTCGAAGTTTTCTATAGCACAGGTCTTTAATTTTGTCCACTTTTGTGTATGTACTTCCTCCTGGAAGTTTCCGAAAGCAATTAGGAGTCATTATGTCTAGTATAAGTATTTTTTTTTCATTATCTAAACTTCAGTGACTGATCCTCTTATACCTATTTTTCAGACTTTTCATCAAAATCTAAGGCATTTGCTTTATTGTTCAGTTGGTCATTTATCAATTACTTAACTTCAGAACTATAACGCAAGTAAAAAAAAGTCGCAAGAAAAGTCCATACACAAAAGAGAAAGATAAAAAATGGTTTTTCACAAAAAAGTAAAAAAGAATGGGGTTGAAGTTTGCATCGTTAGAATGCAATATTTTTTTTCATTTTCTTCTTTTCATTATTATTCAAAATCATATTGTCCAGATTTATAGTAGATTGCTAAATAAGAATTCTCAAAAATGTTTGCGTGATTTTCGGGCTCGAATCTGCCAAAGGAAATTTGGGGGAAAAAATGTATTCCTTGCATTCAAACGTTGTAGATTTCAACGTCATGGAAAAGATGGTAGAACATAGAAGAGGGTGATTCGGATAGGTATTATTATTACGAGGCATCTG
>OX101783.1:979980-1127480 GCA_944452715.1 Ophion slaviceki | reverse complement strand
TTTCAAGGCTTCTCTTCAAGATTATTCGGTTGTAGTGACCAACTAGCTTACTACAAACGATACACGACCTGTCCAAACGTTTGTGGTTGTTTGTAGTTCCCGAATTATCGTTTGTAGTTGCGCGAAAATCGAACTACAAACGAGGAAAGCACCTGAAAATGAGTTTCGAAAGCTTCTCGTTAGGATATCTTGTTTGTAGTGGCAAATAAGCTGACTACAAACGATATCCGATCTCTCAAAACGTTTGTAGTTGTATGTAGTTCTCGAATTATCGTTTGTAGTTGCGGGAAAATCGAACTACAAACGAGGAAGGCACCTGAAAATGAGTTTTGAACGATTCTCGTTGGAATATTTTGTTTGTTGTGGCAAATAAGCTTACTAAATACGACATCGGAACTCTTGAAACGTTTGTAGTTGTTTGTAGTTTCCGAATTATCGTTTGTAGTCACGCGAAAATCAATCTATGAACGAGGAAAGCATCGAAAAATGATTTTTCAAGGCTTCTCTTCGGAATTATTCGTTTGAAGTGGCAAAGAAGCTTACTACAAACGATATACGACCTCTTAAATCGTTTGTAATTGTTGGTAGTTTGCGAATAATCGTTTGTAGTTGCGCGAAAATCAATCTACGAACGAGGACAGGACCAAAACTATTTTTCGAGATTTCTCTTCAAGATTATTCGTTTGTAGTGGCAAACTGGCTTACTAAAAACAATACACGACCTGTCAAAACGTGTGTAGTTGTTTGTAGTTTGCGAATAATTGTTTGTAGTTGCGCGAAAATCAATCTACAAACGAGGAAAGCACCAAAAATGATTTTTCAAGGCTTCTCTTCAAGATTATTCATTTGTGGTGGCAAACTAGCTTACTACAAACGACACACGACCTGTCAAAATGTTTGGAGTTGCTTGTAGTTTCCGAATTATCGTTTGTAGTTGCGCGAAAATCGAACTACACACGAGGAAAGTACCTGAAAATGCGTTTTGAACGCTTCTCGTTAGAATATCTTGTTTGTAGTGGCAAATAAGTTTACTACAAACGATATCCAACCACTCAAAGCGTTTGTAGACGTTTGTAGTTCCCGAATTATCGTTTGTAGTTGCCCGAAAATCGAACACGAACGAGGAAAGCACTGAAAAATGATATGTCAAGGCTTCTCTTCGGAATTATTCGTTTGTAGTGGCAAAAAAGCTTACTACAAACGATATACGACCTCTTAAAACGTTTGTCGATGTTTGTAGTTTGTGAATAATCGTTTGTAGTTTGGCGAAAATCAATCTACGAATGAGGAAAGCACCAAAAATGACTTTTCAAGGCTTCTCATCAAGATTATTCGTTCGTAGTGGTAAACTAGCTTACTACAAATGATACACGACCTGTCAAAACGTGTGTAGTTGTTTGTAGTTGCTAAATTATCGTTTGTAGTTGCGCGAAAATCGATCTACAAACGAGGAAAGCACCTGAAATTGAGTTTTGATCGCTTGTTTTCTGAATATGTTGTTCGTAGTGATAAATAAGCTTACTTCAAACGATATCCGACCTCTTGAAACGTTTGTAGTTCCCGAATTATCGTTTGTAGTTGCGCGCAAATTGAACTACAAACGAGGAAAGCACCTGAAAATGAGTTTCGAACGCTTCTCGTTAAAATGCCTTGTTTGTAGTGGCATGTAATCTTACTACAAACGATATCGGACCTCTTAAAACGTTTGTAGTTGTTTGTAGTTCCCGAATTATCGTTCGTAATCGGGCGAAAATCGAACTACAAACGAGGAAAGCGACCGAAAATGGGTTTCCGATGCTTTTCGTTAGAATAGCTCATTTGTAATGGCAAACAAGCTTACTACAAACGATATTGGACCTCTTAAAACGTTTGTAGTTGTTTGTAGTTCCTGAGTTATCGTTTGTAGTGGCGCGAAAGTCGAACTCTGAACGAGGATAGCATCTGAAAATAGCCTTTGAACCCTTCTCGTTAGAATATCTTATTTGTAATGGAAAATAAGTTTACTACAAACGATATCCGACCTCTTCAAACATTTGCAGTAGTTTGTAGTTCCCGAATTATCGCTTGTAGTTGCGCGAAAATCGAACCACAAACGAGGAAAGCGCCGAAAAATGATTTTTCAATCTAGTTTACCACTACAGGCGAGCACTTAGGCTAAGTAAGTAAGGTTGTTGTCACAGCAGTCATCGATCCTACCGCGATAGGTTACACGTTAGCGCAGTAGTCCATTAAAATGTGGCATTTTTTGTCCCCCTACCCTGCATTTATCGACGTCAGAAATTTCATTATTCTGATGCATAGGGGAGGGGTATAAAAAGCTTAACTTCGAATTTGGCGGGTTGCAAACGTTGAGGAAAATCCGCCATGTAAAAAAAGGGTTGAAATGGGTTTTCCTTTATAACTTTTGAACTATCCACCGCGCAAAAAAGTTATATCGTTGTTTTATGTAGGCAATTCAATTCTCTACAAATTTTCCGCCTGCCATTGATTCGAAAAATCGAAAATAACAAAGTTATCAAGAAAAAACGACAAAAATTGAGGATAATTTTTTTAAGTCGGTGTAACTGTTCTTCTATTTTCTGTTCTGAAATAGACGAAAATAAACAATTTTGCGTCGTTTTTTTTTTCGAATCCTATTACTTTCGACTGAAAAACTTAATTTATTGGTATGGATTATTGTCAATCAGGTGCTTTCCAAGCTTGTAGTTCGATATTCACGCTACTACAAAAGATAATTCGGCACCTACAATATACTACAAACGACTTAAAAGGTTGCACATCGTTTGTAGTAAGGTAGTTTACTACTACAAACGCCCGATTTCTAGAAGAATTAAAAATCCGCTTTCAGATGGGCTCCCCGTTTGTAGTTCGTTTTTCGCAGTACTACAAACGATAATTCGAAAACTATTAACAACAACAAATGTTTCAAGAGGTCGGATATCGTTTGTAGTAAGCTAGTTTGCCACTACGAATGAATAATTCCGAAGAGAAGCTTTAAAAAATAATTTTTCGGGGCTTTTCTCATTCGTAGTTCGATTTTTGCGCAACTACAAACGATAATTCGGGAACTACAAACAACTGCAAACGTTTTGAGAGGTTGGATATCGTTTGTAGTAACCTTATTTGCCATTACAAACAAGATATTCCAACGAGAAGCGTTAAAAACTCATTTTCAGGTGATTTCCTTGTTTGTAGTTCGATTTTCGCGCAACTACAAACGATAATTCGGGAACTACAAACAACTACAAACGTTTTGAGAGGTCGGACATCGTTTGTAGTAGGCTTATTTGCCACTACAAACAAGATATTTCAACGAGAAGCGTTCAAAACTTATTTTCAGGTGCTTTCCTCGTTTGTAGTCTGATTTTCGCGCTACTACAAACGATAATTCGGGAACTACAAACAACTACAAACGTTTTAAGAGGTCGGATATCGTTTGTAGTAAGCTTATTTGCCACTACAAACAAGATATTCCAACGAGAAGCGTTCCAAACTCATTTTCAGGTGCTTTCCTCGCTTGTAGTTCGATTTTCGCGAAACTACAAACAATCATTCGGAAACTACAAACAACTACACACGTTTTGACAGGTCGTGTATCGTTTGTAGTAAGCTAGTTTGCCACTACAAATGAATAATCTTGAAGAAAAGTCTTGAAAAATTATTTTTGGTACTCTCCTCATTCGTAGTTCGATTTTCGCGCAACTACAAACGACTAATCGCAAACTACAAACAACTACAAACGTTTTAAAAGGTCGTTCATCGTTTGTAGTAAGCTTGTTTGCCACTACAAACGAATAATTCCGAAGAGAGGCCTTGAAAAATCATTTGTGGGTGCTTTCCTCGTTCGTAGTTCGATTTTCGCGCAACTACAAACGATAGGTCGGAAACTACAAACAACTACAAACGTTTTCAGAGGTTGGATATCGTTTGTAGTAAGCTTATTTGCCACTACAAACAAGATATCCTAACGAGAAGCGTTTGAAACTCATTTTCAGGTGCGTTCCTCGTTTGCAGTTCGATTTTCGCGCAACTACAAACGATAATTCGGAAACTACAAACAACTGCAAACGTTTTGAGAGGTCGGATATCGTTTGTAGCAACGTTATTTGCCACTACAAACAAGATATCCAAACGAGAAGCGTTCGAAACTCATTTTCAGGTGCTTTCCTCGTTTGTAGTTTGATTTTCGCGCAACTACAAACGATAATTCGGGAACTACACACAACTACAAACGTTTTGAGAGGCCGGATATCGTTTGTAGTAAGCTAGTTTGCCACTACGAATGAATAATTTCGAAGAGAAGCTTTAAAAAATAATTTTTCGGGGCTTCTCTCATTCGTAGTTCGATTTTTGCGCTACTACAAACGATAATTCGGGAACTACAAACAACTACAAACGTTTTAAGAGGTCGGATATCGTTTGTAGTAAGCTTATTTGCCACTACAAACAAGATATTCCAACGAGAAGCGTTCCAAACTCATTTTCAGGTGCTTTCCTCGCTTGTAGTTCGATTTTCGCGAAACTACAAACAATCATTCGGAAACTACAAACAACTACACACGTTTTGACAGGTCGTGTATCGTTTGTAGTAAGCTAGTTTGCCACTACAAACGAATAATCTTGAAGAAAAGTCTTGAAAAATTATTTTTGGTACTCTCCTCATTCGTAGTTCGATTTTCGCGCAACTACAAACGACTAATCGCAAACTACAAACAACTACAAACGTTTTAAAAGGTCGTTCATCGTTTGTAGTAAGCTTGTTTGCCACTACAAACGAATAATTCCGAAGAGAGGCCTTGAAAAATCATTTGTCGGTGCTTTCCTCGTTCGTAGTTCGATTTTCGCGCAACTACAAACGATAGGTCGGAAACTACAAACAACTACAAACGTTTTGAGAGGTTGGATATCGTTTGTAGTAAGCTTATTTGCCACTACAAACAAGATATCCTAACGAGAAGCGTTTGAAACTCATTTTCAGGTGCGTTCCTCGTTTGCAGTTCGATTTTCGCGCAACTACAAACGATAATTCGGAAACTACAAACAACTGCAAACGTTTTGAGAGGTCGGATATCGTTTGTAGCAACGTTATTTGCCACTACAAACAAGATATCCAAACGAGAAGCGTTCGAAACTCATTTTCAGGTGCTTTCCTCGTTTGTAGTTTGATTTTCGCGCAACTACAAACGATAATTCGGGAACTACAAACAACTACAAACGTTTTGAGAGGTCGGATATCGTTTGTAGTAAGCTAGTTTGCCACTACGAATGAATAATTTCGAAGAGAAGCTTTAAAAAATAATTTTTCGGGGCTTCTCTCATTCGTAGTTCGATTTTTGCGCAACTACAAACGATAATTCGGGAACTACAAACAACTGCAAACGTTTTGAGAGGTTGGATATCGTTTGCAGTAACCTTATTTGCCACTATAAACAAGATATCCAAACGAGAAGCGTTCAAAACTCATTTTCAGGTGCTTTCCTCGTTTGTAGTTTGATTTTCGCGCAACTACAAACGATAATTCGGGAACTACAAACAACTACAAACGTTTTGAGAGGTCGGATATCGTTTGTAGTAACCTTATTCGCCACTACAAACAAGATATTCCAACGAGAAGCGTTCAAAACTCATTTTCAGGTGCTTTTCTCGGCTGTAGTTTGATTTTCGCGCAACTACAAACGATAATTCGGGAACTACAAACAACTACAAACGTTTTGAGAGGTCGGACATCGTTTGTAGTAGGCTTATTTGCCACTACAAACAAGATATTTCAACGAGAAGCGTTCAAAACTTATTTTCAGGTGGTTTCCTCGTTTGTAGTCTGATTTTCGCGCTACTACAAACGATAATTCGGGAACTACAAACAACTACAAACGTTTTAAGAGGTCGGATATCGTTTGTAGTAAGCTTATTTGCCACTACAAACAAGATATTCCAACGAGAAGCGTTCCAAACTCATTTTCAGGTGCTTTCCTCGCTTGTAGTTCGATTTTCGCGAAACTACAAACAATCATTCGGAAACTACAAACAACTACACACGTTTTGACAGGTCGTGTATCGTTTGTAGTAAGCTAGTTTGCCACTACAAACGAATAATCTTGAAGAAAAGTCTTGAAAAATTATTTTTGGTACTCTCCTCATTCGTAGTTCGATTTTCGCGCAACTACAAACGACTAATCGCAAACTACAAACGTTTTAAAAGGTCGTTCATCGTTTGTAGTAAGCTTGTTTGCCACTACAAACGAATAATTCCGAAGAGAGGCCTTGAAAAATCATTTGTCGGTGCTTTCCTCGTTCGTAGTTCGATTTTCGCGCAACTACAAACGATAGGTCGGAAACTACAAACAACTACAAACGTTTTGAGAGGTTGGATATCGTTTGTAGTAAGCTTATTTGCCACTACAAACAAGATATCCTAACGAGAAGCGTTTGAAACTCATTTTCAGGTGCTTTCCTCGTTTGCAGTTCGATTTTCGCGCAACTACAAACGATAATTCGGAAACTACAAACAACTGCAAACGTTTTGAGAGGTCGGATATCGTTTGTAGTAACCTTATTTGCCACTACAAACAAGATATCCAAACGAGAAGCGTTCGAAACTCATTTTCAGGTGCTTTCCTCGCTTGTAGTTCGATTTTCGCGAAACTACAAACAATCATTCGGAAACTACAAACAACTACACACGTTTTGACAGGTCGTGTATCGTTTGTAGTAAGCTAGTTTGCCACTACAAATGAAAAATCTTGAAGAAAAGTCTTGAAAAATTATTTTTGGTACTCTCCTCATTCGTAGTTCGATTTTCGCGCAACTACAAACGACTAATCGCAAACTACAAACAACTACAAACGTTTTAAAAGGTCGTTCATCGTTTGTAGTAAGCTTGTTTGCCACTACAAACGAATAATTCCGAAGAGAGGCCTTGAAAAATCATTTGTCGGTGCTTTCCTCGTTCGTAGTTCGATTTTCGCGCAACTACAAACGATAGGTCGGAAACTACAAACAACTACAAACGTTTTCAGAGGTTGGATATCGTTTGTAGTAAGCTTATTTGCCACTACAAACAAGATATCCTAACGAGAAGCGTTTGAAACTCATTTTCAGGTGCGTTCCTCGTTTGCAGTTCGATTTTCGCGCAACTACAAACGATAATTCGGAAACTACAAACAACTGCAAACGTTTTGAGAGGTCGGATATCGTTTGTAGCAACGTTATTTGCCACTACAAACAAGATATCCAAACGAGAAGCGTTCGAAACTCATTTTCAGGTGCTTTCCTCGTTTGTAGTTTGATTTTCGCGCAACTACAAACGATAATTCGGGAACTACACACAACTACAAACGTTTTGAGAGGCCGGATATCGTTTGTAGTAAGCTAGTTTGCCACTACGAATGAATAATTTCGAAGAGAAGCTTTAAAAAATAATTTTTCGGGGCTTCTCTCATTCGTAGTTCGATTTTTGCGCTACTACAAACGATAATTCGGGAACTACAAACAACTACAAACGTTTTAAGAGGTCGGATATCGTTTGTAGTAAGCTTATTTGCCACTACAAACAAGATATTCCAACGAGAAGCGTTCCAAACTCATTTTCAGGTGCTTTCCTCGCTTGTAGTTCGATTTTCGCGAAACTACAAACAATCATTCGGAAACTACAAACAACTACACACGTTTTGACAGGTCGTGTATCGTTTGTAGTAAGCTAGTTTGCCACTACAAACGAATAATCTTGAAGAAAAGTCTTGAAAAATTATTTTTGGTACTCTCCTCATTCGTAGTTCGATTTTCGCGCAACTACAAACGACTAATCGCAAACTACAAACAACTACAAACGTTTTAAAAGGTCGTTCATCGTTTGTAGTAAGCTTGTTTGCCACTACAAACGAATAATTCCGAAGAGAGGCCTTGAAAAATCATTTGTCGGTGCTTTCCTCGTTCGTAGTTCGATTTTCGCGCAACTACAAACGATAGGTCGGAAACTACAAACAACTACAAACGTTTTGAGAGGTTGGATATCGTTTGTAGTAAGCTTATTTGCCACTACAAACAAGATATCCTAACGAGAAGCGTTTGAAACTCATTTTCAGGTGCGTTCCTCGTTTGCAGTTCGATTTTCGCGCAACTACAAACGATAATTCGGAAACTACAAACAACTGCAAACGTTTTGAGAGGTCGGATATCGTTTGTAGCAACGTTATTTGCCACTACAAACAAGATATCCAAACGAGAAGCGTTCGAAACTCATTTTCAGGTGCTTTCCTCGTTTGTAGTTTGATTTTCGCGCAACTACAAACGATAATTCGGGAACTACAAACAACTACAAACGTTTTGAGAGGTCGGATATCGTTTGTAGTAAGCTAGTTTGCCACTACGAATGAATAATTTCGAAGAGAAGCTTTAAAAAATAATTTTTCGGGGCTTCTCTCATTCGTAGTTCGATTTTTGCGCAACTACAAACGATAATTCGGGAACTACAAACAACTGCAAACGTTTTGAGAGGTTGGATATCGTTTGCAGTAACCTTATTTGCCACTATAAACAAGATATCCAAACGAGAAGCGTTCAAAACTCATTTTCAGGTGCTTTCCTCGTTTGTAGTTTGATTTTCGCGCAACTACAAACGATAATTCGGGAACTACAAACAACTACAAACGTTTTGAGAGGTCGGATATCGTTTGTAGTAACCTTATTCGCCACTACAAACAAGATATTCCAACGAGAAGCGTTCAAAACTCATTTTCAGGTGCTTTTCTCGGCTGTAGTTTGATTTTCGCGCAACTACAAACGATAATTCGGGAACTACAAACAACTACAAACGTTTTGAGAGGTCGGACATCGTTTGTAGTAGGCTTATTTGCCACTACAAACAAGATATTTCAACGAGAAGCGTTCAAAACTTATTTTCAGGTGGTTTCCTCGTTTGTAGTCTGATTTTCGCGCTACTACAAACGATAATTCGGGAACTACAAACAACTACAAACGTTTTAAGAGGTCGGATATCGTTTGTAGTAAGCTTATTTGCCACTACAAACAAGATATTCCAACGAGAAGCGTTCCAAACTCATTTTCAGGTGCTTTCCTCGCTTGTAGTTCGATTTTCGCGAAACTACAAACAATCATTCGGAAACTACAAACAACTACACACGTTTTGACAGGTCGTGTATCGTTTGTAGTAAGCTAGTTTGCCACTACAAACGAATAATCTTGAAGAAAAGTCTTGAAAAATTATTTTTGGTACTCTCCTCATTCGTAGTTCGATTTTCGCGCAACTACAAACGACTAATCGCAAACTACAAACAACTACAAACGTTTTAAAAGGTCGTTCATCGTTTGTAGTAAGCTTGTTTGCCACTACAAACGAATAATTCCGAAGAGAGGCCTTGAAAAATCATTTGTCGGTGCTTTCCTCGTTCGTAGTTCGATTTTCGCGCAACTACAAACGATAGGTCGGAAACTACAAACAACTACAAACGTTTTGAGAGGTTGGATATCGTTTGTAGTAAGCTTATTTGCCACTACAAACAAGATATCCTAACGAGAAGCGTTCAAAACTCATTTTCAGGTGCTTTCCTCGTTTGTAGTTTGATTTTCGCGCAACTACAAACGATAATTCGGGAACTACAAACAACTACAAACGTTTTAAGAGGTCGTTCATCGTTTGTAGTAAGCTTGTTTGCCACTACAAACGAATAATTCCGAAGAGAGGCCTTGAAAAATCATTTGTCGGTGCTTTCCTCGTTCGTAGTTCGATTTTCGCGCAACTACAAACGATAGGTCGGGAACTACAAACAACTACAAACGGTTTAAGAGGTTGGATATCGTTTGTAGTAAGCTTATTTGCCACTACAAACAAGATATCCTAACGAGAAGCGTTCGAAACTCATTTTCAGGTGCTTTCCTCGTTTGTAGTTTGATTTTCGCGCAACTACAAACGATAATTCGAGAACTACATACAACTACAAACGTTTTGAGAGATCGGATATCGTTTGTAGTAACCTTATTTGCCACTACAAACAAGATATCCTAACGACAAGCGTTCGAAACTCATTTTCAGGTGCTTTCCTCGTTTATAGTTTGATTTTCGCGCAACTACAAACGATAATTCGGGAACTACAAACAACCACAAACGTTTTGACAGGTCGTGTATCGTTTGTAATAAGCTAGTTTGCCACTACAAACGAATAATCTTGAAGAGAAGCTTTGAAAAATCATTTTTGATGCTTTCCTCGTTCGTAGATTGATTTTCGCGCAACTACAAACGACTAATCGCAAACTACAAACAACTACAAACGTTTTAAGAGGTCGTTCATCGTTTGTAGTGAGCTTGTTTGCTACTACAAACGAATAATTCCGAAGAGAGGCCTTGAAAAATCATTTGTCGGTGCTTTCCTCGTTCGTAGTTCGATTTTCGCGCAACTACAAACGATAATTCGAGAACTACATACAACTACAAACGTTTTGAGAGGTCGGATATCGTTTGTAGTCAGCTTATTTGCCACTACAAACAAGATATCCTAACGAGAAGCTTTCGAAACTCATTTTCAGGTGCTTTCCTCGTTTGTAGTTCGATTTTCGCGCAACTACAAACGATAATTCGGGAACTACAAACAACCACAAACGTTTGGACAGGTCGTGTATCGTTTGTAGTAAGCTAGTTTGTCACTACAAACGAATAATCTTGAAGAGAAGCCTTGAAAAATCATTTTTGATGCTTTCCTCGTTCGTAGATTGATTTTCGCGCAACTACAAACGACTAATCGCAAACTACAAACAACTACAAACGTTTTAAGAGGTCGTTCATCGTTTGTAGTGAGCTTGTTTACCACTACAAACGAATAATTCCGAAGAGAGGCCTTGAAAAATCATTTGTCGGTGCTTTCCTCGTTCGTAGTTCGATTTTCGCGCAACTACAAACGATAGGTCGGGAACTACAAACAATTACAAACGTTTTAAGAGGTTGGATATCGTTTGTAGTAAGCTTATTTGCCACTACAAACAAGAGATCCTAACGAGAAGCTTTCGAAACTCATTTTCAGGTGCTTTCCTCGTTTGTAGTTTGATTTTCGCGCAACTACAAACGATAATTCGGGAACTACAAACAACTGCAAACGTTTTGAGAGGTTGGATATCGTTTGTAGTAACCTTATTTGCCACTACAAACAAGATATCCTAACGAGAAGCGTTCGAAACTCATTTTCAGGTGTTTTCCCCGTTTGTAGTTTGATTTTTGCGCAACTACAAACGATAATTCGGGAACTACAAACAACTACAAACGTTTTAAGAGGTCGGATATCGTTTGTAGTAATCTTATTTGCCACTACAAACAAGATATTCCAACGAGAAGCGTTCAAAACTCATTTTCAGGTGCTTTCCTCGTTTGTAGTTTGATTTTCGCGCAACTACAAACGATAATTCGGGAACTACAAACAACTACAAACGTTTTAAGAGGTCGTTCATCGTTTGTAGTGAGCTTGTTTGCCACTACAAACGAATAATTCCGAAGAGAGGCCTTGAAAAATCATTTGTCGGTGCTTTCCTCGTTCGTAGTTCGATTTTCGCGCAACTACAAACGATAGGTCGGGAACTACAAACAACTACAAACGGTTTAAGAGGTTGGATATCATTTGTAGTAAGCTTATTTGCCACTACAAACAAGATATCCTAACGAGAAGCGTTCGAAACTCATTTTCAGGTGCTTTCCTCGTTTGTAGTTTGATTTTCGCGCAACTACAAACGATAATTGGGGAACTACAAACAACTGCAAACGTTTTGAGAGGTTGGATATCGTTTGTAGTAACCTTATTTGCCACTACAAACAAGATATCCTAACGAGAAGCGTTCGAAACTCATTTTCAGGTGTTTTCCCCGTTTGTAGTTTGATTTTCGCGCAACTACAAACGATAATTCGGGAACTACAAACAACTACAAACGTTTTAAGAGGTCGGATATCGTTTGTAGTAAGCTTATTTGCCACTACAAACAAGATATTCCAACGAGAAGCGTTCAAAACTCATTTTCAGGTGCTTTCCTCGTTTGTAGTTTGATTTTCGCGCAACTACAAACGATAATTCGGGATCTACAAACAACTACAAACGTTTTGAGAGGTCAGATATCGTTTGTAGTAACCTTATTTGCCACTACAAACAAGATATCCTAACGAGAAGCGTTCGAAACTCATTTTCAGGTGCTTTCCTCGTTTGTAGTTTGATTTTCGCGCAACTACAAACGATAATTCGCGAACTACAAACAACTGCAAACGTTTTGAGAGGTTGGATATCGTTTGTAGTAACCTTATTTGCCACTACAAACAAGATATCCTAACGAGAAGCGTTCGAAACTCATTTTCAGGTGCTTTCCCCGTTTGTAGTTTGATTTTCGCGCAACTACAAACGATAATTCGGAAACTACAAACAACTACAAACGTTTTAAGAGGTCGGATATCGTTTGTAGTAAGCTTATTTGCCACTACAAACAAGATATTCCAACGAGAAGCGTTCAAAACTCATTTTCAGGTGCTTTCCTCGTTTGTCGTTTGATTTTCGCGCAACTACAAACGATAATTCGGGAACTACAAACAACCACAAACGTTTTGACAGGTCGTGTATCGTTCGTAGTAAGCTAGTTTGCCACTACAAACGAATAATCTTGAAGAGAAGCCTTGAAAAATCATTTTTGATGCTTTCCTCGTTCGTAGATTGATTTTCGCGCAACTACAAACGACTAATCGCAAACTACAAACAACTACAAACGTTTTAAGAGGTCGTTCATCGTTTGTAGTGAGCTTGTTTGCCACTACAAACGAATAATTCCGCAGAGAGGCCTTGAAAAATCATTTGTCGGTGCTTTCCTCGTTCGTAGTTCGATTTTTGCGCAACTACAAACGATAGGTCGGGAACTACAAACAACTACAAACGTTTTAAGAGGTTGGATATCGTTTGTAGTAAGCTTATTTGCCACTACAAACAAGATATCCTAACGAAAAGCGTTCGAAACTCATTTTCAGGTGCTTTCCTCGTTTGTAGTTCGATTTTCGCGCAACTACAAACGATAATTCGGAAACTACAAACAATTGCAAACGTTTTGAGAGGTCGGATATCGTTTGTAGTAACCTTATTTGCCACTACAAACAAGATATCCAAACGAGAAGCGTTCGAAACTCATTTTCAGGTGCTTTCCTCGTTTGTAGTTTGATTTTCGCGCAACTACAAACGATAATTCGGGAACTACAAACAACTACAAACGTTTTGAGAGGTCGGATATCGTTTGTAGTAAGCTAGTTTGCCACTACGAATGAATAATTCCGAAGAGAAGCTTTAAAAAATAATTTTTCGGGGCTTTTCTCATTCGTAGTTCGATTTTTGCGCAACTACAAACGATAATTCGGGAACTACAAACAACTGCAAACGTTTTGAGAGGTTGGATATCGTTTGCAGTAACCTTATTTGCCACTACAAACAAGATATCCAAACTAGAAGCGTTCAAAACTCATTTTCAGGTGCTTTCCTCGTTTGTAGTTTGATTTTCGCGCAACTACAAACGATAATTCGGGAACTACAAACAACTACAAACGTTTTGAGAGGTCGGATATCGTTTGTAGTAACCTTATTTGCCATTACAAACAAGATATCCAAACGAGAAGCGTTCAAAACTCATTTTCAGGTGCTTTCCTCGTTTGTAGTTTGATTTTCGCGCAACTACAAACGATAATTCGGGAACTACAAACAACTACAAACGTTTTGAGAGGTCGGATATCGTTTGTAGTAACCTTATTTGCCACTACAAACAAGATATCCTAACGAGAAGCGTTCGAAACTCATTTTTAGGTGCTTTCCTCGTTTGTACTTCGATTTTCGCGCAACTACAAACGATAATTCGGAAACTACAAACAACTGCAAACGTTTTGAGAGGTCGGATATCGTTTGTAGTAACCTTATTTGCCACTACAAACAAGATATCCAAACGAGAAGCGTTCAAAACTTATTTTCAGGTGCTTTCCTCGTTTGTAGTTTGTTTTTCGCGCAACTACAAACGATAATTCGGAAACTACAAACAACTACAAACGTTTTGAGAGGTCGAATATCGTTTGTAGTAAGCTTATTTGCCACTACAAACAAGATATCCTAACGAGAAGCGTTCGAAACTCATTTACAGGTGCTTTCCTCGTTTGTAGTTCGATTTTCGCGCAACTACAAATGATAATTCGGAAACTACAAACAACTGCAAACGTTTTGAGAGGTCGGATATCGTTTGTAGTAACCTTATTTGCCACTACAAACAAGATATCCAAACGAGAAGCGTTCAAAACTCATTTTCAGGTGCTTTCCTCGTTTGTAGTTTGATTTTCGCGCAACTACAAACGATAATTCGGGAACTACAAACAACTACAAACGTTTTGAGAGGTCGGATATCGTTTGTAGTAACCTTATTTGCCACTACAAACAAGATATCCTAACGAGAAGCGTTCGAAACTCATTTTCAGGTGCTTTCCTCGTTTGTAGTTTGATTTTCGCGCAACTACAAACGATAATTCGGGAACTACAAACAACCACAAACGTTTTGACAGGTCGTGTATCGTTTGTAATAAGCTAGTTTGCTACTACAAACGAATAATCTTGAAGAGAAGCTTTGAAAAATCATTTTTGATGCTTTCCTCGTTCGTAGATTGATTTTCGCGCAACTACAAACGACTAATCGCAAACTACAAACAACTACAAACGTTTTAAGAGGTCGTTCATCGTTTGTAGTGAGCTTGTTTGCCACTACAAACGAATAATTCCGAAGACAGGCCTTGAAAAATCATTTGTCGGTGCTTTCCTCGTTCGTAGTTCGATTTTCGCGCAACTACAAACGATAGGTCGGGAACTACAAACAATTACAAACGTTTTAAGAGGTTGGATATCGTTTGTAGTAAGCTTATTTGCCACTACAAACAAGATATCCTAACGAGAAGCTTTCGAAACTCATTTTCAGGTGCTTTCCTCGTTTGTACTTTGATTTTCGCGCAACTACAAACGATAATTCGCGAACTACAAACAACTACAAACGTTTTGAGAGGTCGGATATCGTTTGTAGTAAGCTTATTTGCCACTACAAACAAGATATCCTAACGAGAAGCGTTCGAGACTCATTTTCAGATTCTTTCCTCGTTTGTAGTTCGATTTTCGCGCAACTACAAACGATAATTCGGGAACTACAAACAACTACAAATAACTACAAACGTTTTGAGAGGTCGGATATCGTTTGTAGTAACCTTATTTGCCACTACAAACAAGATATCCTAACGAGAAGCGTTCGAAACTCATTTTCAGGTGCTTTCCTCGTTTGTAGTTTGATTTTCGCGCAACTACAAACGATAATTCGGGAACTACAAACAACCACAAACGTTTTGACAGGTCGTGTATCGTTTGTAATAAGCTAGTTTGCTACTACAAACGAATAATCTTGAAGAGAAGCTCTGAAAAATCATTTTTGATGCTTTCCTCGTTCGTAGATTGATTTTCGCGCAACTACAAACGACTAATCGCAAACTACAAACAATTACAAACGTTTTAAGAGGTCGTTCATCGTTTGTAGTGAGCTTGTTTGCCACTACAAACGAATAATTCCGAAGAGAGGCCTTGAAAAATCATTTGTCGGTGCTTTCCTCGTTCGTAGTTCGATTTTCGCGCAACTACAAACGATAGGTCGGGAACTACAAACAATTACAAACGTTTTAAGAGGTTGGATATCGTTTGTAGTAAGCTTATTTGCCACTACAAACAAGATATCCTAACGAGAAGCTTTCGAAACTCATTTTCAGGTGCTTTCCTCGTTTGTAGTTTGATTTTCGCGCAACTACAAACGATAATTCGCGAACTACAAACAACTACAAACTTTTTGAGAGGTCGGATATCGTTTGTAGTAAGTTTATTTGCCACTACAAACAAGATATCCTAACGAGAAGCGTTCGAGACTCATTTTCAGATTCTTTCCTCGTTTGTAGTTCGATTTTCGCGCAACTACAAACGATAATTCGGAAACTACAAACAACTACAATCGTTTTGAGAGGTTCGATATCGTTTGTAGTAAACTTATTTGCGACTCCAAACAAGATATTCCAACGAGAAGCGTTCAGAACTCATTTTCAGGTGCTTTCCTCGTTTGTAGTTCGATTTTCGCGCAACTACAAACGATAATCCGGGAACTACAAACAACTACACGCGTTTTGATAGGTCGTCTATCTTTTTTAGTAAGCTAGTTTGCCACTACAAACGAATAATCTTGAAGAAAAGCCTCGAAAAATTATTTTTGCTACTATCCTCGTTCGTAGATTGATTTTCGCCCAACTACAAACAACTACAAACGTTTGAAGAGTCCGTTTATCGTTTGTAGTAAGCTTGTTTGCCACTACAAACGAATGATTCCCAAGAGAAGCCTTGAAAAATCATTTTTCGGTGCTTTCCCCGTCCGTAGTTCGATTTTCGCGCAACTACAAACGATAATTCGGAAACTACAAACAACTACAAACGTTTTAAGAGGTCCGATATCGTTTGTAGTAAGCTTATTTGCCATTACAAATGAGCTATTCTAACGAGAAGCCTCGGAAACCCATTTTCGGTCGCTTTCTTCGTTTATAGTTCGATTTTCGCCCAACTACAAACGATAATTCGGGAACTACAAACAACTACAAACATTTTGAGAGGTCCGATATCGTTTGTAGTAAGCTTATTTGCCACTACAAACAAGATATTCCAACGAGAAGCGTTCAAAAATCATTTTCAGGGGCCTTCCTCGTTTGTAGTTCGTTTTTCGCGCAACTACACACGATGATTCGGGAACTACAAACAACTATAGACGTTTTGACAGGTCGCATATTGTTTGTAGTAAGCTACTTTCTTACAATAAGCCGCCGATCACGAAAAAAAATGGTCGCAAAATCATTTTTCCACATCTATCTATCGTTTTTTTCGAAAATTCGATTTTTTTCGGAAACGGTTCAACTACAAACAAAAATAATTTCACTACAATCAACTACAAACGATTTTGAATGAAAAATAACTTCGCCCGCTTAAATATTTTCATTAAGGGGGCTGACTTTTTTTTTAAGGGCCCTAATTTTTTTTCTGAGTTACTACAAACGAAATCGTTTGTACTACAATCAACTACAAACAAAAACAATCCGAAATAATAAAAAAAAATTAAGATCGGTCATACTCGGGTGCCAAGTTCACACAGCCAAACTAGGTGTCTTTCTTCGATCGAAGCGATTCCGTGGCTGTGAGGCTTTCCTAATCAACACACGCAGGCATATAGATGGGTGCATGTGTGAAAAAAAGCATACGGAACACTACCGGTCTCAAGTGATAAACCGGATACCTAAGTCGCGCCAGCTAATAGAGCGACGGTGAAACGCTTCGACGTAGACACGGCTCCATCGCGAAATCGTTCTTAAAGACTCGTTCAACCTCATCCTACTGACTTCATGATTTGGTTAGGTTCGGTTACGTGTCACATCCTTAGTGAACTATACAACAATTACACTTTTGAAAAAATATTTCATTCACAGAGGCGACTTTGTTACGATTTTATTACACGTGTATCACACGCGTCATTTATCGACTACTCGAACGATGTTGAAGTTTGCATCGTTAGAATGCAACAAAAAAAGATTTTTTTGGTACTTTTCCCAATTTTTTTTCTCCACATTTAAGCTACGAAAATGGTCCAATATTTTTTCGAAATTCGTTATGGTGGTTGCCAAATCAACATTGGCAAAGAAAAGGTTTAGAATTATATTACAAGTAGAAACATTTTTAAAAAATGAAGAAAAGCAAAATTAGGTTTCATTCCAACGATGCGAACTTCAACACCATCTATTTGAAAAGTTTCGTATGTAGGGCTATGTGCAATCAAAGCACCGAAGTAGAAAAAACACATTCTCGCGAAAATCAAGTCTCCTTCGGGACGAAACAGCGAAAGTAAATGGAGAGTGGATGAAAGTCAAGGAACTCCGAGATGCGGTAGGTCAGGGACAGGGATTCCTCGGTCTCCCGTAGATGCGATCCCTTTTCTCCCCTTGATGGACCGGATATAGGGGTTCGAATCCCTCATCTGCCGTTACGTTCGACCGTTTTTTTCCGCGCAACACACCAACACGCCTCAACGATATGTTTTTAAAACACGCGAGAGCCAATAGGGTATTTTACTCTATGTAAGATAAATACTTAGAATGTACGTGGGTCATTTGACAAGTACCTAGCCTCACCGCTAGATGGTGCCACTATTGCAAGAGAAATACACTATAGTGTAGTACCGTCTTGTAGACGGCTACTGACAAAATTTCAACCGGATCGGACTTGTAGTTCTCTTTTGAGAGCGTGTGAAAGCAAGTGTGTCCGTTGATTTTTGAAAGAATGAAGAAAGAACAATATCGGTCGGTGATTCGATTCTTGTTTTTGGAAGGGAAATCGCGCAGTGAAATTAAAGAACGCTTGGATGCAGTGTATGGGGATGCTTCTCCTTCGATGGCGACCGTTAAATGTTGGTATAACGAGTTTCAACGTGGTCGTACGTCGGTTTTTGATGATCCACGCCCAGGTGCTCCAAAAACAGCCACTACGGAGGAGAACGTGACAAAAATACACGATATCGTTTTGTCAGAGGCCTATTTTGCAGACCAAGAGATAACATTTTTTTCAACGGGGTTAAAAAAATTGGAACACCGCTGGGCCAAGTGTATTCAACTAAAAGGAGACTACATTGAAAAATAAATTTTATTTTTAGCAAAATTTTGGTGTTTTCATTTGTAGGCTAGGTACTTATCAAATGACCCACGTATGAATAAGGTATTTTTCGCAACTAGCAATCGAATAATGTTGGTTTTCATTTATAAAAGCACGAAGGAAATTTTATAATTCATTTTTTTAAATATATTTTTTTCTATCAGTTCAACGAACATGCGAAACGGTAGCCGCCATAATAGATTCCGACGTGACGTCATTGACATAGTCAACAAAGAAAGCGGTAGACGTATTACTCTCTAACATGTAAAAGAAGCGTCAAAAATATATATTCTCGTTTGTCATAGTTAATTGCAAATTTTCAAATAGTTATCTGTATTTCAAAAAAAGAACAAATGAGTTTTTTTCGGACTATGACTTTGGATTTCTTATCGCAAGTTTTAACCGTCTTCCTCGTATTAATATCAATTGGCATTTTTATCCACAACTTTCCCGGTGTTTTCACACTAGTATTCTTATTTTTGGGAACAACACACCAATGATAGGGATTGTAACACACTTTTAACAAAAAAAAACTTACGTACTCACAATTGGCGCAGTTTCGATGTTACTATGCAAGTGACGTCACGAACCGAAGCAGCATGGCGGCTAACGTTTTCGCGCGGAAATTTAAACGCATTTTCATGGCACATCTATTTCATAAAATAGAAATAAAAATTCTAGTAGTTTATTACCACCAAAGGATCCAATTGAGACACTTTTCAAAAAAGGGTGCAATACCCTATTCTTAGCGATTTACAGCAGTCTTCTACTTGTGAGAAAATTCGTGTACGTCGATCGACTCATATTCCTTCTACTTTTTTTATTCGTCAATGTGGTGAACACGTGTCGAGCACTTCTGACACGTTTCCGTCGCACCCCGTTAAGCGGGAATCGGGGGCGGAAGCGAGGGACTTGGGGATGGAAGGAGAGGAAGTCAAGGATTTTCAGTGCCGAGGTGTCCGTCCGGCCTTTAATTTCCCGTTGTCGGTTTATTCTTCCAATTCGCGATTTTAGTCGCTTCGTGCAAAATGCTGCGACGCAAAACGCAATGCGCCGCCCTATATATATATATATATATATATATATATATATGAGGCGTTCCATACCATTTCGAACGGTCAAACAGTTGTCCACTCTCAAAAAAACAGTGTACATTTTTTCAAAATTTTTGGATCGCATTTTCTCGAGCTTTTCGAAATTTCAAAATTTTCTAAATACCGTTATATCTCATGAGCATTTGATTTAACAGAAAAATGTTTAAGACAAAAAGTTGCAATTTTACATGAACTTTATGAAAAAAAATTGTTTTGAATTTTTCGAGTTTAAAAAATGCCCATTTTCACAAAAATTATACAAAAATATTTTTTTTTCGGTCGATATGTCACTTGTGATTTTTCTCAAAAAATTCTAGAAAATACGCTGAAGTGTGCACAGTAACACCTATTTTTTTCAAAGTGGCTCAATTCGTTGTTCCAAAGCTGTGCGTTGTTTTATTATTATGAGATATTTTTTTTAGACAAATCAATTATTATTAAAAATTATTCTCTCCGAAATTTTTCTCACATTTTTCAGGTAATAAACATCCATAACAGTAATAATTTTTTTGAGCTTAATCATAAATTATCGGTAAGGTATACAAAGTTTACCTTGCCAAAGTTACGTTTACAAAGTAACGTTCGTCGTCCAACATGAAAATTGTGATACAAAGTAATGTCGCCGTGCAATATGGAAAATGTGATACAAAGTAATATGCGCCGTCAAATGCCTTCTACATCCTTAAGTTTGTCAACATTCCCCCTCCATGCCAAAATACTCTCGGAGTTCTCAGTTTTCAGATTTTTATTTTTCGGAGTTCTCTATTTTTGGTTGATAGTCGATGATTTGTCTCATGAATTTATTGTCGCTTCTTTGATGGGAAGTTATTTTAATGAAAATATCAAGAGGAGAAAAGGCACATCATCGAAAGTGTACGTCGCACATAGGGGTATTTCACCCAAAAAATTAGACAAAATTATTTTGCTATATTTTGAAACTTATTACGTTTAGACTATGATAAATATAATTAACTTCAAGAACTAAAGAGTTATTGAATTAAAACTCATTTTTCAAAATTTCACCCCACTCTTTCATCCCAAAAATGAACTTTCACGACTTTGGCGCTGTGGACAAAACTAAAGCCCGGATTTTTCTGCACATTTTGTCTTACAGCACCGACCTCGTAGGGGTTTTAGTTTGGCGTTAATCCACCCCCATGCTCTTTCATCCCCTAAAAAAACCCTGCACACCGATTTTTAGCCAAACTTCGATTTAGCACCTGCGGCACCTACAAAATCACCTGTCAAAAACTGGCCTTTTTATATGTTTTTCCGTTTACGGGGTTTTTCAGCGACAGCACGACTGTACTACATAGTTTTATTTTCAAACTTCCACTGTAGCCTGTACGTGTGGTCAGCAAAGCGCTTAAACGACGACTTACAATGTATGACCCGTGAGACGCCTCGAACAAAAATGGCGGTCTATTGTTCTCTGGACCCTTGGGTAACATCAGATAGCAAGCAATTCCAGGAATTTGTTATTTTGTCATTTAGAATTTTAACCGGGTTTTTGGGTCAAATATGTGCGTCTTACGAATCAGATAACGTAATGAGCTTATATGGAGTTAAACGAATAAAAACTGACAGTCAGTCAAAACGAAGATGATCGGGGAAAATAAAGTAACCACTCTTCGGCAGAATCGAATATTAGTAGAAGTGCTCTTAAAAATCAACGAAAAACGTCATCTGATTCGTACGACGTACAAATTCAATCACGCCTTGGCCGAATTTGTTAGGCACCCTATATTTTCCTACATTTTTCTAACTTAGGGTATAAAATTGAACTCTTTTTGTTTTTTAAATGTACATATTAGTCAATTCAATCAATATTATCGATGTTTGGTTGGTCCACCCTTGGCCTTTATCACAGCAGCGATTCTCTGCCGCATACTCCGTACAAGATTCGCGCGTTGCTCCGCGGTTATGGCGTTCCACTCTCGAACTAACGCATCTTTAAGCGCTGCGTTTTTGAAGTTATACTGTGTTTTCTGACCCTCCGCTTTAGTATACCCCATAGATGTTCGATGAAGTTTTCTATTGTTTAACTTTATATTTGATGTTGCCGCCTTACCTTTAGTTCAAAGTAATAGATTTATGTACTTTTTAAAATATCAATATTTTATAGGGGTGCCGGATACTTTTGGTCAAGGCTGTACCTTTTCTATCACGACTTCTATCAAGTCGACTATCAAGTCGACAAATCGTCGACTTGATAGTCGGCGATTTGTCTCATTCGTTTATTGCCGTGACTTTGAAATAAAGATGTTTCAATGAAAAAATCAAGAAAAGAAAAGGCACAGCCTTGACCAAAAGTATCCGGCACCCCTATAAAATATTGATATTTTAAAAAGTACATAAATCTATTACGTTGATACCAAAAATAGCGATACAAAGAAATATTGGAAAAAAAATTAGTTACTTCAATATAATAAAATACAACTTTTTACTCCTTAGACTAAATATTCCAAACTTCATAGTTTTCAAGTTACGCCGCAAGATGCCGACTTTTTTGGAAACCTGCCGTTTTTTCAAGAAAAAACTAAATAACTGCGAATAAAAATCGCATTTTTTTTAACGAAACTAACGGTAACGGTGTCCTTTCCAAAGATCTTATCACTAAATAGTAAGATTACTATTATTATTTTTAAAAAATGTTATTGTCTCTGCTACCGCGAACGCTTCGCTTATTGTAGCTTCCATGTACGTCGTATTTCCCCTTATTACATTCCCTACTATTTTCTCCACTCCACATCCCCAATCGATCCCCGAGTGCAAAAATGGTGAAAAACTGGCATTTTCAAAATTACGTACCGGCTACAAAAAAAATCGCAAAAATAATAATAAAAAATAAAGCTGGCTTTATCCGCTTCAAAACCCTGTTTGGTGAATAGGTTTACGATTTTTTTTCGCCGAGATATTCGATTTTTGGTCTGGATAGAAAATGTACAGGGTGCCTAATACTGTTGGCCAAGCCAAGGCTGTAATACAGTTTGAGTAATTTTCATTTTTAACGTCGATTTTTGTTTTATTTTAACTTTCAATTTTCTAAGGTTAAATTTCATCTTCAATTACCTACATTTTGTATTGGGATGGGTAATACGGAAAAAAAGTAAAGGTACTCGGGAAAAAAAATTGAAAAAAAAAAGATTTTTCGTTGCACCCCATCGGTGCAATTCTCAATGTCAGGGAAGTGTCAGGGAAGCGTGTATATATATATATATATATATATATATATATATATATATATACTTCGTATTATTTTCGTCCGAGTATCAAGCTCCGGCATTACACGCCTCTCGATTTCCATTGAAGCACAAAATACGACGCATCCTCGTGTGCATTTCCCCGTGTCGCGAAAACTCGCCCACGCCAGCAATACTAAGATCCTGTCGCCCACATGTTTTTGCTGCAGCTTGGTGCTTTTACCGCTTTCAGTCACTTTCCGTCTCTCTCCTCCCTCTCTCTCTCTCTCTCTCTCTCTCTCGCTCTCTCTCTCTCTCTCTCTCTCTCTCTCTCTCTCTCTCTCTCTCTCTCTCTCTCTCTCTCTCACTCTCTCTCTCTCTCTCTGTCACTCTCTCACTCGCTTTCTTCTTTTCTCCCTCTTGTTTCCTTTATTTCCGCCGTTTGTCGTTGTTTCGAGATATCTAGCAGAAAAGCCATCAGTACATACCTCTTTATATATATATATATGTCCGTGACCGTAGCAGACGAACATTTATTCAACCGTGAAATAACAAGGCTAGCGTACAGTTGGAGGTTCACTAAGTATAGCAGTCACAATGAGAAATTCAAGACAGAATCATCCAATTCGAGGATCCTCATACTCCCGGCTACTTCATCGTACTGTAGACTTATTTGTTTTTTTATTTACCGTCGTTACGATCCAAAAAGATCTACCCTGTTCCACTTTAGTGGTCTTCTTGTCTCACCCGCCATACTCGGTGATGAAGTTTTATTTTTAATAAAAAGAAATAATCATAACGGGTGAATAAAAAACGGATTTATAAAAAATCCCGTCCCGTGGGATCGCGTTTTATCCGACCGGTTAAAATTGAGTCTGGTTGGCAGTGGAAAAATTATAAACAATAGAGGAATTTATTATAATCTTATTTGTAGCATTTTATTAATGCAAAAAATAATCTATACTATTTATAAGAAGTGAAGAAGCGGAAGAATCACTAAAGCGGTTCCTACCCCGAATTTTATCGAACTGTTTTGTATATAAAGATGCCCTATATACATACATACATGCAGCGTAATTCACAATTATTGGAGTTCTCTAGGTAAGAATATAGGGCATATCATTGCGAGTAAACCGGTTTTTTTAGATGTCGTCCGACAAAACTTGGCCGAGATATTCGCGTGCTGAGTCCGACGCTGAGTAGACATTGGCAAAGTAGTTGTTCACGCACGATTTTTTTTCTTCTTCAAGTATTAAGTGATAAACGAAAATTATTAACTATTTTATTGCGGAAAAAATGTAAAGACGAAAAATCCACTCGTCTGAAGGTGGATTCGACGCCGCGTTTGATTTGGCTTGCGCCGTCTGCGCGTGAACAACAGCTATGCCATTCTTTACTACTTGGATTTTGAACGCGAATGTCTCGGCCAATTTTTGTCGCACGACATTAAAAAAAAAAAAGCTTTCTGCTCGCAATGACATACCCTATATGCTCACCAGGGTTTCAAATCACCGTGTATGGATACGGCGTTCTCTCGTGTCTTCCCAGTGATGCATTTTCTCGGGGAAACTGCATCGGGATCAGCCCACCAAGTTGTCCGTCCTCGTGCATCAGAGGCGTGGAACGCACTCGACGTGCGGTCTGGCACGAGACGCGCGGTCCAATCACGATGTGCACACGCACGATTGAAGTGGCAGCGACGAGGCATAATGATAAGCGTGATTTGTGGATATTCGGTGGAGTTTTCGTGGATGCATATATATACACTACTGGCCAAACGATTCCGGACACTTCAGATAATTGCAAAACTTTCCATCACTGGATAATTGCCAAATAATGTTAAAATAATATAGTTCATTTATTATTTTACGAAGATATTATATAGCTCTGTAAGATTAAGGCCTTATATACGCGATTGCGCCGATTTTCGAAGGTACTTTTTAGACGCGGTTAAAACAAAATGATGCATGTATTGACAACATTTTTTTTTACAGATCATTTATGCACATGGTTAAGTATATGTGAAAAAAATCAGAAATATTAACAAATGGCGGAGATATAACATAATAAAGCAATGTATTTTTTTTGCGCGCGCGTTGATGGTCAAAGTTCTCGGCACCGATGTAGGTGTCTGAAAAAAATGAACATATTTATAATTGCATAATGAATGTATCTTCAGTGTAAACTAACAATATTATTTTTTTTTAATTATTATGATAAATATTCCGAACTGGAAAATTTTTTACTCAATTTTCTGACGGTATTTTATTTTTTATATTTTTTTGTACCTTTCAGATTTTTGTTTCTGTGGTTCACACGATAGGCGATGATACTAAAAATATGTTGTAAAATTTTCAAAGCGATCTGAACCTTCGTTCAAGAGTTAGAACCTTCACAAGGTTAAAAAAAGTGAATTGTGGAAAAACGGCTTTGAAGTTCACTCAGAAAAAAGATTTATTATGTTCTAATAAATTGGCACATTAGAACACAATTTATTAGAAATTAATAAATTTTTACTCGTATGGAGACAGCTTTTATGTGATTGTAACTACAGCATTTATTCGGCGTCACTAAATATGTTTTTTTACGTGCCGATTTTTCACATCAATTAAAAGCCATATTTAAAATAGAACATTTGAATAAAAATTTCCTCAAATCAAATAAATACTACTTTCCAATCACGAAAACCTCTTTTTTCGCGACTATGATACTAATGCGGGTATGCGCACTTTGCCCTTCAACGCGACGGGCCCGACAGCGGCCGCTCGTCAGATGTAGCTCACGCATACGCTTGCCATGTAGCTTCTTCCTATGCCAATGCTTTTGGCACAAGTGTCAGTGTTGCGTTTCGGAAGTGAGAAACTCGAAAGTGAGGAATGATTTAAGTGCAAGTAAGAATATAAAGTGAGAAAAAAACGTTCAAGTGAGAAAATAATGACGGACGAAATGACACAATTCCTCAAAAAAAAACCAGCTGGGGGATTATGAAGAATCCTATTAGATGTTACGAAAAACTCTATTTGTCGGATATAAAACACCTATTTCTTCTAACTTATATATCCTATTGGATGTTAAGAAAAATTCTTAGTAAATCTTAAACATAAACTTAAATAAAAAAATTTCTTAGCTGTTAATACAATCGTAGTAGGCCGACATACCAATAAGAAAACTTATTCGCCGGGAGACAAACGTCTTTGTCCTTAATAAATCTTTTTTCTGAGTGTTGGCGGTCGGTCGCGCCTCGCGGTATCTATTATAAATGCAATCTTACCTCATTTAATAGCTTTACAGAATTTTTCAATTCTGTAAAGCTTAAAATATTCCTAAACGTTCAGGCTAATGGTATCAAAAATAATTTAAAAAACTAAAAATTTTGAAATTTTTCGCGTATATAAGGCCTTAATTACATTATTCTATTATCATTTTGCAAGTATACAAAGTGTCCTGAAGTGTATACATAAGTAATACAAGATTAATCACTATATATTTGTAATAAAAAATAATATTTTAATAATATGCTTAATTTATATATATATATAATTCATACAAGTAGCAACTCCATATTTATGAGAAAAAAGAAACTTTCGATGTTAAATATTTTAACCCTTACTTGCCACACTTCTGTAGAATACACATCATCAATCCATTTTCGTATAAGAAAAACAGTGGTGGGGTTGTTTCGCACCCCACAGTGGCAAGTAACGATTAATAATATAATCAATTTATATATATAACACTCGATATTCACTTTTTCTGCACTCTTCTTCATGCCCTGTTCCCTCAAATATAAAAAAAGTCGTGTGCATCAGGGCCAGTGATACGATAGCCACCAATTCCGATTGGATAAAAAGAAAATTTAACAGAGTAGCAACTGCACCATTGCAAAAACAGCTGCGTGCAATAAAATCATTATGACTTATTACTGAATTATAAAAAAAAACCTATTATTGCTTATAATATCAATTATAATAATACATAATGACAGCTTCAGTATTAGATATTATGATTTATTATTCCTTTTTCACGATCATTAATAATATAATTAGTGATATTTATTGCAGCAAGACATATTTTTGTTTATTCCAATATTTACAATAATTACAAGAGTATTATTGAGGAAAATGTAGAATACCCGCGAAAATGGAACTGAGCGATTACAATATACAGTTGCATGGCTTCAATTTTTTTCGAATGATTGGAGGTTACTTATAATGAAGAAAATTAATTGTAAGTAAACTATAACAATCAGAATATTATAAAATAATGTTATTTTTAACAATAATCAATTTTATTATTCGTAACACTCATTACAACAAATCAGTATTAGTGTTTATCAAGTGGCGCAAAAGGGCAAAGCGAGCACGTGCCCGCTATGCCCAGTAGAAAAGATAGCTGTGTGAAATGAAGTTGACACTTTATTTAAATAATTTCCCTGTTTATTTATTTTTATTGTAAGAAATCGAGCACGTGCCCACTAGGCTTTAATGACAGATGACTATGTGGAATTAAGATGATAATAGAAGATAGAAGATGACTCTATTTGAATAATTTTCCCATTTATTTCTTTATGTAGGAACTCACCAAAACGCTATTATTGATTGCAAGCGTGTTTTTTACATGTTTGAAAGTGGTATTGTTACCTTCTTATAACGGTGTCTACTATTATTTTCAAATGGTAAATAAATATAAAAGAAAGACACAACAAGCTTCTTGGGATGAAAGCCTCAAGAAAGATTTGAAAACTAAGGAAAAACCAAAAAGGTCAAAAAGAAACAAACTACAGATAAGGAAAATTACCTGTGCGTTATATGCAACGAACCATATATATATCCTCTCACCGAAGATTGGATTTAATGCAATGACTGTCAAATGTGGGCTCATAATGCATGCACTGCTAACCCTGGTGTTGGATAATTTTACTGTGATAATTGCCAAAAAAAATTAAGTTCCCTGATTGTTAAAAAGACACGTTAAGTTTTTGTTCTTTTATAATAATAATGATTTGTCTGCTATAAAATATGTGGGTACATTCATAGTTTTCTTCCCCCTATGATTCCCTATTTTCGTCCAATCTTTGCCTAATCACAGGATTTTTTTCTGTATTTTTATACAGGGTGCCCGCTTTACCCTCTACGTGTTCGCTTTGCCCAGAAGCCGGGCCCGCTTTAAGCTGACCCCTGGGCAGAGCGGGCATTTCTTCTACTTTTTAAATTGGTTTGATTATTTGTATTTTGAAGATTTACTGGAAATGTGTGAATGCACTATTAAGGAGGTACACCAGCTTCATACAATGTTGCCATGCTAAACCATGGTCAAATTTCAAAATGGTGATAGATCAATGAAATTTGGGGAGTATATTCTTCTATATATGTCAATACAATACAATGTCTTCTATATATGTCAATACAATTTTTTTCAGATTTTTTCATTGTGCCGTTATCGAATAATTGAACATTGAAGTTCACGTGTATAAGCATAGGGTTTTTATAGATATAGGTATATATTCCGGGTATAAGAATAAACGCTTGTGAATTATTTGTAACAAAACGGCACAACCAAAAAATCTGAAAAAATTGGTATCTACATGAATAATACTAAAGAATATATTCACCAAATTTTATTGATCTATCACCATTTTGCTGAAGCTAGTGTACCTCCTTAAACTACGATAAATTTAGCACCCGATAACAAAGAAAACCGTTTAAATATGGGATTTTTTGATTGCTTTTTTTAAAATTTTCCTTAGAGTGCCCACTTGGCCCCCCTCCCTTATATACATTGTTCAATATTTTATATACATATATATCAATATAATGTTTATTAATTTTTTATCGCATTTTAATAAGTACACATGTTATTTGATGTTATAATTCACATAATATAAGTCATGATGCTATAATTTTCCAATAGTTGGTACTTCTTCATTCCCAGGTACCCCCTTGCGGGTTTTTACATAGCTCCCCTGTATATTGATATCCGTTTACACATTTCCCTTTCTATAATTTTTTTACATTTCTGCTTTTTCGTTCCATCTTTTTACATTTCTTTTTTATAATTTTAGAATTCATTTAATATGTATATCCTATTAATATATACAATAGACAATATAATAAGTAAAACATAATAATAGATGCACCGCGTGAGAAGAGTGGGGAGAGAGGGAGATATATATTTACAGTAGAAGATTACGTGGGACTTACAAAGCGCATCTCGATCGTAGGTACATAGGATCCAAGAGTGGCCTAAACTACCCTAACCTTGTTGGCTTCACCATGTTTTGCACGTGTATATATATATATATATATATACACACACAAACAAAATGCGTTGGGTCGCTTCTCCTGGTGGATCAGCATAAGAGCGAGCCCAAATCCTTGGAGAAACCAGACCAAAGAGACGAAGTTCCCTGCTTTTAACAGGATTAAGTACAAGTGGGAATAGAGCTTGGGGGATGAAAAGCGTGTGCAAGAGAGACTGCAATTTATATGCAACTATAGACGTATACATGTATACAAGCATTCGAAACTTTCGAACGAAATAGACGAAGACATCGTTGCCCCGGGCTTTTGCGGCGAGACCTCGATGTTTGCGAGTTGCATGAACGAGTATGCCTCCGCACAAATAATCAACTCTCTCGATATACAGGGTATCTCAGATGAAGTCTTACTAACAGATATATCGCAAAGTACGGATTGTAAGGGATAATGTTTGAAAGAACAGTTGTTCGGTTACAAGAGTGCGGAAAGATGGCTATGTCAATTTGACGTTTAGTATAAGGGGTAAAGTAATTTGAAGTCCAACTTCGAAATTTTTCATGAGAACCCTTATTTTTTGTTGTGTATTATTATAGGTTGGCTCCAGAGCTTTTCGAATCACTATGGATAAGTATTCCTTTATCGAGTATTTTTTTAGCTATGAGATTTGAAAGTTGCAATGTCGATTTTAACTTTCTAGTCTCATAACTAAAAAAGTACTCGTTCGAAGGATATCCATAGTGATTTGGAAAGCTCTCGAGCCAAGCTATAAGAATACACAAAAAATAAGGCTTCTCATTAAAGATTTCGAAATTGACCTTCACATGACCTTGGCCCTTATACTCAAGGTTGAATTAACATTGCCGTCTTTTTCCTCTCTTGAAATGAAACAATTATGGTTTCAAACACTTTTTTTTATTATAATCATCACTTTCTGAGATACAAGCTTGTGAGACTCGATCAGAGACACCCTGTATAACTTTATTCGTATGTGTGTGTGTGTATGACTAAGATTTCACGAAACATGTCTTGGGTCCTACTACACCGAAATCGATAAGTGCATTTACCGCAAGCAGCGCGCAACTCAACATCGTCAGTCCCCTTAATTTTTACTCTATCCACCGTGTAATGTGCCGATGACGCAACCTCAGCACATTCGACGCAGTGAGTCCGGCTCTCGACATGCACAAGTGAGCATTCAGAGTCGAGAGGGCTGAGATAAGGGATACACACCTGAGCTTCTATACAATCGTGGACGGGAAATCGTGCTTTATCTGACTTGCCAACCCCAACACTGAAGAATTCCGGTTCTTAAACTTTTATCCAATGTTGTGGTCGTTTTTTTAATTTTTGTATATATATTTTTTTCAATTAGTCTATTCGGGAATGGGAAAGATTTGCATTATAGTAATCGTGTCGTTTCCGTAACGTTGTTGTTTACCGGACTCCTGTTTACCTGTACGTACGGTAGTCGTTAGTCGACTTTGGTACGTCGCGATGGCCCGGCGCTCCTCGTGCGCGTCTTGCGCACAGCCTGGCCAAAATGTTCGCCGAACCCTTTACGGTACCCTTATAAAATCGTTTAGTTTCCCTCAACGCAAGAAAACTTCTTCTCGTAAAATGCTAATTTTATGAGGTTCGTGCGATTTCTTTCTCTCTCTTCCTGTATCTCATTCCATTTATTGCGTTTCATTTTGCGCTTGATCTTGTTATTTTTGTGTTTTTTTTCGCGCTTGATTTTTGCAATTGATATGTGCGTATGTTTTGTGTGCACTTGATCTAATTGCTTCTTATCTCGTTTATATAATTAACATGCTAGAACATATATGTGATGCTAGTTAACATACATGTCATTTTTATTTAATGTATTATTAGTTCACCTGATCTGTAGTTCTTTTGTCCAAAGGTTTTTATCAAGGCATAAAATAAATCAAGTTAAATCGATCGAAGGCTATTTTGGATAATAAAGAAAATGAAGAAAAACGGGAAAATTAAAGGAAATTTCGTTCCACTCGAACGATGCAAACTTCAACATCATCGCTTCAAATACAGATCCTACTTGAATTTAAAAAAAACGTTTTTTACACGTGTAACTCGTCCTTATTTGAAAAAGCATCGCTAACGTGACTTTGCGAATGCTCAAAAAGCAGATTGTATCCAATCGTCTTCAAAAACGTAAAAAACGACTTTCGTAATTGGATTTCATAATCAATGGGCTCGAAATGGACCTTTGGGACTTATCGAAAATAAACGACGAAAATGTCCCTTCATCTCAAGGCCTTACTCCCTTCCCTTCGGTATATGAAATTTCCGCATCCATCCCTAATCGTGTATCTGTGAGAAATCAATGTCTCGAAGGTTTCCTTGCCAAGATATGTGTACGTGAGTTGAGATTGAACGTCTACCTGACATACACAGGGTGACGATCAAAGGTAGCCATATGTTTTTTAAGAGTCTGCCGCGACGATTTTGCGACCAAGAAAAATATGATTTTTAATGGTTTCTCGAGTCCTCTCCGAAAAAAATACATCGCATTTTTGTGACGGGTAGTATTCACTGAAAAAAAATGGGCCATCGGGAAAAAAATGAAGATTCTATTTTCAGTTTAGCAGAATGAAGACAATTGAATTCGGAATAGGGTACACTGACCAGTGGATGAACAGGGACCACTGAATGGACGAAAGCTGATTTCTATTTAAAATAAGTAAAGAATATGAATTGTCGATAGAAACTAAAATCACTATAATTTAGCAAAATAAATAGAAGTTTCGTTAGAACTAGACATGTTCATGCACTGGTGCTGTATTCATCTTTCAAGAAATGGTGCTGTATTCCTGTATCTCATAATTCTCAAAGCAGAGTAAAAAATATAGCTCATCTGTTGAAAATTGCAAAATTCATTACTGTTGAGAGATTGACAGTGTATATTGCACTAAATTTTTTCATAAAATATTTTCTCTCGTTTTTTTTTATTTTTACAGAATTTAATTGTCTATTTCTCTGGCAAAACAAACTTTGGTATTCTTTGTTGTTCAGAATGTCACGTTAATATGCAAAAAAGCTTTGTGCATTTTCTACGAAACCGTAGTAACAAATATAATACTCATATGTATAAGAATATTATAACTTTTGTGCAACACAGTGATCTCCAAATCTGGTATTTAATACAAATGAATAATGAATCGTTATCCTTTATTACATTGATCCACACTACACGTCCATTCACAGCCGATTTAATCATTTCGCTACTTATTTATCAATTCCTCCTATATTATTTGTTGCAATTACTTCGTCTATTTTTATCTACTATCAGAATAATATATTTTGTTAGCTAAAGCAATCAAAAAATAAGTTTTCATACTATTTCAATTTGACAGTGCCGCTATTCGCCCATGCACTGGTCGGTTTACCCTACGTAGTACTCCTTCAAAAAAACTTTTTCTTTCATGAGCTTGAATTCTATTTATTCCTCTTAAAATGCATCTGCGATAATTTTTTTCCCGATGGCGGGACGACATGATATACGCAAACGAGGCAAAACGCGACCTTAAGGTCCGAGGCGCCGCGGCCACACGGCGGGGGAAGGGCAGGGTTAAAAGTGGTGGGTGGGGTGAGGGGACAGAACCCATAGATCGAGGGGAATGATATACATTTTCGTAACGCTGACCGAGATGGCTACACAAGCTACAGGCTCGTTTTCGTCTGCTGTATGTGCGCGCCTCACTTTATATTACTATCGATCTGCTGATAGCTGCGAAGGAGCGGGGGCGAGACCGAGCGAGCGAGCGACAGAGAGAGAGAGAGTGAGAGAAAGGGATGGCAAAGGGAACTCGAGGCGCGCATGGCGACTCGGCGGCCGCAGCGTACAGTGTGGCGGCCTTTAATCCGGCGTCTCGACGCCCCCGACGTCGGCAAACCTACTACGAGAAAACCCTTCATGGCCACATTGTCGTTGGCACCCGCGGGACGTGCATGGAGGCGCGTCTTTCCGAACGAGAAAAAAAGGAAAAATTATTGAAAAAAAAACGCCGTTAAATATAAGAAGCAAAAGTGCAGTCTTTCTCTATTCAGTGACGTTATTCGGCTCTAAATAATTCACATCCGGTGTTGGTGCATTCGTATATATATATATAATTCTTATTCGCATGTTCATATATATATATATTGATTTTATTTTTTTGTATTAAGATTTTGTTGCTTCGTTCGACGCACTTCATCAGCTTGCACTGCGAAACATTATTAGTCTTATTATTGTGCAAATCTAAGACTTCAAGTCTCTCTACTCAGTGACGTATTTCGGCTCTAAATATTTCACTTCCGGTGTTCGCGCATTCGTGCATATATGGGTATATCATCATTATATTATTATTGTTATTATGCGTGTAAATACATGATAATAATAATAGATGTAATAATAATAATAATACATCTATCAAATTCAATTCTTCTATAACTTATAATTATATAAATCCAAGACCATGCAATATACACACACACACACACATACACATATATATATATACATATACATATACATACATACATACATATATATATATATATATATATATATATATATATATATATATATATATATATATATATATATATATATATATATATATATATATATAGTCTCTTACAATTTAGAGCAGCTGTGACTACTCGCAACAATTTTTTTCCGTCCCCGCACGCATCCATACGTCATGATTTTCGTGCCACGCCCACCATGAATTCGCTACATTTTCTCTCCCTCTCTCTATCTCTTTCTCACACACAACGAAGTTGTCAAATAAAATGGCGGGAATTTTTGTTCTTCAAATGTTCGAAAATTAATTGAATTGAGTGTGTGTGTGCGCGCGTGTGCGAACAGACCGTCGACTTTTTATATTTAATAATTGCGCACGTAGAAGTGAATGGTTTTGCCAGATGCATAATGAGGTGTTATCGAGTCGAGTGTCGACGCACACAGTGACGGAGTGACGACGCGTTAGCCCATATCGAAGTATTGCGAGGCTCGCTTACGCGACTATTTTAGCACAGTTTCCGCGCGGCTCGAGAGACTCCCGAGCACACCCCGATGCGACGCCCAAACGACTCGACGCGCATCACGCGTATGGCTCGACGTTGCGCACTCGAGTCGTACTATGTGCGTGAGCACGCTTCGAGCCCCTACTAACCGGCGCGCCTCCGCATATGATTCATCGGGCAACTGTTGCGGTACGTTAACAGCCGGGGGAAGGAGAGGGACAGAGAAAGAGAGAGAGAGAGAGAGAGAGAGAGAGAGAGAGAGAGAGAGAGGGGGTGAGGAAGAGGAAGAGGAGCTCGACAATAAATTGCTTTTTCGTGGAATATCCTTTGTTTTTGTTTCTGCTCTATTTTTAGTGATTTTCTTGATAATGCGACGATATTTGACCATTTATAATTATTTTGTTTTTCCAAATATATACGTGAACATTATATACATATATTAGATATATGTTGTACGAAAGAGATCCGTACAACGAATTGTTTTGTTTATTTGTTTCAATTTTTCCTTTCCATTATGTTAACATTTCCCTTTGCTGGTTTCTTATATATGTGTGTATATTGTGGCTCAAATTTCAGCTCTATTTTTTTCCTTTTTCTCGCCATCCAACTATCTTCTGTAAAGAAAAAAAAATTATCGCGAAATCTGCCCGCGGTCAAAAAATATTTAGAGGTCGCTCAAGTCTCCCAAAAATTCAAGTTATCACATAAAAAATGGATATTTTTTCATTCATTGCTCACCCATAAATTGTACGCTTTATAATTTTTAAATTAAGCTCGCGAAAGCTCTAGCCGGCCAGTGAATATTTAGTGGTCGCTCAAGAGCTTCGAAATTTTCAATTGTCGCGATTTTTTTTCTTCTCACTCATAAATTTGACACTGTAAAATTTTCAAAACAATTAATCCCTTTTTTCTTTAGAAACGGATTTTTTTAATTTACGTCACACTTCTAACCCGATAAAACGGGAGTCCTATAATTTTGTTCTTTTGACTCTGTTTCCAAAGAAAAACGATGAATTGTTTTCAAAATTATACAAAACGTCAAATTTATGAGTGGAATGAAATTTCGAAGCTCTTGGGCGACCACTAAATATTCATCGGCCGGCTAGAGCTTTCGTGAGGTTTCATTAAAAATGATAAAGCGTCAAATACATGGGTGAGAAGTGAACGAAAAAAAAACGTCAACACGTTCGCGTGATCGAACCGGGCTAACGCCGAATTTCTCGAGAACGCATCTCCGTAGCTGACATTTTATAAAATGAAATTTCTCATCAGAAGCGATCATTTTTGCCCGTCTTACCTTGTAATAGAAGTGGCAACTGAGCGGGCACTTTTCTCCAGCGGTAGCCTTGAGGCTCTCCGGGATCGCATCCCCTTGGCCCGTCGCTCGAAAGCGGGCTCAGCTTCGCACAGCGTTCACCGATACCCACTAACCCGGGTTCCACACACTAACCCGAAGAAAACCAAAACATAACCGAAACATAACTAAGAAGGAGAAAGGCCATAACATTGCCGGAATTGTAGCACTGGGGGCAAAACACGGGGATCGTGGTCGGTAGAAATTTCTCGAAATCGCGTCACAATATATATATATATACACACAGGGTGAACCGAAAAGTGACGATCAAGAGGAAAATCTAGATACTTCGTATTAATATCCATCCGAATTACCCCCATCTATGGTTTACCATTCTTATACTTTTTGAAAAAGAAGGTTTTTAAATATTTTTTTCGTGTTTTCATGTGGCATATTGTTTTTTAACTTCTGTTCAGGTATGCGCTTCCCTCTTACATTAAACATATTTTAAAGCTATTGGAAGCCATTTATACTAGTATAGTATTCGTTTTTCATCTGAACTTTCGTGATGATCCTCTTAAACCTATTTTTCTAATTTTTGATAAAAATCTACGGCTTCAACGCTAGTGTACTGTCGGTCGTTTATTTATTGCTGAACAGGGCACTCCACAACAACGTTGGCAAATAAAAAATTGTTTTTTATTCTCGAAAAGTAAAAAAAGATTGTAGAGCATGCATGGAGCTGATTCGGATGGAGGTTGCTACGAGGCATGTAGTTTTTTCTTTTGGCCCTCACTTTTCGGGCGATTCTGCACATTCATACGTATCGAAAAAAATTAAATAAATTGACTAACAGCGCTGTGTTGACGGGGAACTATCAAAAGAACAACTAAAGATGAAAGAAAATAGCAATGTAACTAAAAAACAACAATATATAGTTACACCACTGGACAAAATAAAGTATCCAACAGATAGTGCAAAATGGTAATGTGCGTACTATATTTTCTCCAGTAGTGTACACACGCACACACACACACACGAGCGCGCGCGTGTGTGTGTGTGTGTGTGCATATGTATATATACCGATGTGTGTGCATATCCACACACATGTAAACCATATCGATTCAGTACTTACGAACTACCTGATGCTATAGCTATCCGCTCGTTAAACATTTGTACGAGCATAGCGAGTTACGAGGTTTTATGGACTAGACGAGATAATATATAACACGGTTAATTGATTGCTCATTGCCCGTGACGGTTTTCGCGCGTTCACGCCACGTCCGTATATATTCATGAATGACTGGAGCTTTGCGCGTCTGTGTGGGCGCATACGTACGAGCAATAGATTCTCCGGTTTCTTCTCGTCAGTATATATGTGCACCTGGTTAGTAATTAACAAGGGCATTTCTGCAGATCAAAGTTGTCAGGAATACCGGGGATTCTGAGGGCACCTGGGGCACGCAGCAGGGGAAACGATTTGTTTGGGTTTATTGTATCAGAGTTGATTATTGAACATTTTGTAAATGTTTTAAATGCATTTTTTTATATTTATAAATTTTATTATTTTATTTCATTGATATATAAATATTAAATTTTTATATGTGTATATGTATGTATTAAACATTTATAACATAATTTTAATTACCATATTCAACATTTCACAAATGCTTTTAATGCATTTTATTATATTTGTATATATTTATAAAATTGTATTATTTTAGTTTGGTTATTATTAATTAATTGCGTTTTAATTTTGTAATTTTATTTGATTAATAAAAATAAGTTTATACGCTGATGTGTACATATTTCACATTTTATAATTGTTTTAAAAGCATTTTGTTAGATTTATATCAATTTATAGAATTTTATTTTAATTTTCATTATTTTATTTAATAAATATAAATATATCATGTGTATAGGTTCATATCGACGTACATCAATTTTTCTGTCTCGTCTGAGATGTGCGAGGTATCGGTTAATCTGAACCTCGGCCTGTGTGTGTTTTAACGTGCATATAACAAGCTACGTAACTATAGCAGAAGCTCTCAATTCTTATGATCGATCCGTCAGATAGTCGGGCTAAAAGAGTAAACGAGAACACGTTCCCGCGCTCTCTTTGTTCTCCAAAGTATATCGCAGAATCGCGCGCAGCTTTCACGCGAATGAAGCTCCGACGAAGATACGAAGAATTCCATTCGCCGTACGCAAAGAATTCCAAATTCGACTTCACCCTTAACATTTTTCGTTATCCTCACCCCTGCCCTACTCACTCCGTAAATTAATTGCTCAGAGTAATTAATGAATTATCGTTACCCATCAACGTTTTTTGTCATTTTTGCACCTTTTTTGCATGCGTATCGTTGCCACAAAAGAAATAAAATATGAATTATATTGACGACGGAGACACCCTTCTCTCCCCTACGCAGCGAATGATGGGGAGAGAGGTGATTGGATGATAGAATATTATATCGCTTTGAGACACTTGGGGTGAGGGGCCGCATTTGACTCGGAATATGACGTCACTAGTAGGTTGTCTGTCTTTACACCTAGCCGGGAGGAAATTTCGAGACCGCGCTGTTTTGTCACCCCGATGGAGCAAGGGCTACAGTGGGTAAATGACGAAGAGCGGTCGGACGTGCCGACGTCTAATTTAATTGCGAATATTTGCATATAACGTCTATCTCCTTTATGCGAGGGTGGTAACGTATGTATATGTCTATATATATACACGGTGATTCACAACTTCAAGGGTTCCTTTTGGAGCATACAAGGTGTGCCATTGCGAGCGGGACGCTTTTTTTTAATGTCGTGCGACAAAAATTGGCCTACGTATTCACGTGCTGAGCTTTACGCTGAGTAACCAAGTGCCCAGTAGTTGCTCACGCGCGAACCTTTTTCTTCATGTATTAAATACATTTTTTCTTCACGCATTAAATAATTTTTTTAAAGATAAATTTACTAAATTTATCTTTAAAATTTATCTTTATAAATTTATTAAATTTAAAGAGCGTCCGCAGGGGCGCTCGAGCCAGATGCACGTGCCGCGCATGCGCAACTACTGCACTCTTGTTTACTCAGCATCGGACTCAGCACGCGATATCTCGGCCAATTTTTGTCGCACGACATTTAAAAAAAAAGCACTTTGTTCGCAATGACAGGCTTATGCTTCCAAAGGGAACCCTGGTAGTTTGTGAATAAGCCAGTATATCCAAATGTATACGGACATGCATATTTGCAAAGGCAGAAGCATTTTGGCCTCTCCCTTTGCCTAATACAACCGACACTAAGCCGAAGTTGCTCGAGCCAGCTACTAATTTGCGGTCTTTGTTAACGGAAGTGGAGGAGAGCGAGAGGCATAGCGCTATACGGCACGAGGAATGTTGTGTGTGGTCTCGAGCACCACTCTGTCGAGTGGTCAGAAAACAGAGTGGAACCCTTTTCTCCGTCCGATGTTGGTGCAAGCTCCCTTGCAACGTTGCTTGCTTTTACCTTCCTCATTACGTCACGTTCGGCTTCACCTCCGTGAGCGCCTCGCGTAGTCAGATCCTCGCATTATGCGGAACTAAGTCAAGTGCGCACTCGCCAAATTCCTATTCGGCATTCAAGCCGGATGTATACGTACAGATCTAGCACCCTGTGGGTATACAGGCTGATTAACAACTGTCAGAATTCACTTTGTTAGCATACAGGGTGCGACAAAAATTGGCCGACATATTCGCGTTTAAGGGGTCTTCTCACTTTAGACGCTAAAAAAGGCTGTTCTCATGAATTTTTTGATAGCTTTATATTATAGATATTGACATAAAAGTTGTTACACTTAATAAATACACTTTCGAAATACATTTAAAATTTCTTTTCATGTATCTGTGTAACCCAAACCAATTTTAAACACGATCTTCTCGAAATGTTTTTCGGCGGCTTGTTGATAAAATTTTCGAAACTACTGAATCGATTCTTGTAAAATTTTAACCGCATATTCTTTACAACTATAGCTATAGCATATATGAAGGAATTTTTTAAATTTGATATTTACTTTTTTTGCCAAAAACGGTGAAAAAACGCGTTTTTTCGAAAAAAATGTCCGCAATTTTGTTATTTTTGCATATATAAACATCGTATGATATGCGCTATAGCCATTAACATACTGAATCTAAAGTCGTTTGATTTTTATGTTTCGGATGATCCATCTCCGAGATTTCATCAACAGCGCATACCTACAATTTTTTTAGGAAATTTTTTGACCCATTTTCGTCTATAAATCGTGATTTAAATAAATAATTTTCTTTTTTACATGTATTTCGAAAGTGTATTTATTAAGTGTAACAACTTTCATATCAATATCTATAATATAAACCTATCAAAAATTTCATGAAAATAGCCTTTTTTAGCGCCTAAAGTGAGAAGACCCCTTAAAGTCCAAGTTGTAAATCGAGCGCAGCTTCGAATCCACCTTTAGACATGTGAAGTTTTTTTGCTTACATTTTTTTCCGGTAAAACATAAGTAACTCGGAGATTTGCTTTGCAAAAAGTGAATTCGATTCCATAATTTTTGTTTACTATTTAATACTTAAAGAAACAAAAAAGTCCGCGCCTCAGCAACTACTGTGCTCTTCATCGTTTAATCAGCGTTAGACTCAGCACGGGAATATGTTGGCAAATTTTTGTCACACGACATCTAAAAAAAAAAACGTTTTGCTTTGGTAGTTGTGAATCACCGTGTACATGTATTTGAATCCCTATGAAAGCCCTAATTAACGTGGTAATTTCATGCTCCGGTTGCATCCGCGATTTTCCTCAGTTCGCAGCGCTTATGCTCGTTTCCCTCTCGTCGCGTAATCGCGGTGTAATTTATGATACACGTCGTGACGAATTAATAAGGATAATTCCAGTGGTGGCCATCCGGACATGGCCCGCGAGAAGTCAGCCAACATATACAGATACATGTTTAAGAACATCGATCGATGTTTCTAAGAAGCTTCGCACGATTTTTATCAATATACATTAAATTATAGCATCTTTTGAATGAATTTGCAATTGATCATAATTTAATATGAAAATGAATTATAATTGATGAGAAATTAATTACAATAAATAAAGAAAACCTTGTTTATCTTTATTTCATTCGATGCGCCTAATGTCATAGTGTCCTCTTATAGTTTTTCGTAAAATTGGTTTACGATTCTTTTTTTTTTTATATAAAATTATAGAAACTTCCGAATTAGATTTCATTTGATAATAAATCAATCTGAAAATGAATTATACTTGAGAAGAAATTAATTATAAAAATGAAAAAAAAAAAGCTTATTTTTTAAGATTTTAGCCTAAACCGAAAGTAAAGAAACAATCGTTTTTTTTTAATAATCAAGCCTTTTTTGTCCTTATTTTATTGATGCGTAGACCGTTCAAGTGTCCTTTTATAGTTTTTGCATAATATTGATCGACTGTTTATTATTTGTTATTCTATTATTACTTTTCACTTTATTTTATTACGTTGTTATTCATTATTGATTTCTCCCCTAATCGAAATCGTTCTTAATTCATCGACTCTAAAATTCTGTACGCCTCATACGAGGTCATTAGAATCGATGGCCTCAATATTGCCCGTTTTCCACAAGCACCGACCAATACTCCATTGGCAACTCTCTGGACCACCGATATACGCGTACTAGCGCACCTGTTGCACGCGTTCGATACTTCGGAAAAAAATGATCGGTCGCGTAGCAAGCGATCGAACACTTTTTTGCGGCAATAAGAAATAAATTAAATTGTGTTCATAAAAAAAGAAAAAACGCGATCACTCGACGCCTCGTAAACAAAATTCTCGTTCGCGGAACAAACGATCGAGCACTTATCGCCTATAAAAAAAAATCAAATGAATTTGAATGAATCAAAATGTGTTAAAAAAGATAAGAAAATTTGACGGTACACTTTGCCAATAATTCACTCTCTTTGACCTTTGCAGGGAAGTTCGCACGGTTATTTTGAACAAGGGTAGCTCGGGTCTGGGCTTCAACATCGTGGGCGGGGAGGACGGCGAAGGGATCTTCATATCGTTCATACTGGCCGGTGGCCCGGCCGACCTGAGCGGGGAATTGCGTCGGGGCGATCAGATACTCAGCGTCAATGGAATTAATCTCAGGACCGCCACTCACGAGGAGGCTGCGGCCGCCCTCAAGGTATGCCACAAATTTCCTACGTAATTTCCGAGACTCCGAACCATGTCAAACTTGAACTGACGCACTGCCATAACAATGCCAATACTAAAAAAAAAAAAGAAATTGGGAATGTGACATTTCGACGTTTTGTTTATGGGGTCTTTTCACTTTAGATGCTAAAAAAAGCCTATTTTCATTAATTTTTTTGATAGGTTTATATTATAGGTATTGATATAAAAGTTGTTACACTTAATAAAGTCACTATTTATAGAAGAAAATGGTAGTTAAAAAATTGTCCTAAAAAATTGTAGGTGTGCACTGTTGATGAAATCTCGGAGATGGATCATCCGAAACAAAAAATCAAAGGGCTGTAGGTTCACTATGTTAATGGCTATAGCGGATATCGTACGATTTTTGATATATGCAAAAATAACAAAATGGCGGACATTTTTCGAAAAAACAAAAAAAACGAGTTTCTACACCATATTTGGCAAAAAAAGTAAATATCAAAATTAAAAAAAATCCTTGATGTGCGCTATAGCGATAGTTGTAAAGGATATGTGGTGAAAATTTCATATGGATCTGTTCAGTAGTTTCGAAGATTTTATCAACAAGCCGTCGAAAAACGTTACTTCGAGAAAAACGCGTTTAAAGTTTGTTTGGGTTACACAAATACAATAAAAAGTCGTTTTTAATGTATTTCGAAAATGTATTTATTAAGCGTAACAACTTTTATATCAATACCTATAATATAAACCTATCAAAGAAAATAATGAAAATAGCCTTTTTTAGCGTCTAAAGAAGACCGTTTATAATTTTGTTCGAAGAAGAACAAACCCAAACAGACGCGTTTCCATAAAAATGGCAATATTTGTTTTAAAAAAAGGAATGTGACATTTCGAAGTTCTCTTTTTCGTTACGATCGCCCCCCAATCTCTACAAACGTGACGCTTAGAGTTTCTGTTGTTTAAATTTGTTATGATCACTTGTCCGTTCAGGGTACCGGTCAGACAGTAACCATAGTGGTCCAGTACAAGCCCGAGGACTACAACCGGTTCGAAGCCAAGATCCATGATCTCAAACAACAGATATCCCAGCAGAATATGACGACAGGCACCCTCATGAGGACTTCGCAGAAAAAATCTCTCTACGTGAGGTAACGAATCGTCTCTTTCCATTTCGGCGAAGCCCGGCAAAGTGTTCAGGATATTTGATAGGAACCCCGTCTCTCCATTTTTTTGTTTTCATAATCAGGGCCCTGTTCGACTACGATCCCAACAAGGACGACGGGCTGCCCAGTCGCGGACTGGCGTTTCGATACGGCGAGATACTGCACGTGACGAATGCGAGTGACGACGAGTGGTGGCAAGCGAGAAGGGTCACTCCTCAGGGCGACGAGGAAGGTCTCGGCATAATACCCTCCCGCAGACGATGGGAACGCAAGCAGAGGGCGCGCGATCGCTCCGTCAAATTTCAGGGACACATGCCAGTCATATTGGACAAGGTAGGAGGATCGGTAAGAATTGCAAGCCAAAATAATGCCCCTTTATAACAAAAAAAACTATTGCGCACGCGAAAAAAAGCGTTTGCTATTCATTTTACCAAGAATGATACTGTACGATATATTCGGTTGCATACGAAACCGCCCGCTGGCAATAGATGACGTTAGGTACACTATATTCTCAAATTAAAAGTTGGCAGTCCACATGATCCTCGTACGAAAGTCAAACAATTTTTACACGGAGAAAACTGGAGCCTCGAAGTTTAGAATTCATACTATGCTTCTAAAAAAAATATCATTAATATCAAAAAGTATCGAATGGAAGATAAAAATTGTAATTATGGTATAGTAATAATGAAGAAATTTAAATTTCAACCTACGATATGGCACGTAAACTGATACAAATAATACACTCTATTCGTCATATTGTGATTTTTTGTAGTATTGCCCACGTGAATGGAACAATTAGTTTCCAGTATTCTACAAAAGTACGGTATAAAGAATCACATTTTACTAATAACTTCGTAATATTTTTCGCTATACGCCGAACATTTATGCTATGCGAACAATATGCTATTCCATATGAAAATATAACTCGCGCCTATGCGAGAATAGTTTCAAATGTAATATGCACGCATTATTTTTACTATACAGCATATAGGACTCGCGCCTATGCGAGAATAGTTTCAAATGTAATATGCACGTATCATTTTTACTATACGGTGTGAGAATCATTGTTACACTTCTATAACAACAAGTCTTAGAATTCCGAACTGGCAGTAAACTACTATACTTTTCTAGCACTGAATATTAGAATTCTGGCAACCAGTGTTAGAATTTGAGGCCGTATTTTCCTCCGTGTATATGGCTAAATTGCCTCTAAAGAACCCGAATTCTACCTACGTGAAATCCGACAGTTGGCAGAGAGAGGGGCCAAGCTTGTCTGTTCCGATGAGCGATTCTTTCAATAAACCAGTTAGTCGATTTGCCACCGAATCTTTTATTCCGCCCAAAACCAGCGGTTTCATATGCAACCACCTACTGCATATATTTCTCACATTCACTCTACATCTATCTCTTTCTCTTCAATTTCAGCAATCGACGCTCGATAGAAAAAAGAAAAACTTCTCCTTTAGCAGAAAATTCCCCTTCATGAAGAGCAAAGACGACAAGTCCGAAGATGGCTCTGATCAAGAACGTAAGTATTACGCAATTGCCTATCATTAATTTACATGTATACAAATATTTACGCGATCGTGAGAAAAAAAGCACGTTCGAATCCTGCACGTTCGGTAATTTATCAATGTGTGTGTGTGTTTTTTTTTCTTTTTTTTCTCTCGATAATTGTACGCAACATATATTTACTTACTCCTTACTCGGGTACGATATCCTTTTGTGACGCCCTCAACACCTCCGATCGTCATCCCCCTGGATACTATAATATCGTAGTATTTAGAAACATATTCATACGAAACAATGTCATTCCCAGTACAAAATGTTGTTCTCACTGGCACAAAATCTGCAAGTTCGATCCGAAAATGGCAGTATGTGACTATTTTTCCGTGTCTCTCTCACTCTATCAATCTATATATCGAGATATCTACCTGCATATCTATCTATACATCTAGATATCTATCAATATGTCTATGTAAATAAATATATACCATATCTAATACATTTTTGTAGATCTCCATCTATATATCAATGTCCTATCTAGATATCTATCGACCTATTTATCTATCTAGATATCCATCTGTCTGTACATCTATCTCTTTCTCTCTTGCTCTCTACTTGAATGACCCAATGCAAACGTCACTGTAACCGACCTTGAACGATGTAGGGAAGACTGGAGACGGTGCGACCATCATCTACGAGTAGGTTTAGACACTTCAGTATGAGATTCGTTCTCGAACCTTCTCAGTCTCCCCTCACACACCCACGAACCAAAGTCCCCGAATGAGCTTACGTGATTTTTCTTTTTTCTTTCTCCTACCATGTGAATACGTGACATGTGTTTTGTTTTGCCTGCTTGTGTAGGGTCGCCCACTACACCCGAGAATGAAAACGATCCTACGCGTAAGTATTTTACCTAAAAAAAAAAGAAACACGTTCGACCTGTATTGCACACACGTTCTGCCTTATTTCGCTTGCTTGTACCCATAAATCCACCTTATGTACGTGTACTGCACTTTGTCAACGTGTAAAAATTATCGTAATTTGTTCCCTTGCGCTCGCGACTCTCGACGTACGATCATGTATGGAGCCTTGTCAACCTTTATTGTCCTAAATTGATCATCGACTCTATTTCATATATATATTTATATGCACACCATGTAAGATCAAAGCTGCTGACTCAGATAAGCTTTGTAACGAAAAGCTACAATAACGAAAAATAGGAAAAAGATGGCTAACAGGGTTACGTATTTGAAGAAACAAAAAAGTAGACTTAGAAAAAAAATGACGAAACAGATACGATGAGTTTTAAAAAAGTGAAGATTATTATTATTTTCGCGTCCCATTCATAACGTTTTTTCATGTATTTATATATTTAATCCTACGACATATATTTGTTACCGATATCTTTAACATTTCATATACATATGTAATGAATGTCGGTAAAAAAAACAAATACCCCGGGATTGAAAATATAAATATACAAGTATATCAAATATAAGATATAAGAAAAGATAATAATTATTTTTGTCCCCAATTAACTACTTATTTTAAAATATTTATATTTTTAATCCTGCGATATTTATTTTTTACCGAAATCCTCTCGGATTCCTGGACTTTGTTAAAAAGGATAATAAAAAATGTCGGCAAAGAAAACCGAAATAAATACGAATAGAAAAGTAACATTTTTAAAATAATGATTATTTTCTCTTTTTTTTTAATGCTCATCATTTTTGTATTTTGTGGTTTTTTGTCTACGTCATTTCTTTTGGTCTTTGAAATATCCGAATCTGGTAGATATTTTTGTTACATATATGTACACACGCGTCGTTATCATTTTCGACCACACAAATATATCTGCGCATCCTCATGGATTACACGAATACCCATCAACGCTCATAACCAATCATCGAGGCTTCTCAATGAGTATTTGTAAAAAAAAACATCCTAGATTTTATAATAATTTTTTTTAGGAATAAAATCTTGTTTATTAGCGCGCCGTATACATGGAAAAAGAAAACGATGCAGCTTGAATTACCATTCCGTCGTCATCGTAGATACTGGGAATGATTTTAAAAATATTTATTGATAGATTTCAAATTTTTTTAGGGCAAATCTACCGCTGCTGCATCGCGTTAGAATTGAACGAAATCGATCTGAATGCCACTACTTTTGTTTGGGTTTACAATATAATCAAACGAGGCTTACAATTAACCGTATCTCACTATCGCAGTCTTCCCTAGACGTATCATTAGGAATGAGTTTGAAGTTTGCATCGTTGAAATGGAAGGAAAATTCTTCTTTTTCCATTAATCTTTATTTTTCTGTTTGCAGACTTTAGCTGTGATAAATCCTCAATAATTCGTCAGATACTTATCCGAAGATCTACAATCGAATTTGCAAAAAAAAAACATTTCGTACGACAAGAAAAATAAGTAAATAAAAATACAAAGTATTCTCGTTTCGTTTCAACGACGCAAACTTCGACGCCATCATTATGAACGAATCGTGCTTCGCGAATATCCCAATCGTATCAGTATCGAATCGAAGGATCTTTTTGAAACTTGATGTTGAACGCGACGTTATTGTGTTTCAGCGTTCATGCTGTGCTATACCCAGGACGACACGAATACCGAAGGTAAAAATCTCACATATTTCAAACAAACGAAAAAGTAGACAAATATACGACTCCGTGACCACGTCAGCTGATTTTTCACCTGACCTTGTTTCTTTATTTTATGAAATTCCAGAGTCAGTTCTCAGATAGCAAAAAAATGGATGTTGATTGAAAAAAAAACAACCAATCGATGCTTAAATACACAATTGCATTAACGATACCTTCGCTTTCTTTCTTTCTTCTTACTTTCGACTTTTCTCATTCATTCAAGATTTGTCTTGCGCAACAGGGAGTAAAGAAATTTTGTATCGCGTTGAACTGCCCTATATGGAGGAACTGACATTAGTTTATCTGGAAAAGGAGGGCGTTGAGAATAATGAAGACATTAGTAAGTCGATCGTGTGAGAAAACGAGTGAAACGAGTTTTTTTTATTTTTTATTTTTTAATCTAACGTGTTTTTACCGCAAAAAATCGGCTCAAGGACACGTCGAGCATTTGACGGTCACGAGATGTGCCTCGTTGTCGATTTTTTTTTGTTGAAACCTCTCACCGTGTCTTCCATCTGTTGAGCGCCACTTTTAATTAATTATTGCATCGCTATAATCCTCCTTGTGATTCACCAAAATAATATCGTCCCTCACTTCAGTCGCGACTGGAGCGGTTTTCGTTGATTGTATTTCTTGCTGTGTGGTATAAAAAAAAAACAATAATTAAAAAAAAGTTTGTTATTCATACGTTGATCTTTACTAACCCTCGATCACGGCCGGACTATTGTTAACGAATTTCTGTTTTTCATGATCACCGCAGGCAGCGAAGAAAACGTGCTCTCCTACGAGGCGGTTCAACAACTCACCATTCAGTACACGCGTCCGGTCATCATTCTCGGACCCCTCAAGGATCGCATCAATGATGACCTGATATCCGAGTTTCCCGACAAATTTGGCAGCTGCGTACCGCGTGAGAAAATTTACTATGCGAACCTTTGTTCACGATTTGTTGCTGGACGTTGGTTTGGGCTTTTTGTTGGAATTATTTTTTGTTCCTATTGAGGTATATTGAGGAATAATTTAATGATGGTTGCACATGAAACCACGTCTGGCAATAGATGGCGTTAGGTCCACCATTTTCTCGAATTAAAAGCTAGCAATACACATTAATAAGATAAATAAAATAAACGTTTCTGATGTATTTCGAAAGAGTATTTATTAAGTGTAACAACTCTTATATTAGAATCTATAATATAAAAGTATCGAAAAATTAATGAAAATTGCCTTTTTTAACGTCTAAAGTGAGAAGACCCCTTAAGTTCTTCCTTTAACAGGCATACGTTGAACGAGCCAGTTCGTCGATTTGTTACCGAACCACTACCTTTTCTTTCGCTCAAGCATAGACGGTTTCATATGCAAGCAACCACATAATAATTATTAAGTGATTTATCGTATAATGTTATATTTTTTCATTATTTATTATCCTATTATTGTCATTATCGTTCGTTCGTTATTGTATCATTTTATTCCTCATTATTATACGATTACTCAATTCATCATTGCATGACTAGTTAATTTATTATCATTGCCATGATTACTTTGCTGGTAGAAAAAAAGTTCATAAAAATGTTATGTTCCACATATAAATAATTTGCCTACTTTGGTCCCTGGCGATCACGGAGGTATAAAATAAAAATATAATATCGTCGAGTCGTACTGACGAATGATGCGATCCACGCAGATACGACGAGAAGTAAAAGGGAGTACGAAGTGGACGGTCGGGATTATCACTTTGTCGCGTCGAGGGAGCAAATGGAGCGTGATATACAGAATCATCTGTTCATCGAGGCAGGCCAGTACAACGACAATTTGTACGGGACGTCCGTCGCGTCGGTCCGCGAAGTCGCTGAGAAGGTACGAAGCGAAAATTCCTCGTTCCGAATAAACGTGCCGACATTTTCGTATTATACAATTCGTATTATTTTATATAGAAACCACAAAATATATTTCACACAGAATAGTGCATGAAATATATAAATAAATATAAATGGAAAACGAAGAATTTGAACAATTAATAGACAAAATCTACACAGAGTATGGAAAATAAATTAGCTTCATTTGTGTGATTTTTTTTTCTATTACGAAAGATATTAGAAAACTTAACTAGTCATTAGAATTTATGAGGATCAGGTTTAGTAAAATTTTAGTTGAGTAAAGTTTCGTTAGTAGTCAAGTTTAGTAAAGTTTAGTCAGTAAAATTGATGAGCCATGGGGATTTATTAGGATGAGATTTAGGAACATCAATCAGTTGTTAAAATTAATTAGTCATTAAAATGAATGAGTCAATCAATCAATAGACTAAAGCTGCACAAAATATAGAAAATAAGTTAGCTTTGTTTATGTGGAAAAAATTGATTTATTACGAGAGGTATTAGGAAAGTTAGTAATCGTTACATTTTATTTGTCATTAAAATAAATTAATCAATCAATTAATAGACAAAATCTACACAGAACGCACCAAAAAAGAAGCTTAATTCATGTGAAGAAATTCTATTTGTCACGAACGGTATCAGGAAAATAAATTGATCGTTAAAATTAATTCTTTAATCAATTAATAGACAGCATTTACACGGAATATAAATAATGAATTAGCTACAGCCATGTTAAAAGATTCCATTCATTACGAAAGGTATTAGGAAAGTTATTATTAGTTATCAATTAGTTATAAATGCTTTAATACTGATCGTATCTGGTGTTAACTGGTTTTCATTTTGTTAACAGGGCAAGCACTGTATTCTTGACGTGAGCGGAAACGCAATCAAGAGGTTACAAGTCGCGCAATTATATCCTATAGCGATTTTCATCAAGCCGAAATCCACAGAATCCGTGATGTGAGTATAAGCGAGTCGTTTCTCTCGTTGATATTATCGGTATATATTTTCAACGCATATCTTCATGCGACAATTTGTTTTTATACAATATTTAAAATAGCAGATTTTTTATTAATTACATACGTACCTTATAACGCTTGCTCGTCATTATTTAATTCCTCATGACTTTATCAGGGAAATGAATAAACGAATGACCGAGGAGCAAGCGAAGAAAACGTACGAACGTGCGCTCAAGATGGAACAGGAGTTCGGCGAATATTTCACCGGTAATATATATATATTTTCTTTATTGCCATCCCGTAACATTTTCGAAAGTATCGAAAAAAAATACGTAAATTACGTAAAAGTTTCGAAAAATATGTAAAACATGTGAAAATCGTTTTGGGATATTTTTCAGCGGTCGTTCAGGGCGATACCCCGGAGGACATTTACGTAAAGGTAAAGGAGGTTATCGGTGAGCAATCGGGACCGAACATTTGGGTGCCCTGCCGCGACCAGCAACTGTGACGTCCTGCCCCCCCTGTCCAACCCAGCCCCAACGCTTGGACCCTGCCTCCCAGACGCAACGAGTAAGCAATTCTTCCGCTTTGCGCAACGAGATTCGAGCATATAGGAGAAAAAAGAAAGAAAAAAAGGGAAAACACCGACAAAGAACAACAATACGAAAAAAAACAATGACGAACAAGGAGACACTCGGTGGAGCCGCCTTCTCTCCAACGTGATTGCGCACAACGCGGTCCAGCCGATGAAAGAGCAGAGAAAAACGAACTAGAAAGAAGAAAGTAACGCTCGTTAGCTTTGCTTTGGCTCAGCTTTTTCGACGCCGAATCGCCACAGGAATTTCAGTCAAGACGAGCACCCGTAAAAAACGAATGCACAGGAGGGGCTGCTATCCCTATTCTCGAGCCTCGCGAATCATTCTCGCTGTATCGTCCTACCCAACAAACTATGCGTTATGGAATCACACAAGATTTAAGAGAACGAGGCGAGTCTCGCTTGATTTTCAAAATCCATGACGATCAATCTCACCGACGAAAGAGTAGTCCAAGAATTGCCATCGTAACGAAACACGACCAAACGTTCCCATATATTACGCGTTTTTCTTTCGTACGTAAACGTGCCGTAGATCATTCGGTCTACCCTACGATCAATTCTAAAGGCGGCTTTTGCTTTTTAACTGTTGACTCTGTCCTCATTGACTCGTTGCGATCACGCGTTGAAAAAGGCAAAGAAAATAACTATACAGGGTGTCCTGTAATGAATGGATAATCCTGCAGCTGTCGATAGGTCAGATCACGTCATATTATATGCTGGAATTTCAGGTTAGTAAAAGTCCCTCGGTTTTCGAGATGTTCGGCTTTATGTAATTTTTTGAAAAAAAAAATCATCTACTCTTGGTTTTTCGCGTGCCATTTATACAAATGATATGAATCGACAATAACTAAGCAACTTTTTTAAGTAATTGGCACGATATGCGTGGTAGATTTTTTTTTACACCGCAGGCTATCAGAGTCAGATGTTCGAATTGGTTTGTATGAAAATTCTGCATAAGATCTTTTTTCATAAAGTTTCCTTAACATTTAAGGTTAAAAAGAAGATTTTTCTAGATAAAACAAATAACCAAGAGTATTTTCTTTTAACCGGGTAAAAAAAAAGTTATCATTTGTAGAAATGGCATGCAAAAAACTGAAACCAGATGATTTTTTTCAAAATATAACACAAAGCTCAAAATCTTGAAAGCCGTGGGACTTTTACTAAACTGAAATTCCAGCATATAGTAGGACATGATCTGGCTTATCGACAGTTGCAGGATTATCCATTCATTACAGGACACTCTGTATATATATGTATATATATATATATATATATGGTGGTTAAAACCCATTTTCAGTTTAGACGCGTTTTCCCCAATAAAAACTAGTTCTTACCGAACGCCGTCGTTACAACTAGTTTTTTTCTCGTAAAAAAATAGAATTTACTAATAAAAAAAATTGAATGTCAGTAAAAACTCGTCTTCACCAGGAAAAACTTGTTTTAACGAAATAAATCAGTTAAACGTGTCTTCGAATAAGTTGAAAGTTTGGGTTTGTTTAAGTTTCTCCTACTTGACACGAGTTTGTTTGGCTTTTTTTAATATGATTCAAAACAAACTCAAATAAACTCGTCTCAACTAGGCAAAACTAGTGCTAACGAAATGAATCAGTGAAAAAGATTTCCGAATGCGGTCAAAGTTTGGGTTCGTCCGGGTTTTTCGTAGTTGAAACAAGCTTGTTTGAATTGATCAATTGTATAATTCAAAACAAACCCAAACAACCTCGTCTCAACTAGGAAAAACTAGTATCGGTTAAAACCTTTTCCGACGGAGGTCAAAGTTTGGATTTGTTTTGGTTTGGAAATATAAATTCCGGTATTCACTAGGAAAAACTAGTTGTAACGATGACATTCAGTGAAAACTAGTTCGTACTACGCAAAACGCGTGGAAAGTAAAAACGGGTTTTAACTGTAACATATATATATATGAATATGCAGGTGTATATGAATAAAGTGACCTCGAAAAGAGTATTATTAAGCCGTATAAGTCGATAACTCCGGATAATAGAACGACAATCCCAGCGGGGGACTAGAGAAGCGCAACTAAAAAATGTCGTCGCGGTTCATTAAAAAAAAAAGTTATTCGCTCGTACGCGATCGAGCAGAGCACAGTGCGTTATTTTTTATCAATGTACTTAACATCGCTGGCATTCGCCCGGCCGTTCGGGGTAACAAGAGCGAATGTGAGACGAAAAAAAAAGCAGATCGTAAAGCCGAGGACGTACTTTCGGGGTGAGGGGTGGAAAATCTCAAAGAATAAATTCGTTTTTAAGCGCATGACTAAAATAGGAAATATGTGAACGACGCCTCGAAAGAAAAAAGGATGAAACATCTCGCTGCATCTCGAAAGTTATATTCGACTCTGTCGGAGAGGTCAGTGAAAGAGAGCAAGCGAGACCTGACGACGAGATCCGGCTGACCTCGATGGAGGGAGGAATTCTCGCGGAGCTACGAAATAGCGAAAATATAATGTTTTGTACAGCTAGATGACTAAGCCAGTAATGGGGTTACGTGCAACATTATATAGAATTAAAAAAGGAAACGAAAGAGAATCGAGCCGGGTTACCAGGAAGGACAGCGGAGCGGCAGTTGGACGTGTAAGAGTAAACAAAACAAAAATACTATTGTAATTTAAATACCACTACTAAATTATTATCGACAGTAGGTAACGTATTATTGTAAATACCTGTATCGCGTAGAAGGCGCAAGAAAACAAAAAAAAAGCGAAAAAAACGTATAAGGTTTGAATGTTGTGTATGTAGGCCTGCAGGTAGTATTTCCGGAAAGTCCAAGAAGCGGCGCATACTCGCGGCCCAATTGGCACAGTCGCGAGCCTCGCGGTGTCGAAGGGACTATGTACGCTCGAGGGGCGAGCAGAGAGAAAGAGAGATAGCGAGAGACGATATGTAATCCCGATCGTTCGGTGTGTAATCCGCGATCGAAAAAAAGAAAAACAAATACAAGCAAATTGAAAAAGATATCCCTTCGTAACTCCGCCAAGAGAGCCACGGAGAGCCTCTCCGACTTTAGGATTGCCTTTGAAGGGTCGCTTTTTTCTAATCTCTCGCTCGGTAAACGAAGGCGAGGGGAAGACGACTCGACGGGAATGATACAGGAAATCACTTCGTACTCGCGCAAGACTCTTGTTTTCAATATGTATCGAGGTCGAAGTGTCCGAGGGTAAAACAGAGAGAGGGGCAACAAAAAGAGAATGGAAGAATAAGGCGAGATAGATTTTTAGTGGATGAGGAAGAGCTAATAGTGATGATATTATTATTATGACGATTGTTTGTCAATTTAATTGTAATATAAACTATATTATTATTGTAGCCGTATATAATAATTATTATTATTTTTGTCGACTATCTGCGCAGTTATTTCGCCCGTTGAAAAACGAAGGGTCGCGAAAAGCACGACCGGGGGCAGGGGACTCGTTACGTTCACGCGAAAATAGCGAGAAACGGAAAAAAAGAAAATAGAAAAGAATCCGAAGATCCTAATTGTCATGTTATTGTACACAGTTGCCTTTGCCACGAAAAGAGAGAAAGAGAGAGAAGAGCGAGAGGAACAAAAAAAAACAAGAAATTAGTTAGTACTTTGTGTTTTGTATACACATCGCCGAAGGGAAACTTCGCGTGTTCACACACACGCACACACACACACACACACACACACACACACACACACACACACACACACACACACACACACACACACACACACACACACACACACACACACACACACACACACACACACATACACGCATACAGAGACACACGTTGTATTACTTTTGCGATGGCTCCTATTGAAATTCAACAGCTGTCGCAGAGCTGTCGAGTATTAATGTCAAACGATGAAACACGTCAAAAAAAAAAAAATAAAGAAACGAGGAGAAATAAGGGGAAAAACGCGATCAGAGAGGAACCAAGGACCGCGAGTACTCGGTAGAGGATTCTACGGGGATGCCCTGGACAACTAGAACCGGAAGACCCAGGGCTCGACCGAGCGATGGCCGTCTCAGTGTTGAGAAAGCGTTCGAGAAAAAAAAAATTCATTATTACCGACACCTATTATACATCTCTATAGTCTATTTAATAATATTACTTATTGAATTATCAATCTCATGTTCACCTTGTTTCATCGTTTTTAAATAGTTAATAAACGTTTTACCAATTTTACGAGAGACTTTATACGTGTGCCCCATCGAATTTCTCCGCCTCCCGACGACGTGAATGCTCTTCGAAAATACCGAAATATTCGATATTTTGAATTTGAAGGGTGCCGGAAAATTCCGCGGCAATATTTTTACAGAATAATTTAAGAAAGCTTATATTTAACCTAAAATTTAAGAAACTTAAAGAAAGTCAACTATTGAGTTGTTCGAAAGTAATTTCCTTTTTTTTTGTGGAAATAAAACACAATTTCCTTATCTATACATACAGCCTTGATCAAAAGTATCAGGCACCCTGTAAGTTTTCTAACCTGACAAAAAATTGAATATCTCGACGAGAAAAAATAGTAAACCAACTTACCAAACGGGGTTTTGAAGCGGACAAAGCCAGCTTGCTTTTTGCTTTTTTATTTTTGCGATTTTTTTTGTACTGGGTATGTCATTTTGAACATGGCGGTTGTTCACGATTTTCGCAAAATCGCTTGCTGGACTTTGAAAATCAGTTATCTCGCTGTTTAGTGATAAGATCTTTGAAAGCACACTGTTACTTTTATTTTCGTTTTAAAAATTTATTTACGTGATTTTTCTTCGCAGAGTTATCTATCTTTTTCTTCAAAAGCCGGCATCGTGCGGCGTAACTTGAAAACTATGAGGTTTGGAATATTTAGCCTAAGGAGTGAAAAGTTGTATTTTGTTATTTTGGATTCTCTCAATTTTTTTTAGATCTCTTTCAAAAATTCCTTTGTATAGCTATTTTTGGTTGATCGTCGATGATTTGTCTCATTAATTTATTGCCGTTACTATGAAACAAGGATATTTTAATGAAAATATCGATAGGAGATAAGGTACATAATTGAATTTGTCTGTCGCAGGAATCAGATGACGTTTTTCGTTGATTTTTGAGAGCACTTCTCACTAATCTTCGATTCTGCCAAAGTATGGTTACTTTGTTCTTACCAATCTCCTTCGACTTTTTACTTAGACTCACGAATATGATTTCCGCGGTTTGACGTAGAATTCATATTTTACCCGTTTTCACTAATATTTTACGCCTAATACTTTCGATGAAGGCCGTGTATAAAACAGTTCCGTGACTGACCGAATGACCGACTGACACATAGACAACGCACGGCGTAAACCGCTGAAGATATGAGCATGACATTTTTAATTGTGTCGCTTAGGTGTAGATGTTCACTAACAAGGAACATCACCCAAGGTCCGCCTTCGATTTTGTTGAAACTCATTTACGTAATAAAGTATTGAATACTTTTGGAAACGTAGTTTTTTTTTACGGAAAAACGGTTTGAAGGACGGAAACCACCCCTCAAAGAAAGGTGTGTCGAGGGGTGATTTTAGACTTTCACCGATAAGCACTCCACCGATCTGAATGGACCAAAAACCAAAATTCTTCTAGTGTAAAGCGATGGAAATTCCACTATCGAAGCGATAGATCGAGACACTGTTAAAACCGTTTTTCCGCCAACAAAAAAAACCGTACCTAATAGTTTTTAAGGCTTTATCACATATATGAGTTTCAATGAAATCGAAGGCGGACACTCAAGTGATGTTTCTCGTAAGGAAGAATTTTTCGAAAATCAATTCCTAAGGGGGTAAAATAGGGTGTAAAAGTTCGTATGGAAAATAGTATGCTTTGGGTGTACCAAAGCGAGCGAAGCCGCGGACGGAAGCTAGTAATATATAAATATTTAATTGAATTATACATATATTGATCATTTTCGTCCGATACCTTGTACCATCTTTCTGATAATGGCTTGATTCCATGCTCATAAAACTTCTAATCTTTGCTTATAAAAACTGATCCGAGTGATTTTCGACATCCTCATTTAACGTTAATGTTCTGTCCTTTGAAAATGTTTTCAAAGACCGAAACAAGTAACAATCCGAGGGTGCCAGATCTGGCGAATATGGTGGGTGTGGTAGCATAGTCCATTGAAGCTGTAACAGCTTCTGATGAGATATCAAGGTCGTGTGAGGTCCTGCATTAGCATGGTGAAACACTACACCATTTCTGTTGATCAATTCTGGCCTTTTCTGTTGGATAAATTCACTCAATTTGTTCAGTTGATGGCAGTACGCTCCCGAAGTAATTGTGGAATTGTTTAGTAGGAACCGAAAAAAAGCAATTCCCCCAAAATCTCATCAAACAGAGAACATTACTTTTTTTAAATGAATATCTGCGAACCGGTTTTAGCATTGGCGTTCTGTCGCATAATTTTTTTTTTCGCTTGAACAGCATTCTTTCGTATTTGGCAATAAAAAAATAAAAATATGCCGAAAAGCTGCTTGTGATTTTCCATATTTAATAGGGCACCAAGACAAGTTTGCAAATAAGCCTTCAAATGTCAGCTGTCGAATTATATGATGACAATACGGTTTAGACTAGTTGGATGGTTTAAAATACAACAACCGATGTGCTGGTCTAGTGGTTTGCGTGCTTGCCTCTGAAATCAGCACATCGGGAGGTCGCGGGTTCGAATCACTGTCTCGTAGTTTCGGAGAGAAATAAAAACACAAGCGTGACGTAGCTCCAGTTTTACACGGATGTCGCGCACACGGACAGGTACGTGTGTGTGTCGGGTGTGTATGGCTGTTGTAGCCTGTGAGCTATTCCTCGACGAAACGCGACTAGCTCCGAGGCTGAGAAGCGAAGTGGTGACCGGCTGTATTGGTATAGGTTTTCCGCAGTTTCCCTATACCCATGACAGAAAATGTCATGGTGAATGCTATACCGAGAGGAAAGTCGGCTGCGGCCGCAAGATAGGGATCGATTAGGGATGTGGATTGGAGAAAATAGTGGGAAATGTAAAAAGGGCAAATCCCTGTACATGGAAGCTGCAATTAGCGAAGCGTTCGCCGTAGCAGATACAATAAAAATAAAAAAATATACAACTACTGCCTCTGTTAAGAAAAGAACAAAATTACTTTTGAAACAACCCAATAAAATAAATGACCATATTCCTCAACACTTTTTAGTTGGAACACCGTGTTGCATTTAAATCGACTTTTCGAAAATTTTAAATAAACCTCTTCGCGCTCTTTGGGTAATTTTCCATTTCTTTACCTCCTTTGGTCATCAGTAACTTTCCGGATGAACCTGCAGACTTAAAAAAATTTTGGAACACCGTTCTGAAATTGAACCGATTTGAAAAAAAATATTTTCATTAAAACTCTCGAGTTGTTTGGGCAATTTTCCATTTTTCCTACCACCTCTGGTCACCGATACCAATGTCTCCTCAAATGAACCTGACGTCATATTTTTCTTCTGGAGAAAATTCCGACATTTCGAAAAGTGCGAACAACACGCGAGCTTAGATCTCCATCGGGTCGAACACGTAAAGCACACAAAACAATGAAAATTATAATTGTATTTTAATTCCATTTGTTTGCTTTTTTTCTTCGTCGTTTTTTCTTTTCTTTTTTTTTACAAATCACAGAGAAACTCTAATTCGTATTCTCGCTTCGATACATTGTCTCAAATTAACCTAACGAAATAATATATATATATATATATATATATATATATATATATATATATATTCGTTCTTTCATCCATATATCATTCTTTCGTCTCATCCTTGCGCAAAGCGGTTAACACATTTAGAAGTTTCTTGAATCTATAAATATGAGGAGAAGATTTATGCTCGAGAAAATGTACATCGATATTACATATATATATATATATATATATATATATATATATATATATATATATATATATATATATATATATATATATATATATATATATATATATATATATATATATATATATATATATATATATATATATATACGTGTAGTACATTTAAAAAGCGAATAATATGATGGTAATTATACTTTGTCGTAATATTTACATTTAATGATAAGCGCTCTTACGATCAACGATTTTTTTTTCGACTACGTTACACATTTTTTCCTCCACTTCTTCTTGTTCACACATACGCTAGTTACACATACACAGAATTACACGAAATTTTCGGTAGAACCGTTGCAATTAAACATAAACTCGCAAAATCCGTTGTTCAATTGCTTGTTTTTTGTTTGTTTTATATATATATAAAATAGTCGATATATATCTATATATGTACATGTAGAATGATCGTCGGAGAAACATAAGTAGAGGCCGACGAGCGAGCGCGGCTGTGTGCGTGTAACACGACTGACGTAGTAGCGGAAGAGGACTGCCTAGCTGCTGTCTATGCACATTGGTTTACGATTAATATATACATACACATTTAGGATAGAATTGGGTATCAGTGGGCCTACGTGTACCATCCGGCTGTTCACACAGGTACACGCGGCGCTTTCAAATATTTATATATGTATATATGTATATGTGTATATTAACACGTAGTTAGTGGAAATTACACGTCGATTTCCCTGAGACTGATCGCAACAATTGAAAACTGTATACAGCGTAAAAATGAACCGATGATCGTAGTTTTTTATAAGTAATAGTGGTTGACAGTAGAATCGTAATAGTGCCTTAGTCAATAATAGTCGGTACAATAGCGTTATATCTTTTTTTCATTATTACTATCGTTAGTTTCATCATAATTATTGTTATTATTATTATTACTATTTTAGTCGTTACAACAGCAGTGGTAATATGTAAGCTTGAGGGATATTCCCGAAATGTTCAACACGAATTAAAGATACTCAGGCTTAAATCTTATTTTATTTTTTATGAGCGCCTTCGTCACGCTCCCTTTGAGGATAAGTACGTAAATCGGATTTTCCGGTTGGACACGAATCAACGAAGAGAAAACAATTTTGATATATATATATATATATATATATTGTCTAATATGAAATACTCCGTGTCGCTCGCTATCTCCTTGTCGCTCTCTTTCGTTTCTCACTTGAATTTGTCAACGCCCGGAGGACGGTACCAATCGAAATTTGACTAAACGATACAAAACATCAACGTTGTAATCAACGGTTATTGCACAATGCATCATCCGCGTTTCAAAATGATCACTGGGATCGTCGTAGCGCCTTCGTCTCCTCTCTGTTTCCATTTTCCCCCACATATTACCCTCGGAAACTATTCCCACGCTGGTCTCGACGTCGCCACAAGTGGAGGAAAAAAAGCTCAGAATTGCAACTCCCCACAACTTGTAACTGTTATATCACTAATAAACAAATGGTGTTAAAGTTCGCATTGTTAGAATGCAACGGAATTTTTATCTATTTATTTCATTTTTTGATTTGTCTACTTTTGTTATCCTAATTTTTTTTGCCGATTTAGATTGTGGCTTGCACCATAACGATTTTGAAAAAAAGTGCGCTTTTTGTAGTTCAAATGGGCCAAAGGAAAGTTGGGAAATCAACGACAAAAAAATCCCATTTCGTTGCATTAACGATGAAATTATTTAGCAGTTTTCAACTTGCAGATTTCGATCGTACATCTCGAAATAAGTATCTTACGAATGCTCGTGGAATTTTCATAGCTCCAGTCTGCAAAAAGATAACTGAGCAATCGAAAAAAAAATGAATTTTCATTGCATCCCAACGATGCAAACTTCAATCTCATCTAAAATCATATTTTTATTTCTTTATTTTTCTGATTATCCAAAGCTGCCTTTTCTGCACATTACAGTTTTAGATCTCCAAACAGAATACGTAAAAACGTTTGAGTGATTTTCATGGTTTTTGATGGATGAAAAATCTTTTGAGCAATGAAAAAGAATTAATTTTCGATGCGTTCCAACTATGCAAACTTCAATGTCGTCTAAACAACACGTTATACGCTCGAGCCGTCTGATTCGTTAATCCGCGATCGGCGATTAAAAAAAACAAAACAATTATAAATAAGATGTGGTAACATGGTGGTGCTGATCGACGCAGTCTTAGCAATGAGCCGAGCGAGAATTCTCTCAAACATCAGATTTGAGTAAAACAAGTCCAAGTTAAATCTCTCTCTCTCTCTCTCTCTCTCTCTCTCTCTCTCTCTCTCTCTCTCTCTCTCTCTCTCTCTCTCTCTCTCTATCGACACGCACCCTTCCCTCTCCGCTCCGATTTAACGCTCTCTTCCCAGCCGAAAGCACTTTTCCAAACTGTGCGCGATTCCGATAAAATACGATTCAAGTCAATTTCCTATTGTCATAGCGGCAGTTTTCATTCTAAAAGCGCTTTCCTCAAGATCCTAAATTAACGAGACCGTAGTCACCGAACTTGCTAATAAAATATCGTCTACGCATATACATCTGGAATAAATACTCTAATATAATGTCACAGATCGCTGCTTTGTTACTTCTTACCGCCACTTCTATACTTCCCGATCTCCCTCGCCCGTGTTAAAACTATCTCACCAACTGTCATCACTTCTAATTTGAATTGCACCGTTCGGAGAACATCGCTAGTCCCAACTTTGCACCAATAGCCGAGCTCATAATACCACGGAATCTAAACGGGGACATCAACGCGCGAGTTCTCCTCCAATAAACACGTTTACGTCTGGCAGTTGGATCGCGAGTTTGTCGGTTTTTTTTTCGTCTCTATCGTGCCCCACGGTTTGCTATGAATTGGCCGTTCAATCGGTACTTTTGTTACCGATCGTCTGTCTCGTTCTCAATTTTCTCCCTTGCTTGAGTGGGACCCGGGAAGAATAGCGTTTTTCAATGACTTTTTGGGTTTTCGCGGAGACTGAAGTGGAGGGTTTGTCGTTGGTGACGGTCTGGAGATTCGCGCTCTCCAGCGACTCCTCATGTCACCTCAAATTGATCACAACACGCTCGACGTTCAACAACGATCTGACCTTCTCGTTGTACTTAATCAGAGTTACTTTGGAGCCCCGCATGTTTATTCTCTCGCCCCCGCTGAGCAAGTGACAGCATCGCGACTGTTCGAGAAACTCGTGAAGCTTCACCTCCCGCATGACCTCGCGATGAGCTACGGCGGGCGGTCCCGCGGCGGCTTTTGGATTGATCTGTCGCAGAAGCGCGTCTCGACTCTTGATACGCAGTGCCGTCATGAGATCTTGCAGCAGTACCCACTTGTCCGGGTCGTTCGTGAGACTGAAGAGGACCGGGAGGTTGACGTCGCTCACCTCCATCTCGATCTCGTCGGGCGGCGGCTCCGGGCTGACGATCGGAGGATCCTCCAGCGGATTGTAGCCCGTCTCTTCGAGATCTTCAGAGAGCATAGGCGAAAACAAACACGTCAATTTCAGCGTAAACACATTGTTTTCCTATCATCTTATTTTCGCAACGCGTAATTCACGCAATTCGCAAGCATAATTGCTGACAAATTTATACGCACCGAAGATCGAAGCGGGCCCACGGAAGCTCCACGGAGTGCTGGATCGACCTTGCACGTCGTTGAGATGCTGCTCGAGAATACTGTAAGCATCGGTGTCGAGGGCCAACGTCAGAGGCGTCTGGCCTGAATACGTCGCGAGCAGTGGATCAGCACCGTACGACAGCAGAAGTCTCACAAGCTCCGTAGCACCGTTTTCCGCCGCTTCGTGGAGAGGCCTGAAAACACACAAAAAAACGGACCTCACATTTCTTCCCATTCAATTTTCTTCACCCTTCGGACCCTTGGAAACTCGACTCGTATTGAACAATGGCGCCAAAGTTGCGGCATTTACCTGATACCGCCATTGGCGCTCTCGCTTGCATTTGCGCCGTAAGCCAGCAAGAGCTTCGCTATCTCCAGGTGACCTCTCGAGCATGCCTCGTGAAGGGGCGTATAGCCGGCATTGTCTTTAGGGCTCGGAGCACTGCTCAGCTTTTCCAAGCAATAGGCGGTAACGTCCTGTACGAGAGAAGACAAACAAAATGGGTTATTCGAGACACGAAATCAGAAAAGGTTAACTCGAACGTGTGGTGCGAGGATTAGCTGATTTTTACGTGAAAACTTCTGTTAGTTCGATTCGGTGTCGAACGAGGTCTGTGTGGCGCGGGTGACGCGATCTTTTGTTGTGATGGGTACGTAAGAGAGAGAGATGGATATATAGGGGTACGCATACATTACGGGCAAGTCTATGTCGCGAATGCGTCAAGCCAGGTCGATCGAGGTGTAGTTGGCAAGCGTTTGAGATGCTCTTCCTGAACCTCTACTCATATCGGTTTCAACAACAATAACGAACATTTTGTAACCTTGCAGAGTTGAAAAATAAGAATTTTACAATAATGCCACCATATGAGGAACGGAAAAATGATCAGAATTGAAAAAATCGACAATCAGAAGAAAGGAGGTAAAAAATCGAGAGGAGGTAAAAAAGACCCGAAAGTCCAGAACCGAGCGATCGAGAGAGCTACGGGAGCGCCAACGAAGATTAGCGGTGGAGGGAAATTCGACTGCCGGTGCGGACAGGGTCCGTGCCCACTACCAGCGGGACAACTTTCATTTGTCCGAGTGTAGTTAAGTGACTCACATGTACTCGTATCAATAAACCAATATTGTGTAGAATGTAGGCCTAGCACAGCGACTTGAATGTTTTTGGTATGAAGAAAATAAATGTTATCGTAACGAAAGGCTTGTATTTCTTCAACTAAAATCCCGCCAGAGACCAAAGGAATCGGCGATGGTGAAGTTTTGACGGGAAAAAAATGGCTCGGACATGACTGCGATTTTTTACTAACCGTGTAGCCGAGTCTTGCAGCGCGATGCAAAATAGTCTCGCCTACACCCTTCTTGATGACCCACGTACGAATTTCCGTCTGGATGTCGGCGACGCATTCCGCGTTCGGTCGCGTTATTATCACCTGACGAATAAAGTTCACGTTTATTTGTTAAAATGTTATCAAAAGCAGGTGCAAGGATTTTGAACGGAGTAAATGTCGAAAGCATTCAGTCTGGACTAAAGTTTGGACGTACTCTTTTTCGTTCCTTCGGCGTCGTTTCCTCTTTCTTCAGTGGCTTCTTCTTTTTACGTATGTAATCGAAACCGGAACGGAATTTTCGCCTTCCCGTTCTCAATTTGAGTTTCTTCTTATTGGGTATTTCCGTACCATCGTTATTGTCAACTTCCGGCTTGCTAATTTCCGTCTCCTCCTCGTCGTCCTCTTCCTCCTCGTCGTCTTCCGGTACGGCAGGGGTCGCCTCCTCCCCCTGCTCCTCCTCTTCCTCCGGCTCCTCCTCCTCCTCGTCCTCCGCGGCTTCCTTCTTCAAACTTTGAAGCGTCTTTTCGGCGAGGGACTTGATCAGATCTTTGCGTTTCTTGGCGGTCAGCAGATGGCGTTTCGAATTAACGATGGCCTTTTGACTGCGCAGTATACCGACGTTTCGCAGCCTCGTGACGACCTTTTGCTTCAACTTTCTCGTACGTCCGAGAAGATTGCCGCGGGTCTCCGTTTGCGAGTCGTCGTCCTGCGAGGTATCGCCGGCGTGGTTCTGCATCGGTGGCGCCGAGGCTGGCCTCTCCTCGCCGAACACCTCGCGAATCGTCGCCTGCTTCTTCAGAACTCTCGTTTCCGTTCGCGTTCTGCTCTTCAGTACGAAGGTCGAAAATTCATTGGGCAAAGCGTGATTGTTTTTGAAGGTGTCGCGGAAATTGTTGACCGTCTCTTTCCGGAAGTAACCGAGTAGATAGGAGTCCGTGACGTTTATGGGTTTAGTCGATTTGTCGCTCTTGACGGGTGTTTTGCCCTTGGCCCTCGATTGATTCTCGCTCGCCAGGAGAGAACTCAAGTTCGGCGTTGGCAGTAGCTCCGGCTCGTTCCTCGCTCTCGGCAGCGTTTTGCCACCTTTGTCGAGTTTCTCCTTCAATCTTCTCCTCGCGTCTTTCTTGCCCGTACCGCCGACCTTGCGCGCCAACAGATCGACGATCGAGCCGCTGTTTTCCGATGTCCCGTGTCGCAGGTTCGTCGTTTTGGATGGACACGAGACGGTGGTCGAGGAGGTTGCCTCCTCGTCGTCGATCTTGCTTCCCCCGGTACCGAGGCCGCTCATCGCGAAGCTGTAATTCGACTCGAGATCGCTGTCGCCGCTGCGCTTTCTGCCCAGGCAAACGTCAGAGCTGTCCATCGATACGGAAAGCGCCGGTGAGCCCGGATCCAGATCCGGCAGCGATGTCGAGAGCCTGTGAAATCTCGAGGGCTTCGAGACTGTGATCAAGCGGGGTGGCATACGCAGCGATTTCTTGTAAACGTAAACTTCCGCCTCCCAGCCCGGTCTGAAGTCACTACCGTCACCGAAGAGCGGTTTAGGTTTGGCCTTTTGACTCGCCGTCGTGGCACTCTTCGCTGGACTCGATTTACCGTCCTTTTCTTGCTTCGCTTTGCGCGGCGTTGTGTCCCTCGAGCGCAACTTCATGCCCTCGCTCGTTTGGCAGCCACTCGTGGACGAACGTTTGCGCGTTCGGAGCCTCTGGGCTACGGAGGAGTCGCGGGTGAATCCGGCCGCGCTCGCGTCGCTCCCCTCGTCGCTCGACGACTCGCTCGCGCTCGACGACTCGAGCTTTATTCTACTGCCGCGGCGCACCCGTCGTTTTCTCGACACGATCTCGTCATCGCCATCGCTCTCGGCCTTCTTGTACTTCTTCTTCGCCGCTCTCTTTATCAGCGGCAATTCGTCCGAATCATCGTCCGAATTATTCTTCTCCTCCTCCTCCGCCTCCTCTGCTTCCTCCTCGCCCTCCTCCTCCTCCTCCTCCTCCTCTTCCTCCTCATCCTCATCCTCTTCCTCGTCATCTACCACCTTTGCCTCGACCCGCTTTGTCTCCTTGGCTTCTTTAATCTCCTCTTTAACGCTGTTCGCCTCCCGCGGCTCGCTCTTGACTCGCGTCTCTTCCTTACTCGGTGCATCCTCGATGGACACAGTCACAGCTGCCTCGTCGATCTCCCTCGTCTCTTGCTTTATGTCCTCAGGTTTGATCTCCGCCTCAAGTCGCTGCGCACTCGCCTCCTTGCTTTCCTCCTCTTCCGGCTCGTCCGACTTCGAGGACTCGCCGATCTTCTTCTTTCTCCCACGCTTCTTCGTTGTCGAGTCGCTGCTTCGCAACTGCTCCATAAATTTATCACAGGCCTCCGTCCAAAACGGATCGAGCTCCGTTATCTTTTCGTTTTCCTGACGATGAGCGAAACGAAAATATTGATGAGAAAAAAGAAAATACAGCCGAAACAACGGCATTAAAGTACGTACAAAAATTAAGAGGCTACGGACCACCGGCAAAAAAAATTATCGTTTTTTGTTGTTGGTTATTACACTCTAGAAATGCGTGGAAAAAATGTTACTTCGTCATTTCCCTCAGAGGGTAGCTTTAAACATTTTAGTAACATGTTTTAATGCAGTTTATTTATTTTCTGAAATGCATTTTTAACTTCATATTCAGAGTATGTATTTATGAAAAATTTCGGGTGCGTGAAAACACATGTTTTCACGCAAAAACGTCAAGACTTGTATTTTTTTTCACGTTTACATATTTCTGGTCGTCAGACTTTGCATCTGTAGCATTAGTTTGCGAGAATCTACTTGGATTTTTCGAATCCATAAACCCTTGCGGCAGTTATTATTCAGACAATGGGAGCGCGTAGTTTCGACAGGGTCTACCGCACATACGTGAACATGAATAATTTATCGTTAAATAAATAATTAAAAAATCATGTAGTCAAAGCATCAATGAATAATGTACAAAGGATATGTCTCTGAAGTTCTTACGATGTACCCTTTGAGAGAAATGCCCGAAAGAGGGCGATTTTCGGGCCGGCTGGCGGTACTTAACCCGTTAGCGAAAGATCGATCGTCTGCAAACGAAAGTGTACCTTAAGCTCGATCTTCACGAGATCCGTCGACGCGCCGAAGTTCATGCACACAGCGTCGTTGAGTGGCACGGGCGGTTGAACCTTCGATAATTGTTTTCGGTCCCTTCTCATTTCCTCGAGGGTTTGTCGCTCGAGTACCGGCATTTCGCCCTCGGAGTCGCTCTCACGGAAATCGAACACCGAGGTCTCCGAGGAACTGCGAAATCCGCTGGAACGAGCAGTCACCGTGGACGCTTCGCTAATTATCGGAGCCGGTGCCGGTATCGTGGCCGCAACCAGCATGCTATCCTCCTCGTTTCGCGAAAACAGTCGTCTTCTCGGCGGAGCGCTTGCCGCTTTCTCGCGCGTTAACTTCGGTGGACTTCCCGCCGAAGAGCCCGCGGATTGCGGCGTTGAAGTCGAGGTCGAACCTTCCAACTCTGTAATCACGCCATTTCGTTGAAATTATAAACTCGCGTAGGCGATCAATGAAAAGTGTCTCGAAGCCTATCCACATAAATACGAATACTCTTCGCAAAATGTATACAGTGTGATTCACATCTATCGGTGAACATACAGGGTGTGTCGTTGCGAACAAAACGCTTTTTTTTAAGAGGTGAAAAAATGCGTGCGCGAGCAACGACTGTGCCATTGTTTGCTCAGCGTCGGGCTCAGCATGCGAATATCTCTAGTAATTTTTGTGGCACATTTTTAGAAAGACTTTTCGCTCGCAAAGAAACCCCTACGCTCACCAAGGGAACGCGCATCATCTTGTATGTGTGTCTTTATATATTAAAGATAACATGGGACTCACCGTTGGGCATCGCGCTAACGTCTTGGGACGGAAGCGATGTTGGCTTCGTAACGAATTGGCTCGAACAGACCTACGAGCAAACGGAAAAAATCGCGGATTATTTCATTTCTCGGTTATAGTCGTTCAACAGATGGAAAACCTAAAATTGAAATTTCTGTCGTTGAAATGCAACAAAAATGATTATTTTCCCAGCGCCCAAATTTCTTTCGGCAGATCCCACAACAATTATTTAGGTTTTCCATTTAGAGAAGTACAGTTCAGACATGCCAAAAAATGTACAGATTAACGGGCTACATCTACCTAGACGGGGGAAAAATTTACATTTTCTAAAAATATTTCTATTCAATAGTGTCACCTTTTAGCTATATTCCCTTAAACTTTCATTAAAATATTCCTAAAATTGAATGAGCTGCAGCTTCCAACAGTCGGCCTGGCGAGCGGTAGCAGCATCATACTTGAAACTTTAAACGCACTTTTCTCGAAACACTGTTTTTAAAGTCGGTGGACATGATATCTCGAGAATCACTTGATGGATTGTTTCTAAATTTACAGGAGTTACGATGAGAAACATTTAAACGTCGTAGAAGATCTCACTTTTTTAAAAATCGATCTTCATTTTTTAATATTTACGTTAAAATGACGACTTCTGTCGTACATTTTGTATGCTCGAGTTTCAATTCGTTGCCGCGTTATTGAAAAAAATAATATACAAAATCGAGGCTTATCAACGACTCGTATTTATTGTTAACTTGAATAATCCGTTTGGTTTTGAGATTTCAGATGAACCGTTTAAGCTGGAAAGTGTCCACCGCCAAACGTCGCGTAAAGAAATCCGCCGATGGCCATGTTTTTGTGGCTTTTCTGTATTTTTCGGTGATGTTTTTTTACCAGCTCTCAATATATGTACCTTTGTGTCAAAAGAGTGCGTTTATTTTTCACCATTCGAAAAAAAATCGGAATTTGGCCGTTTTTGTTCGGGTCTCTAGGTAGATGTAGCCCCTTAACAACAATGAGGATGTAAAAGTATTGAAGAGCATTTTCGTTGCGTTTCAACAATGCAAAGTTCAACACCATTGGAAGACCCCTGTTGATTGATAGTTTCTCTACTTTTATGATTACCCTAAATGTTTCAAAATGATAAATGGTTTTAAATCTCCAACGAGAAAAAAAGAGCTTCGGTCAACGCAAATAAGATGGACGAACCTGCTTCAGTTCGCCCTTTGTACGTATTTTCGCGGCGAGTATCGCGGCCAGGCCGTCATCCTTGTCGCGATGAATTTGATTATCGGTGACGCGGGGTCCCAGAAGTGCCTCTTTGCCCGGCAGAGTGGCCGACGAATTAACCCGCGAAGCGTACAGGCTACGAGGAGCCTCTTGGGTTATCGAGTCTACGGCTCGAGGCACGTGGAACTTGTAATGAGGCGGTGTGTTGCTGTTGCGCTCGAGCAAACTCGCCGCGGTGAACGGTGACAAGTTGTGCCTGCCGATGTTCGTCTTAGGCTCGACGGGAGCTACCACCTTTAGCGATGAAAAAGAACAGGGACAAGTTAGGAGCCTAATTACAATATTGCCAAAAGCCCCAAGTACTAGGCAAAAGTGGGCGAAAAACAGCATCGCCTGAGCGAACATTTGTATCTTCTTACCTTGTTCTGGAAGCTCTGCTGACTGTGGTTGACGAGGATAGGCTGCTGGCTGTTGAGCTGTTCCTCTCTCTGCTGTTTGTTTTCGAGGCTATTCCTGAGTAAGCTGAGCACCCTCTTGTCGGCGCCGGTGTTGCTCGGTTGGTCGGCAGGTTGAGCGCCCGGGCCGGTGGCATATTGAGTTCTTTGGGTCTGCCGGTACGGGCTGTACGACGAGGACTGGCTTCCGGAAGCCTGGGCCATCGGATAAGAGCCTATCGTCTTGGCGATCGGATGGTTGTACGACGATGCCGGACTGACCGGCATCACGGATTCCGGATAGCTTCTCTTATCACAGTACGGTTGGTATCGAGTGCTTTCCGGTTGGCAGCCCGCGTTGTCGGTTCTCCGATTGTAAGGACTCGTAGACATCGGAGTACCATTGGCTATTGGGACGGGCATGCTCATCTCCTGTTTCTTGTCCAACAGCTCCCGCGCGGTCGACAACTTTTGCTGTATCTGCTTGTCAATGGCCAATCTCCAGGGATCGAGACGCGGCTGTTTGTTGGGTGCCGCGCCGGTTGTCGGACAAAGCGACTCGGCTGGCCGTTTGACGCCGATGCGTTCCCTCGACTGGGCCAAGGAGGCCGATGACGAGGCGGTGGGCGCGGCCGAGGACGTCGAAGCTTGGGCAAACTTTCCTCGAGCCTCCTGATGATAGTACTTGCTAGGATCGGGCGGATATTCCTGAGGCGGTAGCGCCGTTGCTCCCGTTCTCGCGGGATCCACCATCGAGTATCTTTGCTGCTGCCGCGGTACACCTGGACCATCGTGGCTCGTCGTGTAGGACGTGGAAGGACTTTTGCCGTCGTATATCGGCACGGAGGGCAGTGAGGTCTTCTTGAAGGACGATACGTGCGGCAGAGGATTGGCCTCGTTGCGTTGGCTCGGCTCGTACGACGATGGACGCGGGGCCACGCGTCGCCCGGTGCTTTCGGAATTACCCGATGGCAAACCCGACTGATGGTGATGTTGATGCTGATGATGATGATTGATCAGCGAGGTGGCGTTGAAATCCGGCAGGAAATCGACCTTCGGAGCGCAAACCGTTTGAGGGGCCGAAGCTCCGGTGCAAGAGTTGAACGGATTTCGCGCACCGTTGAAGCTTCTCGCGTCGTAGTTGGCGTAAGTGGCGGTGGAGTTGTGTGGCTGTATCGTGGGTGGTAGGATGACTCTTGAGCCGTTGCTTCTGGGCGACGCCATCGCGTTTGTACTGCTGACGTGTTTTTCGATCACGCAATTGTCGAGGTCGTCACGCGCGGTCGAGTCGGCAGGTGTCTTGATCGTCTTCACGGATAGATCGAGCGGTGATTCTCTCTTTCTCGCGGGCATGCCGTTCGACTGCGGAGCCGATTGAATCGGCGGCAGTATCGTCGTCTGTCCGGGTTGGCTCGGTTGTACGGACGATTGGGAATTGCCGTAGGGGTAGGCCTTGTAGGCGTGAGTGGCGTTGTCGGTGCCGATCCGTTGAGTCGGATACGAACCGGGTCGGTTGATCGACTCGGTTGACGAACGGCCGTGGATCGTTACGGCGCTTGGCAGCGCCGATCTCGTCGTGCCGGGACCCAGAGACGCTACTGTAGTACTACCGCCGGACGAATTGTTTCCATGATGACTGGGGGCTATCGTCGTAGCGTAGGTCTGATAATTCTGCTGTTGTTGTCCACCGTATCGAGAATAATTCGAACCGCCGCTCGTGCCGCCGATTCTGTCGTTCGACATTACCGTCGAGTGAGTTACCGCCGAGCTACCGAGGGAATATTCCGCGACGCGAGATGGCGCGACGATCGGTTGCGACGCCGATGACACAGCGATCGTGGAATTGTTGGCAGGCCCGCTGTTCAAGTGCGTTCTCTGTCTGTTGATCGGTTGCGTCTTCCCGAGATTACTGTCCCGCGCACCTCTGTTCGAGTGATAGGACGAGAGGGACGCGATGGGCGGTAGGTTGTGCGTGTTGCTGATAACACCGCTGTTGGTGGTCGACCTGCCAGCCGTTGTTTGTTCCATTCTGTACGAACCGTAGGACGTCACTTGATTTGCGCTAGAGGCGCCGACTCTTTTCGCCTCAGCACCGTTGTAAGTCACGATTTTGTTCTGTCCCATTGGTTGATAGGACGGACCGTTCGTCGCGTTTGCAACCTCGTTGACGCTGTTGCCCATGACGGAATTTATAGGGGTGTTCTGGCTCGACGGCAGGCCGCCGCCACCACCGCCACCGCCGCTCATCGACATCTGCCCGTATTGGGAACGCCCGGTTGACGATGATTGCGCGTAGAAAGCCGCTTGAGACTGTTGCTGACTACTCTTCTGGAAGGAATGGTACGAAGACTGAGGATGATGATGGTGCGACGCTGCCTGATACGGAGCCTGCTGATAGGAGTTGGCCGTTGTCGCACGATACTGCTGCGAGGGCGATGGAACGTTGTACGGATTCGGCGGCAACGGGGAAGCCGGCACTCTCTGGGACGCTGATGGCGGGTACGAAGGGGACTGAGGCTGGAAGTTGGTAGTATTGTGAGGCGACGGCGAATGGTGATGAGGAGAGGGTGTCGCGTGATGGGGCGATGGTGTCGCGTGATGCGGCGAGGGTGCATGATGCGGAGGGGCACCGTTGGGACTGTGCATCACCGAAACGTGGGGCGTTTGCCTCTGAGACGTTGGAGCAGCGTGATGATTTTGCTCGAGCGAGGGAGCCGCAGGATGACTGGAAAACGAGGAGGAGGAGGAGGAGGAGGGCGCTAACGAAGAGGCGGACGACGACGAAGGCGGTGGTAACATTTGTTGGGAGCTCATCACGGTCGTGTGACAAGTTGGCGAGCCAGTTGTGTAAGGATTGATCGCTCTGCCTGTGTAAGAAGAGGGATTCATCGCGTGGGGTGGCCCAATGTTCGAGCCCATACGAGTAGGTTGCTGCGCAAGATGCGAAAACTGCTGGGTCGTCTGCTGAGCCATTGGATGTAACGCGGTTGCGGCAGAACTGGCCGTTGGCAACGGCAAAGACGCCGTCGGCAGATGAGGCGATGGAATGTGCCCCGGATGATGATTGTTGGGCGAAGGAATGTGACCCGTTGGATTACCGTAACGAGAACTGCAAGTGTTCGCGGATGGAACCGCCGAGGATGGAACGTTCGCGTGCCCGACCGAGCCATCCGAACTGGAGTGATGCGCCACTCCGAGCTGCTGATTCCGATGTTGCTGTTCATTGTTGTGCTGGCTCGTCAAGTTCGGGACTCGACCTTGCTGCTGCTGCTGCTGCTGCTGCTGCTGCTGCTGGGGATGACTACTCACTCGGTAATTACCGATGTTCGGATTTAATCCGGAGGTCGGGTAGGCGCTTATAGCACCGACGTGATTCGTCGTTATCAATCCCGGCGCATATTTCGACGTGCTGGTCTCTCGTTGAAGCTGTTCGCGCTGATGATCCAGCGGCACCACCGTATTGTTGCTATTACCGTTGTTATTAATGCTAGTGTTCCGATGAGCAACCGATAAGGGTGAATTGATCAACTCCACGGGCCTTATGACCGTTTGCTGATGCGTTGACGAGGGTGAGGTAGCCAAGGGCGGCGCGACCGACTGATAAATCGTACTCTGAGTGAACGGGACCGGTGTGCTCTTCGTGATGTCCGGATGATGATACCGCGGATAATACTGTGTTCTCTGGGCCCCTACTATCGGCACGTTCGTCGTTCGATTCTCCGACACTTGATACGAGCTTGTGTGAGGATTTAAAATTTCATTCGCCGTGTGCGAGCTTGCGGAGGACGAGGACGCCGAAGATCTCGTTACGTTGTTCAATTGCTGATAGACAGGCGGTGGCGACTGCGTTCGATTTGGGGCTGGCTGCATCTGGTGCAGGTTCGGCGAGTTCCTCGAGATCGTACCGCCACCGTAAATACCATCGGCCGTCGTTGCACCAACGATCAACGAAACTTGCTGCTCTTTCTGAGACTGCTGCTGCCTCTGCTGCGACGACGTTTGCATCTCCGTAAGGCTGTGACAGCTCGCGGTGGTGGAATTCGCTTCGTCAGGAGATTCCGACGGCCTCGTGTCCGGCACCTCGACTCTCGTAGGTTGGGGCGCGTATGGCTCGACGATCGAACGAATACCCGAATTAACGGGACTCGAGTTCCAATAGGAGGCAGCTACGTGAACATCGTCGCATTCCTGCTTGTCGTTGCCCGATGATGGCGTTGCCACGAGCAGCGAGCTCATTCGTGTCGTCGTTGTCGTCGTCGTCGTCGTCGTCGTCGCTACCGTCGTCGACGCCGCCGCCGCCGTCGCCGCCGCCGTCGCTGAGCATGATGACGACGAAGTCGCTGATGATGATAACGTATTATCGGACTTGTTCGCCGCTTCGATCGGTTGTCCATGATCATACGAGGATGTTGGCAGCGGATGATTCTCTGCTAACGAGGACGAATTCGAGGACGACGACGACAACGACCCAGGCGCAAGCCGAGGCGGCGGAGGTGTCTGGGGCGCCGCCGTCGTCGTTATCGTCGATGTCGATCCCAACGAACCTGATGTACTTGGCGCTGGGAGTCCCTGGAAGTACTGACGAGCACCCTCCAACACGTTTGTGAAACTCACATCCATGTCACGCCGACTACGGATCTGCAACATCAAAGTATAAAAAGACAATGATAAGAAAAATTATAATCATTTCTACCGTGTTATCTTGGTATTATTCGGTCCCTAGGACAGACATCCGATTTGTTGGTCACTACACCTTTGATACTTTTACTATCGTTTTTTATTCATCATCAATCTTTAGGTAATTTCATACCAAAGCCACCATCTTTCCATGCAAATGTGTTGAATTGTCCAATCGATGTATCCTCGCTCGAATCTACGCGAGTTCGTGCCCGATGGACAAAGATCATCTGTCTCCGCACGGGAATCAACTATTACGAGCGAAGGATAATAAAGTCGGGCATTGAAAGTGGCAAACGCGACAACGTTGCCACGGCCACTTGATTTAACCAGGTGAGTACGTACCGAAGAATAATAAGATGAGACGCTTGTCAAAAGGAGCATCAACCGCGAGAACTAGCCGCAAATGAGAATCCCTATACAAGTGTATAGGACTGCAGGTTGCCCTGTCACCGCAGTTGCTAGTCCACTTTGGTGACTGGCGCTCCCTACTCATGAGACCTCTATAGCTCGTTGGGTAAACGCGACGACAGAAGGGTCTTGGTTACGTCCTATCTCAAGCGTGAACCGTTGCCTCTTCATCAATATACATATACATCTCGTCTTGGCTCTTACTAAATACCAAGCTACTTCATTATAAGTTTATTATTAGAGCTGTTTCACCGTCGAATAACGGGCTGACGCTGATGGAACATCCTTTCGAGAGACTTTGCGTGAAGATTTTTGGCTTTTGGAAAATGGTTTTCAATGTTATAACTCAAGCCAAGAGATGTTATTTTAAAACCCAATAATATTTTATCATCAGTGACTCGAATCTCTTCTTTTTTTCCATTGAATAAACAGCTTCCATCGCAACAGGAAAATACTTTTACCTTAATGGAACGAGGACATTTTTTAGCGTGTAATTTCGGCAGAACTCCCGAAATGTATTTTCTCACGAAGCACAGTACGGACGAGAGGAAATGAGACGGAGTGGAGAAACGGTGCTACGAGGCCAACGCGGCATTAATCTTCATCGTCTCGTATTTGTCTTGGTCGAGTTAAGGCGCTTGCACCCGGGATTCCTCCTTTGGGTTGTGGAGAGTATCCAAGAGAGGATGGTGTGCCGAGAGAAATCGCGGGCGCCAATGAAATCCGGTTGGATCCGACGCCCCTCGGATCAAGCGGCCTTGTTAATCGCGTTTGGCTGAACATCTCACGGAGTTCCAGATAATATCGACCACCTCCACACGATATGTGTTTACTGGATGCTCAACACGCAACCCACGAGCTTGACCCGAAGCGACGGCCGGGGGGGGGGGGGGGTCGTGATGAATCATGTTGCTTCCTAATGCAGCGGTTCTCTCCGAATCATACGTGGTGTTTTATGTGCTCATCGCTTCAATGATACGAGTACAATTGAGGCATCCGTCCATGCAAAAAAAAATATCCAGGCGACGTCTCAGAGAGCGCAATGCCTTCAATTGTGCAAGGAAAAACCTATGACAACTTATCGTCGAGAGCTCTGAAGGAGAGAATCCTCGCATAAACACATATGGGTATACCGCATAGGCGAAGGTAGACAAGAGACCCGATACGATCGATCCACGGACAAGGCTATGCTCCATTACCGTTCTCGATATCGTGCCAATCTTGTCGCCGAGCTGTGGTTCATTGAGACGTATTCTCGCGTGCACGAGAAGACTCTTTTCTACCTTCGCTTTCTCGCCCTTTTCTACCTCCCTCTCTTTTTCTTGTGTAAAGAACGCATACCAGAACGCATCGATTCGAACGCGAGTGATGCGCTTTCAGTGTATTCGAGTAACAAAGCTTCATACTTTCGATGCTCCAGGTACACATACACACATCCACATACGAGAATGTCCATAGAATAAGAGAGAACGAACGAGACGGGAAAAATGCGACAGATAAATCGGAAGAGCTATGAACGCGCAGACTACAATCGGTCGATGTACACACACAGACGTACGCGCATACGCACACACATACCCCATGAGTACGTCGCACATGGTACATACCGCAGAAAGTTATAGGAAGCAAAGGAACCGGTGCGAATGAAATGAGACGCGTAGTTTGCAGGAAGAGGAACGACTCTTACGAACGACAAGCCGAGTCAATATCTCACCATTTCTAGTTGCTGACAACACCGAGGGACAATACATCTCAAGAGGCTCATGCCACACACGCAGCCACCTCGTGTCATCACCATTTTCCGGATATGACATCCAAAGGTGTAGTAGTATCGACGATGCTCCGTAATCGAGATTAGAAAGAGCGAACTAGGCAGCTGAACATACGAAGGTGTCAACATTGATGCATCCTAGCGATTTGGATTTTGGTATAGGGAAAAAGAAACAATTCGACAGACGTGGTTTTGTTTTCTCTTAATAGTAGTTTCGCATTGCTTTCTGACTTGATGACTACTCTGCTTTACCTTATCACAATCACGGATACGTCCAATCTTTATACTTTTCCAAAAAGTGAACGAACCCACGAGTGCTATTTTTGCCGGTCTCAATTTATACACATATTGAAAAGCTTCTTCTTGCAGCGACCGTTTCGCCTCTGGAGAAATCAGCAATGTTTCTCGCTCCACTGTGATCACGAAATATATATATAGAGGCGAGATAAAAGGCACTTGCACGAGCACACTGGACAACTTGAGCGAATTACCGGTGGGTCTTGTTTCCATGGAATTTCACGATTTCCCAGAGTGAACTTCCCTACCTAAAGTCTAGATGCACAAACACGTCTGTACGTATTCCTTTCATGGCGGTGTGGTGAGCGCCTATGAACGATGCAACTTCAGAAAAGTGCATCTGTACATCGAACGAATTGAAAATTACATGGCAATCATCGCTTTGCCTCGGTATCGAGGAACGCGTCTAACATAGAATTTACGCTTTTACGCAGCAGGCTTCGTTTAATTGGCTCTGCGAGAAAATCTCGCGGCGAGGATAGCCAACTCGAGTACACAAAGAATTTGAAGAGACACGAAAGGAGGTACTCACTTACAAGGCGCAGAATCACCGCACTCGCTTGGATCCGCCTCAGTCAGAATCTTACAAGTCGAAATTGACACTTCGTAGTAGAAATCTCACGATAGCGAGAATAGAGAATTGCTGTCGGATGTTGTAATGCGTGAAAATTAAAAAAAAAACCGGAGGCCAGAGGAAATTTCATCGACAACGATTCGCGTAAACCCACCGAATCCAGGACCTTCACCCCTTTTAACACGATCTCGTAGAATTACTAAGCAACGTTAATTCAAGTCTGCAAAACCCTCGAAAAGTTAAATACGAGCCTTTATTGCACAATGCAGATCAAGGGCTGTGAAGAAACTGTCATCACCATCTAGTAAAATTGATCAGACCACAAATTCAGTTGACTCGGCTCGGAAAACTGTTGCGAACGAGACAAAGGGTGGTTTTGCGGTATTTCCTAAAGATTCAACCAGTCACAGTTGCAACTTCAACGATCGACATTAGCGGCTGCTGTAAGGAAGAGGGATGAGAATTCGACCGCATTCAGCTTGTTTCGCGCACCGACAACATTTTTTCCCCGTTGGCGTAAGCTCGACCTGACAGATAAAGAGAGCAGCAGCCTCCGTATTTTTTAAGCTGTCGGAAGTAAAATCGGGGTTGCTTCACCACGAGTGAGGAACAAGAGAAAAAAGAATAAACGGCGAACGACGAAGACGAAGAGAAATACCAAGAAGCCGGGATCGTAAAAAAGGGTTGAAGGATTGCGAAGCAGCAGCGCAACGTTTCATCATTCATCGAGTCTCTTCCCTATCTGGCTCTTTAACGCTATTCATAACGGAATATCCGCGGGTGCAAAACTTTCAAGCGCCTCGCTTTCGGTTAATCCGTCGCTTGGCGCGATAGCGAAAAGATGGAGAGAGAAAAAGAGCGCGTGAGAGAGAGAGAGAGAGAGAGAGAGAGAGAGAGAGAGAGAGAGAGAGAGAGAGAGAGATCCCGGGTTCGCGTAAATACCAAGATTTTTTACGTCAGTCTCCAGCTGATTTCTTAGATCCTTTTATCTTCAATCTTGAGCAAGGTTTCTCTCGCTTTTCACTATCAAAGTTGCGAGGGTTTTTGTCGAATCGAATTAAACTACCGCTACTTAATTCCATAACCCAAGAGGGATACGAAAGGATCATTGAGATTTCAGAGATTCGCCGGTACTTTTCACAATGAATACAGAGAAGGTTTATAGGTGAAAAGTGCTTTTGGATGAAAATTTAATCAGCGACGAACCTGCGTAATAATGATCGGAAGAGAAAAATATTTCACGTGCTTATATATTTAGACATACATATTGGCCATGAATAGCCGAACCGTCAGTTGAACAGTTGTACACCGAAAACAAGATGCCTGGCTGATGGAGTGTACAGACGTGGATGTACCATCCGGGCACATGGATATGGCAGTCCAATAGTATGAACAGTTTTTCGCCGAGCGTTACAAATCCTACAGTAGTTTCGAGAAGCTGGACACGTCGGTGGCACGTGGGGCATAAACTTTGGAAAACTAGCAATACCACCCGAACCAGGGTGTTCTGCGAGACAGAGAGTGAAAATGATCGTTTATTGCATGTTCTGGGCCCGTAGCACCCTAAGAGCACCGTGCAGCATAATCCTATACGGAGCCATAATATAAAGAATACATTTCCAATGTTTACATCTAAAGTACTCATATCCTAAACCTCTGACACGCATTAACCTAAAGAATAAATAATCACTGCCTGTTGAAGTTTGCGAATACTCGTAATGTTACTTAATGTTACTTAATACTCGAATACTCGTAATGTTGAATAGCAATGACTACCTCCGTATCGCCCATATCAATTCCCAGTTACTACTGGCCAAGGACCACTTCGACAATTTTAAGGATCAATTCTCTCGTTTTAAATGTCACGTGATATGTTTCTCTGAAACATGGCTTAGATCTGCGGTAGTACCGTGATTGGCATACGGTACTACCAAATATACCGATGCGACAGAGTTGACCGTAGAGGTGGTGGTGTTGCTGTTTATATTAAATCTTCCTTGAGCGCAAAGAAAATCCACACATCAAATGATTTGTCCACAGAAGGACCCGAACTCTTATTTCTAGAGATATGAAACGGTGAAGCCCCTAAAAATCTCATTGCTACAGTGTACAGTGCACCTAAGACCAAAAGCTTCTCCACTTGCACAAGTTCTTGTAACAAATTGTTCCCTCTCTACAATAACATTATTGTAATGGGCGACCTGAACATCAACGTGGGAGAAAGGTATTATGACAGTCAATTTCTGGCTCAGTTTATCACCGCAAATGACTTATCCTTAGTATCCTTCAAAGCAACACATCACACTGTATCGTCCGCTACCAAAATTCATCACTGTATTGTTGATACAGAGTACAAAATAATCAACAAAGGTCACGAATTAGTTCCTTCGTCGGGCCATGACTGCATCTGGGTGACATATGACTATGAGGTGGCCAAGGTCTCTTCTCCGCTTGACACTTCTAGCAATCTTCGATATGGTTCTCCATGTTTTTAATTTTTCGTTAATGCAGGGTACGTTCCCAGCAATCTGCAACAATGCGCTGATCAGGCCTATCCCCAAGGTTAAGGCGCCAACGTCCCCTCCTGACCAAAAGACCAACCTCAATTCTGTGCGCGTGTTCAAAGATACTAGAGCTTATCGTCGCAGATCAGATCACTGATTTTCTCGAAGCAGATGAACTTCTGGACCCCTACCAATCTGCGTACGGAAAACTCCATACGTACTTCTTAAAGAAGAAATCTAATTTCATCTCGCGTAAATAAGAAAATAAGTGTTAGAAGCGAAACAGGTGGGCGTCTCACTCAAATTACGTTATTTTTAAAGAGTATCGCCAAAATGCGATTAGACGTAAGGTTTTTGTAATGTTTTTTATTTGTATCGAGTAAAAGAAATAATTTGTAAGCTTCGTTACAAGGTCTGTGTGCCAAACAATATTTAATATCCTAGAGCACTAATTAAACTATCTATCTGTCTCGCCCTCTCACTCACTGTGCCTTTTTTCCGCCTTACGTCTCGGCCCGCTCCTTCGAATTGGGGAAACGCTATGTCAAGTATTTACGATTCGCGGGCGACAACGTTCATGTGTTTTATATCTTGCTCGACTTATCCTCAAACAAAGCGCAGCGCCCCGTCGTAACAACCCCTTCGAGTGACGATACTATGTATAGTCGACAGCTTTTCTCTTTGCCCGGGCTGTTCGTACGAACCCTCTTTACCTCTCGCAATACACACACACACGCGCGCGCGCACACACACGAATTGTGCACTGTTACGCGTATTTGTGTATATGCAAGTATATGTAAACGGCTTAACTTTGTTCGCACGTTCCGCATGTCATGTCGTGCGAACCTCTCGGTTCTGATCCCCTTGACTATCCGACGAGTTGCAGTGACTCGGTCGTCGACACCGCTTGCCGTATACTTCCCTCCTGCACTATATATTGCGTGTGTGTGTGTGTGTGTGTGTGTGCGTGTGCGTGTGCGTGTGCATGTGTGCGTGTGTGTGCGTGTGTGTGCGTGTGTGTGTGCGTGTGTGTGTGTGTGTGCGTGTGTGTGCGTGCGTGCGTGTGTGTGTGTGTGTGTGTGTGTGTGTGTGTGTGCGTGTGCGTGCGTGCGTGCGTGTGTGTGTGTGTGTGTGTGTGTGTGTGTGTGTGTGTGTGTGTGTGTGTGTGTGTGTGTGTGTGTGTGTGTGTGTGTGTGTGTGTGTGTGTGTGTGTATTAATATGTATAAGTGTATGTGTGTGGACAAGCCAGTCTCGCGAAGTAGTAAATGAGAAAAGCCGCGGCGTTACAGTTCGCGCAGACAAGATATACAAATGGGATTAAGGCGCGATGCTTTTTCTACCAAGAGAGAACACGAGTGAGAGCATATAGAGCTGGAACGCTCTCAACAGGAGTAAGTGAAAAGAATGTGAGAATCGGCATGCGATGCAACTTCACCGCGCAAATAAAAAGTTCTTCGAGCCCTCGTTGTCCGCTACGATGCACACTCCGAAAAAGTGTATGAAATCAGCTTTGAATACAAGTGGCCGTATGAAGGGCGCAGGAAAAAATCAAACTATAAGTGGAATTTTGAACAATTCCATTCTAAATTTAATCGTATTTCTTAACAATGCTCAAAAGTAAAAAAATTATGAAAAATATTTCGTGTTAGCATCATTTCGGTATACGAAAGGACGTTCCTCTTGCGTGAGTACAACGAGACGTGTGTAGCTCCCGCGGATACAGGTATATGTACGCTCACAGTAGAAATGGCTTGCGGGAGAACCTTGGGCCCTGTGCCATTATGCGGCCACAAAGCGCACTGCCACGACTATGTATGTGCTCATGCATATAAAAGATTCTAAATAGACCGATTTAGTCTATACGACTAAACAATTTTTGAGTAAATAATAACAAATGCCCATATTATCGGAACCAATTTTTTTCGTTTTTCCTGACCGCTGTAGAATGTATCTTGATCGAAAACAATGAATCTCAATAAGCGTAGAATTAGAATTATAAAACGTTGATTTTCCGTAACTTTTAGTTCATTCAAATAAAAAATATGTCAATAAATATTTTTTATCACCCCCTCCTCCCTCCCGCTCGAAAAGTCTTGTATCGACGAAATTGTTTATTTTCACATCCACGAAAAATCAAGCTGAAACACTAAACATTTCTTTGCTTCAAGTATCCGTTCGTTCCACAAAATTAATACTTCTCAAAAATATCCTAATAATCCATTTTTTCTATATAACTCTCTGGCATTCCCCAATGATGGATTTAATCAGCCTGACTATTGTTTTTCCACTGCAGACACACTCAATGCCGAGCATTTGTAAACGGTATGTGAAAAGAGCAGGCCTCGGCGGAGAACGGATTTTGCTAATTACAAAGCGCGTAACATTTTGCGGATGTACGAGCCTAATTATCCGTGTACCTGTATATAGAGGGTGTCCCATTAAAAAAGCATCGAAAAAATCGAAAGGTCATACAAAAAGAGGGTTCTACAAAAGTTTTAATGTTTAAGGGGGGTGATATCCGATGATAATGCAAAATATATATTTTGTAACGTTGCGTTACGACTATCGGGACTATCCGAGAAAGGTGAGGTAAACGGGCTGGCGTAGCTCAGTGGTCGGAGCAGTCGACCGGCAATCGAAAGGTTTCGGGTTCGAATCCCAGCCCAAAAGCGCATCGCATTTTTTCATGGATAGTTCTCTTGGAGTTTTTTCGGAGGATTACAATTTTTTCTACGAGTCTACGAGATACGGCGGTAAGTTTCGATTTTTCAAATGGAAAAGTAGGGTTTTTATTTTTCAGAAAAGTAGCTGATTTTGAGACGAGTTTAAATTTGTTGGAAATATATAAACATGTTTCAAATACGGTATGCATATGTATATTTATTTTTGGCATGTATCCTTATGTGCTATAAATATCGACTTATCTAATTGCACACTCTCTTTGCCACCCAAACAAACAAACTCACCAATGTGTGTGTGTGTGTGGGCGCGCGTGTGTACGTGTGTGTGTATGTGCAGTGTAATAAACTGCTCTGTCTGGGTTTGTCATTAGATCGATGCCCGGCTGTGTGTAGGCACACGCGTGCCTATGTGTCAGTTCATTTCGTTTCCAACGATGTCGCGAGAAACCGAGTCACCTATATATATGTATGTAGCGGGATATCCACCGACACGGGGTAGCCACATAAGTAAAGCTACATTGCATCTACAACGCTGTCGCCTACGTATGTACATATATATGTGTATATAAGAATGTACCAATTGCATACCTAAGATACGTATATCATTCTAAGGGTACATGGTACATATATATATGGGTATATGCAAATGAATGTGACCGAGCTCGACGTTTCCATCTGAATAATTGGATCCAAGGCCGCCGCATCGGGACATTGCCTCGCTATCCTACCTGCGCTGCACCCTGCTCTCGCGTATCGAGGAGAAAGTGTGGCCATGAATTATGTGGAATCAGCAGCCACGATAGCGCGGCATCTCTGTCTCAAAGATTAGGTTTTGAGATTCGAATTTGAGACTTTTGAGATTTTCGAATTTCCGGTAATCGACCTATCTTATGATGTTCTCAGAGTAACTCGTTTTGGTAGTAAGCAATCTAAGGTATAATACTCATCGGATGATGGGAAAAATGTGGAGGTCAATTTGATATTGGGTATCACCTATATTGTATTGACCTTCACGTCGCCTCGGCGGTTTTGCCCAAAATTAATTTGACCTCCCCACCTTTCTACCCTCTTGAAATGAAACAACTCTTATTCGGAACATTTTTTAAATGAAATTCGGACTTTCTGACATGTGAGCTTGTAATGCTTTATCTGTGACGATCTATATACATTTCACTTTAGTCTCTCCACAACAATTTCTATTTCTTTGAGTTATTCTCTCTTACAGTATGGTCAGAATAATCCGATCAATAGACCGGATAGAAAAGTCATCATTGGTGCGAATACATATTATATATAAATACACAAGAGAATGAAATTCGACACAAGTTGTCCCTGCAGGTGCCTCTAGAGAAGCCACGAAGCAACGTTTATTCAAGATAGCTACGTTCAAGATGATACGCTATGTAATACTCAAGATACCCGCAAATACACCAACATAATAGCTTTCGAAAATCCGTGTATAAGAGAAAGCAGCACGAAAGATATCCGTCCACACAGACACCCACACACGCATACGTGCAGCACTGGTGATAGATAAGTGAAATATTTCTGCAAGGAGGGGAAAAGCGAGACAAAGATTCTTACGTGGTACAGCAAGCAGTTCGGTTTGGAGCTGAAGCAAATCTTGAAAGGCTACGTCAGCTATGTATGTAGATTCGCGTCTATTATGAGAGAAAAAGCTCCAGGAGAAAAGGATCACGAGCGAAGACGGGAAATGCTAACAAAAATGCAAAGGCCCGCCAGCTCCCGGGAGGACAATGAAAAGAAGTGGTGAATGTGTGGGTATGTGTGACTACATGTACGGGGTGATTCATAACTATTAAGATTCCCTTTGTGAGTATTTAGGGTGTGTTATTATTGCGAGCAAAACGGTTTTTTTTCTGAAATGTAACTCGACAAAAATTGGCCACGATATTCGCCTTCAAAGTCTAAGTAGTAAAGAACACACGCAGAACGTGCGAGCCGGATCGAGCGCGGCTCCGAATAGACTTTCAGACAAAATTTGTTTTCTTAACATTTTTTTCAGTAAATATTAACGAGCACGAAGACTTACCAATTCGATGGTTTGCCAATCGGTAATATGATTCAATAATTTTCGTTTATTTAATCTTTGAAAAAAAAAAATCGCGGTTGAGCAACTATCGTGCCATTCGTTATTCAGCGTCGGTTTCAGCACGCGAATGTCTCGACCAGTTTTTGTCGCACGATATTGGAGAGAAAATCATTTTGCTCGCAATAACGCACCCTGTATGCTCACTAAAGGAACCCTAATAGTTGTGAATCACGCTGCAGCAACCTGGCCAAAACCCCAAAAAATAAATTTTCGAAATAGGGTCAGTTGAGTAGTCATTCAGGTAGAGGACTAGTAACTGCATTCTATTGTGGAAGGGAAAGCCCTTTAAGTGTATACCTGCGCCGCAGCGTCAGTTGGCAGTTAGTGTTCGTGAAGAGTGTACGTGTCACGCGCTGAACAGACGAAAATAACGCTGACTTCAAAAACCCATAACTTTAAAGTGACGGGTTTAATTTCAATTCTGCAACATGGATACGACTTCTGGAGGTATGTAGAACATGTTTTTACATCGGTTGAATCTAAAGTTTATGTATAAATGATTGAAATGTAGTATAGCCTTCGGCATAAATAAAATTGAATAATTTTGAAAACTTATATTTTCAACGGTCCGAAAAGTTATATATTTTGTCACATTTTGCAAAGCTCCTAGTCTCGGCCTTTAGTTTAATGTATAAGCTTTCGAAATTTACAAGAGTTACCTGCGGAAAACGTGCGTCTTGTCCGTTATGATTTTTTTCGCATCGTGCGGTAGCCGAGCGTGCACGCGGCACTATTGAGCAGCCTCTGCGCCTCTACCTGAGAATGGGTGAAGTAGCATCATAACGGACAAGACGGCTGTTATACGCTTGAAATAAATTATTTTAATATATATGTATGTGTATATATATATATATAAATTTTCTGTGATTTAATTATGATATATACGTATGCATATATATATATACATATTAAAATCAACCACATAAAAATTTCTTAAATATGAATGAAATGTTATAACATTCAAATAAAATATTTGAATATATATATATATATATATATATATATAGAGACGAATTTTGCGCCGAGATTGAAGCCGTGCCGGGAGTTGTAATAGATACAAACTCGGATAATGATTCTGACTCCGACTCCGACTCCGATTACGATTTTGATTAAGAATAAAATTTTCTATTTTTGAAACGTTCCGTATGTATTTTGGAAATAAAAATAATAATTGCGTAGAATACACTGTTCACGTTTATTTTATTATGATGATTTTTTTAAATATATTAATTTATCTATTTAGCAGGATACTCGGCCATTTTGTTTATAACAATTTGCTGTAAGCTCTTTGTTGCAAGTTATAAACAATAGATATCGGATTGGTAATCAGCGACCTTGAAAACCCGTATATACCAATTTTTGTCAACATCTGGTAACTTTTTAACGTTCATGTCGGCCATATTGGATCGGCCATTTTTTTTACGATAATTTGGCTTGCGGATTCGTAATCAGCGACCTTGAAAACCCGTAAATACCAATTTTTGTCGACATCTGGCAACTTTTTAACATTCATGTCAGCCATATTGGATCGGCCATTTTGTTTACGATAATTTGGCTTTCAGATTCGTAATCAGCGACCTTGAAAACCCCTGTAAGCCAATTTTCATTCCCGTCAAAGGTCATTTGAGGTTTTGGCCAGGTTTTTGGGCTTTTCTCCTACTGTGGCGCTGTGATGTACATGAAGTTTGCATCGTTGCTATCCAACGGTTTCATTTTTTTTTTCGATTTTGTTTGGTTGGTCCCGGTGGCCGTAAATATTTTTTATCCATTTTACCATATTTTTTTAGCAACTAGAGCCGAACTGACCAAGAAAAAATAGGAAATTACAAAATCGAAAAAAAAAAAAATGAAACCGTTGGATAGCAACGATGCAAACTTCATGTACATGGCGCTGTGTGCGTGTGTGTGTGTGTTTAGGACGTTGTATAAGTTCTCGCTGTTTTCCAACATATGGCGATACCAGAACTGCGTGCGTGTAGTTTAAGATGGCAACGCATCTATAAAGAAGTACTATAAGCAAGCTTGAAACTCAGCGTATGTCATTTCACCGAAGTGTAAATAACATTTTTTTTCATAGTAATAAACGTCAAATTTCGTACAAAAAAAACGTGTTTGCGGGGAATATTACTGCACTACTTTATTTTGAAAAAAATTTGCAGCTGAAGCACACAGAATTCTCGTTGAAATTTAGGGCAACCATGCTCTGTCGGAAATAACATGCAGGGATTGGTTCAGACGCTTAAAAAATAATGATTTTGATGTGTTGAATTAGAGGCATTACTTCATGAAGACTCATGTCAGACGCTAGCTGAACTTGCACAATCATTGGGAGTTGATCACACCACAGTTTCAAAACGTTTGAAAACATTTGGAAAGATTTTTTAAAATAACATTTTTCAAGCCAGCGAGAATTTTCGCTGTTTTTTCGTGAAAATTAATCGGGACTACGATTTTAAACAATGTTTATTTCGCACAAACGTGGTATATATAAAACGTAATGTGAGAATACAATACAATAATGTCCGAATAACGTTTCGGTGTATGATTTTATATTCATTTCCATAAGGTTAGCTTCAGAGAAATGCTTCCGGTGTCGTCGAGATCGCGCGTTCTAATGCCTCCACTCTTGCACGCCGTCATCTCGCCCGATGATGACGTAAGGTCACGCAACAGATGAACCCTTGTTCTCGGCTTTGTTTAGGTCTGAGAGATACAAGAGCTCTCAAACTCACCCAGAGTTCTTCCGTATACAGCGACAAAGATATTACCGTCATATATATATATATATATATATATATATATATATATATATATATATATTTATATATATATGTATGTATAATAAGGTGTGGGCTCAACGCGCAAAGGAAAAGATTGGTGACACAATCTTTTCGAAGTATCCGCATGCGTCTGGATGTAGATACATACAGACCGAGGGTTTAAGCGGTAGAGTGTACTCATTCGCGATCGTCTTATCCTTCGCGATGCAACAATCCCATCGCTCCAACAATATCTTTATCTTTTTTTTCCTGCGCCCCTGAGGCTATTTCCCGAGAAATAAATTTTTCCCGTGTGTGTCCTGACAAAACGCTTTTCTTGCCGGTCTCGCGAGAACAGATAGACTCCGGAATTGCATTTCCAAGCGCACAGAGGAAAAACAGCAGTAAGGCGAGAAAACCTCTGAAAGCACGAGGGAGAGTAAAAGACGGTAGTGGTGCCAAAGATATAAATGTCGCGGTGAATCGATGCCAAATTATATGAATGCTAAACGATCACGCGAGGAGAGTGAGAGAAGGGGGAGGAAAGGAGGGAGACAGAGACAGAACGAGGGACGCCGAAAGTAATGATGAACGGGCAATACAACGGAATAACGAGACACATTGTTTAATTAAAAAACGAGCTGCGCTCGTCCAAAATGTCTTTTCCACGTCCACAAGAGTGCACACGTTTTTTGAGTCATGCGCGGGCGCGCAAACGTCGAGAGGTACTTTCATACAATGAGAACATTTTTTTCGACGGTCGCGGTTAACGAACCACGCGCAAATACGCGCCGCTTTGCTAGCTATAAACAAGGAAATAAATTTGTGCTGATGTTCCACACGAAAGGGTTCGTGCTCGGAAGGCCATAGATTTTAATTAAATATTTTACACGTTTGAATCTACCTCAGTTTCTGTGACTATTTTTTTCCTCCTTTCCCCACTACTCTCCACTTTGTAACTCGCTAAAACTCGCTTCGATATGCACATAAATAACGACACTTAATAACGCGGCAAAATTGGTCGCTCTTTTCGAATAACATGTGTACAAACGTAATGAAAACAAAAGAAGTGAAATAAAACCCATAATCGTTTCGTAGCAATAGCACAGCAGTGGAGAGTGCGGAATGAGTATTAAAAATCGTGCAATTATCTTGTGCCCAAGATACTCTTTGTTTTGATTGTAAAATTATTTTTTATCTATTAGGAGTATAACTTTGCAGTGACCGTTTTACTTAGAGAGCCACTGCGGCCGAAGTAGTGGCCCTAGCTCAATAAAAAAGTGGCATTTTAAACTAGAGGCTCTGCCAATGTAAACAATTTAAAAAAGCTAACGGATACGTGTATGCATTATAAAGTTATAGGCACTCAAACATGGCAACCTACGAACCGAATTCTCAGCATTTGCGGGAGATTATGATTTACTTCTTCAACATCAAGAAATCTGCGGCTGAGGCCCACCGTTTGCTTGTAGATGCTTACGGGGAGGATTCTATTAGTGAGTTTGTTTGGTCATATTCCGTCATCGACGCCCAAACCGAATATTCACGGATCCAAAGTGATGCTGTGTATCTGGTGGGACCAGCTGGGCGTTGTGTACTATGAGCTGCTCAAACCATCCGAAACCATCACAGGGGAACTCTATCGACGTCAGTTGATGCGCTTGAGTAAGGCACTCAAAGAGAAACGGCCACAATTCAACGAAAGACATGACAAGCTGATACTGCAGCATGACAATGCCCGACCCCATGTTTCAAATGTCGTGAAAAAGTACTTGGAAACGCTGAAATGGGAGGTTTTATCCCACCCGCCGTACTCTCCAGACATTGCCCCTTCCGACTATCACTTGTTCCGGTCAATGGCACACGATTTGGCTGACCAGCACTTCGGTACTTACGAAAAAGTCAAAAATTGGGTCGATTCCTGGATTGCCTCCAAGGACCAAGACTTTTATCGACGCGGGATTCGAATGCTACCTGAAAGATGGGCCGAGGTCGTAGCTAGCGACGGGCAGTACTTTGATTAAAAAATATGTAGCCACTTTTTTATAATAAAGCCTTAAACTTTTGAAAAAAAAACGGTCACTGCAAAGTTGTACTCCTTATATTAATCTATTTTTATTTATTAATTACTCATTGATGAGATACATTTTAAAAGAAATTATTCTCTCAGAGACAAAATCCTAAAATATATTATAAAAGTGGAAATCGGTTCTACGGATACTCCGTGTAGCTACTATATCTCCGTATTGGCTGTTTCTAAAGCCTCGAGTAAAAGTTAATCCATCTCTATCAATACATATATCACGTTTGTCGAATCGTGTAATTAGAGTGAATGAAAACGCGATGAAAAAAAAAAACAAAAAACCGAATCGGGCGATGCGACAATTCGTTGGAAGATTAATTGTGCGCGTGTGTACCGGGGGCATCGAGTTACGGGGTGATTTGTCGAACGAAAGCCGAGAGTTCCCTGGCGTATTACATTGGCACGATAGACCCGACGAGAAAGATAAATAGAGCAAGGGGGAGAGGGAGAGAGAATGTTCGTTTATTTCGTGCTCTGGAGTGGTAGCACCCAAGAGCGCCGTGCAGAACATGCTGTACAGAGCCATAATGTAAAGAATAACATCGCAATGTTTACATGTTAAGTACTCATACCCTAAACCCATGAGTAGTTTCAACCCAAAGAATAAACTACAACTATCTACTAGGAAATTCAGCGCACTCACGCAGTAACTGCGTGCTGACGCATATTTCGCAATAACTTCTGACAAACGGCATGTTTGAGGGGTCTTCTTACTTTAGAAGCTAAACATCGCTATTTTCATGAATTTTTTTGATAGGTATATATTATAGATCTTGATATACAAGTGGTTACACTTAATAAATACAATTTCGAAATACATTTAAAAAAAAAATTAATGCATTTATGTAACCCAAACAAGCTTTAAACGCGTTTTTCTCGACATAACGTTTTTTGACGGCTTGTTGGTAAAATCTTCGAGACTACTGAACCGATCCATATGAAATTTAAACCACACATTCTTTACAGCTATAGCTACAGCGCATATCAAAGTTTTTTTTTCAAATTTTGATATTTACTATTTTCTTTTTGCCAAAAACGGCGAAAAAGACACGTTTTTTTTCACCGTTTCACGTTTTATCACGCAGACCTACAATTTTCTTAGGACATTCTTTTAACTTCCATTTTCGTCTATAAATAGTGAATTGAAAAAATTTAAATAAAATTTATATGTATTTGGACAGTGTATTAAGTGTAACATCTTTTATATCAATATCTATAATATAAACCTGTCAAAAAAATTCATGATAATAGCCTTTTAGCTTCTCAAGTGAGAAGGCCCCTTAAAGCGTACGAGCACATTCCATGCTCAAACATCGTATTTAATCGCATTCCACAGATAACATGCTGTTGTACAAGAGGGCCTGTAATATAGTATGTCGTCCGCCAGTAGAGAATTGCAAAATTTTCACTTTTTAATGGCCGACGGAATTGTCGCTCTATAACAAGCTTCAGTCGCACAATACATGACATAAGGTAGCTCGGTGCCTCTTTCGCGCACAACGCATACGTGAACGCCGCAAGTAGCAGCTTGCGACGTTTAGCCAATTTTAACCATCCTAACATACAGTAGTACGGTGTTACAGTCTGATCACGTTGATCTAAAAAAAAGATCTAAAAAAAAGATCTAAAAAAAAACGTCTACGCTTGGTGCTCGCTGTGGCTTTAAATTCGGCTAATGTGTAATGTCAGTAAATAGGAAGCAACCATAGTCTGGATATGACCAGACAAACGCCGCCACTAGTACCATGCGAACTGATGCTGCTGAAGTTTGCATCGTTGGAACGCAACGAATGCTTTTTTTATATTTTATTTTTCATGTATTTATTGTTATTGACATTTTTTTCTCATAGATTTACTTTGTAGATCGGTAAATAAATAGCTTAAAACAACGGTTGAAGGTTGTTTGGAGGCATAATGTGCCAAAAGAAATGAAAGGAATTCAGAAATATTCATTTTCGTTGCATGCCAACGTTGCAAACTTCAACCTCATTGCGAACTGCCATGGGCAGCAATCCTCGATATAGCTTGAGCTGGTAGAGAGAGAGAGAGAGAGAGAGAGAGAGAGAGAGAGGGAGCGATAGAGGAACATTTTAAACCGTATGTGGAATTGCTCAAAAGCTTTCCCCCGGAAAAGCTCGTACACACACTATACAATAGCACAGATATTTATACAATATATATATATATATATATATATATATATATATATATATATATATATAAAGGCGAGTAATAGGAAATGAGTCCTCACACACAGGGTGTTTAGAGAGTTAGAGGGGTTGTCTCGCGGTGCTCCGCGTCCCGTATAGCACCTATATACGAGTCTGTGTGTACTTTTCTTCCGCTTCCTTTCGTCTTCCGTGCGCTTTAGTTCGCCGCGCGCTTTGCAACATGCGGCGTAGTAATATCGGCAAAGCCCAAACCTCAATCCCCCCTTTATCTAGCCCTAGTGCAAACTCCCCAGGGCACGTACGAAGCAACGAAAACACGCCGAGTTTAGTATAGACGCCAGCTACGATGCCGGGATTGCGTTTATGATCCTACACCTATATGTGCAGTTATATATATATATATATATATATATATATATATATATATATATATATATATATATATTCCCGTCTATAACCGTACGCTATTATTATTATTAACACTGTGTACAAGCCTGAGCACCAAGCCGGCACCTATAAGAATTCTACGGACGTGCATCAAGTAGGATTCTCCCGCCAACACCTTACAGATCGGTCGTACATTAGTCTCAGCTAACTAAATCGCTTTGATCGGTGTTGTTATTGGCCCTCACAAATTACCAGTATCATCGGTGCTCAGAAACTTTCTCACGATGCGGCGGGTCTCAACGATAACGGCCTACTGCACTTCCCGAGTCGAAATTTTTAGCCTCCTCTGAACCCTCGCAGAACCTATTTCTTTTGTAATGCACAAGCCGCCGGCCTCCGTTGAACCTACCGAACCCCATTTGTCGAGTTCAGTGCCATGAAGAGACCTCCCTTTGGTCCAGTGTAGCCTCTATTAGACCTCCCAAACCTTCTCTCGACCCCCAGTTTCAGTGAAACGTGCAGAGCACAGGCCTCCTTAACCTGCTTTCAATCTCAAACTGTTGCCTCGACCCCACCTAACCTGCTTTCGGCCCAAATTCGATATCTCCTCCATCATCATTCCATTGTGGCCTGATCGGGAACCCGTTCGATGGCGAAAATAATACGAAATTAATAACAATACATCGTCCCCTTATTAAATTATTATTGCAATATTAATATGCGAAAACAATGAAATTTGCTCAATATCGATTTATTATTATTTAATAGGCAATTCATAAAAGAATGCTTGTATATACAGTCTTACTCCAATTCTATCGGATTAATGGGCTTAAAATTGGGCTAAATGGGCTTAAACATGGGATTAAAATTTTTTAAAAATGCCAGTCTATCCAGTATAAGGTTACGCGACGTTTGTCGTCCTTGACATTTCTTCTTAGACCCTCTAGTTCTTGAGTTACATTGCATTATCTAGAATTAGTCTTTTGTAGCAAAAATGAAATAACATTGCGAAAAAAATCGTACAAAACTTTATAAAAAAACGCAAATGGAGTTCCTGCTACCCCGTTCAAGTTTATCATGGATAAACGTAACAATTATTTTTTGCATAAGTCATGCACCCTATTCTCGATGGTCGAAAAAAAAACCGAAAATCAGTCATGTATAAAAGTGCGTAATGGGTCGAAAATAAAATTATAAAAAAATATTTCAGAAAAGCAATATAAAGCTGAACTTATTCCCGTCAAAACGCCGTTCGGTAAATTTGGTTATCTTTTTTTTTACGAAGCTATGTAACTTTTAGTGCAGCAAGTAATATCGACTGGTGTATCCAAACTTTTAAGCGACGGTATATATTATATAATACTATATATATATATATATATATATATATATATATATATATATATATATATATATATATATATATATATATATATATATTATACTCGAAATATGTGGTTGTATTAATATATTCGAATATACACTACCAGTCAAAAGTATTCGGACACTTCAGAAAACTTAATATCACTTTGGATCATTGAAAACTTATGATAGAATAATAATTATTTTACGAAGATACTATAAAGCTCTGTATAATTACTTAATTATATAGATCTTTATAGTATCTTCGTGAAATAATAAATGAAATGAATTATATTACTCTAACATTATTTGGCAATTATCCAGCGCTCAAAAGTTTTGCGATCATGTGGAGTGTCCGAAAACTTTTGGCTGGCAGTGTAGATCTAAATAACATATAATGTTGATATCTATATAGAACGTTAGGGTGTTAATTATAGTCTATTTCATGTTCTAAAGGATTGAAATTGTCGGTTTAGAGTTCAACCTCATTCGATTTTTTCTTAATTTTTTCATTTTGCTTTTGTTCGTTTTGTTTTTCTTGTTAATTCAATAATGAGTTGATAAATGGCGACGGCCGATTACCGTCGATTTTAAATAAAATGTTTGATTTTTCTTTGTTTTCATTTTTAGCACGTCGAAAATTTAAAAAATATTTCCACGTGTATGTATGAAGCATTTTTTTATTTTTTTCCGCTAAATATGATATTAACTGCATTCCATTATTAAAATTATTGATTTCACAAATGTTTATTTATAGAAAATCAATCTATTTAATATCGTCCAATAACTACATGTTTTATTTGATCCTCATAAATCTGTGATTCGGTTTCATCAGTTCAACATTTTCATCTGTTCAAAAAAACAATTTAGTTAAGTTCACTGAATGGATCTAGTTATTTTTTTTTAATTGCCCAGATAGACAGATGTACCTCATATTGGCATCATATGTACATCATCACTGCAGCATAGAAAGTCACACAGCTGTGTATCCGTTATGAGTGCTCCCGTTGAAGTCATATTTGCAGCACATGATGATTCACAATAATACATCCAAATGAAGCAAAGTTGTTCTCACGCGAATATGCATGCAGTGAATTCATCAGATTAGCAAATTTGGCTCACGAATATCTAACAATAAGTGAGTGCATATGGGGCTCATATGGGTGTCACGGCGTGAAGAAACTGTAGTGCTCATACTAGCGGCATGGCGTGACGGAACTATGCTGTGGTCATACGGAGCTTATATTAGCGGCATGGCGTGACGTAAATATGCTGTACTCATACGGAGGTCATAATAGCGGCATGGCGTGACGTAACTATGCTGTGCTCATATGGAGCTCATTTGAGTGTCATAGCGTGAAAAATAAAAAAAATCCAAAAATATTGATAAAAAAAATCTGATAGGATTTTTATTATCCCCATACGCTTTATTGATGTTCCTGCCTGTATGATAAATGGATTAAAAACGTATTCTGCCTAGTTAAATTTTGTACCTACCTACGGTTTGAACCACGTCTTCTAAATCGAGAGCCGAGCGCGCTACCTACCTAGCCATTCTAACACTTGTACAAATTTTCTTTGTGTCTGCGTATTTGTATCATTCTGGATTTGGATGAATATCGCCATCATATTGCGCTTATGGGATGTGTCACTGATGAATATACATATCGCCGTCTTATTGCGCTCGTCGAATGTATCAATTACAAGGAGACGGCAGAGCCCGGATTTCGCGAATCGGGTTCTCCTTTCGCCTGGTGAAAGTTGAAGACCTGCGAATTAACGTCGTTTTTTATTTTTGTTCCAATAGGCCTTAGTTGCTGAGATAACGCGATTTGAAAATTTGGGAGTTTCGGCTCGCGCGTAGAGTACGTTCAGCGTTGACACTTGAGACAAGAGCCACCGTAGCTAATACAGTAAGACGGCGGACTGGTACTCTGAAAGTTCACGCTTCGCGTCCCCATGCTTTTTTTTTTAATTTAATTTTAATTTTTTTTATAATCTCTCATAAGACTTTGCATGTGCAGGTAAAGAAGTCAATTCGAAAATATGTATTACTAGTTTAATTCATCTATTATATTAAAATAACTAATCCAATAATGAAGTCACAATTACATAGCAAAATAATATTGTATAACAAATAATTAATCTAATAATCAAGTCACAATTACAAAGCAAAATAATATTGTATAACAAATAATTAATCTATTAATCACGTCACAATGAGAAAGCAAAATAATGTGGTATAAAAAATAAATAATTAATCTAATTCACACTTGCAAATTTCGCGGCAGGTAATTATTCTGATTCTTCTTCTATCAGATCAGTATGGTGACAAATTGGAGGGTGGAAACCATCGTAAAAGCAAGGGTAGCACAAAGGCTTACGACACCACGAACATAAAATGAACGTAATACCACCGCAACCATATTTAACCTTATAAATTCTATCAGGAAAGCATATTTGAAGATATAGATCTTCAAATATGCTTTCCTGTGAATCATATTAATTATTTTTTTTTATACCATATTATTTTGCTTTGTAATTGTGACTTCATTATTGGATTAATTATTTTAATATAATAGACAAATAAAACTAGTAAAACATATTTTCGAATTTTCTTATTTACCTGCACATGTAAAGTCTTATGAGAGATTATAAAATTTAAAAAAAAAATTGAATAAAAAAAAAGCATAGGGACGCGAACCGTGAACTTTCAGAGTGCCGGTCTAACGTCTTCCCGTATTAGCTACGGCCGCTCTTGTCTCAAGTGTCAACGCTCAACGTACTCTAGGCACGAGACGAAACTCCCAAATTTTCAAATCGCGATATCTCAGTAACTAAGGCTTATTGGAGCAAAAATCAAAAGCGACGTTAATTCGGAGGTCTTCAACTTTCACCACGCGAAAAGCGAACCCGATTTGCGACATCCAGGCTGTGCCTTCTCCTTGTTAGAAATATGCATATCACCGTCATAGGATGTATCACAGAAACACGCATATCACCGTCATATTGCGCTCATGGGATGTATCACTGAGAAATATGCATATCGCCGTCATATTGCGCTCACCGAATGTATCACTGAAAACATGCATATTGCCGTCATATTGCGCTCACCGAATGTATCACTGAAAACATGCATATTGCCGTCATGGAATGTAATACTGAGAAACATGCATATCGCCATCATATTGTGCTCCTGGGATGTATCACTGACAAAATATACATATCGCCGTCATATTGCGCTCAATGAATGTATCACTTAGAAACATGCATATCACCGTCATAGGATGTATCACTGAGAAACATGCATATCGCCGTCATGTTGCGCCCATCGAATGTATCACTGACAAACATGCATATCGCCGTCATATTGCTTGCATGGCATGTCTACTGCCAGTGCTAACCCAGTGAATTCATCAACACAGTCATTGGATGACTTCCATATGACGTAAAATTTGCAGATATTAATTGTGGACACTTGAGCACAGCGATATGAGTTCATCGTGCTTCAAACGTACGATGCATTTGTAAACGACATATTGAGATCAAAATGCTTTGTACATTCACTATACTAAATGAGTTCACGGCTTTGCATCATGACATGTAGTCAATATGCTGTAAAATTTGCTTCATCAATTGTATGCATGGCGTGATGATCACGACTGTCTATCTGGGTGACCTTAAATAGAATTTTCGTAGAGTTAACAATTTTTCTATTTGATTGAACTAACGGTCCATCTTTATTGCAACACTCATATCAAAGGGGTAGGGAAGGTGGAGAGAGAGGAATTTTGTGTGTGTGTGTGTGTGTGTGTGTGTGTGTGTGTGTGTGTGTGTGTGTGTGTGTGTGTGTGTGTGTGTGTGTGTGTGTGTGTGTGTGTGTGTGTGTGTGTGCGCGCGTGTGCGTGTGTGTGTGTGCGCGCGCGTTTGTTTGAAAAATCTATAGCATGTTATTCGATGAAATTCTCTAGTTATCACAATCATATTAACTAATTCATATAGCTTATGTGATACAACAAATAGTTAGAGGTATTCATTTGGTCTCTTATGCCATATCAGCGACCAAAATGTTATAAGCACTCGGTAGCATAGGGGCAGCGGAGCGTAGCTATGATTAGGTAGGACAAGGTTCAAGTCGCATATAGGGCAAATATTTTCTTCGAAAAAAATCATTTCTAAAGGCCAGGGAATGACGAATTACGATGAAAAATCCTTGTGGTAAAGCTCTCAATTAAGGAGTTCATTTTATTTTCGATTTATGAAATATTTTATGCATATAGTACACTTAGCTTTACAGTGTACATTGTAAGCAAATAAAGATTAATTTGAATCTCATCTTTATTAATATATATAAATATCTTTGAAAGAAATATGATCGTAGTAGGCTGTGAGACAAGGAAAAAACCTATTTTATTTAAATAGATTTTATATAAATTAATTTTTTTGTTTAGCAGTGTACAGTAGGCCGAAAGGGGGGGCAGTAGGTTCTGCGGGAGCGCTCGAAGTAGGCCGACCTGAGGTTCCGTAGGTTCAATTGTGAGCCTCACTGACCTCCTTTGAGTCAAAAAGTCTACTTTCTGCCATGCCGGAGGTTCATCGGAGGCTCTAACGCATGGTACTTTCAAGCATTGTACCCTCCTTTAGATACCCAATAATCCGCTCACGCCGATTTCTGCTCGCCTTCATTTTGTGGCTTGAACGCGGCTCGAAAATTTCGACTCGGGTTGCTCATCCATCTGCATCAGGAGCGCCACAGTGCGCGGGGCACCACTGAGTTGTTTCGGTATTGCTTCAGTCAACGATAAGACAATTGGCATTATTTAGACGATGTCCATCCTCCATAGGAGCTTTATTTCTATCGCAAGCCCCGGGTATTCGGTGCTTTTCTCTTATTAACATCAACACGTTATACAAGTATCGGCATCAAGTCGACACCTATGCGATTCCTACAGACATATGCCAAGTAAGGTTCTCTTACAAACTTCTTATAATAGTTTGGTATTAACCAACTAAATCGCTTTCATCACTGTTGTTGTAAACGTAAACGTTGTAAAGTTACCAGTATCGTCGGCGCTACGAAAGTTTCTCACGATTTGGCAGATTCCGAGATTCAGGTTCGAGGTTGAAATGAAGGATGGACGATGTCCATGCTTCATAGGCTCTTCCATCGTTTCCATCTCCAGTTCTGAGTATTCCGCGATCTTCTCTTATTACCATTACTTTCCGCACTCTACTTTCTCCAAGATGCGTCTGCTCGCATAATTTTGCCACCGCAATCTGCAGATGTTTGAGATCACGATCTATGGAGATAGAGCGATAGTTCATTTCGGCAAAGCACAGCTCCACACCCCCTCGAGGAAAGCGCTACAGCGGCGCTCTATAAGCTCATCGGAGAATTTGCGCACAGATGAATGAAAGAAGTTAAAGAGAAAGAGTGCGAGAGTGAGAGAGATAGAGAGAGAAAGCAAGATCTATGTTTGACACGGAAACAAGAACCGAGAATAGAATGAACGATCGTGACTTGATGAATCGTGACGCGTAATTGGACGGTGATTGAAGAGCTCAAGGGGAGAATGCTACAAGCTGCTGCTACATATATACATATATGTATGTATAGAGGCGTACACACATATATGTATGTATATGAAATGCTCTACCGTGATGCGCTCGACATGTAACCACAGCGAGGGCCAGCATTATTCTCACTCGAGGTCGATGCACATGCCGCTCTTGTATCTATCTCGCGACGAGACCGCGGTCAGTGTATTATTTATGCCCCCCCCCCATCCGCCACCCTACGTATATATACGCGCACCTACATATCATGACGTTTGAGCTCACGAGGTCATGTGTTCAGCACTTGGGCTTTTGTCATGTCGTTACGAAGTTACCCGCAATTATTCTTTGATCTTCTCATATGTATATACCACAGCCGAACTTGTACATGTTTGTGGGTATAAATTAATACAGACATCCGTACAAAAATATACATACGGCCTTGGCAAAAATATTAGGGATTCCCATCATAATCCATCATTTCCAAACATTTCGTGACGTTGAAGCCCGCATCGCTGGAATGCAACGGAAGTTAATTTGTTTTTAATTGCTTGGAAGTTTGTTGGCTGATTCGGGCTCTGAAAATCACTGTAACGTTTTTACGTATCCTTGTTGGAGGTCTACGACCTTGATTTACTAAAAAAGGCTTTTTTTAATGAAAAAAAAAATAGATGAACAAAAGAATAAAAGAACGGACTCGTTGCATTCCAATTAAGCAAATTTCAACGTTCAAATTCAAAAGGGGAACTGTATTTACGGACTTTTGAATATTTTGTAGATCCTTCCTTTCAATCATTTTACAGCTGACACAAGAATATTCCACTATGTATGCGTGCATGTATATCAATCGCAATTCTTAATCGAGTGATTTATCCGGGAAATCACGCACGCTTGTACGCAAACAGTACATTGCAGTCGTATCATCAGTGATGCGAAGATAACAAAAAAGCGAGAGCGCTCGATGAACATGCGACGCGGGGAGGTTTGGGTCGATAGGTCGACAAACTGCGTGATATACATAGCTGCTCCGGCATGTCGCGGTTTCTCTCTCTCTCTCTCTCTCTCTCTCTCTCTCTCTCTCTCTCTCTCTCTCTCTCTGTATGTGTGTGTGTGTATGTGTGAATAGGTATGACGCTCGTGCATGAGCGTGGGAGAGCACGGGAGAGAGAGGACACAAGGACTGTAGAGACAGAGAGAGAGAGAGAGAGAGAGAGAGAGAGAGAGAGAGAGAGAGAGAGAGAGAGAGAGAGAGAGAGGGAAGGAAGATGTGCAAGAAGGAAATAAGTACCACGTGAGATAATGCGAAGCGTATCGAACGGCCTTATTCGCACCATCGCCTCGGTAAATGCGCCGGTGGTACTTTACGTCGGATTTACCGTATACAGCCGTCTGTGGGTTCGCCATATACATATATACAGGGTGGCGCGAAAAGTGACGTCCCAAACGAACATCTAGATGCCTCACATCAATACCTATCCGAATCACTCCCATCCACGCTCTACAATCTTTTTTCTTTTCGAGATAAAAGCTAGAAACATTTCTTTTTTCAGCTTTCATGTAGCGTAGGTTTTTATTTTAATTTTAATTTGGTGTATATAAGTACTTTCACCTTATTATTATAGATTTTTTTCTGATTTCCAGCGTGTTACCCTTCCCGATTGAATCCATACCTATCATTTGTTACTTGTACTTCGCTAATATAACCTAACTTCCGTTGCGTCCGCAGCGGTCTTGAGTCTTAACAGCCGTGAGTTAAAGTCTGCGCACCAGAGAGTCAGAAGAATATGAGGCGTTGGCCTTCCGCTCACTGCCGCGCCAGCCGGTGTGGCTAAGCGGTCACCGCTCCAAGTATCAGCCATGCCAAGCTCGAAGTACCACCGGTACTTCGAGCTTGGCATGGCATATTTGTTTTTTGTCATGACTTTCATCAATTACTTAACAGTACACTTAAAACGATAACACAAGTGGAAAAAATCGTAAAACATACATGGGCGTGAGTCGGATAAGTATTAGGCATCTAGATTTTCCTTTTGGACGTCACTTTTTGGGCCACCCTGTATAGGTGACAGCATATACCCATCGCTGTGTGTGTATCACGGTGAGCAACAATGGAAACCCAAGCCGATAAACCCGCTACCATGGCTCTATCCGCGCTGTGCTGCCTGCGGTACATGCCACAGGAGCCCCATGCCGATGCTGCTGCTGCTCTTCGCCCATCTCCGTATCGTCTCCCCGCATAGCCAACCATGATGCCCTTCGCATCAGGAAATCGCGTCTCACCTCCCTCAAAATACGCTTACCATCCCGTGTGTCCGTGTGTGTGGGTGTGTGTACTGTACAACGCCCCGCATCACGTACACGACTCTCCGTACTTATGCACGCGAGTGCAACCGGATATGCATGACGGAATCGATGCACCCACGGACGCTGGGGAACCTGCCACGACGTCGATATGCACTTTAGATTGACGAGCACGTGGTTTTCGAATCCTAATGTGACGCGACGTATGCAGCGGAAATTCTTTTCAATTTTACTTCGTTTATTTGTGTTATTGTTCTACTTTTTTGGATAATTTTATGGTGTCGATCTCCAATAAGTATCTTGAGAAAACGTTTGAGACATTTTCGTAGCCAAATATACCATGGTAGCCTACATTTTTTCATGGACCTCAGTGACGTGTCTCTTTTGAAAACACTCGATGAGTATGTTTGAGCTTTCAATTTTTCTTTGTTCTTTATTTGTATTATTACTGAACTTTTTGGGTGGTTTTTCGTTGTAGGTCTCCACTGAAGATCATAAACATACGGTTGGTGGATTCTGGTAGCCGAAATCCGCTAGATACATTTGGACGATTGGAAAAAAATCTACATATAATTGAATCTTAATGATGCAAACTTCGACGTCACTGGAGCCTTCATTTTTTTATGTACCCCAGTGACATTTCGTTCGGAAACTTTCAATGAGCCAGTTTGCTTTTTCGATTTTTTTTTATACATTTGTAATATTGTTCGACGTTTTTTTCTGTCGTTTTATAGTGTAGATCTCCATTCATGGCCAACATCAGGGAGCCTTTTTTTATTTATCCCAGTGACATTTCGTTCGAAAATCCTCAATGTGTCAGTGTTACAAGTGTTTTATCAAATAACATTTGAGGTCGGGTATTCAATGTTAATTCTTTTTTTTATTTTTGATTCATATTTTAATTGATATTCAGTCGTCGAATTATTCGTGCAGTTCTAATCATTCCCCCATGTATCCAATCCTATGGTATAAAGATACCTGTTTGGATCTGTGGAAAAAAAAATTTTGTTGTAAATACCTACGCCAAGAAGTTGGAAGTGGAAAAAAGTGATTAATGAATTGGGCCTCCCAGACGCAGATTCTTGACTTAATTGTAACCATTTTTGGCCTGCCTCACGTGCGTTCGATTACCGTTGAATGACCGCTGGGTAAGATCGTGAGATTGAACTAAGTTGGAAAGCGAAGAAGGAGATAAAAATAATTTCGACAGGAGGATCTTCGTTCTCGGAAGGTTCGAGAGACTCCGAGTGGGCGTAGATTATTTGAAGGCTCCCCTCTCTCTCCCTCTCTCTGAAGGGAGTTGGAGTTCCAGAGCACGAATAAACCTATGTTCTCCGTCTCTGTGTTTTTAATATATGATGAACGTCCCGTTGCAAACAGGTTGGGTTCAATCGTCCTCCCACGTATATACCAATGAACGGATACATCTGCGGCAGACGAAGGTCGGTAACCGGAAATATCAAAGATTCGTGTTTCTCGGGTTATCATTATTATTATTTTTCGTTTTCACACTATTATGATCCTGGCGCTTTCGGAGCGCGGGTATCATAACGCAAGGATATACATAACCCGCGAGGCGGAAAATGACGGACCGGAGCGGAAAAACGCGTCGGAAAATTCGGACAGAGAAAAACAGTAAGAAGGGCGGGAGAGAGGGAAGCAGGCAATGGTGAAAATAGAGAAAGTGAAAAAGGGAGAAAAGAAAAAGGGAGCTGGAACCGAGATAGAAAGAGAAAAGACGAGAAAATGGTAGAGAGAGAGAGAGAGAGAGAGGGCGGAACAAAGAGGGCAGGGGGCGAGAAACGATGCTCGGTCGTTCGAGGTAGTTCGAGAACGCGCGCAAAACTGTATAATTAGATCGGCGGATGTACGCGAGCGCATTGGCGTGTCATGCATATTCTATGAGAGCACGGGAGAAACAAGAGTCGTAGTCATCGTCGTTCTCGTTGTCACGAGACCATGAGATGAGAAGAGGCAAAGAGAGAAAGAGAAGCCGTGAATGGGTCACAAGAAGAGGAAAAGCCGCTCTCCCGTTCCGCGATGTGATACGACTAAAAAAATGAGATTCTTGTTTGGACGTATATATATAGGGCAATTCACAACTATTAGGGTTCCCTTCGTGAGCATGTAGGGTGTGTCATTGCGAGCAAAATGCTTTTTTTTAAATGTCGTGCGACAAAAATTGGCCGAGATATGCGCGTGCTGAGCCTGACGCTGAGTACACAATGGCACAGCAGTGAGCAACTATAGTTGGTCACGCGTGGAATGTCCTAACCGGATCGATCGCGGCTTCGAACCCACCTTCGGACAAGTGAATTTTTGTGAAAAAAGCGTTTTGCTCGCAATGGCCCATCCTTTATGCGCACAAAGGGAACCCTGGTAGTTGTGAATTACCCTGTATACGAGCAAGAGAACGAGACAACTCGGGGATGCGAAGCGGAAAAGCGCCGCACCTCCGGAGACTCGCGTTTCGCGAGCACACCGAATAAGTACATAAACTGTACGCCCCTCGCACATACTATATGCCATTGTGCGAACGAGAATTATTCGTAAATGAAGTCACCGCGGTGACCATTATCCTTCCAAAGCTAATTTCAAGTGCAACGCGTATGACGTTGCTACAGTTATCCTGCGATTACGTATTCGCATCCACAAACACCCATACACATCTATTTTTCACGGATACTGAATGAACAAGTTCGAATAAATGTATGTACATACGATATCATGTATGTGTCAACGCCACTAGAGCAGTAGCCACATCACATAATTTCGATGGCATAAATTATAATATTTAGCCAAAACACATTACGAACAATGTGTCATCATTATTATGACACGAAGAGACTCGAGCGAAAGCTTATGAGAGAAACGTGGGAAATAGGTGATTTATTTTTTGAAGGATTGAAGTCACTAGTGGTTAATAGTCGCTCTAGAAACATTTTCACTGTGAAACTTCGATAAGATCGAATTCTGGAAAAAATGATCATGTATATAGAAAACACATACGTATACGATATTACAATATATAATTCTAAATTAATTCGGTGGCATTGTCATTTTTGAAAAATACAATGAGCTTCGCACCGTTGCAATGCATCGCGGATTTTTTCTTAAGAGAGGAACTTAAGATTCGATTAAGGGAGTAGGAGCTTTGAATTTTGAAAATATGATTTTTTTATTGCATAGTTTTATAGCGTAGGGCCTTACGCTATAAAACTATTCAATTCGCAACGGAGGATTTTTTTTATAGGTTTATATTATAGTTATTGATATAAAAGTTGTTACACTTAATAAATACACTTTCGGAATACATTTTCAAAAAATTTTAAATTTATTTTAGTCGCTATTTATATACGAAAATGGTAGCGAAAAAAATGTCCTAAAAAATTTTAGGTCTGCGCTGTTGATGAAATCTCGGGGATGGATCATCCGGAAAAAAAATCAATCGGTTTTAGATACAGTATGTTAATATCTATAGCGCATATCATACGATTTTTTATATATGCAAAAATAACAAAGTGGTGTACATTTTTCGAAAAAACAAAAAAAAAATCGTGTTGGCTTCACCGTTTTTGAAAGAAAAAAAATAGTAAATATTAATTTTTTTTAATCCTTGATATGCGCTATGGCTATAGTTGAAAAGGATATGTGGTTAAAATTTCATAAGGATCGGTTCAGTAGTTTCGAAGATTTTATCAACAAGCCGTCGAAAACGTTGTTTCGAGAAAAACGCGTTTACAGCTTGTTTGGGTTACATAAATACATTAAATTTTTTTAAATGTATTTCGATAGTGCATTTATTAAGTGTAACAACTTTTGTATCAATATCTATAATATAAACCTATACAAAAAATTCACGAACATATCCTTTTTTAGCGTCTAAAGTGAGAAGACCCCTTAAGCGAATTATGACGATTTTTTTGAAGGGTCAGACCGCCCACTGCTTCACGGCGAACCGCCCCGCTGCGACTCACCCTTTTTTTCTTTTACTTGTTTCTCGAACACTATGTTCTATCAAATGGTGTGAGTCGTGTCTCAAAATCTATTTGTCCGATTGACTTGAAAATCCGACAGTGTGCAACATTTTCTATCGTATGACCGGATGATTTTTTTTGTTCGCATGTTTATCCATTTCTTAATAACAAATGATTAAAGTGGTTTTTTAAATCGAAAATCAATTTTCTTTCGGCAGCTTCCAATTTTGGAAATTTAAAAAATGTCCAAAAAAGTATCCGGTCAGACGAAAGTTTCATTATTATACTGAAAGTATATTTTCCATTTTTCGTGACTAATAACCCTGTTGCCAACAGCTTGTACACCGATTGGTCATGACGCAACGGCGGCTCTTTCTTTAAATAATAATAACCTCATTGTATATCAATATTTTTCAGTTAAAAAAATCAAACTTGACAACACTATGTTTCAATTGTGTTTAAAATCCCGACCTTGTCATTCCAAGATTGCCACAGAAAAAAATATTAAAAGTCGACATGTTTTTTGGGACCGGAAGCTTATGCAGACCCGTCAAAACAACGGAAATAATTAACGACAGAAGAATCGTATACACGAGCCAATATTATTCGCAATCTCGGAACGTATTGCAAATAATATTGGCTCGTGTATACGAGAATATATGCGTAACTGAAAGGGATCACGTTGGCGACGAGGCCTGAAAGCGGCGGATACGCGACAAATGACGGTCTGCGGCCTTGTTGCATACGACGCGGCCTTCACCGATAAAGCCGATCTAGGAACGTCAATGACTCCGACAACGCGACTATATACGACGAGTCTCTCGGCTGTGGTTCAAGGTGGGGTACATTATCGGAGTACGACGTTAACGGAGGTGTACGCGCGAGCGTTTTCTCGCGCTCGAGGCGACCTCCGCCCCGGTTATATCGGGTCCTATACATATCACCGATCGCACACCAAAAGGAACCGACATACGCGCCAGTGTTGTTCGCGCTCACGTTGCTAATCGTTACGTTCAATCGAGCGATGTACTGACGAAAATGTATGCGATGCACAATCGTTCCTCTATGCCTTCGAGATGCAAATTTAATTGCGGACAGAATCGACGTATGAAATGATATCGTCAATTTGCAACGATTCGTCGTTTTCCACGCGAGATTGAATTCATCTCGTTTACTAAGAAATTCATTGTGGATGCGCCAAATTTCGAACTTTGAAATAAGCTCAACCGGCTTATCTTATTGATATATATATATATATATATTTACTTATTTTTTTATTATTTGTGTTGATAAATTTATATAAGCGGAGTAAGGCTACAACTATTAGCAATATAAATATTTTCTAACCTATAAGACTTAGGAGAAAACTGCCCTACAAAACTTGCATAGTTCGAAGGGGGTCATCGATTGGTGGCTACGAGGTTCATCTAGGTGAAGGCGCTTCGAAGATTTCAAGTCCACCTCCATTTTTTTAAGGCATTCCTTTCGCGAAGAATCCCTTCTGAATCATTGGTTAACTTACAGTGACGCTTAATAAAATAACTCGCAATCAATTATCACACCCAACGATAAACTGGAATGAAAAATTCCGCACAAATTTAGTAAATTTAGGCATTTTCACTTAAATGTCGCGGCTACGAACATTCTTTTACTAGACACATTTTTCTAAGTTTTTCATCAATATTTTCTTTAAACATTCGGTGATTTTATGATCGTTACGGAATTTTTAGATACTTTTACATGCGTGAGCAGTTTATATCACGCGTATAGAGTTATTTAGTGTATAAATTATGACCTTGAATATCACCGCTGAAGGTCATGTGAACTCCAACTTTGGAATTTTAATTTAGAAGCCTTATTTTTTATCGTATATTCTTATAGCTTAGCTCGAGAGCTTTCGAAAACACTATGGATAAGTATTTTTGTAGTTATGAGACTTGAAAGTTGCAATACCGCCGGTATCAGCATTACGCAAGGCGTACCGCGGTAATACTGATACTGGCGCTATTTCGAAGTTGACCTTCACATGACCTAGTCGCTTACATCCAAGGCCCTGACATTCCCATCTTTGTTCCCTCTCGAAACGAAACAACTTTCATGTGAACCGTTTTTTTATTGGAATCGGTACTTTCAGAGAAATAAGTTTGTGAAACTTCATCTGAGATACCCTGTAGTTATTATTGATCTAAATCTATCCTTACATATGCAAACACATAAATTATAAATATAAAAATAGAAATTTTGATCAACATCACAATTCACAACCCGATGCCTTTTCGAATGTACAAAACTCCAGGGGTGTCAACTGCGACAATTTTGTGATTCGAACTGTAATTCCCTTCTTTCTCTTTATACTCGATTATTGGCATAATTGTGCCAAAATTGCAACCCAAACAAATTTGTTCTCCGAGCAGTCATTTCCTTCTTACATATATATTTATATATTCGAATAACGCAAGAATTTCATTTGATATTGAGCACTGGCTCTCCGTTCCACGTTCAACCTTATAACGCCGAAATCACACAGCGCCTTGTCATTCCACTTATCTGATGGAGAAAAAAAGTCCTATTGTCGTTGATCATACTCGGTGTATCGCCGCGCTATGCAGTCGGTAAATCAAGAAACGATATTTCCTCGAGGCAACGATTGAAGTGGCGTTATATATGTTTCCCCTCTCTTATTTTACGTTTTCTCAGCTACACCGGGGATAGAAAAGGACCTTGAACAGCGGAAAGAATGAAGCGCCAAACGAAAAAAAAAGGATACGAAACAAAAAGAACGACAGGAAAGAAACAAACCGCAGGAATTCGAGAAAAGGATGTCTATAGAAATGTGGATAAAGTGTATAAAGTTATAGGGGAAGACGAGTGGACAACGGGGATCGTACATTTTACGTCATTTGAGAGGGAATAAGACGTTTCACCGAAGCGATAAATCACGGAAAGGAGAGATCTACGCTCGCGCACCTCGATCTTATTTCCCGTCGAAAAATATCTTATAGCCTGTCTATTCTTCTCTCTCTCTCTCTCTCTCTCTCTCCCTCTCTCTCTCTCTCTCTCTTTCTCTCTCTCTCTCTCTCTCTCTCTCTCTCTCTCTCTCTCTCTCTCTCTCTCTCTCTCTCTCTCTCTCTCTCTCTCTCTTTCTCTGCTGAAAACTACTTCCGTTTCAGTGCACATTTTGTTCAGGATCTCGTCCCATCGCCCTCATTGTTCCTTGTTGAGGTCGATCGTATATTGTGCCGGTTCTCTCTCGGCTCCCTCACTTTCTTCATTCCCAATTGTCCAGGACGAGAGTAACGGTATAGAGGCGCGAATATATACACTTGGACGACGAAGACGCGGATTTGCTAAAAGGAGAAGAGGATAGAAAAAGAGGAAATCGGTAAGTCTCTCTCTCAGTCTCCCTCTCCCCCGGCTCTCTCGTTAATAACACAGCTAGTACAAAGGAGAATTTTGCCCGGTCGTTGTCAAGGTCGAGTGTAGCACTACCGTGCTGCTCTGTTGTTTCTCTTGGCCGTCCGAGACAACGCCGGAGTGGCGACTATGATAAATTAATCTTTTACTCTCGAATCACGATGATCGTGGCTTTTTACACGCGTACCCACAGACCGCACAGAAAAGCACACACAAGAATAAGGCTATTACGTGACGATACGAACTCGGAGTTTATCCATTGTACCGGTATGTATATGTATATCGATAGAACCATTGCTTTCTTTGTTAAGAGGAAGCTAAACATCTCTTTTTTTTCTAGATCTTTACTAACATTGGCTTATGATTTTGAGGGTTATTTAGTTTTGGTACACTTTAGTGAAAGCGTTGAATTTCTTTTCTATTTTTATAGTTTTATCTATGTGTGTCTGTTATTAGAATTATTATAATATTTTATTGCTCGGTTTCGCTCGGTTTCTCTAAGTTTGCTCACTAACAGCAGAGCGATCAAATCGAAAGCGTTTGGAGTTTAGATAGGTTTAAACCCACTTTATAAAAATGATTTTTTTCGATGAAAAACATTCAGACGATGAAAAAAAAGTATTTGCAAGGGTTTTGATTTTTTTTTAAGCAAACCGAGGACTCGTTCAAGTGATGCATTAGCGTATTAATTTCGGCCTTGAGAAAAAGTTCGATATTTTGGTGGCGATGATTCGGAAGACGACGATAACGTCAAAGCTTCCATTTTTGCCTCGATTGTTTCGAATTTTTATCAATCTGTCCTTCTTATTTTGCCTTTTTCGCTACATATACACAATACACAACTTTTCTACTTGCAAAACAATAAGTGATTTTTTATAACATTATTTTGTAGGCGTATGAATTTTTCCAAATGTTCTTCACCTACATAGAGCATATACCTATACCGGTCTTGAAATTAGCATTTTTCAAATTTCAAAATAAATATCTCATTTTCACCCTCGAAATGTCATATATTTTTTTTCGGAAAGTATCTCATTTCAACTGAAAAATATCGTTTGATTTTTCTCTTCAAACCAAAAACGATGAAAGATACGATTTTTTGAACGTTCTAGGGTAAAATGCCTACATGTGTCCGGATTTCGTAAAAAAATATTATTAAAAATGTTTTTTTTTTCCGCACGACAAACATTTTATCATTTAGTTAAGAGTCCAAAGAAGAACGATGCATTTTTCAGATTTTTCCGTAGACTATGACATAATCAAACAAGTAACCGGCTCGAACGACCGATGGTTGGGGTTTATGAGTGCTAAAAACTACGTTGAAGTTGTAGAGTTCGGCATCTAGACGGCACTTAGGAGAATCTTACAGAAATATGCCAAGTAGGATTCTTTTGCAAACTTTGTACTGATCGGTCTTATCGGCCGTCTTGACTATCTAAATCGCTTTCATCGCTGGTGTTGTTCGCGTCCATAAAATACCCAGTATCGTCAGTGCTCAGAAACTTTCTCACTATGTAGCAGGTCTCGAAGATAACTGCCTTGTGCATTTGCTCATACGTCTGCGTTGGGAACCCGACAGTGCGCAGGGCGTTGCTGAGTTACTTCTGTATCACTCCGGGCACTATTCCGACGATGTCCATCCTCCATAGGCGATTTACTTCCATCTCAAGTTCCGAGTTTTTCGCGATCTTCTCTTAGATGCTCTTCTCCATGCCGTTCGTGTTCGGTATTGCAATTTCACTTATGGTTATTGTCTTCGAGTGTTCGGCGATAAGCGTTATATCCAGTCTATTTGCTATTTGCAGTGATAGAGTCCAAAATTTGGCGCTTTTGAAATGTTCTTTTCAATCGCTCAGCATTTAGACTCTGTCATGCCTCTCGATATATATATATTGTACGCGCGATATTTGTGCGACGGACATGGAATTCGGTTGGGCGGTCGCGAGTGTGTCATAAAACGCTGGAAGGGACGGACAATGACCAATTGCATTTGATCAGGTCGCCGCGGACACAACCGTAAATCGATTGGTCATACCTCAGAGAAGTCGGACGGAAGATTAGGCTCGCCTTGCATGAGACGATCGAAGGCGGTCGATGGTACACCCGACGACCGCAAGTTACCACCGGTCCATGCACGCGAATATATATATACGTGTAGAGCAGTGTCGTCGGTTCACGCGGGCTGGGTTTGTATACATGTATACGTGCCTAGGCATCGCAAACGGCCACCGCGATGTTGGACTGGATTCCGTGGCATCGGTAACCGGCTGGTTGTTCGGGTGGCTAATTAATTCGCCGCGTAACGCAATTACTCCGTGGCACGAATCGTACATTGCTGTACACTCCACCAAACGCAGGGAGGATGCTAAAGACAGGAAGTGAGCAATAGAGAAAGAGAGAAAGAGGATGTCATTTATTTCGTACTCTGGAGCAACAGTAGCGTGCGCATCAGGATACAAAGTGCATAGGCACTGGAGTGTTTAACACAAAAGTAACAACAGTAAATGATTACGAACTGTTAACTACATAAACTATATGATAATATCAATACTAATACTGATAACGTTAATACTAGTAATAATAATAAAATAACAATCATAATAATGATAAAAGTAAAATAATAAATTAAACTTAACTCAGAATCTGCTCACGCACGCTTTTGATCGTAGAATTCGTCTAGTAGTTTTCGGAACAAGGCGTACGGTTGTAAGTACAGCGGTTTTTGCATGCCCTCACAAGAGGGTCTAATGCGTCCCACACAGACAGTTTGAGGTGGTGCAGAAAAACGAAATAATAGTTCGGCAGTTGGCTGTAATAATATCGCCGTCGTAGACCAACAAGAAAACCGTTTCTGGTGTCTTCCTCCGATTTCGTTCAATTTTTGATAGGTATGTTATTTTTTATCGAAATGTAGGAGACACGTATTTTTTTTTATCGGCGGAAAAACGTTCTTCAGGGGTGAAAATTACCCTCGAAGTTGCTCATCCTCAGAGTGACTTTTGCAGTTTCGCATATTTCCCAGCAAAATATTAGGTAGATTGAAACCAATTGGAAGATAATGCTCATGACGAATAATGAAAAATGCACTTTTTTCAATTCGAGGGAGTGACTTGAAGTATAGAAAAATATAGGGGTTAAGAATCGAACAATTTGCATAACTTAAAAACTTTTCTTTATATTTTAATGGAACCAATTGCATTTGGGGGAGCTCAAAAAAGTAGAAGATACGTGTGCTTGCGTTTTACGAAAAGCCCCATTTGAGCGGTGGACTACCTCTGTAATAATACCATTTTGATGCCTCCTTCCGATTTAATTTAGTTTGCGGTATGTTATTCTTCATCGAAATCTAGAAGACACGTAATTTTTTCAACGGCGAAGAAGCGGTTTAAAGACGTGAAAATCACCTTGAAGTTGGACACCCGTAGAGTTACTTTTGCAGTTTCGCATATTTTCAATCGAGATATTTGGTTGCAACCAATTGAAGGATAATGTTTATAGCGAATAATGAAAAATGCACTTCTCTCAACTCCGAGGGTGTGAATTAGCAAAAACATATAAGGGTTGAAAGTCGAAAAATTTGTATAACTTTAAAACTCTTCGTTATATTTTAACGAAACCAATTACATTTGAGAGAGCTGAAAAAAGTAGAACATACGTGTTTTTCCGTTTTACAAAAAAAAAACTGTTTGACGGTTAGACACGTAGATAAAAAAATTGGCGTGATTTAAATTTCGATGAAGAATATCATCTCTCAAAGGGAACAAAATCTGATGGGGACACCGGAAATAGTATCATGTACGGGTAGTACGCCTCTCAAACGATGATTTTGCGGAAAAACAGGTATTTCCTACGCTTTTGAGTTCTGCCAAATACAAATAGTTTTGTTGAAATACAAAGAATACTTTTGTTGCAAGAGTGTTTCAATTTTCAACCCCTGTATGTTCAATCCCCCTAACAGTTCGTCCAGTTTTTATTGAAAAAAAATCATTTACTCATTACTCGCCATAAGCATTATCCTTTAGTTGGTTTTAATTAAATATCTAAATTAGAAATATGCGAAACTGAAAAAATCACATGAAGGTGTCCGACTTTGAAGATGAATTTCACCCCTTGAAACCGTTGTTCCGCCGTTCATAAAATTATATATCTTCTAGATTTCGATAAAGTATAATATACCGCAAACTAAACGAAATCAGAGGGGGACACTCGAAATTGTATCATACGGGGGTAGTCCACTCCTCAAGCGGGGTTGTTCCTAAAACGCAAAAACACGTATCTTCTACTTTTTAGCACTCTTAAATGCAATTGTTTTCGTTAAAATATAACGAAAAGTTTCGAAGTTATACAAACTTTTCGACTTTCAACCCCTATATATTTCTACCAAATCACCCCCTCGGAATGGAAAAGAAGTGCATTTTTCATTATTCGCCATAGCATTATCCTCCAACTGGTTTTAATAAAATATCTTGATTCGAAATATACGAAACAGTAAAAGTCACTCTGAGGGTGTCCAACTTCAAGGGTGATTTCCCCTCCGCTAAAACGGGTTTTCCACCGTCAATGTCGTATCTTCCAGATTTCGGTAAAAAATAACATGTCAAATGCTGTACGAAATCGGAGAAGGACACTGGAAACGATTTCCTCGTAAATGAGGGTACTTTCAAAGGACGCGTGAAACGAAAGAGATAGATACATAGATAGAGAAAGAGAGAGAGAGAGTGGGAGAGTAGATGGGGGGAGGGGGTTACGTCAGCGCACCAACCGGACTCTTTTTGTCTTTCACTATTTTTCAGTTTCACTTATTTTTTAGTATCTGTAGTTTTGTAGGTTGAGGTATCTAGCTATAGCTGATATCGTAATCTACATCTGAAATGAACAAGATATCTATCAACGGCCACTCGCCTGACATTTTATCGAAGAAGCATCCCATTTCTTGGAAAATCGCAGAGCAATATCGAAACATAAATTTTGAAAAAAAAACCAAAAACGACCAGCAGAAATGTCGCATTCACTGATGATCTTTGGTGGATGCGTGATACCTCGAACAATTATTTTCAATATCAATACGGATCCGCACGGGAAAAAGTAATTCTCGAATTAATTCCGTACAGGACACAATTCATGCGAGCTATTTCATTCATTTGGATCAGCATTCAAGGCACAATGGTGTCGAAAAAGGACGGATTTTGTAGGTAATAGACTGCTAATATGCAGTTTAGGATATTGCAAGCGAGATGAAATGCGCGCACACACACACACACACACACACACGCGCGCGCGCGCGCGCGCGCGCAGGCACGCATATATATATGCGTGTGTATGTGTGTGTTTGCGCGCGCGCGTGTGTGTGTATCTGTAAATGTGCATGAGCGTGTGGTTATATATTCATTTCTCGTAGCATATTTGCGTGCGGTTCTCACCACATATTCCGAACAGAGTGCATTCGACGTCGTTACCAATTCTAACATAGACATAAACCCGCAAGTGAGATGGCAAGATCACAGATGCTTCTACGACAGCGTATCAATAGGAGATCTCCTGGCCGTATAATCGCGCGGACAATATCACGTACACGCGAAGACAATATCAATGCATTGCGGTGATAATGGCTATATTGTAGCGGGAGCCTTTTAAAAAGAAGACAAAGTCGAAATTCGAGGGCTTTATTGTAGAAGAATACGAGGGCAGAACTGTAGTAGGCATATGATGTTGAAACTTGCATGGTTGCAATGCAACGAAAATTCTCTTTCGTATTGTTGTTTCCTTATTTTTATAGTTCTACAATATTTTTTTGAGATTTAGATAGACTTTGTAGATAGATAGACAGATAGATAGGTAGGTAGATGAATAAATAAAAAGATATATACATAGATAAATACATGGTTTATAAGTGCACTAGAAGAGAAAAACCCTCTGGCGTTAGTAGTACGTAGAGACTGACAGTTTTGAATCATAGCATCAGTTTGTCGATGACAGTCGTTTGGACAATATTTTTCGTAGCCCTTCTTATGTTAGATCTCCGGAAAAATTCCTTTTTGTGAACGCCCCTTCAGGGACAATTTTCTATCCAAAAGAACCGTATCTGAGGGGTATCACCAATAAGTTTTATTGAATACAAAACTTAACGGGCTGCATCTACCTAGGTGGGTGAAAAAAATTGCAGTTACCAAAAGCATTTTTATTCGATAGTATTACCTTTTAGCTGTATTCCCTGAAAATTTCATTAAAATATTCTCAAAATTGAACGAGCTGTAGCAGCACCATACTTCAAACTTCAAACGCGTTTTTCTTGAAACACTGTTTGCGAAGTCGGTGGACAGGATATCTCGAGAACCACTTGATGAATTGTTTTCAAATTCACAGGGAATACGATGAGAAACATTCGAAGGTCGTTGATGATCTGAGGATTTTTAATCGATCTTCATTTTTTTTAAGTTTCGTAAAAATGACCACTTTTTTCAAAGATTTTGTATACCCGTGTTTCAATTTGTCGCCACGTTGTGAAAAAAAATTATTTAAAAAATCGACAATCGTCAACGACTCGTATTTATTGTTAACTTAAATAACTCGTTTGGTTTTTAGATTTTAGATAGACCATTTAAGCTAAAGAGTGTCCACCGCCAAACGTCGCGGCAAAAAATGTCACCAACCGTTTCGTAGAAAAAAGAATCGCAATTTGGCAATTTTTTTGGCCCTCTAGATAGCCCCTTAAATATAAAAAATGTAAAAATATCGAAGAAGAATAATCATGATTTTGAGTGAAAAACTTAATGATAACAGTTATAAAAAAGTGCTATATTTGGGAAAATTTCAATATATATCACTTTTTTGGAATTATTAGGTTCAGGATTTTTAAAACTCTTTTGTTATTCCATTTTTAACGATGGTGCGCCGTTTTCCTGACCTTGAATAAAAAACGTATGATCCAGAATTGTTTTTACCCAATCGGATCGATCACGGATTCATTGTAATCCCGTGTGACCAGCGATATTTCTAGAAGTGCGACCCTGGAGGGGTAATCACTTAAAAAAATTGTTGCCAAATTTTCGTAAGTTGCGCCAACAGAAATGGGAGCAATAAAAAAATTATAATAATTTTCATTGCTCTGCAGCGATGTGAAATTCATCGCAACCCACGAGAGCATGCAGATTTTCATGAATTTACACACACATTTTCGTGCGTTTAAATGATAAAGTGTGCTTTTCACGAGCGAAATATCAGAGCGTCGAGTAAAAAAGAGCCTGGCCGCTTGCACTCCTCGCGCAGGCGAGCTGCCACCGATGCGAACTAATTCACAAAAACAATGAGATCGAGAGAGAGAGAGAGAGAGAGAGAGAGAGAGAGAGAGAGAGAGAGAGAGAGAGAGAGAGAGAGAGAGAGAGAGAGAGCATGGAGGCTTCTTCTTTTTAATTCATTTCTCAACTGCGCTGCGTTGCGAAAAGAGAGTACAGAGAAGATGGAGATAACGAGAGGGAGGGTGGGGTTGTATGCAGGGCCTATGCACTCTGTGCGAGTATACAGCGTACAAAAGCCTGGGCTGACGCGGAGGGGGTTCGCCCGTTGTATACATCACACACGCTGGTGGAATGGAGGATAAAAGGAGCGTCGAGGGGAATAAGGTAAGCCATGCGGTGGGCGGGCCCACAGGAGATGCAACGCACCACAATTTAATCGCGTGCGGTGGCTACGTACAAACGACGGTACACCACCCCCTCACTACATTCAGTATTCTTTATCGTGTATGTACTAGTATTAGACTGAGTGGTGAGTGTATAGCGGACGGTCTATAAAAAGTCTCCCTCTCTTTCTCTTTCCCTCCCTCAAGAGGCTGAGAGGTCCACAGCACGAAATAAACGAACATTCTCCCTCCATTTGTACTTCCGTCAACATTTAAAAAAATGTCTTCGACTCGCAAAATTAGAATTATATCTCAATAGTAATATTGGTAGCATTACTATCTATCATGTATTTATAATATAATATAATATATTATAAATTGAGTATATTATAAATATAATAAATATAATATATTATTATTTGATTAAAGATTTATTATATTATATGCATTTTATTATATTTTTATTATGTTCAAAACTTCCATATTTTGTTCTACCTACGTCCAACCCTTTCCTTTTATTTTAGAATACTTTTTATTATTTTTTAATTATTTTGTGTTCTTATTATGATACGCGCTTATGAAATGGAGACTGGCTCACTCACGATTACACTTTTTTCTCTTTGCCCCACAACCTGCTGGGAGACAAATAAACTCTGCCTCTCCCTCGTTCGCCCACCCCTCTCTCTTTCTCTCCTATTATTGTCATGTTGTTATTATTGTTATTATTATTCTTATTATTACCTCTTATCATTATCATCTCTATCATGATTTTTATTAGTATGGTTGTTAATAATATTATATAATTCAGGATAATACTAGCCATAGTTCTTACGGTTAGAATTATTGCGAATGTATTTGATTGATGGGGTTAAAGTTTGCATCGTTGGAATACAATGAAAATTCTTCGTTATATTTTCATTTCCTTATTTTTCCGGTCCGAACAAATATTTTTTTGCAGTTTCAAAACGTGGGTATTGAAATAGGCATCTTGCGAATGAGTGAGGAATTTTGATATCTAAAGTCTGCGAAAAAGATTAGGCAATTGAAAGAAACTCAATTTTTATCGCATTCCAACGATGCAAACTTCAATCTCATCCGGAATCATCTTTTTATTTTATTTTTCTCGTTATCCAAAGCCATTTTTTTACAATTCAAGGTCTTCGATCTCTAATGAGTATACGGGAGAACGTTTGAGTGATTTTCATATTCTAAATAGGTGAAAAAACTTTTGAGCAATTGAAAAGAATTCATTTTCGTTTCATTACAACAATTCAAACTTCAGTGTAGTAATTTAGATTGTAGATCGCTAAATAAGGATCCTAAAATGTTTTCATATGATTTGCGTAGCTTAAATCTGCCAAAGGAGAGTTAGGAAATAAAAAAAGACACCCATGAAAAAATGTACAACTGGTTCGACACTGGCACAGTACTGCGCCACCTCTAATCTATGGATGGCCTGGATATTCCCTGGCATAAGTGGGGGTTCATTAATGTGCCATTGTCGAAATATCTTCGGGCCAAGATTGGCTACCGATACCATACTGACATTGGCCTTGAAACGAGCCCGACACTGATGCCAAGGTCGGCCCAAGTTTCAGCCAATATTGTGCCAGCGTTGGTATTAAAACAGACCCGACACTTGCGCCAACGTTGCCCTAAGTTCTAGCCATTACCGACGTTAGTCTGGTCCATTATCAACAGTTTTCCAACCAATATTGTATTATGTCAGTGTTTTCTTAATATATATGGTAGTACGCAGCAATAAATATATTACTTTGTCGGAGTTACATAAATATTATAATTTATTATTATTGAATTCAGTTACAGATTTTATAATTTATTATTCAAGGAAATAAATGTTGGTACGAGAGAATATTGAGTATGAGTGATAATAATAATAAGATAATACGGTAATTAGAATTATTTTGCAAATCAAATATTAATGAAAAATGGAAACCTGAAAAACTGATATGTGCATACACGAGCGATCGGATGTAAATTACACATTGTTATTGGTATCAATGTTGTTCCTTTTGGCGCGTCTTTTTTCGGGTCGCACTTACGCGAACACGCGATAAAGCCGACTGAGCGGTTCAGTTTTTTTCTTCGAAAATCCAATTTTTTATATAATGTGTATAGGTTAAATAGTCTGAGCACGTCTTTTTTCGGGTGACACTTTCGCGAACACGCAGTCAAGCGATCTGAGCGGTTGAGGTTAGAACAACCAACTCCACACGCTTGGCGCGCATACGGTATCGAACCCTCGGACACGATTGGCTGAAAAGACAGGTTTGAAGATACGCGGGAGACAAAAACCACGAAGGAGAAAAAACAGTTGAGTATCGCACGGAAAGCCGACAATGGACTAACTGTTCGTTCACCTACACTGATACAACACTAAATGGTGATTCACGAGCAGTGCATGGCACAATTAACGGGGAATATTATTGGCCCATGATCGGTTCGAGCTATCCACGCCAATGGTCGATTCTCCATCGTTGGTCGGAACTGTCCTGACATTGGCATATTGCTGTATGCCCGTCTTAGAAATGACCGTAGGGAAATTGATGGCGGACAGTACTGGCCCATGATCGCCTGCAGTAGTCTAGCCCAACAGTCGGCTCTCAGGCAGTAGCCGATACTAGTGCGACATTGGTATGAAACCGGATGCCGGGATTAGATATGACCGGGATTAGGTAGGACTATTAATGGCGGGCAGTACTGGTCCACTACCGGCGCCATGAGCCTACCCCAACAGTCGGTTCTCGGTCGTTAACCGGAACTGTCCGAACATTGGCGTTATGCGGCATGCCGGGCTTAAAAAAGAGGATGGGTTGAGAACTGACAGAGCCATTGTTTCAACGTCGTGCCAACACTGGTTGTGCCAGTCGGTTAGCCCGTACTGGACCAGACATCGGCCGTATTGCTTGTGTTGGCAATTTTTTCATGAGCAATCGTTACATTCGAACGATGCAAACTTCAACTTCGCTTTAAATGTTCGTTCTATCAGTGTCTACGCAATTTGTACTTTTATTACGGTACCGGAATTACCAGCAGCGAGAGAGTACGAAATAAATAACATGCTCTCTCGCTTTCACCCCCCTTCTATTTCTCTCTCTCTCCCTCCCTGTAGACTCAGCTGAAGCTGGAGTGCAGAATGTACACTCTAGTCGGATCTCCTGCTTAAACGTTCTCTCTCTCTCTCTCTCTCTCTCTCTCTCTCTCTCTCTCTCTCTCTCCCTCCCTCTCTCCTTGTGCAGAATGTTTAATATCCAACATTCTACGTGTACGAGGTCTTCAGTGAAATCTAAACATTTAGAAGTTTCGTACGTAGAACGTGGTTAAATATTAAACTGCGTGTATGGTCAAAGAGCCATTATTGAGTGGACGTTCTCTCTCTTCCTCGTTTACCTATAGGGCATATCCCGCGCGTACAGCATCCTCGCGTTGCGGTACGAATGGAAGTGAAACAAGCCAGCGAAAAGCTCTTCAGCAATGTTTGAAACTACAATACTCCAAAAAATTAAAGAAACAAAAAACTTCTTCCACTCTTTAAAGTGTTTTTAAAAAAAAGGTCGTATCGAGATGAAAAAAAAAGCATTTTGAAGCTTCAAGTTTCTAGTTTCGAGATCTTTTGGCAACGAACTTTTGTGAACTACGGTTATCGCGCAATCATAAGAAATAGCGGGAGAAAAAATTGCCAATCTTTGTTGTTTTTTTTTTAATGGTCTACGGGCTCGGGATTTTTTTAGTTAAATCAATATGCAGGTCAGTTACGTTGTTTATTCAGCGTCAATTTTGTTTCTTTTTTTTAGTTTCTCTACGTCAATTTTTTGCTTAGATATCAGACTTTGAATGTAAAAAGATCCTTTTGTCTTTGATCATCGATATCTCACCAGCCAATGATCGCGCAAGGAATTAAGGGGCTATACCAGTGTGAACGCTGAAAATTTGGGTGATTTTCGGGAATTTTTTGGAAGAAAAGTTTCGGACAATTAAGAATATATTTGGCTATATTTGACCTATATCTCATAATTTTTTCATAGAAAAATATTGAGATCTAAGCGACTCATGCGCTGCCTTCGGAGGCGCCAAAAAAAAGTTCCTCCACTGCTGACATGATTCCGGCCGCTTGGGTAGCTGAAACCGAAAAAGGAAAAAATGTCGTTAACTGGAAGGTATTTCCTATACAATGACGTAGGATTTTCGAAAAATATCAAAATCTAACAAAATGGCGTAGTTATGAAAAAAAAATCTGTTTTCTTGCCTATAAAATGGTCGTTTTTTTCAATGTCAAATCGTCAATCAGAAATATCCTACGTCATTGTAGAGTAAATATATTCAAGAGTACTCAGTTCAAATTTCAAGTCAATCGGATAATTGCTCTTTGAGTTACAATGTCAGCAAATTTGAAAAATCTCATTTCGAGACAAACGCGTTTGAAGATTTTACTACCGATTTTAGCAAGATAAAATGATTAGAGATACGGCCTTGAACTTTTTACAGGATATTCTTGAAAGTATAAACTGTCGAAATTCTTGAAAGTATAAACTGTCGAAAAAGACAAAAAAAAACGATTTTTTTGTGTCACACTGGTATAGCCCCTTAAAGGGCAGCTTTGAAAACCTGAATAAATTTCCTACAAGACTCTTTCGTTGATATCCGAGAATTTTTTGTTCAATATTAACACTTGTTTGAAAAAAAGTACAAAAAAATTACCTTTTATTGTTTTTTGTCAAATCTACCACTGCTTTGCAAATATTGATCGAAAGACTAATGTTGCCAGGTTTTTATTCACCCTAATGTACGCCTAATAGCCCTGTAAATTTTCAAATTGATCCATCGAACCGTTTTTCCGGACCGATTGATCAAAGTTTTACAAAACAATTAAAGGGACCCTAAATATTCTGTCCCTAAATAGCGTGTAATCATCATCGAAATGAAAAGACCATTTTTTTCACTTGTTCCACAACTTTGCACTAGTTGCTTGTTAAATTTGAGAAAAAAAACTTCAAATATTTTTTTTTAAACCAATATTTTTTTAAAACATTTCCGGAAACAATACTAACATATTTTTGACACGATTCGGCCTTTGCGTATCATAATTTCACTTATCTTTAAATGCATTAATCAAAAGTTGATACCCCCAAGCTGTATTCACTATTCGATTTGAGAACTTGTGTACGATTAATTCTCAATGTTTTCTGCGAAAGTTATTAGAGTTACAAAAAACAATTTTTTTCGAAACTAATCTTTTTTGGTAAAAAAAAATAATCCAAAGTTTTTCCAAACTTCAACTTTTTTTTATTCGAATTTTTGATCATTTCTAGTTTTGAAACAAAAAACTGTTTTTTGTAACTCTAATAACCTTCGCAGAAAATATCGAGAATTAATCACATACAAGTTCTCAGATCGACTAGTGAACACAGCTTGAGGGTTTCAACTGTTAATTAATGCAATTAAAGATCAGTGAAATTATGGTGCGCAAAGGCCGAATCGGGTAAAAAATGAGTCAGTATTATTTCCTGGAATGTTTTACAAATTTAAAAAAGAATAGAACAAAATTTAAAATTTGTTTGAAATGTTTCGATTTCTTTTTTTCTCAAATTCAACAAGCGTCTAGTGCAAAGTTGTGAAGAAAGTTGAAGAAAATTGGTCTTTCCGTTTTGATGATGAGTACACGATGTTTAGGAACAATACACGTGTTCCTTAAATTGTTTTGTAAAACTTTGATCAATCGATCCGGAAAAACGATTCGATGGATCAATTGGAACATTTACACGGCTATTAGGGGTACATTGAGCTGAATGAAAACCTGGCAACACTAGTCTTTCCATCAATATTTGTAGAGTCGTGGTAGATTTACTGAAAAACCATAAAAAGTCATTTTTTTTGTCCTTTTTTCAAATTAATCTTAAGGGTAAAGAGTTTTTTCTCAAAAATCCGCGGAAGGTTCTTGTAGGAAATTCATTCAAGTTTTTAAAGCTGCCATTTAATTCCCTGTGCGATCAATCGTTGCTGAGATATCGATCATCAAAGACGAAAGGATCTTTTTCCATTCAAAGTCGGATATCTCAGCAAAAAAGTGACGTAAAGAGAACAAAAAAACAAATTGAAACTGAATAAACAAGCTAACTGACCTATATATTAATTTAAGTGAAAAAAACTTTCCCGAGCCCGTGGACCCTTGAAAAAAAATTAGGAAAATGATTTCTCCCGTTATTTCTTATGATTGCGCGATAACCGTAGCTCATCATTGCTAATTATTATGGTACGAATGTGTAAACACTCGTTTCGCATAATTCGCTCTAAGGCACTTTTGAGCCCACTACAATTTTTGTGAACCTGCAGAAAACGTTTTTTCCGAATTTTTCCAAATTAAGATTGTGCAATAAAAAATGATGAATCCACTGTTGACTTAGAAAGCACGGCCAAGAGAGAGAAAGTGGAAGAGATCGAGAGCTAGAACTTTGGGTTCCTTCATCTCATAGTATATCTTATACATGGTACGCATACGTATACATGTGTGTGTGTGGGTGTGTGTATGTGTGTGGGTATACGAACACTGCAACATCGCCGTCCAAACTATGGTGAACTTTAACCGTGCGCCCGGAGTTCGGGACTCCATAAACATCGTTAAGTCCGATCATCGTGTTTGTGTGCCGATTAAACCTCAACGCCGAATACAGATAGGCGGCGACGCTGCTTCCAAGATTCTACGCGTCTTCCTCTTGCGCTCTCTCCCTCTCTCGGTAACTTTCACGGTCGGTATGGGGGTATTTACGGCAGTGATACAGCTACTCCGAGTTGTCAAACATCGATTGATCCGCAGACCGCGTGCCCTTTGGGGAAATAGCAGTCGGCACACCCGCGAACACACACGCGCGCACTTTTTTTTGGAAAGTCGCATGACAAAAATTTGCTGAGATATTGGTGTGCTGAATCGTGTGTTCGTAATCGAGAGCGATTAGAAGTGCAGGTGGTTGCCCGCATAAGATTATTCCGCAAAAAAAAAAAAGGAACTCGTGTTCACCATGGACGGTGAGGCGTTTGCACAAAAGTATTTTCGTCGGAGTACGTAACGAGCAATCGTCTCAACAGTCCGTTATATACCATATATCGGGGGGGGGGGGGGGGGGGGGGGGGTCACTCGATGGCAGGACCGAGTGAGAAAGAGAAAGACCTAATGGTAATGGAATGCCGCGTAGTGGAGCAAAGAACATTAGGACGATTCCGAGCAGCAAAAGAGAGAGAGAGAGAATGTCGAATTACTCGCTGGAAATTGAGTGCCGCAGCGAGACTTGCAGAAAACGCTTCGGCGTTAAACGAACCGAGTGACTGAAATACAGACGCAAAGAGGAGAGGGAGAGAGGGAGAGAGAGAGAGAGAGGGAATGGTGGACTCATTTAACTACGCCGCTACGTGCACTCACCACGCGCGACCTGGAGGTCCTCCGGCCAGTTCGGGTAAGTTACTTACGCAAACTATCCGGGTCAGCGTCTCTCTCAAAGCCCCTGAGGCAAATGCCGCGGGCTTCATCGATAACTTTGATTCCCCCTCGCACACATGTTGCCCAGGCGTACATTTCCGACCCCGGGGAAGCGTAATGCCTCAAGAACACACCACCATCTTCAACGCGGACCATTGTGTGTGTGGAAACTAAATCTGGATATCGAGACTTCGGGATGCCGACAAGACGGGGGGATGAAGAGCTTCATTCCAAAGTCACAGATCATTCGATCATCTCTTGCCTCTCCTCTCTTCGGACTTGTCCAGTCTTAAGGTTTGGGTTACGTTTTCCACGGTATTCCGCAAAGTTTGGAAGGGAATCATCGCGTAAATCAACGTTTGGGTCAGATTCACCACAATATTCTCCAAAGTTTGGGGCTGATTCAACCCGCCGCACCCTATGTTTGAGTCAGATACCCAAATTTCGGGGAAAAAATTGGGGTGCGATCATCACCTAAGTCCAAGTTTGGGTCACATTTATCGCAATATTTTCCAAAGTTCGGGGAATATTTAACTTCTCGCACCCCATGTTTGGGTCAGATCTCTAAATTTCAATGTAAACATTGGAGTCAAACCATCGCCGAAACAAACGTTTGAGTCACATACATGACAATATTCCCCAACGTTTAGAGATAATTTAACCAAACATGGCCATGTTTGGGTTCGATTGCAGAATATTCTATGCAGTGATTTAGAAACAGGACAGCTTTCCTACATATGACTCCGCCCTGTAGAATAATCCATCATAGTAAATGGTGTGTCATGAAGTCTTGCGGAATGGGCGTTTAATAACTGGAGGAAGTGACACGACAGTGCACACATTGACGATCCTGATGTCACGTTGAGAATGGACTCGCGAGAGTCACAAATCTACACATGTGTATATTGGTGTAGAATTGTTAGTGATTCGATTTTATGCCTGCATAGCATGTGCTTTGTGTGCCTGTATTAATATGCGAGTGCCTGTACAGTGCAGTAATCAGCTATTCTGTATACTGCAACGTACCAGATTACGATTCATATATATATATATATATATATACCATATTATAGATTAATCTGCACAGTCGATCTGATGAGGCGTGAAACGTAAGCCGCTATTACCCAAAAGCTATTAGAATTTAGTTACGGCACCCTGAGCATTTCTACCCATTGCGAACAATATCAGACAAGGTTACGACACATATATGAATGGCCTACTGATCAATGAAGAAGGTAGGAATTAAACGTACGTGCCTGAGCAAATTCGAGCAAAAATTATGTACATGAAGTTTGCATCGTTGCTATCCAACGGTTTCATTTTTTTTTCGATTTTGTTTGGTTGGTCCCGGTGGCCGTAAATATTTTTTATTCATTTTACCATATTTTTTTAGCAACTAGAGCCGAACTGACCAAGAAAAAGATAGGAAATTACAAAATCGAAAAAAAAAATGAAACCGTTGGATAGCAACGATGCAAACTTCATGTACATGCAAAAATTCTTATATTAATGCAAGGCTTTATTTGATTCTAGCCTCCAAGATTGATTAGACGATCAACTACGAAGCTTGATATTCAAGTGGATGAACTTGGTTTCGGTTTGTGAGAAATAGTTTCCAAAAAAAAAGATGCAGTACGGGATTTGTGCTTACTGGATTGACCTAATCCTGATGAGATAATGGCAAAGGAATAAACCTTTAATGCACCTTGATACCAAGACCATGCCTTCCCTATAAAAGATGTTTACGAACAACCTGCTGCGTAAGGGAAAACCAAGGAGCGAGAGAGGTAAAGAGGGAAGGAAGGCGGAAAATTGGGCAACCAGAGCAAGCAGGATAAGAAATTGGAGCTCCAACAAAGTATTAATTAAATGAATGTGCAAGGATCAATTACTCGTGTTGCTACCGAAGTGCTACCTGTTTTTCTCACTCTCTTTCTGTCTCGCTCTTTGTCTCGTACCAAAACTGCTCCGTTCGTTTTAGAGCTGCAGCTACCGTGCCCCATTCCAGATTCTCCTCATCTGCAGTCCCCCTCCAAGTCTCTCACCATACCGTAGGTACATACACCAAGGCGCTTTCGTCCCGTTCCTATTGAAGTCGGTGGGGAACGAGAGAGGGGCGGAGGTGAGGGTGAATGAAGAAGGACGATAATGATCGTTCAAGTCGACGAGCGGTATTATGCTCTTAACGCAAACTTCTCTTCATCTCCCTCTCTCTCGTTCCTCGTCTATTCTCCAGCACCCCGTCGATCCTTCTCACTTGGCACTTTGGCACCCCTTCGCTCACTGTCCACGTGGTTAAATTCATCAGCCCCGGCATCACAAGCGCGGATGCAACATCGTCAAACTGCATCGAGCGTGCGAGTTCCGAGGCTCGACATCATTTCACCGATGAATGGCGAGAAACGTGCTGACTTCTTTCTTTAGACATGGATACTCGGTGATAGTTCAAACTAAAACTTTCATCAAGTGCCACTACATTTCTTTTTGGAAAAACGAAAGATAGTCAAATGTGACCAGTTGAGCAAATTTTATTGGAGAACTTCGTGAATTTGACGGATCCAATGGCTCTCGACGGAACATTCGCTTCTCCGTAACCGAGATTGCTATGTACATAATGACTATGGAATTGTCCAATTTCTTAGACAATTGTGCTCAATCAGCGGATACCCGATTGACTTTTAAAGATCTCAAAGTTAGTCTCCTATCGGCATGACTGCGCCTAAATCCAAAGAAGTTCAGAGTTCGCCGGGCGTCGACATCCATCCCAGTCATTCTCGTTTTAGGTCCCTAAGGAGTCTGCCACGATCGGATGTTTTCCAATTCCGCGCAGCGGCGGTTCGACAAGGTATTATTCATAGCAGAGGGAGAAATCTCCAGGCGAACTCGACTCGAGGAAGTTGGGAGTCGGTGGAACGATGTGATACGCATACCATATTGTAAGGTTCCAATTGGCAGAGTAATGACGACTTTAACGATGAAATGATATAACTAATTCACAGGTACGGAGAGACGGAGATGCGCACAAGCCGCATACACGTCCATTCCCAAGCCGCGTACTCTAATTACGCGATTCAAGGCAAGTTGAGGGTGTCCCGTCATCCCGGAGTGCGTCGTATAAGTTCACGGGATTACGAGCCACCCCGAGGGACATAACGGGCAAGCTACGCGAAGACCTAACGACACACACGCACACCAGGGATAGCTTTGCCTCATCCTCGCCTTCTAGCAGCCTTTCTTCTCTCGCGTCACCCTACTTCATCCCTTTCTTGTTACGGCAGAGCAGCGTCTCTTTCCACGTGTTAACGGTCTATTCCGAACTGCCGTTGGGATCGTTCGGTTCACCGTCTACGGCAACCTTCTCCTCATCCGCTCTTCCGCGTTCTTGCTGTACCTACATACATGTATATATAGTTGTTCTTGCGATCGTTAAGGTTCTCACTAATGCCGCGATATTCTCCTGTCAATAATACCAGCAACCGCATTTTTCTCACGGATAAATGTCGGTTATCGGTACGAAGGCTCGAAAATACTAAATTTCTTGGGTAAAACCGATTTGGAGTTTGTTAATATTAAGGCGGAGTAGAGACTGTACCACGTGACATATTTTAATTGTCCTTACAGTGACAAGTTTTGTCCCAAATAAGTCATATTTGCGGCAAGTTATGCTCCATCATTACCTGGCATAGCGTCGGCCGCGGAGACGCATCGTTTGCTAAAGAAAGTTGATATAGACATGCTCCATCGTGTCCAACGTGCGAAGAGTGCTTTCGCCGCTTTCAAAGACGTGATTTCTCCATGGACAACAAGGACCGCGGAAAACTACTCAAAGGAGGGCTGTCGTGTATTAGAAGCTGCTGGAAGGGTCGGAAAGCATCACTGGGGATCGTTATCGACTATATCTGAACCGTTTGCAGCGACCAATGTATGAGAAGAGGACGGAATAGATGGAATCGCCATGGCTAGTTGATTTTGCAGCACGGAAACGCCTTGTCGCAGTCGCTCCACCCGCTAAGAAGTATGCAGAAGGAGTTAACTATAGATGCTCCCAAGAAAGAACAAATGTTTTTCGTAACACTTCAAGTACCCCTGTGTTTCATCACTCTGCGCTGTTAAAAATTGCTAAAATTCCGATGCAATGGTGTTGAAGTTTGCATCGTTAGAGCGCAACGAAAATTCTTCTTTTTTTCAGTACTTCATTTTTATTACTATATATGAGCTTTTTTCCAACTTTACGTTATGGAACCCCAATAAGGAACATTAAAAATGTTTCCGGCATTCTTGTAGCCTAAACAGGGCAAAAAATGGGCACATAAAAAATATTTTGGTTGCATCCCAATGATGAAAACTTCAAAGGCAACGGATGCAATATCTCTCTGTCCCGAAATTCTCGTCGCACAATTCGCGTCATTCAACAGCAACACGATGCTAATTACGATATAGGAATAAATAATAATACGACGCATATCTGACGTTAAACTTCGATGTATCAACACGGTGCTTTAATTTTATCAGTATATCGCGTCGGTTATTTCGTCATAAAAGAGAGGGGGAGGGGGCACGAGAGTTGGTGCGAGAGAAGGGGGAGAGAATCAATGGATTATTAATTGTGACCGCTCATCCCGAACGTTTCAAGTCGTGAAACATGACAAGAGTATTATGAGCGCCTGTCGAGCACACATACACAAGTAATTTCTACATCCGCGTGCTATCCAATCCACTCGAATAGCGCTCCGACCGTTTTTAGTCCACAGTTGCGCAAGCGTGTCCTAAAGCAACAAAGATTTTATCGCAGCAGGCCCTCGATCAATTATGTCCCTCGATAATGATACGTGTAAATTAAAATTAAAAATATTTAAAAATCAACAAACGATAAAACGTCAAACGCACGAGCACACCCTTATCGGCTCTTATCAAAATTTCATAATCGCGATAGGATATTTTACGAGAAGAAAAAAATGTATTTCCACGGATCGTTCATCATACGCGAGTACAAGGATGAATTAAACGCTTTCGAACGGACAAGTGCATATTTCATCGGGTAAAACATCTGTGAGAGAACCAAAATAATTAATCAGTGCGATAAATTTGCACCAATGTTTTTCACAGGTATTTCACATTTGAATTCAGGGAAAAAAACACATATGTGTTATAACATTTTTACTATCCCGACACTCGTGGAGACGCGGTTGGTGTGGCTAGAGCCAATACGAGGATAGGTGACCGCGTACTGACTTGCGCAAAGCAGTTTCACTGTGGATGAAAAAAAAAAACATTTCTTTTCAATAACGTAATATAATGTAATAATAATTTAATATTTGAGTATAATATTGAGAGTTTGATAATAATAGTAAAAATAATAATTCAATAATTAAGTACAATATTAATAATTTAATCATGAATAATAATAATAATATAACGAATAAATAAATCATTCGATCATTGAGAAGCGAACGCGAAACCGCCAAAGAAAACCCAAACAGCCCCAGGCGTGCGTTCTATATTAAATAAAAACTTCCCGCGCTTCCAAACATCCCCTCACACGAATCGATAAGGGGGCAAAATCATTTTACGAGTTATCGAACCTGTCAAATAAATTCCGCTTTGCAGAGCGAGCTTCCTCCTCCGGAAAAATATACGACCGGATATACGTAAGAAAACTCGTCGAGTGAATCACGAGCGTTCTTACGGATGGGAAATAAAAAGGCAAAATCGCGCGAGACTCCATTTGAGTATCTTTGTGTAAATTTCTGGAGTGCATGTACCTAGAGGAGGCTTGCACTTGTCCGCCTCCCTTATGCCTCCTCCCTGGCGAATTCAATGTGGCTCCATACCTTACGTTCCATATTACCGGACCGATATTGATTTCGTATAGGCGCGGGGGGGGGGGGGGGGGGGGGCATGCTCGGATAATGCTCTCTGCCGGCGGTCATATCGATACGAGCTTCGCAATTTTGTCGAGCTTGCGTTTTCGCGTCCAACAACGAGAGCCGACGGTCAATGCTCGATCGAACAACCATGCGCGCTGCAATTCACGATAATTATTGCGGCGGCGTCGTTATTTATTTCATGGCCAAATGAAAGAAACATTCAAATAACGATTACGAGGCGTAATTTTTAAAAGTTGTGCCACCGGAAGTAATTAGGCGAACTTATTAGTTCGAACGAATTGACGATGCCACGTACGAATAATCGGCGCGTAAAAAATGCAGGGCACGTGGCACGAAAGTGAAACGTTTTTTCTCAAAATCAATAGCTCGGAGTAAATGATCATTGAGTTAATGATCATTTGAGTTTCTGATTCGTAATATATTGAAGAGATTGGTATGCTAATTCAACGAATTGAGAATTATGACAGATATTCAGTATTAGGTTAGGTTACCAATCACAACGAAAATCGCAAAGCTAAATCTCCGAGTCCATAATTACCGCAGCCTTTAATATTCTTGACACGATTTGAATGTACGATAGCCTGATCAGTCACGAAAGATACAAACGCCAGGAGTAGACGCCGTGTAGACGCTCCTTTCATAATTTTGGATTTTGGTAAAATACATTTAGCGCCATCTATCGTCGGATTGCTGTACCGCACATTAAGGCGCCTCAATAAAACGTTAAAAAGTACATTGGTCCGGGCCATGGCTACATCCATGCGCCAAGCTTTGGTAATATTCGTTGCGTACTTTTTGCCTAACGCGTGCACGCACAAACCGATAGACAGACAACAATTCCAAACCTGCTATCTCGGCTTCTATATTCTCACTAAACAACGCCTCGACTACTCTTATAAAAATATACTTCCTCCACAAACACGCCTTACGATAGTATCATATGTACGTGAACACATAGATAGTAGCTGATGAAAAATAGTCTATACAGTTGCACGAAGAACGTTCTCAAGCAGAGAACCCGGGCGTAGTTCAAAGACCCGAAGGTGGCCAACCGTCCATGGATTACGTCCCAAGTTTTGTCAGGAGCGCGGTTATAACACACACGCTTGTATGCACCCGAGAAACGGGAGATCCGAAGCGAGGAGGACGTCGCGTATAAAACAACCTACTACTAGCTGGTGCTTCAGTTATTCACCGGAGAAGGATAATTTTCCGGGTGCACCGAAGGAGAGGATGGGCGTGAGAGAGAATGGCTCGTTATCGGGGAAAAACGTTCTGGCGTGTACACGCGGCGGGTGCATCGTCCGGTATATATATATATATATAGGAGCGTTAACACGATACGAGCAACTCGTTCGCCATCACCTACACTCTCGCACACCCAACTGCTCTATATGTGCGACTTTACGGTACGGCGAACGATATTACACACCCCGTTCTGCTGCGTCCACTAGAAATACTGCGTTATTATTAATTTGCCAATATGTAACCCTCGCTAATAAAAAGAAATAAGAATAAAGGTCCGAAACGTCAACCTGCTTGATCGAGGGATCATAAAAATCCTGCAAACCGTTTCTTGTCGGGCATTCGATCGGAATTTCATCATCTCGTGTAATATGCACTGTCAGAAAATTTGTTCACTCTGACAAGTTTTAAATTGGGTCTTGTTGGGGCGAAAATTAGAGAACATTTGGAACATATTTTACTGGAAATTTTAAGTCCATCCGTTCAAAGTCGCGGGATTTATGGGCGTTTATGGGTAGGTTCCGCACACCGGCGTACTTTAAACGCGTTTTTCTCAAATGACTTTTTCAAGATCGCTTACCATGATATCTCGAAAATCATTGCATCAACTTCAAATTTTTTGAGCTTTTTTTATATTATATCAAAAATCAGTACTTGAACGAAGGATTTTTTTGTTCGATGCATCGTTGTTTTTTATTAACGTTAATAGATCATTTTTTTTTACACAAAATCGAAATTTTTCCTTTGCTCGGCGGTCATTTTTTCAAAAATCAATATTTTATTGAATCCTTCGTCCAATAATTTCATGACAAAACAAAATGCGTTTGATTTTTTATTTCACATTACTTGTTTCCGAGCAGCAGTGGTCACCGCGAAGGACGATCTTCAAACAGCGGTCTGCACAGACTATTTTATCGAGCATGTTTATAAATATTTTTCAATACAATAACGGTAAATAATAATCAAAACCATAATTCTTCATTTAAAAAAAAATTAGAAACCTGCGTACGTTTTCCCAGGGAAATTCACGAAAATTCGTCTTTTTTCCGGCCACGAGCGAGGTGTAACCCGTTAAATAGCAGTTTAGGGCAACATGTATATAAACTACCACGTATCTCCTAAACATGTACCGCAAAATAACTTTGCATTTGGATTCTCGTGTTTCCTAAACCGATCGAGGGGAGATATCGCATATTAACCGGAATGTTTTGATGCTCGTTCAGCAGTATCAGTTCGATACATGGAGACTCGATGAAGAATGGGACAGAGAGAGAGAGAGGGAGAGGAATTGATCATACGGATGGCTCTCTCTCTCTCTCTCTCTCTCTCTCTCTCTGTCTTTCTCTCTGTCTCTCTCTCTCTCTCTGTCTTTCTCTCTGTCTCTCTCTCTCTCTCTCTCTCTCTCTCTCTCTCTCTCTCTCTCTCTCTCTCTCTCTCTCTCTCTCTCTCTCTCTCTCTCTCTCTCTTTCTCTCGCTCTTTGGGTAATTACCCATCTTGAGAACCCACCCAGCAGGAACACCTTTCGTATACGCCGAAACATTGGCACTATAAAACGATACAAATTTTTTTTTGCCTTTTACGACTGTTAAGAACACGGATACATATGTATAGTATGTCAGAAAACATGGTAAATTTGCTGGTTGCAAATCAAAATGTTAGTAATTCAAACACAATGTTTATTCTCTCGAAATGATGGTCTCAAAGTTTGCATCGTTGTAATGCAACGAATTTTTTTTTTCATAATTTCATTTTCTCATTTATATTATTTTACATTTTTCAGATTTAAATTCGAAATCTCTAAATAAGCGGCTTAAAAAATTATTGTGGGTTTTTTTAACGAAAGTTTACAAAAAAAAGTCGAACAATTGAGAAATGATAAATTTTCGTTACATTCCAACGATCCAAATTTCAACATCATCTGAAAGTTTTTATTCTAGTATATAATTTATACATTCATATTAACAATGGAATTTGAGTAAATACGTATTTATTGAATTATCCACAACAAGGAATCTTCAGAACAAAAAAAATATGTATTTGAAACAAATAGAATCATGAGACAACGAAATCTCCCTCAAGCAAATGCTAATAAAATCAAATGAACTTTCTCATCAGTACGATGTTGAGAAATTTCGTCCGTATTTTCCGCAATTCGAATAGCACATTAAACACCTTCGAAATTCCGCATCGTTTTCCTCGTTTGCCGATTTGTCGAGCCCTGTCGTCGAATAGCGACGATATTTCAGCACAATTGTGGAATCTACGTATATATATATATATATTCGATCTGAATAGATTTATATTTATCCGACGATGAGTTCTGACGCTTTCCAAAAGGTCTTGTCAACGGTCTCAATATGTCTAGTGAGATACATCTCGAAATAGCGCGATCCGAATGGAAGAACGGCCCTTGGTTACAGGTCAGACGATGCACGAGCGAGCAAACACGTGCCCGGACGCTCTCGTCCAGCATCACCACGAGCAACGCGTAATTAACTCCGAGTGGCTAATTAATATCCACACCCGCACAGCACAGCGCGGACCTCGCTTTTCGCTCGTTTAGCCCTTAACCCACCTCTACCGTCCCTTTCCAGACATACACATACACACTCTGTCTCTTGAACCACAACCCGCGAGCTCTCACACCCCCGCGGAAAACCCCTTAACCGCGTTCTTTCCCTCTCGTGGATCCTGACTCGGCTGGCAAACCGCCCCGCGGCTCTCCGTTTCGTTGCCCGAGTTACATATGTCTATGTACAGACGTGTACAGCGTACATAGATCATGGGCCTTGTACATTACTGCTCCGTGTACATAATAATAATAATTATATATATATATATATAGTTGCGCAAACGCCCCTCACGGGCTCGCTCTTCCGCGGCGACGATAAAAAGCCGAATATCTGTCTGACCGCAGTGTCAGGAAAATTGATTAATTACGCTGCTAAAGCGCCAGAGCGGACCCTTCTCCAGGTCCGCAGGAAATTTGACGCGTCAACGAATTTTCATTGTTCGCCGAAAGAGGGAGACCTTGTCTTGCTGAATATTTGTCAATTTATTTAGGCAATTTTTTTTACGACATTGGAGAAAAACGTTCGATAATAAAGATTTGTTTATTATATCAATTCGATATATGAATTTATATATATTTATATTCATAAATATATTTATATAATTGATATATTTATTCAATATATAGGATAGACTTTACTTCGGTAAATTTTGTAAATTTTTTCGAACATTCTTTTTATCGCGTGCAAGGAAAACGTTGGCGCATACATATCTATTTAATATTATATTTATTCGATATGTGTATTATTTAATTAGAAAAAATTAATATTAAAAACTTTCTTTATCTTCATTTGCCGATGTTTAGCACATATTTTCGGATAATTCGGCCTCGCAATTTCGAAAAGAACGGATGACAAATTTAGTCTCTCAACTATGATAGTTTCAAAGTTACAGACCCGCCGTGGCACAGCAGACCAGAGATACGGATGAACGGAGAATTCTCCCAAAAAAGCCATCTAGTTTTGATGCACGGAACTTTCGGAAAAGAGATAAAAAAAGCGCATATAAAATATGACAGCTATACGGAGCGAGAAGTCTTGGATAATTCGCCTATTGCCGAGAATTTGTTGAAAATGTGTAATGAAGCGAGAAAACTGCTCTCCTTGTATATTTGAACGGACCGAATTTATTATCAGTGCGAGGAAACTTCGAACTTGCTCGGTCGCGGCGAAACTCCTTTCCTCAGGATGGTAATACAACGGAGCGCGAACTTTCTTAAGATATGACCCGATTTCTTGGAGTTCTCTCCGATGCTCGTCAGAAAATAGGTGAAAAATTCATAGAGCCAAGGAAACTCCGTGTATGTATATTCACACATACATATACAGGGTGTCCCATTTTAATCTTACACCTGAATTTTCTCGAAAAATATTGCTCGCACGAACTATTGTGTGGAACAAAACTTCTAGGGATTGAAGGGGGACGTTTGAAAAAAATTTATTTGAGGAGCCAAAATTCAAAATGGCGGCGTTACAAAGGCTGACATGTTTTTTTCAAACGGAAACATAACTTTTTTTATTGCCAAAAAATTTGTCAGCTGAAAACTAAAAACTTTTGTTAAAAAAATTTTTTGATAAAGTTCATAGTTTTCAAGTGAGAACATCATTTTCAATTATTTCAGATGTATCCAGGATTTGTGTGTGTGTGTGTGTGTGTGTGTGTGTGTGTGTGTGTGTGTGTGTGTGTGTGTGTGTGTGTGTGTGTGTGTGTGTGTGGGCGCGCGTGCGTGTATGTGTGTGGATGTGTGTGTGTGTTTTCGAATGTATGACCACTTGAACAAAAAAAGAATCAAATTTTTTTGTTGAAAATTTTGGTTTTTTTTGTTTTTTTTTTTGTTTTCAAATTTTGACGATATTTCATGAGAAAATTTTGGAGGAAAATCGATGAAAAATAGTTTTTTTTCCATTTTAATAGCGTTTGTGCCATTTTCAGGCCCAAAAACGTGTTTCTTTAAATCCTTGACGAACTTTGATCACGATGGGTAGAAAAACACACACACACACACACACAAATCCTGGATACATCTGAAATAATTGAAAATGATGTTCTCACTTGAAAACTATGAACTTTATCAAAAAATTGTTTCAACAAAAGTTTTTAGTTTTCAGCTGACAAATTTTTTGGCAATAAAAAAAAGTTATGTTTCCGTTTGAAAAAAACATGTCAGCCTTTGTAACGCCGCCATTTTGAATTTTGGCTCTTCAAATAAATTTTTTTCAAACGTCCCCCTTCAATCCCTAGAAGTTTTGTTCCACACAATATTTCGTCCGAGCAATATTTTTCATAGGACTTCAAGGACCTTTTCAAGGACTTCAAGGACCGTGCTCAAAACAGCAAAATGTGCTGGTATCCAACGTTCAAAATGGATCTTCCCGATATATACATATGTAGAAGGAGGTTGAATATAAAAACGCCCTCTGGCGATAGATGACATTGGTACACTATTTCCTCGAGTTGAAAGCTGGATACACATAATGATAGGTCTATAGAGTTCTGCTAAAACGCCATAGGTGACATTTGTGCGACGCGTTAACATAATCTATTTTAATTGTCTTTACAACGCCAAGTGTTGTTCAAAACAAGGGACATTTGCGGCAAGTTAATGCTCCATCATTTCCTGGCAAATAATTCGGCCGCGGATACGCATCGTTTGCCAGAGAAGTTATATGCCGGACATGCTCCATTGAGTACTTTTACCGTCTTCAAAGTCGTCATTTCTCTATGGACGACAAGGACCGCGGAAGACCACTCAAAAGAGGGCTGTCGTGTATTACGAGCTGCTGAAAGTGTCGAAAAGCATCACTAGGGATCATTGTTGACTGCAACTGATGCGTTTGAAGAGATCTCTGCACGAGAGGAGGCCGGAATGGGATAATCCCCATGACAAGTTGATTTTGCAGCACGACAACGCCAAATCGTATGTTACTCAATCGGTTAGAAGTACTCAGAAAGAGTTAACTGTTGTAATCCAATTGTTGGCCGACATATGGGCCAAGCTTGTCTGTTTTTGTGGGTAATACTTTGAAGAAACCAGTTGGTTGATTTGCTACCGAATCACTATGTTTTCTTGCCATCAAAAAATGGGTGGGTTCATATGCAACTACCTAATATATATATGTATATATGCCTCTGTGTATGTATGTGAAGGAGGGTTCACACATATGTATAATACATTGAGTTGCCGCTGAAGGCGTTTACGTTGCTGGCGCCACGACGAGAAAAACAGTCACTGGCGCCAGAATCACGCTCAGACTCGCCCCCCGAAGCTCCCGCGTGCTTCCTACTAATTATGCATTGAACTCCGCAGCCGCTCATTATCCATCGACATTCCCTTCCTATCGTCCTTTATCCACCCACCGCATATACATGATTTTTTCCTCGCTCATCGTTCCTCCACCGTCAGAGGGAACATTCTCATAGGTATATATCGAATTCGCAATTGGGGTATTATCTTTTGTTTTCTTCTCCTCGGATCGCAAGCCTTTTCGTAACTTTCGCGAGCACGCGATGGTGATTTCGAAAAATATATGCTATGAACCCCTCCCTCCATCGAAACGCCCGTAGACAACGATTTTCGGGAGATACCATGCGATAAATCTGGGTATTTTTTCCTTTGCTCAACGACATTTCATCGTCTCGCGCGTGTGTGTTGCTCCGCCGGGGTCCATCTGGTCCATTCTCTTGGCACGGGTGTATATACGAAAATAGCGAGTCCACGCACAAGATGACGAAGGAGCGGTGGAGAGCGACAGAGAGGGAGAAGGCGAGGCAACTAAGAAGACGAACAATAATGCGAAGCGAGGAGAAAAAGAAGAGAGAGAAGGAGAGCAACGACGAGCGTGAAGGCGAAGAACGTAAAAGACATAAGCTCTACTACCGTGTATCCCAGACATACAGCGGCGGTGTATCGCCCGCCGCATGAGACGAGAGGCCCCCAGGGGTTGTTACGAGCCCAGGCGAACGTACGTCCTTGGAAAACGAAAGAATCCGCGCGCGTTCCACGTACTGGGCTCCGTATACGTGTATCGAGCCCTGTACGTTCAATATACGAACCTTCGCCCTTCGATATTTATATGCACCGTATATATATATATATATATATACGTCGTTTTTAATTGAGTCTGCCGCGTGAGCTGATATTTATATACAGGGTGATTCGGGTTACCTCTTAGGGTTACTATTCTTTTAGGGTTACCTAATTCTATTAGGGTTACCTTGGTAAGCATATATTGTCATTGCGAGCATAACGATTTTTTTAAGGGGTCTTCTCACTTTAGACGCTAAAAAAGTGTCTATTTTCATGATTATTTTTTATAGGTTTATATTATAGATATTGATATAAAAGTCGTTACACTTAATAAATACACTTTCAAAATACATGAAAATTTTTTTTATTGATTTAAGTCTCTATTTGTAGACGAAGATGGTAGTTAAAAAAATGTCCCAAAAAATTGTAGGTCTGAGCTGTTGACGAAATCGCGGAGATGGATCATCCGAAGCAAAAAAAAAATCAAACGGTTTTAGATTCAGTATATTAATGGCTTTAGCGCATATACGATTTTTGATATATGCAAAAATAACAAAATGGCGGACATTAAAAAAAACGTGTATTTCACCGTTTCCGGCAAAAAGTAAATATCAAAATTTTTAGAAAATCCGTGATATGCGCTATAGCTATAGTTGTATAGAATATGCGCTTAAAATTTTAGAAGGATCGGTTTAGTAGTTTCGGAGATTTTATCAACAAGCCGTCGAAAAACGTTGTTTCGAGAAAAACGCGTTTAAAGTTTGTTTGGGTTACATAAGTACATGATATTTTTTTAAATGGATTTCGAAAGTGTATTTATTAAGTGTAACAACTTTTATATCAATATCTATAATATAGACGTATTTTTAAAAATCATGAAAATAGCCTTTTTTAGCGTTTAAGGTGAATAGACCCCTTAAAACAATAATATACTAACCAACTTCGACCACGCATTTCGGTCAAAAATTGGTGGCTTCGATGACGTGTTTGTAATTTCCTTTCCGCTCTGTGCTCACTTGCTTGGCAATCATATGTTCCTCGAAATGCCGTTTGGTCGATGAGGTACTTTTTAAAATTATTTTTATTTTTGTCATCCCTTTCGATCATTTTATCCCACATTCACCACTTTCCGGCCATTTATATAGGACACTTTATGGCAGATTGAAATGAGATATCGAAATCTGTAAAAATGGTAGATTTTAGCCGCTCGTCTTTAGCAACGAAGAATACTTTTGCAGAAGGCAAACGTGCAGCGTAGTCGCGTCTTTAGAGGATAGGAGAAAATTGACAATGGCAATACGGTGCAAAGCTCTCCGCATTGATTCTTATCCATACGTGGGTCCGTACATATGTATGTACACACAAGCGAACGAATAACGCCCTGAACTGTACGTCTTGGAACGCGGGTAAAAAAACTAGATTGCGTCGAGACCTTGCTCCACTTGAGGTCCCTCGTGCTCGCCTACTCCGGGACTCGTCCCCGGGCAAGGAGCACCATACTCCATGCGTAATCCAGTGACGCAATCGTCTCTAAGGAGACCCGCATATTCGTAGATAGTCTCTTGTCAAATACATTTGTATGTATGTGCAGGGGGGCCGCTCGTATTGTCGTGATATCATTTTATCCCGATCTTTATCCACATGGATTAAAACCCAATTAATTCCATGCAATGAAATTACCCAATTCCAGCGCATCCCGCGTTCATATCGCGAACCAGCTTTGTCTTAAAATCGACCGATCGTCCCTAACTACCTTTTCGTTGTCAACAAAAATGATTTTGGCCGTGTGCGTATGCGCGACAACGAAGCTCAACGCGTGAATTGACGCTGTGGGCGCGAAAAAAAAGTACGTGCGAAAAAGGCTTACCCAACGTCTGGCTGCGGGGTGTCAGAGGGACGGGCTTGGCGAACGCGGAGGCTATTAGCCAGCCGTGCTCACGGGGCGCATTTGCGCAACCTCCACCTCCGAACTGCTCCGACCGCGTATATACATCCTGCAATCAAGAAAAATCGACGATTTAACATTTGGATCATCCCCAATTAAAAAACAAAAAATAGAGTTAAAAAAAACTTTGACCTGAACTTTACACCTTCGTTTAAAATAAAAATTGTTAAAAATAATACGAATGAAAATATGAACGAATATAAATAATTGTTCATACGTTTCGAAACATAAGGACGTCGAAGTTTGCATCGTTGAACGGCAACTATATATTATTTCTTTAGTTGTATCATTACCCAAAGTAATTTTTTCGCTAATTGAGGTAGTACATTTCTAATAAGAATACGTAGAAACGTGTGGGCGATTTTAACAACCCAAATCAGGTAAAAAAAATGGAGTAATTGAGAAGAATTAGTTTTCATTGCATTCCAACGATGCAAACTTCAACGTCATGATACATATTCTCCCCCTCCAAAATAAAGCAGCGAAGACTTTTCTCAGCATATCGATGCTGAAAAAAAAACGAAAAATGAAAGAAAAAAAATTCTGCGACGAAACGCTCGTGCACAAAAAAAACCGCAGGAAAGAAAAAGTCATCCGGGTATCGTAACATTGGACCTGTGTATGGCATACGAGTCATCTGTTCATTCGTTAGAGAGCGGGGGTTCGGGGAGGCACGCTCCGGCGGTCGCCAAACGACGCGCCCAATGTGCTGCTGATGCTGCTGTTGTTCCCTGCAAAGTCATCAATTTCCACGTCTGCATCGAGTAAATAAGCCAGTGAGCAGTCTCGTTGCGTTGCCGGAAGGATTTATAGATGTATGTGTATTCATTGGAGCGTTCGCTTGTACATGAGCACATACGTAAAGGCGTGTACAGGGATATGCGTGAATATAGGTATGTGTGTACACGTTGAGACGGATACATGTATAGGGAAAGATGATTTTGGGGACAATGGAATTTGAAGACTCCTCGCTGGAGCTCATTGTTTTTGTAGTCAACTTTATAAAAGCCACAACGGCTGCAGAACTATCTTGAGATGAATATAAGCATTTTGAAATGAAGGTCAGTACAAAGACAGGTTTATCGGCATTAGCTCGACATTTTTAAACGATTTTTTTATTGCCACAAAGATTTTGTAAAAATTCGAAAAATCGCATTTGTGGATTTTCGTAAAGGGTCAAATCGCCTACCGCGCTACGGTAGACCGCTGCAATTTACTCTTTTTTTCTTTTACGTTTTTTTCGAAATTATGTTTTATGAAACAGTGCAAGTTTTATCTCAAAATTTATTCGCCCGATTCACTTCCAATTCGGACAAAGCTAATTTTATCACATTTTCTATCGTATGACCGGATAGATTTTCATATGTTGATCCATTTGTTAATAACAAATTGTCGAGGTTGTTTTTTTTGTCAAACATCGAACTTTTCTCGTTTGTCAAACATCGAACTTTTCTGTCTACAGCTTGTAATTTTCGCAATTTTCAAAATTTCAAAGAAGTGATCAGTCATAGCAAAGTTTTATTATTATTTTCACAGTATATTCTTAATTTTTCATTTAAGATGACCCTAGTTGTCGGGTGCACCTATCGGCTGTGCATCAACGGCGGCACTCTCTTCGAATAATAATAACTTCATTGTTTGTCAATATTTTTCAATGAAAAAAAAAACTCAAACTTGGCAAGAAAATGTTTTTTTGCATGTAAAATCTTCACCTCATCGTCCCGACACTCTCATCAATAATAAAAATTGATAATCGACCGTTAAAGTCAACGGTCCGCAACATAAAACGTTACACACACACACACCCATAAATAAAGCGCATGTCTAAGGACAAAATACCCTTCGTCTTGTGATACTTTTACCACGAGTTTCACCGTTCGCGTGGATATGGCTCATAAAATAGTCGACTGCAGGTGTTCCCCCAGAGAGGGATTCCTTTCACCAAAAAGTGTAATGCTTTTATGCCAACTTGGATAACGGCCCTGTACCAAGGGCCCGTGCCCTCGGTACAAGGATGCCGAAGCGATTGTTTTACATCAATGCAACGCAAATAATGGCAAAAAAAAGGATTTTTCTATTGAAATGAGCGTCAAAAGTGGGGAACTATATGAACAAACTTAACGAGACTAGAGTTTTTTCAATTTATTTTATTTTTTATTTTTTTAATCCTATGTCAACATTTTCTGCTTTTTTGTTTTGCCTTTCTTTATTGGACCAAGTGGTAGGATGCGAGCACAAGCCGGAAAAGAAAGATAGAGAGAGCTATTTATTCCGTACTCTGGGAGCGCATGCTCCCTAAGAGTACAGTGCAAGTTTTTGTACAGACTTCATATGCATATTTTTAACGCATGTATGATGGAACCAAATTAGCTTGTATAGACTATATAATAAAAAAAAAATGAAAATACTATATGGTAAAAAAATCAGATTGTTAAAAATAATTCATAATAATGAAAATAACATTAAAATAAAAATTAGGATTGAAAATTAGGATTGAAAATTAAAAGTCCGGCTGCGCTGAAATCAGCTCATAGACTCGTTGAGACTCGTATAGAGGCTCATAGACTCGCTCATAGAATCTATAAGCTTATTGTTAAACAAGTCTATGAGTGAGAGAGAGGGGGGGATTTTTTCACGTTACGAGTCTCCTCTGGTGGTGCAGTTTGGACCTCCATAAAGCTAGCAGAGCAAACTCCCGAAAATAGATTTAATTGATATCAAAATTTTGTGCTTTTTATGTGCTAATTTTGTGCTCCATTTAAAATTTTTGTGCTCTTACCGTTTAGCGGGAAATTAGAAATCAAAAGTGCTCTGCTGGCTTGCCATCAAGCTAGCAGAGCACTTAATGATATTTGGCTTATCTAAGAATGAAACTACGTGATATTTATGTGCTTTTTATGTGCTTTCCGAAAATATCGAACAGCCAAACACCTATTTTTTTTTCGCCCGATATAGACCCTCAAAAAACCCCCAAATAAGAGAATTTACCATTTTTTGGATATACTGACATGAAAATACATAATTTTTATGTGCTTTTTATGTGCTCTACGAATATTCAAGAGCCAAACCGCCAAACGCAAATTTCTCCCAAAACCACCCCCACAAGACCCAATCTACCTGCCAATACGAGTAATGGTTATTTTTTCGACATCGCAAAATCAAAGTAGTCCACATTTATGTGCTTTTTATGTGCTCTATGAATATCCAAGAGCCAAACCGCTAAAACGAAAATTTCTCCAAAAACTACCGCTACAAGACCCAAGCTACCCGCCAATACGAGTATTGGTTATTTTTGCGATATCGCAAAATCAAACCAGTCCACATTTATGTGCCTTTTATGTGCTCTAGGAATATCCAGGAGCCAAACGGTTAAAACAAGAATTTCTCCCAAAACCACCTCTACAAGACCCAAGCTACCCACCAATACGAGTATTGGCTATTTTTTCGATATTGCTAAATTAAAGTAATCCACATTTCTGTGCTTTTTATGTGCTCTACGAATATCCAAGAGCCGAACCGCTAAAACGAAAATTTCTCCCAAAACCACCCCTACAAGACCCAAGCTACCCGCAAACACGAGTATTCGCTATTTTTTCGATATCGCAAAATCAAAGTAGTCCACATTTATGTGCTTTTTATGTGCTAATTTTGTGCTCCATTAAAAATTTTTGTGCTCTTACCGTTTAGCGGGTAATTAGAAATCAAAAGTGCTCTGTTGGCTTACCATCAAGCTAGCAGAGCACTTTATGATATTTGGCATATCTAAGAATGAAACTACATGATATTTATGTGCTTTTTATGTGCTTTGCGAATATCGAACAGCCAAACCTCTTTTTTTTTCGCCCGATATAGACCCTCAAAAAACCCCTAAATAAGAGCATTTACTATTTTTTGGATATACTGAAATGAAAATACATCATATTTATGGGCTTTTTATGTGCTCTATGAATATTGAAGAACCAAACCGGTAAAATGCAAATTTCTCCCAAAACCACCCACACAAGACCCAAATTACCCGCCAATACGAGTAATGGTTATTTTTTCGATATCGCAAAATCAAAGTAGTCCACATTTATGTGCTTTTTATGTGCTCTACGAATATCCAAGAGCCACACCGCTACAACGAAAATTTTTCCCAAAACCACCCCTACGAGACCCAAGCTACCCGCAAATACGAGTATTGGTTATTTTTTCGATATCTCAAGATCAAGGTAGGTAACATTTAAGTGCTTTTTATGTGCTCTACGAATATCCATGAGCCAAACCGCTAAAACGCAAATTTCTCTCAAAACCAGCCCTGCAAGACCCAAGCTACCCGCCAATACGAGTATTGGTTATTTTTGCGATATCGCAAAATCAAACCAGTCCACATTTATGTGCTTTTTATGTGCTCTACGAATATCCATGAGCCAAACCGCTAAAACAAGAATTTAGCAATTTAACAAGAATTAATTTCGGTCTTGTGAGGGTGGTTTTGGGAGAAATTTGCGTTTTAGCGGTTTGGCTCTTGAATAATCGTAGAGCACATAAAAAGCACATAAATATGATGTATTTTCATTTCAGTATATCCACAAAATGGTAAATTTGGGGGTTTTTTGAGGGTCTATATCGGGCGAAAAAAAAATAGGGGTTTGGCTGTTCGATATTCGCAAAGCACATAAAAAGCACATAAATATCACGTAGTTTCATTCTTAGACAAGCCAAATATCATTAAGTGCTCTGCTAACTTGATGGCAAGCCAGCAGAGCACTTTTGATTTCTAATTTCCCGCTAAACGGTAAGAGCACAAAAATTTTAAATGGAGTACAAAATTAGCACATAAAAAGCACAAAATTTTGATATCAATTAAATCCATTTTCGGGAGTTTGCTCTGCTAGCTTTATGGAGGTGCAGTTTGGTGCATCCTAGTATACCTCGCGCATGTCTGATTAAGAACGACAGTATATGCACACCGCATGCCCTGCAAATACATTTTACCCTCCCTCTCTCTTCGTATCAAAGCGTATTCTACACGCTTTGTTCTCATATTTCCGATTTTGCTGTCTTTTTCATGCGCGCACACGCTCAGACGCGAGGCTATACAGTCCGGGAGAAATTCACCGAGAGCGAAATCCGTTCGAGATATATATTCGCTCGAAGTAGTCCATCGTCGACATGCGGAGGGTTTGTCAACTGTACACGTTCGTATATCTATATATAGAGAAACAAATACCCTTCGCTTGAGTTCACTATCATCTCTTGGCTCTGTCTTTCTCTTTCTCTTTCTCTCCATCGATATACACCGATATACATCATATATTCCTCTACTTTATTCAGATCCATACCAGCTTATTCGATCGTGTCTGCCGGAGAGCTCACGAACGATATCGGCCTATAACGTAGAGCGCGAGGGGGAGTGAAATGCGGGAGAAAAGAAAAGTTTATATTGGATTTCATATTTAATGCAATATACATCGTAGCACAGACTTTGTATGAGTGTTTGGGTTTGCCTGTCTGTTTGTGTGTGTGGGTGTGACCCTGACTGTTGGCCCGCGCCTTTCCTTTCTCAGATAAATTATTTATAACGGACCGTTCGTTCTCCTTCGTAAAAACTGTCTTCATATACTCTCTCACTTTCTCTCTCTCTCTCTCTCTCTCTCTCTCTCTCTCTCTCTCTCTCTCTCTCTCTCTCTCTCCCTCTCCCTCTTTGCACACCCATGTAAATATACAATATATATATATATATATATATATATATATCCAGACCGACACTGGTGGATAGGCGCTCGGTGTCAATCTCCGACGGTCTTTCGATTTAAGCAATGTTGTGCATAGCCGATACTCGGAGTGGTGACCGCTTACCCGTCCACCGGCTGGCACATCAACCAGTCAGCGGAAGGCTAATACTTCTGAGACCATGCTGTAGGTAAAAACGCCTGTGCAACAGAGAATCAGGAGAGTATGGGGCCGTCTATACCGGTACGGGTTTTTCACAGTTTGCCCGTACCCATGGCAAACGCGCTATAGTGTAGCTTAAGACGGCTGTGGACGCAACGGAAGTTCGGTTCGATTAGTAGAGTGCGGCTAGGGAGTGATAGAAAAAGGTAATATGTCAAAGCCCGCAAGGGTTTACGTTGGAGATCAGGAAATATATACATATATTCTATTGACTGGAAATATCATGGAGTTTTTTCATGTGGTCAAAATTACGTCGAGAAAACCCGAAAATCTTATTTCCCTACGCTGTCGGTGATTTTTTTACCGGAGTTGAATGGTTCTCAAAACACTAAACTAAAAAAACACATCGACACAGACTTACGAAAAAAAAAGTTCGAACTAGTTCTCATTCTCTTATTTCGGCAAAAAATTGGTGGCCTCGCTGATTTATTCGTGATTTGCTTTCCGCTCAGTGCTCACTCACTTTACAATCATATGTCCGTCGTAATGCCGTTTGAACAATTGCGCTACTTTTTTTTTCTAGTTCTTTCGATGGTCAACACCTTTTGGCCATTCTTCAGGGAAACTTTATGGTAAATCGAAATGAGATATCGAAGTCTATCAAAATCGAAGATTTTAGCTGATACTGGTACAGGACTCATATGTACAGTGTAGTCGCGATTTTAGAGGACACAAGAAAATTGACAATGACAACACGGTGCAAAACTCTCGGCATTGTTTTTTATCCACGTGTGGGCGGGTGTATATATATGCACACACACACACACACACATATATATATGGATGAAGAGCAAAACGAGGTAGAGGGGCGCCGAGGGTTGATCCAGCATGACAGAGAAATTACTGGAGTTTTGAGGTCCCGGACGCGTGTGCGTTGATGCCAAGAGTGCGGCGGATAGAAGTCACGGAAACGCCGAGATCGCAAAATGCTAACAGAGAGAGAGAGAGAGAGAGAGAGAGAGAGAGAGGGGGGAGAGGAAGAGAGTAACCAAGTGAGAGAGACGGAGATCCAGAATGGCGCATATTATTAATGGCTCCGTAAACGCGCCACTGTAATAAGCAGCATCTCTCACACCGCCCGTTTCCCGTGTTACACATTCCTGGCACGTATATATGCGAACGCCCGCGTTTCTCCGCTTACTCGCCCGGTCACCCTCACCCTCTCTTTCTCTCTCTCTCTCTCTCTCTCTCTCTCTCTCTCTCTCTCTCTCACACACACACACACACACACACCCTTTTAAGAAAGTTCTTCTTTGTACACGCGTTTGCGTTTTTGTTTTTGGTTTACGTAAAGGCATTTATTCTTTTTCCTTGTATCAAGTAATTTATGATTGATTTATATGTTCGTTTAAATTGTTCGCAATGTGAGGACTTTTTGGTCCTGGTGCAATAATGAGCCTAATATAATCAAATCTAATCTCGCGCTCTCTAGTTGGTTGCTAGTTGGGTCGTTCTTGTATCCAATGTGCGAACACGAAGAATTTGCCTACTACTTGGTCCGGTGTTTTGTGGAATCAATGCGTGCGCCCATAAAATAGCTGCGGAGGCTACTCACAAATGTCGATTTTGTCATACCGACCTGCCACGCAATCTGCTACCAAAAATCGTTCCTCATTACGGTGTGTCGTGTGTGGAATGCGATAGGCTATGCAACAAGGGCGCGGAAGAGACAAAAGAGCTTTAGAGAAGATTATGACGCACCCAGCGTAACAGCGTCGAGAACGAATCGTTTCCCGCCTGTTTTATATTTTTATTTTTCTGCTCCCTTTTCTTTTTCTACCATTTAGGGTACAATTTGACTTTACATGACTTTATTTTGAAATAGTACTAGTCATAGCTGTGGGATAATAATTAGGGAATAACAATGGAAACGATCGTACGAGGCGACGTTGATATTTGCATCGTTCGAATTCAACGAAAATGATTTTTTTTTGTTTGCCAAATTTCCTTCGGAGGATTTGAGCTACGAAAATCACGCAAACACCCTTGCGAATTCTTATTTACCGATCTACGACAAATGTGCAAATATGATTTTGGATAATAATGAAAATAAGAAAATGGTAAGAAATGTCATTGAATTTCAACTATGTAAACTTCAACCCCATACAATTGTACGATTGTCTTTGTAATGTATTTTCCAGAACGGTGCTCTTAGGGAGCTGAATATCCAGAGTACGAATAAACCAATCTTCTCTCTGTCACTTTCTCTCTTTTAGTTTTTACTCTTTTATTTATTCACTTATTATACTTATTTTTCTGTGTTTTATATCGAGGTTTCTGTCTGTCTATCTCTCTTTTGCACCCTTACAAGCCCCGATCTTTACGCGAGTGTTCTGTACCTCATTATGCCTTCTGTCAATTTCTTTTTTTCAATGCATCACGTTTTTGAACGACCCTATCCCTTCACCGACAAATGTCAAAGAATGCTAATATTTTTTCAACGTGGATACATACCGTACCGAAAAACTGAAAATAATCAGCCACGATCGATGTACAAAAAATAATAAGGATCCATCCGCCCACCATTTCGTCCGCGCCTAAGCGCGGACGAAAGAAAAAAATTCATACCGTTTGTATCTCCATGTGAGGTTTTTTTTTTTTCTTGAAACTTGCCTACACTTTTCTGCCGTACAGATCCTTACGTATGCGGGTACACGAGGATGTTCGCTTAAGCGCAGAGACGGCCGTTTTTATAGCTCTCATCGCCGAGAAACGTGTGGGGCTTTTCGGCAGAGCTCGTTTGCTGACTGGCACGAACGCCACTGAAAGACGTCTCTTTCGAATCGCCGCTGTATGCCAACCGAGGGATAACGAGAGAGCAGGAGGAAAGCCGCAGCTTTCCGCTACTCCAGTG
>OX101783.1:782480-974980 GCA_944452715.1 Ophion slaviceki | reverse complement strand
CGCCATCAAAACAGAGTCTGTGGGAGATGGGGTATAACGGAGGGAGACATTATATTGATTTGGAACTACGTGTGTCTCTGCTCGCTGCCGATATAGGGACGAGAAGCAGCGATCGTCGTCTGGGAATTTTACACGTCGACGCACGTCTCATATATCCCTGCTTCGTATACATCTCGATGATGCCCTTCCGGGACCTACTCGCTCCTTAATGTACGACCTTGTATCCTCCACGGACACGCATTTGCATTTTCCTTTGCTGCAGTCCGCGATGCAGACAATTTTTATGCAAATGCAGCAGCGTGGAAAATATTCTCTGAATGGGAAAAAGAACTTTCCGAGTGTAGTTTGTGAGCGGTGCTTGAGGGATACAGATTGGAAGGGTCGAGATAAGGGTGTGTGCGCGCGCGCACGTGTATGTGTGTGAAATGGAAAAAAATTGTGGAATATATTTTTGCAACGAGTACGCTTTGCATTATTATTTTTCATCAAAATTTCGGAAGTCACCAATGGATTTTCTCAAATTCATCGATTAAGAACGATTTATCGAGAACGATTTTTATAAGAATTTACTTTTCGCCGTTTGATACTCGTTCAATTAATAAAAAAGATTAAATTCGTTTGGTTCATCCGTTTTTGTTTGAATTGACTGAAAGGTTCATAAAATCAATGTTTAAAAAAATATGTATTCTACTTATGCACAGATTTATTTAAAATATATTTATCTATTTGAATTAAGATCCATTTATCACCGATGAGTAATAAAAAATGTATGTGCTTCTAATAATTTCGGTCTTTGCTATTATTTAATCGAAAAATATTCAGTCGTAAAGACTAAGCGGGTCTATTGAGATTTTTTCATTTGAAACAACTTGCAAATTCATAGACGTAGTGGTACGCTTTGTGGCCGGGATGTGCAGGCCCCGAAACTTATCCCGCAAGCCACTTGTACACTGCGTGACCGTACAACCGAGTCCACGAAACGTATCGACGCATCTCGAACATAATTGCCCACCATTGGCAATATATAAGAAAACGTGGTAAGTTTGCTGGTTGCAACTCCAAATACTAGTAATTCAAATACATCCTTCATTCGTTCGAAATGAGTATATATTTGAATTCACGACACATTTACCGCATGCAAATAAAGATATTTATTATTCAGATATACCTCTTATTCGTTCTGCTCGGAATATATTTTGAGCGAATACGTATTTATTGAATCGTCCATGTTAAGGAATCCTTGAAAGATATGAAAAATATAGATAAAAAAACAAATAGAACCGTCGTAGGCCACGAGGCAACGGAAAAAATAATTTCTCGTAACCAGATCCTAGTAAACTCGACCAAACTTTAGCTTTAGGTTAGTTAGAATAACCTTTCGAAGTGAATCTTGCAGTTTCCCAAACGATGAAGAATTCAATTACTTTTGCCCAAAGCGACCACGAACCTTTGTCGCCTCAAGACAAAGGGCAGGATGAAAAATGGATTGTGGAGACGTAATACCTCAGGACTAATGTCTCGTCGAAGCAGACTCCAGTACCGAAAAGGATCCGATCCTCCAAAGACCAGAGGATGCAGGACGTTTGAAGCAACTAGTGAAGCTTCGGCCTCTCGTTCGAACAACAAGGGAGAGAGAGAATCGAAACAATTCTGTATCGATATCCGTTTTGAAGTTTGGGCCGTCGATCGAAATACTCGTCTGTTGCATCTATATTTGGCTATGCCCCTTCTATATCGGTACACACATATAGATATTGTGCATAGATTCGTAAACGCGGCGAAACAGTAAATCCGGGCTGGTGTGCAGGAATACTATACAAGTTAGAGATCGCAGTAGTTTCCAACTTATTACACGCTCCCTCGCCGAACACACGTTTATCCGTCGTGCTGCACGCGAGGAGGAGGATGAGCCTCCAAGCTGCAACCATACCGTCAAGTTTGCACGTAATGTCGTTACAAAGTCGAACCCTTGAGCGATTCAGCAGCCAACCGGGGATATGGTCTCTCTCTCTTTCCCTCTCTCTTCGTCCCTTTTGCTCACCCCCACCCTCCTCCCACCACCGCCCCTTTCAGCCCTCGAACGGCTTAACTCCAAACTTTACGGTTTGGCCCTTCGTATATACTCGGCATAATCTTGGCTGAGATCAACCACTCCGCAGCTCGACGTCGCTCCGATTACGAGATCGTGATATTCGAGGTTTTCGAGTTGGCTTGGAATTGCAACGATTAAAACACGCCACCGAATCTTGGTGAGGAGCGCGTCTCGGTCTCGCGGTTATTCGGGTTAACTTGAGTCTCACGGTCGACGTCACTTTTCTCCTTCGGACTTTTAAACTTCCGTGGAAGCTCGAAGAAAAAGAAGGAAATAATAAAGGAGTCTACGTAAACTTGGAATTTCAGAAATACGACTTGTCAAATTTATAGTGTCAAGGCCTGGGATCTTGATTCTCCTTTGGAACATAGATTTGGTAAAAATGCTAAAAATTGACCGCGTCGTGACGACTTTTGTGGGTGTCAGTGAACTTAGCAGAGCATTTGCCAGCTGATCAAGATTAAGAGGGAGTTCTCTTCGCATGCAGTCGAGTTCTATAGTTCCTGATAGTTTTTAGAAATAGTTCTGGTGATTTTGTAGGAAAAAAGGTGATTGAAAAAATGATCTGCTGACTTCCCGTAGCAGATCATTTTGCAGAAAACTGAAAATTACCGGGAGTTCTTTGCACAATCGGTACTAACAACAGAACTGTCAATAAAAACTGCACAGAACTCCAGAACTATGTCTGAGGCAGCCAGAACTGATTTTATTTTTTTCCTTCGGCTGAGCAGCAGATTGATGGCGCGATGGAATGCTTTGAGTGAACCCAATTTTTTTGTTGGAAAAATGATTTTTTTTGGAGTTCTGGTTACTCCCGTAAGAATTCTGTTAAATATCTTCAGAACTTTTCCTCATCAGACAAATATTAACGACACCAAGCTCGAGTAAATTTTGTAACGTTGCCCCCTCTGCCCGCCGAACAAAAAAAAACGTGACTAGCAACAGAACTATCAATAAAAAGTACGTAGAACTCCAGAACTATGTGAGAGGGAACCAGAACTGATTTTTTTCCTTCGCCTAAACACAAGATTGATGGCGCGATGGAATGCTTTGAGTGAAACTAAATTTTTTCTTTCGGAAAAATGAATTTTTGTTTGGAGTTCTGGTGACCCCAGGAAGTGTTCTGTTAAATATCATTACAACTTTTCCTCACCAGACAAATATTTGCAGCGGTACACTCGAGTAAATTCTGTGAAACAGCCCCCACGCCTACAACAAAAAAAATCGTGACTAACAACCGAACTTTCAATAAAAAGGACATCCGAGAACTATGTAAATTTGGTGAAATTGGCCTCCCCGAACGAAAGAAAATCGTTACCAACAGTCGGACTATAAAAAAAAGTACATACCTAGAACTGCAGAATTATATGAGAGGCAACCAGTCCTGATTTTTTTTTCTTCGACTGAGCAGTATATTGGTAGCGCGATGGAATGCTTTAAGTGAAACCAAATTTTTAGTCTTGGAGAATGAATTTTTTTGGAGTTCTGGTTGCCCCCGCGAGCGATCTGTTTAATATATTTACAACTTTCCCTCATCAGAAAAATATTTACAAAGTTACACTCGAGTAAATTTTGTGGAGCCCCCCCCCCCCCCGCCCCGCCCGGCCCAACGAAAACAAATCATGACCAACAACCGAACTGTCAATAAAAAGTACATAGAACTCCAGAACTATGTGAGAGGCAACCAGAACTGATTAACTTTTTTTCCTCCAACTGAACAGTAGATTGATGGCGCGATGGAATACTTTCAGTGGAACCATTTTTTTTTGTTGAAAAAACGATTTTTTTTGGATTTCCGGTTGCCTCCGCAACAGTTCTCTCAAATGTCTTCACAACTTTTCCTCATCAGACGAATATTTAGAACGGTACACTCGAGTACATTTTGTAAAGTTGGTCCCCCCCACCCCTATCGAAAAAAAACAATCGTTACTAACCACAGAACTGTCAATAATCAGTACATAGAACTGCAGAACCATATGGGAGGTAACCAGAACTGATTTTGTTTTTTTTTTCCTTCGGCTGAGCAGCAGAATGATGGCGCGATGGAATGCTTTGAGTGAACCCAATTTTTTGTTGTTGGCAAAATGACTTTTTTGGACTTCTGGTTGCCCCCAATAATTACAACGGTGCACTCGCGTAAATTTTGTAAAGTTGCCCCCCCCCCTCCCCCCAACGAAAATAAATCATTACTAACAACCGAACTATCAATAAAAAATACCTAGAACTCCATAACTATGTGAGAGGCAACCAGAACGGATTATTTTTTTTTTCCTCCGACTGAGCCGTAGATTGATGGCGCGATGAAATACTTTAAGGAGTTTCGATACCAAAATCGAAATGTTTGTTGACGATTGAAATTCATATCACCGAGAGATTAATTTAGGATGCATTAACTATCCAAAAATTAATCCCTTTCACCACATGGTTTCGGAGATTTTGAAGGTTCAAGTTGAGTTTTGTTCGAGTATTATTAATGAACCAAGTGGAGAAAGCTCTTAATTTTTAACACGACATTCCTGACACTAATCGCAGTTTGTTAATTTTTTTCATTTAAATAGAAGCATTATTTTAACCCCTACAGCCGTATAACTATGTACATGAAGTTTGCATCGTTGCTATCCAACGGTTTCATTTTTTTTTTTCGATTTTGTTTGGTTGGTCCCGGTGGCCGTAAATATTTTTTATTCATTTTACCATATTTTTTTAGCAACTAGAGCCGAACTGACCAAGAAAAAATAGGAAATTACAAAATCGAAAAAAAAAATGAAACCGTTGGATAGCAACGATGCAAACTTCATGTACATCGTATAACTAGTGTTGACGAAATGCCGCGTGCCATGACGGTTCAACGTGAACCTTCATCCATTTGGTAATACACGTGGCACTTCGTAAACACTAGTTATAGGGCTGTAGGGGTTAAAATAATGCTTCGTTTTAAATCTAAAAAACTGAACAAACTGCGAATGGTGTCAGGAATGTCGTATTAAAAAATTAAGCGGTTTCTCCACTTGGTCCATTAATAATACTCGAACAAAACTCATCTTAAACCTTAAAAATCTCCGAAACTATGTGGTGAAACGGATTCAGTTTTGGGCAATTAATGCAATCGTTAGTAACAACTGAACTATCAATAAAAAGTACATAGAACTACAAAACTATGGCAGAGCCAGCCAGAACTGATTTTATTTTTTCTCTTCGACTGACCAGTAGATGGATGGCGCGATGGATTGCTTTGAGTGGACCCAATTTTTTTTTTTTTGAGTTATGATTTTTTTAGTTCTGGTTTCCTCGCAAGAGTTCTGTTAAATATCTCCACAACTTTTCCTCATCATATAAATATTCACAACGGTACACTCGACTAAAATTTGTGAAGTTGCCGCCCCCCCCCCCCCCCCTCGAACAAAAAAAATCATTACTAACAAGAGAAATATTGATAAAAAATACATAGAACTCCAGAACCACGTGAGAGGCAATCACCACGGACTATTTTCAAATACATCATACAATACCTAAACTACAATATCTCACACAAAAAGCACCTGGAACTCACGCCTATTCACCAGCAGAGCACACTTGTATAGTTGAAATGCTGATAAACACATTTTTAATGATTATTCGAAAATAGCTGGAAGCCAGAACTATTCTGAAATCCATCAAACAATACCAAAACTACAATATCTCACACAAAAAGCACCTGGAACTAACGCCTATCCATTAGCAGAGCACCCTTGTATAGTTGGAATAGTGATAAACATTTTTAATGATTATTTCAAAATAGCTGGAAGCCAGAACTATTCTCAAATCCATCAATCAATACCAAAACGATAATATCTCACACAAAAAGCACTTGGAACTAACGCCTATCCCTCAGCAAAGCACACTTGTATAATTGAGATGCTGATAACCATTGTAATTATTATTTGAAAATAGTTGGAAGCTAGAACTATTCTCAAATACAATAAACAATACCAAAACTATAATATCTCACACAAAAAGCAGCCAGAACTCACGCCTATCCATCAGCATAGGTCTATAGGAAGTAGCACAACAAAAAATTCCGTCACTTTTTTTTTGTCAAATCACCAGAACGATTGCTAAAAACTACCAGGAACTATAGAATCTAAGCGCATGTGCGAACAACTCCCGGTAATTTATGATTTACTGCAAATTGATTTGCTACGGGATGTTAGCAGATCATTTTTTCAATCTCCTTTTTTTTACAAAATCACCAGAACTATTTTTAAAAACCATCAGGAACTGTAGAACTCGACTTCATGCGAACAGAACTCTCACTTAATTTTGATCTGCTGGCAAAGGCTCTGCTAACTTCACTGACACCTTTTGTGGAGGGTCAGATCGCCCGCTGCGCTACGGTGAATCGCTCCACTGCGATTTACCCTTTTGTCTTTTGCGTTTTTCAAAAAAAAATATGTTTTATGATAGCGTGTAAGTCGGATCTCAAGATCTATTCGTCCGATTCACTTCAATTCGCACAGGGCATAATTGATAACATTCTCTATCGTATGACCGGACGACTTTTTCATAAATTTATTCATCCGTTGATAACTAATGGGTAAAGTTATTTTTTGGTTCTCGCAAATCAAACTTTTCTTCTACAGTTTGACATTTTTGTAATTTTCAAAATTTCAAAAAAGTATCCGGCCATACATTTTTCAAATAAAAAACCTCAATCATGGCAAGATTATATATTAATTGTGTGTAAAATGTCAACCTCCTGATCCCCGTACTCTCAGCAGAAAAATATTGAAAATCGACCTGTTCTAAACCCTACTATCATTAGTTTAATTAAGGGACATAAGGCTATTTTTTTCTTTTTTCGCTTTATTATCATGATTTTTCTGTATCAATGCATTATTCAATAGCCGCAAAGTTTTACGGAGGCATGACAAATCTAACCTAATTTCTCTCTCCCTCTCTCTTTCTCATGTTTAGCATTCACGGGTATCCACTCTAGCACACACTGCGACAAATAATAGCCAGTAGATTGTAATTTCCAAACATAGAGGGTAAGCCGTGAAAAAACGATTTTGCGATCTTCCCGGTTTGTTCCATGGGAGGGCTCGATCAGGTAAATCAGACAAGGCAAGTCTGATCAGGGCCGAACACAAAGTAGGGAATGCCCAGTCACATTTCTGCACGGGTATAATACGCACGTTGCTGTGATGAACGTAAACGAAAAAAGCGGAGAAAGAAAAAGAAGAAACACCCGCTTGACGGCTCGTGAGCGAATATGTTGCGTTTTGTGCATTGTCGGCACGGTGAATGCACTCGGCGACATTGCACGCTGTAATGAAGAACGCGGAAGTGTTATGAATGGCTGAACGCGAGCACGAGAGCGCCGTTTTAATGCTCTTCGACCGAGATATGTATATATAGAGAAAGAAAGAGAGAGAGGGGGGGGGGGGGTGGGTAGTTAGACACGGCCCACATCGGAGCACTCAATTACCATCTAATCTTTTTTTTCTGTCGCGTCTCTCTGAATCAAGTTTTCCCTATGCGGTTCCGGGTATCACGTTTCACTTTTCACTGCGATATCGCAATAATTGCGGACATTCGGGATTATCGATTTCCCGGAAACTGTATGGCGATCGACCATGCTTTGACGAATTGTCAATTGTGTGCCAAATCAAAATTTAGATTGTTGGAAAGCAATGACATTTTTTTTCCCTTTCACATTTCTTTTGGCAAATATGCCAAGCTGATACAATTGGTCAAACATTTTTCTGGATGCTCACTTAGAAATGTACAACCGGAATCTGCAAAAAAAATATTTTATACAGTAATACAAATAAGGAAATAAAAATGGTAAAGACAATATTGCGTTCCAATGATGCAAACGATAAATATATATTCCACACGAGAAAATATGGTAAATTTGCTAGTTGCAAATCAAACTACTAGTAATTTAAATACAATTTTTATTAATTCGAAATAACAATATATTTGATAAGGCACATTTACTGTAGGCAAATGAAGATGCATAGAAATTTGGATAGCCGGATAAACCCAACGGCATTTTCCTAAGTCTATCAAAATCCTTTTCCGAACCGTGGGTACGAACCCCAATAAGTTAATTAGCGGCTGAGATATAACCGAGCAACGTTGCGCCAATTTGCAAAGTCGGCTACCCGGACTTTCGACAATGCATCATTTCACGTTTTGGCTTTTCCATAATCGCCCTTTCGACCTAGGGAATTCTATCTGGACTCATTTTGCGCAGAATCGATCTAGCTTTCGAATTGACTTCGTCCTATCCAACTAGAACCACTTGCTAATCCGCCCAAAAGTCGGCCGACACAAATCTTAAAAGAACACAATATGCCAGTTTCCCTAGAAACAATTCATTGATAATTAAGAAAAAAAATAATCCGAATGACGAATTCAGTCAGCCCAAGTCATTTTTTCAGAGCTCCCCCCCACAAAATTTCGAAAACCTATTATTATTGTTGCTTCATTCCGAATAACGCAACAATCAACATTTGGGATCATAAAAATTCTACGCATTCGCGGAATTAAAATTCGGTGAAATATTGTGTCTTGGAGAATCTCGCGTGTCTTTCTCAGCGTCGCAGACTCGCGTAATTATACGTTGCACGCCACATGCTTGAATTGTCTGTTGTGAAAACGAGGCGAAGAAAATAAAAATAAAAAGAAGCGCGCAACCAAGTTAAAGTTTCACAGACGTTCAGGTATACGGCTGAAATCATGAATAATATAAAACCCTGAGAGGGCGCAGGAGTATGAAAAATTAAATAGTAAAATCTGACGCGTAAGATCGGTGGCTTAAAACAAATCTTCGCCCTAAAACGAATGTACGAACGGCAAAATTTATGCGGAAAATTGTCAGGGCAACCTGAACAAAAAGCAGAGCTTTTTAAGGGCTCAAACGTGATTATCATAAAGGGTCCAGCAACTAATTAAACCAAAGAAGATTTGAGTATAGAGACGAATGAAATGACCTAGTAAGCCATTGTTATTGGGGATAACTCGCGGTTATTCTTTTTTGCTCGAATCGCACTTTTGAACTTTCGTTTAAGCTCGAAGAAAAATAAGAATTTGCTACTCTTCGACCTAATTTTCGAGGGCTCCAGAAACAAGGATAACGCGGAACTATCTCCTCAACTCTCTCTTGTCTCGTTGTTGATATTGTCTATAATTTTATTGCTACTATCGATCTTGCTACCGTCATTACTTTGACACCATTTTGTTAATTTATGTATTGTGTTTCCAACACTGCCATTATTATTTAACATGACTCTATTGTTGGTTCTTTGTACTATTATTTCATCACCATGATCTTTCTGTATGGATGCATTTTGCAATTGCCTCAAAGTTTTACGAAGACATAAAAGATCGAACCTAATCTCATTGTTCTCTATGCCTTTTTCAGTGACACATTGTTAGGATGGTGTTGAGGTTTGCATCGTAGAATGCAACGAAGGTTTTTTTCACAAATATTTACCATCCGTTATTTTGATTATTCTTCAAAATAATTTTTTCTGGATGTATATTGTAGATCGCTAAGCAAGTATTGTAAAAAATGGTTGAGGGACTTTTGTGGGCAAAATCTGCCAAAAGCAATTAAAGGAATTCGGAAATATAAATGTGCATTGCATGTCAAACCTGCAAACTTCAATCTCACTTGTTAGAGCACCTCCGCAAAAAAAAGTTTTAAAACATCAATGTTTTTTTAAAATTGACATAAAGAAGATGGGAAACAAAACTGTCACTTTTATTAAGAAAGACATGTGGACTTACGTTTAAGCACAGACATAGGCAAATTGTAACGTATTCTTGGATTTGTCGCGGAGAATATCTCAAAAGTATAGGTCGACGGCACCAGATGCAGGCCCTCTGCCCCCGCCTCTCCCTCGCTCTCGCAGTATAGCACTCTGGTCGACCATATAAATTTGCGGGAAGGACGATAAATCTGAAACGACTCACTCCCTCAAATAGACTCTCGCGGTGTCCTGCGACGAGCGGCCCGCGGCCCCGTGGTTCGTATTTTCAAATAAAAGAAAAGCGATACGAAGATGGAAAGCGACGTCCGGATAGAACGAGCACCGGAGAGAAAAAAGCCCAAACGTCCTTCGCTTCGTTTCAGCCTTGTCCATCGATTTTTCCGAATTCAAGATTAACACGATATCGGCCTGGTGATCCCTTCAAAGACCTTTCCTTCGCTACGGGGATTCGCGTTCTCCCTCTCGGTTGAAGATAACAAGCCGGTATTGATTGCTTTTTTCAGCCTGACCAACAGCGGATTTGATCAACGAAAAGGAATACGCGAGAAAAGCATATAATTGATGAGGAACAACTAATCGAGAAAAACAGCCATGCTAAATATATAAATGAAAATGGCAACTGGACGAATCTTATGGCGAAATGTTTGTTCTGGCGAATCCGGAAAGTGTCTAACTAATCTCGGTAGTTGTTGCTCAGTTTGAGGAAGGTCGTTATTACCGAAGTTCTCGAAGGCGGCTTTTCCATAAGCTCGCGCAGAAACGGATTAATTGCATCGTCAGCTCGTTAGTCGACATTTTCGCCCGCTAAGCCAGTTGCTAATTGAACAATTTAAAACGCTTCTCCTGCTGTATGTCGCAGCTCTCTATCGCTCCTTCATACGTATACGTCACACACGGTCCATAGAAACGCATCGGCCAATTAGCCCGCACAGTCGCGGCGCGAGTACCTACAAAGCGAGGATCTCGCTTTTCTGACGCACGCTTCGTGATTTCTCGACGCTGCGACAAACGCTGATGCACGGATCAACGAGCAATCAGAAAAAACGAGAGAGCGAGAGACAACATTGGTTTATTCGTGTTTTATGAAATTGAAGTTTGCATTGTTGGAATGTAATGAACTTCTTTGTCTCATTTTTTTCGTCAGATTTAAGCTACAAAAATCACTTTTTAGTATTTTTTATTTGTAAATATACAATCTAGATTTGCAAAGAAACAATTTTGTATACTAATGAAAATGAGGAAATATTTTTTTTCAATCGTTGCATTCCACACTGAGAAAAAAAACAACTGAATCAAAAAAATGTATTGGTTGATCCAAATAAATGTGCTGCTTCGGAGTGCCACCGATATATGAGATTGTTACAATACTATAAAATATTGGAAAATGTGATTGATTTAAATAACATATTTTACTTTATTTGAAAAAGCTCTTTTGTTCTCTGAATATCTACATTATCTTTCAAATAAAATTCTATTCTATTGAAATCATTCTATATACAATCCGTAGATGTATGGATGAAATAATTAAGCGGTTGCTACAACATTTTTTATTTCGTACAAAAATATAATCAGTAGAATTAATTATTTCTTTACTGCATCGAAACGAATATGCCATGGGACGTAAGTTTTTCAATTTGTTTTAAATCTTAAATAAAAAGTGAGCATTAGAATGATCATCCACGATAATAGTGGAGAGAATATCAGATATCGAATGGAATATCCATGGAGAGAATATCAGATATTCAACTGATAAGAACAGATACGACACTTTGATCTTAGCCACAGGCCAAGAAGCGATACTCTTTAGAGTTTTCCGGCGTTTAAGTAGATTTTCGGTTCGCTCTACGCTTACGAGAAACGAGCGCGCGTGCGGCTTCTAGCGGTTACTCCGAGAACTACGGATTTCTTCACACCTATAATTTTGGTGGCGCTCGGCCATGATTTGGTTGAATTTTTTCAACCAAACGCGCAAGAAACAAATTTTATTTTCGCATAATTTTTTAACCAATTCAGACATTTGCTTAATATTTTTCAATCAAAATAAAATATTCAATATTTTAACGAATAATGTACTTGGAAATCAATATCGGATATGGTGAAAAAAATAAAATTACATATTTACTCAATGGAAATGTTATCGGAATCAAACGAGCGAAATTAAATTTTTCCTGTATACTCGAATCAACAATATTCATGTTATAAATAGAAATGCTTTTTTTTGTTCGTTGCAGAAAATACTTGCAAAACTATATAATTTGTTCGCGATAATTTTTTAGATAGTTTCAATAATATATTGTTCTCGGCGAACAATAAATCTTTTGAATGAAAAAAAAAACTTAAAATTTTATCATGTTATTAAAGTCAAAAGCGTTTTGTTTGGACTAATAAATCCGATTATTTACACCAACAATTTTACAATTGAATCAAAAAAATTTTATTCAATAACGCCAATGATATTGGATCAACGGTTTTTTTTTTATCAGTGCAGCAACGCAAACTTCAAGACCATATCGTGCTCTGGAGTTTTAGCTCCCTAGGAGCACCGCATCGACAAGTTCATTACAAAAGCAACTGTGCAATCGCACGTTTACATATTTTTTTCTTGATCATTATCTTAGAACTATGACTTGTACTATTTAAAAATAAAATAATATGAAGCAAAATTATCCATAGAATGAAAGAAAACGGAGAGGATAAAATAAAAATAATAAAGAAGAAGGAATAGATTTGCTCCTTGACGATGTCACACTCCTCACTCAGACATGTCCCGCAGTAGCTTGCCTCTCAACGCTTTTTTAAAGCTCTGTTGGCTCTTACAGGCCCTTGTTGCATACGCTATTGCATTCCACACACGTCACGCCGTGGTGAGAAAGGATTTTTGGTAGAATTTGTCCGGCAGGTCGGTATGACGAAATCGTCATACCGACGATTATGAGTGGCTGTCGCAGCTGTTTCGCGGGTGCACGCACCAGCCGCACCATGTAGGCAGATCCTTCGTGTTCGCACTACTGCATATAAGGACGACGAAAGTAGCAATTTGCGCTGCTCCGCGAACTTCAACCCGTAAGAGAAGGACACTCTACCAGAAATCTTAGAAATCAAGGCAAAGAGAAAAAGAAGCAGAGAAAAAAGGGAGAAAGGGATGTGTATGCTAATTCAATCTTACAAACTCTCGCAGAAACGAGAGATCTCGGAGCACGGAAGCGTGGATGAGTCGAGAATGAAAAAGCGGAAAAATTTCACAGAGAAAAATCCCGTCTCCGTTCGACACAAACACTCAGAGAATTGGAATGTTCATATGTAGGAAGTTCTATGCAATTTGGTAGCCGTGTACTTCTGTTCTGATAAAAAAAAAAAGACAAAAGGAAAGGAATTCCATGCCCTTTTCGCGCCGAAAGCTGTTGCCATTGTTGTATTAACCCTTTGAAACATACATTTTTCTTTACCTGCACGTTTTTTTTGCACTTTCGTTATTGATGACACCCGCTACGTGAAAAATAAACATTTAATAGGTACGTTTTAATAGTTATTGAAGTCCTAGGAACCTTGAAACGCATTTACTACCGCCATATTTAATTAAAAAACACTTTTGAATCGTCAAAATCTGAATTGAATTAGGTGTAACACCATTGTTACACTATGCCGCAAAGGGTTAACAGGACTGAGCACCCCAAGAAATCCAACATACGTAGGGGAGACCGGGGCAAAATGGTATAGCGGGGCAAAACGGTACCGGGGCAAAACGGCACTGGGGCATAATGGGATCGGGGCATAATGGGATAGCAAAAAAATGAAGTTTCTTGGTGCTTGATTTGGGGCAAAATGGGATAGGGGCAAAATGGGACAGAGAGGAGTGGAATATCAAATTGGGGCAAAATGGGACACACAAAAATGAAGTGTCGCAGCCCGCTGAATTTGGGACAAAATGGGATAACAGGAAAATTCATGCTTCGGCTCTATGAAAGAGCTGTTGAAACATAATCTAATCTAAATGGTGCTTGTGGTTCGTTTCAGTCCACATATACGCAGATAATACGGACTGATCGATATATTTGTCGACACATATCCGTCGATTTCATGGGGAGCGGCGGTTCTAGTTTCATAAAACAATTTACGTAAAAATTGACAAGAGTTAGATTTTCATCAATGGCTTGAAAATCAGTATCAGTAACGTGCAGTTGGCAGAAAATAAATTAAAAAAAAAAAACAAAGAAAGATAACAACAAAAAAAACCACAAATTGCACGCGTCAGATTATAAAAATTACTTGATTATTTAAATAATTAATAACGACAAAGAAATTGTACCAATCGAATAAGAAGGCTCAAATAACAATTTACGTCAAGTTTGGTACAGTTCTGACCGCAGAATCAAAAGTAATTGTTTAACAAACTTTAATAACAAATGAAAAATTAGTATTTTTTTGAATGTTGAAGTCCTTAAATTTATTGGATTCAACAAATCCTGACGAGCCGAGCACGAACTGTTGTTGTAAAGTCAAAAATTCCACTGTCCCATTTTGCCCCGATCCCGTTTTGCCCCAACCGCCTCTTTCTGAGGAGCCTGATTTTCTCCGGCCCATTTTGCCCCAGTCCCGTTTTGCCCCAATGACGTATTTTCCAGCAGTGTTAATTTTCACTATTCCATTTTGCCCCAAACCCGTTTTGCCCCGGTCCCATTTTGCCCCGGTCCCATTATGCCCCGCTATACCATTTTGCCCCGGTCTCCCCTATACGTACACTGGTCCTTGATCGCTTTTCATACGATTGACCGGATATACTGAAAATTGTATTCCAACTAGAATTGTATTGAACTAACGAATTTCATTCCATTTTGATATTTAATTTTTCGTATCTCATCTCAAAAGCAACAATACGAAGGTGTCAAGTGAATTTAATATACGCGATAATACTCTGGCATTACATACCGCCGTTATGTTGATTTGATTTTTTGAATTCAATGTTGTTCAATGAATGTTTGATTTCTTTAATTTTCCGCATGCGTATACATACATACATATATATTTATCATATGCAGAGAAGTAAAATGAAATGAACATTTATTTATGCCCTAGCATACTATCGGACAATTTTACAAATGGTAGCGGGGCGACGAACATTAATTTGCATAACAGAAGCGAAAGTAAAAGAGACAAGCCGGCATATAATATTTATAAATCTTGAAAATAATTAACAATTCATAAATCAATAAGTAGAATTAGTAATAAAAATAATAATAAATCATCAATATCAACAAATAAAACTAACAACAATAATAATAATAATAATAAAGAAAGAAAGCAGGAGAGAGGGGAAGAGACGTACTGAAGATAAATAAGTCGCCTTGCCCTCTCGTTCGTTATTTATTCGATATTGCATCTCTGCGAGCCACTCGATCGCTTCGAACTTCCCTTCTCGCGTGTTACACGCACATTTATTCATACACATATCTATACGCCTGCTCGTTTGATCCTCTTCACCTGGCAGTTCCGAGAGATACAACATATTGGCTGGCTTTTTCTCGTAAATGCCAGCACAACTCGCAATAAACTCTCAACACCAATGCGACACACACACACTCATACACACACAATATCGCATCTTCTCTGCTCTCAATCCGTTACCCTCTCATTTGCAGCATTTGAGCCGAGAGCGCGGGAGAGAGCCATACGCAGTTTTCAAGTCTGTCCGCTCGAAATCCTCGCTCGAGCCCGTTCGCTATTCAATGAATTCGCGAACTTTCTCTCATTCGCTCGTACATACGCACATATTATATAAACAGAATAAGTCACAACTATTAGGGTTCCATTGTCAGCATATGAGGTACATCGTTGCGAGCAGAACGCTTTTGTTTAATGTCGCGCGACAAAAATTGGTCGAGATGTACGCGTCCAAAGTCCAAGCAGTAAAGAACGGCACAGCAGTTGCTCACGAGAAAGCCGGATCAAGTTTGGTTTCGAATTCACCTTCAGAATAGTGCATTTTTTTCTTAACATTTTTTTACGCTAAAAAATAACGAACGAGGAGACTTGCTTTGCAAATGGATAATACGATTGAATAACTTTCGCTTGTCATTTAATACCTGAAGAACAAAAAATCGCGCGTGAACTACTTTGCTTTTGTTTACTCAGTGTCGGACTTAGCACGCGATAACTCGGTGAATTTCGGTCACACGACACTAGAAAAATAAAGCGTTTGGCTCGCAATGACACTCGATCTATATGGTTATATAACAGTAATCGTGTGGATCATTTCGTGTGTGTGTGTGTGTGTGTGTGTGTGTGTATATATACATTTGTGTATGTATTCCTACATTAGTTCGCAGGCGAATATCTCGCACATGATTCATCGCGTATCTGACCCAGCGCTCGAAACTCGCAATGAGATAGTAACGTGTTTTGCGGCCATCGTAGACACCCGCGCTTCCCCAAAGTGAAACAAATTGAAATCGAACGAGCTGCTCACCCGGCGTAGCTGCGCACGTAAATCCATAGGGAAAAAAACGTATTGGCTTATAATCGGCGCCGCATTGTTGGATTGTTGGTTCGGTAAGCTCGTCGACCATAATGGACCCACTTCGGGACTACAACAATCAACTTGTCGAATCGTTCATCGAGCACACGCTCTTGGCCGTGTCATTTTTTTTCGTACCACCTATTTTTGTTTAAAAAATTAATCAGTCCGGACGGAAATGTTTGGATGGAATGGTTTCTAGCAGGCACGAGTTTTGGTACATCGAGGGGCGGAGAGGGGGGGGGGGGCAACTCTCGTTTCTTGTTTCTCCGCGTGTCTAGCTCGTTCATCGGCGCGCACGCCGCCCTGATACGCCTGAACTTTAATGCTGCAAATGTATATCGTTTCTGCCATATTCGCACGAATAATCGTGCACATCTCTTCCCTGATTATTTGCTTGAACATTTACTCGCCCCGGGCCAGGCTTCGCTGCCGTTTCCAAGAATATTATAGAGAGGATTTTTCGCATTGAGCTTCATCCACGTACATGCACTTTGTAAACTCCCCGATGTTGAGCGAAGTGGAGTTATTAATTCGTGTATCAGTCTGGCATTAAGCCAGCCGTACTCCTGGTGCGAGATAGGATTTCAATTTTTTCAAATTAAAAAAGGGTCACAAAAAGTAAATGCGTATTTACTTTTTGTAAATATTAGCGATTATTAAAAAACGATGTACCAAAATATACAAACGTGTCGCATTTTGTATCTATGTAATGTAATATAAAAATTCAAAGCATTGGTTTATTCCTGCTCTAGAGCTTCAGTTCCCTGAGAAGAGCACCGTGCCGGAAAATACATTACAAAAACAATCGTACGTGTGTACGATTTTTACCTAATTATTATCTTACAACTATGACTAGTACTTTTTTAAAAATAAAATCATATAAACTTCCATTATGCATACAGAGAAAGAAAAAGAAAAAAGAGACGATCAAATAAAAATTAAAAAGAAGAATGAGAATGTTTGTTCCTCGACGCTCTTACGCCTCAGACTCGCAAGAAACATCACTTATAAATGTCTGCCTTCGATTTTGTTGAAACTTATCGTGTAATAAAGCATTGAAAAATATTAGAAACGTAATTTTTTTTATCGGCAAAAAAACGGCTTTAAGGGGGGAAACCACCCCTCAAAGAGAGGCGTGTCACCGCTTAGTTTAATTTGTCTTCAATACTTCTATAGTGGATTTTTCATCGCTTTCCATTAGAAGAATTTTGGGTTTTGCTAGATTCAGATCGGTGGACTGCTTGTGGGTGAAACTGCAAAATCAACCCTTGACACGCCCGTCTTTGAGGGGTGGCGTCTCCCCCTTAAAACCGTTTTTACGCAAAAAAAACGTGTCTAATAATTTTCAATACTGTATCACATATATGAGTTTCAAAAAAAATTGAAAGCTGACACTCAAGTGATGTTCCTTGTCAGACATGTCCCGCAGTAGCTCGCGTCTCCATGCTTCGTTGAAGGTCTTTTCGCTCTTGTTCCACACGCACCGCATCGTGGTGAGAAAAAATGTTTGGTAGCAGTTTGGGCGGCAGGTTCGGTATGACGAAATAACCACTTCTGAGCAGCAGTCGCAGAGAGAAAGAGACAAGAGAAGGCGGAATACATAACTTCGTTGATCGGGAATCGCGCTAACGGGATTACATTTAATTGAGTTTTTTTGGGACGACGAACGTTTGGTCCAGCCATTGGAGATCCCGTGTTCGCGCTCAGCTGCGCGTGTCCACGTTGCTCGATATCCGAATGGAAAATCATTCGGGACGAGAAACGATGGCGCTCGATGGTACAGGTGAAAGAGCGATATAACGGACATTTGGACAAGCGAGAGAAGGACAGAGAGTGAAAGCAGACGAACGGCGACGGAAAACCAATGCATACCGTCCATAGATCAGCAACGTCGATAATCGAGATTCAGCGAGCTATCTAGATTTCGCGGCTATACATCTCCCTATATACACGTCACACGCTTCCATAGACATAGCGATACATAAAAGCGATTTACTATACATACATACGGATATGTGCACATATTGCGTGTTGCGATGCGATGGGAACCGAGCGCACCTCGTGTTAAAGTGAATATAGCTATATGACATTCCCGATCTTGTATACACGCATACACACATTTTGCGCAATTCACCTAGATTTTTCACCACCGTGAGCTGCGACGCACGAAAGCGGCTCATACGCGCGCTCATCGAGAGACACATTTTATGCAAGAATTTTTTACGACTCGGTGATTTTCACTGCAAGTTTATGGATATTGACGATCTCGAGTGGATGAGGAGCGATACTTAATTAATATGAGCTCTTCAATACTTGTCACATGGCTTTTCCTTTAGCGATGTTTTACTACATAGGTATATATTTTACTACATAGGTATGTGAAAATGAGATTTTATGCATTTTCCTCTCGGTGCATGAATCAATCCGGATGAAAATGTGATGTTCTACCCCCCCCCCCCCCCCCCCCGCCAGCAGTCAATCGCGCTCTGAGCAATGGCGCGTACAAGAATGTAGCCAAATTGAAATTGATGCATGGAAAAATTACGGAAATTCTCACTTTTTCGATAAATAATCGAGGAGCAAATAAAAAAAATTCTCCAAGGGCCTGTGTAAGCTAGAAATTTAAAAAATACGGTTTCTTATTGCATGGGTTGGCCTAGGATCTTAATTTTAATTTTTAACGCAGGTGAAGGGTTAGACCACTGCGTTGTGGCAAATACTTTCTTAAAAGCTTAAGGCGTGAAAGCCTCAAGCAGTTAAGAAAATATTCGAATTTTTAAGAGTTCTATGTTTTTGTAAGTTTTATTAACTATGTACTGCCTGCGCCTTTGACGAGTAACCAAGGATGGGATTTTTCTGTAGCTTTACTATTTAACTTCATACATTGAGTACATTATTTTTCACTTTTTAGTTCAATAGTTTATAAATAAAAGCTTGTTTTTAAGATTTTTCACGTTTATTTCTTTTGCGTTTTTCCCGAACATTATGTCTCATGAAACGAAAGTTGCATCTCAATATATATTCGTCCGATTCAGTTCAAATTCGGAGGGATCATAGTTTATAACATTTTCTATCGTATGACAGGATAACTTTTTTTACACGTTTATCCATTTGTTAATAATCTGTTATTAAAGACGTTGCTTTGGTCTAAAACGATTTTTTTTCTACAGCTTGCCATTGTTGTAATTTACAAAATTTCAAAAAATGTCCGGTCATACGACCATTTTATTATTATGCTGAGAGTAAATCTTTTCTTTTTCATTTCAGATGACCCTATTTTCACAGAACCATCTACCCCGCTGACCATGCAGCAACGGCAGCACTTTCTTCAAATAATAATAACTTCACGGTTCATTAATATTTTTCAATAAAACAAACTCGACTTGGTCAGACTATGCATCATTGTGCCTATAATCCCGACCTCGTCATCCTAATACTCTCATCAGAAAAAAAAAGATTAAAAATCCGCCCGCTTTTGGGACATCAATCTTATGCAGACTCGTTAAGGCATGAACGTTGATCACTATTTTCAAAGCTTAAAATAGTATCTCTCAACTCTACTGGTCGAATAAATTGATCGAAAAATCTGCTGTGGCGTACGAATGAAAACAAATTACCGTGTACATATACACACACACACCCCACAAGTTCTCGGTGCGAAGGTCTCCACTTCGCCACGTCAAGCCCTTACGTTTGAATGCTGAATGTTTGCTGAACGAGGTTCGAGCATCTCGGAGCCTTCGGATTTCTGACTGGTATACACCGTGCGGGCTATATCTGGGCCTGCATGTGTACGTGTTTTCAGAGTTCACGTAAATTTGCCTACAAAATATGTATACGTGCCGAGTGCGCGGTATACACGTTCGCCCAAAGCTTGAAACTTCGTTTCGAACGTCCTGCTCTCCGAAAAGCCCCAACTTTGCCATACGCGTATATCTCCATCACCCCGTGCGGCTTTCTCGCAACTTTGTCCCCTTTTGGTTCACTGCCCAGTTCCCTAACCCTTCGTACCAAGTTTTTATCCATTTTCTCGCTTTAGGGGGTTTTTCCGATCTTTTTTTCTCTCTCACTCACACATATGGGTTTTTACATGGAGGGCCAACAATTTCGCGTACCTGGGAAACATAGGAGTGAACGAGATGAAAAAATAAAGCTATCGGTTAGTTCGAGTTCACGTTCGTGGATTCGTAAAAAATCAGAATTTCACATCACACGCACACAAACACACACACACATACACACATACTGATATTCGAAAGTTCTGCACACAGCTATCAAACGTAGTTGATGCTATTTGACTGAAGTGTAAGCAGTTATTATATCTTTCGTATTGAGAAAGTCTACTTTTTTGCGAAATAAACTTCATTTGCGGAAAGTGTTACTGCATTTTTCTTGTAAAGAAAAATGCAACTGAAAGTCATTGTTTCCTTATGGATACTCACAAAGAACATGCTCCTTCCGTCAGCATGTATGAAAAGTGGTTTCAACGATTTGGAAGGCATTATTTTGATTTGGATGATAAACCGCGTGGAAAGCCGCCGGAAAAATTTGAAGACGCACAATTGAAAGCATTACTGGACGAAGGCGCGTGGCGAACGGAAAAACAATTGGCAGCAGTAGTAAATGTGACCCAGCGATGCATTTCCTTACGCTCGACTGCCATATGAGTATGGTCCAAAAGCACAGAAATTGAGTACAGACCACATGCTCATGGATCCGTCAAGAATTATGTAGAAGAAGTGAACTGTGAGATTCCTCCTCACTCGCCATATTGATTAGGCATTGCTCCATCCGATCACTGTTTGCCTCGATCCATGGCATGGCGCCTTTCTGGAAAGCGGTCTACTTTCCGCGAAAAAAAGGATAACCCGGGTTGATAACTGGATCGCTTAAAAATCACAAAACCTTCACCAGCGTACGGTCCGGTTATTATCTGAAGAATAGGAAAATATGTTGTAACTTCCGATGAAGCATATTTTTGATAAAATAACAACGATTTATTCTCTCCCAAATCAAGGTGCTATTTAAAATCTCTAAAGTCATACCTGTCATATGTATATATAGAAAGTGTTTGCGATGAATCTCAGTCGAGCGGGTCAGATAAATGGAGCTAAATGAATTATTCACACAAGATTGTGTCTGTATATACTTATAGAGAGTTGTATTATGAACGGAGCTACGGTCGAGGAGATATACTTCACCATGCAATAGTATATGTTTACACGTACACTCACAGCTGAGAAACATAAGGCCATAATTGACGTCGCCGAATCCATTAAATGGTTCGTGCTTAACGATGCTCATGCGAGCCGTTGATGGACACTCACACACACGCAACACATACTCATATTTATCCGTGTGGCAATGTGTACAAGTGTACGGGGAAGAAGCTGAGCAGAAGGGTGTAGAGCGTGGAAGAGCACCATGAGAGACTGGAAGTTTGCCTCGTTCGCACCAGACTCTGGGGAGCTCTCGATCGACGTACGGTCGGGTACCACAAGAGCATCCCGCTCTCCTAATCAAACTTTCGCCCCAACCTTCCGACTCCATTCACTGCTTTATCGCGCTCCCTCGCTCGAGTTAGGGCTTGCAAAAACCGCTCTACTTTCAAGCCCGCTTTAATGCGGAAACTACTAGACAAATTATATAACCAAACGCGTCTGTGAGCTCATCCTAAGATAGGCTTAATTTATTGTTTCACTTTTATTTATTATTATAATTATTATTTTATTATCATTATTAGCGTTATTGTTATTAACATTAGTATTATTATTATTATATATTTTAGGTAGTCAATAGTTCGTAGTCACTTACGGTCGGGTTGTTCTGTTATTACATTTATTGTTCAGCACTGCAGTGCTTTTGCACTTTGTATCCTGATAAGCACGGTAATCTCGGAGAGCAGTTGCCCCTGCGTACGAAGTGAACAATATTCTCTCTCTCTCTCTCTCTCTCTCTCTCTCTCTCTCTCTCTCTCTCTCTCTCTCTCTCTCTCTTTCGTAAGAACCTTGTCCGTTTTCCTTTTTACATTTTTGAAAATTCGTGGAAATCGAAAAGATGAATAAAGGGGGTAGCCGGTTAAGGGGGGTCTGACGGCCCCCACCGAGTTTGATCGAATCGACCCAAAAACCTGAAAGAGGGCTGAAAAACAAAATTTTAGAGATATTTTTTAACCCCCTAAACCCTTATGAAAACACCATAATCGCAAAAAATGCGTTTTTTTTATGTTTAATTTTTTTTCGAGCTTTCAAATGCATTTTAAAGCGGTTTTAACACAACCAAAATTTTGTTTCAGATGTGTAGACATGCCCTGAATTTTTCCAGATTTTTTCGTAAAGTTAAATCATGTGCAACATAATTTTAATGGCATAAAAACCGTAAAAAATCGTCATTTTTTGTATTTAATGCTATGGTTTTTATTGACGTATTAATGGTAAAAAATCGTGCACCATAGCATAGAAAGCTACTATCTTCCTCTACAAAATGACGCTAATTGGGCTCAATTCGGTCGTCTCTAGCGTCCGAAAATCAAACTTGAATAAATTCCGTTTTTATAATTTGAGCATTTTCAGTTACGAAAATGACACAAAATCATATTTTTCAATTATTTTACTTAATAAAAGTACATTTTGGGGTTTCTGAGGTCGCCGATTACAAATTTGATGTCAAACAGCTAACAAAAAAAAAAAAATTACACATGTCATCAAATGAAAATGGTATTTGCTATTTCGGTTTTTTCAATAATTAAAAGTCATTGTATTTTAAAAAATCTATTTATTTATAATAATATTACATACATTCATCTAATATATACATTAAACAGACACAAGTAATACATACATTGCAACATGATTGTTATGTTGTTAATCTTCGTCACTGTGTTCTTCAATAACAGGTTCGACATTATCAACGTGAAATAGATTCGTTAGAATTTGAGCTGGGCGGATGATTTTGGACAAATACCGTGCATGACTTAAAAAGTAAATGATTGTTGCAACGTGGGCACAGCAACCAACAGTTCTTAGCCCATTTGCACAATCACATACGTAGTTTTTTATACCGTTATATCCAATACTGTTAGGGTCGTACTGAACGTAACATCTGTATACTTTCTTGTTTATATGTCTTGATTTAACTTCACATTTCAAAATGGTATCGTCCTCCAACAAGTATTGCATATTCAAAAGTCCTTCTTCGGTATACATTTCAGCTAAGTATGAAACAGTTTGCGATAACTGGTACGAGCCAGTGAAAAGGATCTTCAAATCTTGCTCTGTCATTTCCGGAAAGTCTAATACGTCATTTGATGTTAACGGTTTGAAGATCCTTTTCTTCCTATTCCAGTTTTGTTCTTCCACAACTTTCGCTAAAGAATTGTCAACGTCTTTTCTTTTCAAAATTTGCTCGGCAATTTGATCTTGTAAATCGGTATCGCAATTCAGTCTTTTTCCAAACTCATTAACCAAAAAATTCGCTACTTTGCAATAAAGCATCGCTGAATCCAACATGTTGTTGTTAAACTGATTATGCAAGAGTTTGAATTTACTACCGATTATACCGTGGACAGCCTCTACCACCCACCTCAATTTCGTAACAAATCGACTTTCGTTTGCTTCATTTGTTGGAAGTTGCTTTCTTTTGCCTTTCAACGCTGGCATCAACACAACGAACCCTTGAGATTCTAACCAATCTTTGACGTCTCTGAACCCCCTGTCAAGTATAAAAACATCCCCTTTTTTGAGGATTGATCTCAAGCCGTTCGGATCACTTAGTACATGTTGTAAGATTTTCGCGTCATTCACAATTGCTTCGTACGGTCCGTAAACATCTATTACATATCCATCTGTGGCACAAACTGTGAAGGGTTTACAGAGTGGACACTTTTTCTGACCAGAGAAAGATTTTTTTTGGTAACAATTATTACTACTTTTTTGGTGTCGAAGGTATGAACCATCAGCAATCAAGAGCAGGCGATCTTCAAATCCGTGTAATTTTTTTACGTAAGGCGACGTGTGATTAGCAATTAAATCTTCGCGAGAACATGCCCGAGCTCCGAAACGAAGTGGAAAGACGTCTTTCGCGAATGAATCCAAAACCGATTTGCAATAAGCAGATACTAGTTGTTCAGATTTGATATCGAAAATTGACGCAGTGATTGTGTTGGAATTTCCAGTTCTTAATTTAAAAAGGAATATTAAAAGAGCTTGATTAATACTGCGATTTTGAGAATTTCGCAAAGTGACCAACATGTTTTTTAGAGTCTTGATTTCTGCAACTGTGTATCCAGTTAGCGATTTTATGCGCTCTGCCGATAAATTGTAATCATCTACTCTGTCTAAAATACTGTTGTCGCATTTTTTGGACAGTGCATCCAAAAATAATGCCAACTCTTGAGAACTGATAGTACAAGTATTCGAAAATATTTTCAAGTTTGAAATTTCGTCAACGTACATACGTTCACTGATAAGATGTACAGGACAACAGCGATTGCCTTTTGGAATGAAAATTCGTGAACTTATAAATACCTGTAACCTCGCTTTAAACGGAACAACCGGAGATGTCGTAATTGGAGTAAGACATACGCAACAACATTTGTGAGTCGCGGTAACTCTGTTGAAAGGCATCTCGATCATTTCATAGTCCGGTTCTCTTGGACGAAGAACGTAAGGAGGGTCCTTAGAAGATTGTGATGACTGTCCTGTGGAAGATCCAGACTCCGACCGTGACAATTGTTGCGAAGACTGTTCCGAAGATTGTTCTGTGTCATCTGATACTGTCAAATTGGAGAGTGTTGATGAATGTCTCTCTACAGGATCGACAGAATTTTGTTCGCGATCAACATCTGGCAGAGGATTTTCCTCGGGATTGACGTTTGGCAGAGGATTTTCTTCGGGATGAAACCGTTCGGGATTTAGCGATTGCGGAACGACACAGATGACATAAAACGTCACCTTTCTCTACTCGTTTACCTAGTAGTTTAGTATATAAGTGTACGTCATCATCTGAAGAAATGGACTTCTGTTTTCCGGTATCATAACGCAACAATCTGTTGCATCTTATGCACCTTTCACCAGCCGTACATTTTCGTTTTTTCGGTGGCATCGCACAGTTTTTCCTAAAGAAAAAAAAAGAACATTGTTATTTTTTTTATTATGATTAACAAATTATTTTTTTTTTTTTTTGAAAAAAATGAAAAAAGTAACTGAAACCCGGAATAAAAAAAAACCATAATTAAAAAAACAAATAGAACAAAAGTAACGAAAATCGAAAGTACATTAAAAATTGTAAATCAAAACAAAAAAATGTTGAAAACATCGGTAAACAAAACAGAAATAAATTATTGTATTCCAAATCATTTTTTTATTGAAATATCGTTTCGTCTTAGTTTTGTTTTTTTTTTGCTTTTTTTTAATTCTTTTCATGTGTGAACTAAACAACAACTTGAAGTTGACGGCCACCTTCTGTACGATTTCAAGTCGACTATGAGGCAAACGATTGTAGATTGAGGTTATGATTATAAATCAATTTTTATGTTGATTGATATTTAAATTGATATTCAAACTCACCTTAGAATACTGCTTCAATCACTTCGTGTTGAGATAGGCAGGTTAAACGATAAATTAAAAAAACGCTGTTAACAAAACAAATAGATTTGTTTAACGGAGCAGAGCGCGTCGCATGACGTGTGTACTGGACGGCGGCTGAACACAGAGAGAAAGAGAGACCGCGTGGAGCGGGGTTCTCGATGCGTCAGTGCGTAGTGGGCATGCGCAGTACCGTGCGGAGGGGCATACGAGCCTAAGGCCCACGTGGGTACGGTGGCCTTAGGCACTCGGGTACGTGGCTTAATAAGGTACAAGTTGGGATTTTCTCCGCCAGGTGACAGTTTAGTCGGGGAATTCCAAATTTTTTTTCTGAATAATACGTAATTTTTTGTTTGTTAATATAACTATTGACAGCTGTTACGATTAAAAATTCGTGTATAAGAATGAATTTATAATCAGCGACCTAAAAAATCCTTATTAATATCGTTCCCATAGCTTTTTTAAAAAATTTCAAAAATTAAAATATTTTTTCTTCGTTTTGACAGCTGTCATGTGACAAAACTAATTTTTGACATCAAATTTGTAATCGGCGACCTCAGAAACCCCAAAATGTACTTTTATTAAAAAAAATAATTGAAAAATATGATTTTGTGTCATTTTCGTAACTGAAAATGCTCAAATTATAAAAACGGAATTTATTCAAGTTTGATTTTCGGACGCTAGAGACAACCGAATTGAGCCCAATTAGCGTCATTTTGTAGAGGAAGATAGTAGCTTTCTATGCTATGGTGCACGATTTTTTACCATTAATACGTCAATAAAAACCATAGCATTAAATACAAAAAATGACGATTTTTTACGGTTTTTTTGCCATTAAAATTATGTTGCACATGATTTAACTTTACGAAAAAATCTGGAAAAATTCAGGGCATGTCTACACATCTGAAACAAAATTTTGGTTGTGTTAAAACCGCTTTAAAATGCATTTGAAAGCTCAAAAAAAAATTAAACATCAAAAAAACGCATTTTTTGCGATTATGGTGTTTTCATAAGGGTTTAGGGGGTTAAAAAATATCTCTAAAATTTTGTTTTTCAGCCCTCTTTCAGGTTTTTGGGTCGATTCGATCAAACTCGGTGGGGGCCGTCAGACCCCCCTTAACCGGCTACCCCCTTTCAACTCAGCTTCGTCATATAGGATGATGAGTAAAATCTTCCAACGAGCGAAAAAAAAACATATATTTTGTAAAATTTCCTCTGGGGAGAGGAAATTTCGATGTTCATATTTTTTGCTATATGTTGACAACACGACAATCGAAATTTGACAGTCCTACTTGATAAGTATTTTTAAATTCTCGGACGAGAACTTGGATTCATCTCCTAAATTGAGTTTTGGTTCGTTGGAATGGAATTAATTTGTTCTTCTTATAACTTTTTCGTCAGATTTAAGCTACAAAAATCAATAAAGCACTTTTGAATACAATATCAAGAATGTCCTTTTTCCTGATAAGTTGGGAAGTGAAAATAGCGCCAGATTTGGATGAAAAAAAGTTGGTCGAGGATTTTTCAGCCACGAACCCCGGGGGGGGGGGGGGGGTAGCGAGGACAAATCTCTGACGCACGTGCCAGGCTTCGGCGGAGGGCACTCATATACGTATATTTGATATTGCACACTCTACTGATCGGTTAGCAAATAAGTAGGTCATTGAATTGGGTCACCTGGATGCGTGTCCTTCGCACAACTGACACAGACGTCTACGGTATAATCGAATTTCTCTCTCCACCACCCATCGCTCTGACACTCGAAGCAGAGTCCGGTTCCCTCAACGGAACAAGGGAATCCCGTTTCAAGGCAGCAAATTAATGTTTCCTCTGTCGTAATAATGAATAACAATATGCCGGGCGTAGCTAACCCTTCCTAACAATTACTCGAACATTTTTCTCGCCACATTATTTACGAAACGACGGAGCAGAGATTTTCTGGACAAAGAAAACTCGAATGACCGGAGAAGGAGGAAGGAAACTCAGAGGGAAATTTTTGTTCAGAGGGAAATTCTTTAAATGATAGAATTATATATATAGAATATTTTCTCAAAGTTTTAAAGAGTAATTCGAAAAACTTTAAACGTTACAGCCCGTCAACGCTGTGCCTCACCGTTCGGATATGGAGCACACGACGCAAGTAGAAGCGAGAGCGCCGAGGTCAGGCAGAGATGGGCGAAAAGTAATTAAATGAATAACTAACAATTACAATTACTACTGTATACGATAGTTTAATTGCTTTGTAACAGATTACTTAAGTAACTAGTTACCACAAGTACCTAGTGCAATTTAATTTAATTTCTATGTAAACTTCAAACGCGTTTTTCTCAAAACTGTATTTTCGAAATTGGCTTACCTACAAAATTACTCAAAAACTATTAAGGCCATGTGCCACACCAACCAAAGGTAATAAAAAATTATATTCCCATGGATATACATTTTTTATTGCATTCAATCGATGTGAGAAAAATTTAAAACTTTGCTTCTCTATACCAAGGAATATAAATTCGTTAATGTCTCCGATCACTGCGAAGGAATCCATGTTTTTGGCTTCGCAAAATATTTTTTCGTTCTCAACCTATATATTTTATTATTTGTTTTATTTGTTGTAGCAGAAGAAGAAAAATCGAACTTTTGTAGTATATATATATATATATATATAAACAAACCGAGGTATTTTATTGCGCACGTTGACCGAAATGAATGCAAATAATGCGGAAAAGGAACCGGATACATGTGGATGTATCCGGTTCGTCTCGGTAAGCCTGCTTGGAGCCGCTCAAAAAGAATATCAATTCGACAAATTTGTTATTGACGTCGAACGAATTTTTAGTTTGCAGTACGTGAAGATGTACATTTTTTCTCGGATTTTCTGTGACAATAAATATAGGTTCTCTTAAGAGAACCTATACTTACTTATAGCAAGCAGTACTAACCGTACTGCTTGCCGTCCTATTACCAATTGCGAATAATTTTTTGAGGTTTTAATGTGACACACGAAGAACCTGTGTCAAATTTATTTTTGGCTTTAACAAGGGCCCACTTGTTCTTCGTATTAGATTAATTCTTCGAATCAGAAATTTGCAACACACGGAACCTTTGTCAAATATTTTATTCGCCCAAAAAAGGGCCGTTTCTTCCACGCTTCGAAACGCTCTAACCATGATTAAAGATTAGAGCTGTCAAAACGTCTCACTCTGTAACACATTATATTATACGTATATATATATAGAAGGTAAGATATCAATCAGTTGGCGATCATCGCGAGACGAGTCTGAAACGTGTCACTTCTTTGCGCCTGTTAACAAATGTGTTAATAAATTCTCATAAGGACGTATGTACTATATTTAGGATATGACGGATAACTTTTCTTCCACTAAGATACGAAGTGTGGAATAATTTTCTCGATGTCCAAATCGCTCGGAAATTCGACCGTTTATCATGAGATCTTGGGATTGAGTGGACGGATCGGGAAGTAACCTCGACCAAACAATAAAAAAAAATCACATTACTCTTGTCGAATGTCATCAGTTTTTCGATTCGTCGACGCATTTTTGCGTAGCATCGACTTAAAAATAAAAAATGACAGATAGAACGCCAACTTAGTGTATAAAGCGTCCGCGGCGAGGTCGTGAGGGCCATCGAGATTTTTCGTGTTGCTTTTTTATTACTTGGCGTCGAGGCGCTGCCGCGTCTCTTAATGTGTATTACATTACAGATATTATACAGCTCCATTGTATTAAGTGGTTGTATTTAACTTTTTTTTCGAGTTGCTTTTTTATTACTTGGCGTCGAGACGGTGCCGCGTCTCTTAATGTGTATTACATTACAGATATTATATAGCTCCATTGTATTAGGTGGTCGTATTTAACTTTTTTCGAATCAAGAGTGGGAAATACACATGCTGATAGTTCGAAAGAGTCCCACTAAAACACCATAGGTGACATTTATGCAACGCATTGATATCGTGTATTTTAATTGTGTTTAAAATGGCAAATTTGTTCCAAAAGTCACATTTGCGGGAATTTATGCTCTACTGTTTGGCCGGGGCCACACTATATGGTTCTACCGGAGCGTTTTTGCCACATCTATAGGGCATGCATTGTTCAAGACACATTCCACGGTAAATCCGGCAAAAACGGTCCGGTAGAACCGCATGGTGTGGACCCGGGCTCTCCTGGCAAAGGAATCGGCCGCGGAAACGCAAAGTTTTTGCTAGAGGAAGTATATGACAAACATGCTCCATCGAGTATAACGTGCAAAGAGTGCTTTCGCCGCTTCCAAAGTCGTGATTTTGCCATGGACAACAAGGGCCGCGGAAAACCACCCACACAAGGGCTGTCGTGTATTACGAGCTGCTAAAAGCGTAAGAGAGCATCACTGGGGCTCGTTATCGGCTCCAGTTGATGCATTAGGAGCGAGGTCTGCACGAGAAGAGGCCGCCGAAATGGGATAATTGCCATGACAAGTTGATCTTGCAGTACGAAAACGACAGGCCGCGTGTTCCTCAGCCGGTTAAGAGGTACTTAGAAGGAGTAGAATGAGAAATCCTACCCAGCTTCTATATTCCCCAGACATCGCTCCCTTCGATTTTCCATTTGTTCCGCCCGATGCAGTCAGAGCTTACGGCTCAGCACTTCACCTCTCACGAAAGAGTTAAAAAATGGCTAGATGACTGAATTGCTTCTGAATAACCCGAATTCTGCCAGCGTGGAATCCTATTGTTGGGTGAAAGATGGGGCTAAGCTTTTCTGTTCCAATTGGCATACTTTGCATAAACCAGTCGGTCGATTTCCTACCGAACCATTTTCGTTTCTTTCGCTCCAAAAATGGTCGGTTTCATAAACCACCAAATGTTTCATAGATCCACGGAACACAATTCATATTCCATACATGAATACGGACGATTTATCCAGAAATCAATACTAGAAAAACCTGAAAATTCAGGACTTGCACTAAAAATCCGCCACCAAATCCTTCGAGGTAAAAACCCAAATGATTGGTCCTCTATTTTCTTCCAGTCTCGCATTCTCGGAACGCTCGTAACGATAAACCAATCCAGACCATTCGACACATCGGATCGCGTCTCGTTGGCAGATGGTGTAGTACGTACGCAAGTGTCTCCGTAACGCGGAATGAAAGCGCGCAGAGTCTCTTCGTAGTAAATCAATGATCGAATTGCGAAAAGGGCTTTTTCAAATGGCGATCCTCGCCTACGCAGATAACAAGCGGGTGAAGTGTATATATCGAGCATGGAAACAAAACGACGATGATCACACACGATCGACACACATATTCAGACGGAGAGAGGGCAACATGAATTTTATACGGGCTCAAAGTGTGCCGCCCCCCCCCCCCCCCGGGTTCTCGATCGTGCACGCTCGGCCTCGTATCATAGCGACGGCTATACAGTGTGTGCACGAACGGTCTCGTATACACGCACACACTGTCATCGCCACCTACCTCCCCCGCGCACCCTTGTCTAGCTATCTCTCGCCGTGTCTCTTACTCTCATAAAGCTTCACGGTAAAAGGTACAGGCCATGCTACACGCTCGAGTACCACACAACGAACGACCAGAGCACAAGCATCGATCGTAGAGAAACTCTCCCTCTCTCCCGCCCCTCTCTCTTCCTTCTTCTCTCTTGCTCACCGCGAGAACCCGACTTCATGTAACATCTGAACTGCAATCGGGAAACGCATGTTGCCATACCATTTGACACTGTTATTTCTCTTCTACTTCCTACGGAGATTTACACTCGCACTCTTTCATCCGCCTATTCATTCATCAGTTCGCTCCTTTCATCCGGTATATTTGCACTTTCGATTGATTCCATTCTATTCATAGATGTTCCTCGATATCTGTATTTTTTCTTTCTCAAATTAATTGCTTATCACGGCACGCTCCTTTCGACGTTCTGCCCTTTGTTGAAGGAGACCATTCTATATATGCATATAAAATTTTAAGTCGTATCTGAGGGTGAGGTATTTATTCTATAAGAGTAATTGTTGTGTTGCTCACTGAGGAAACAGAGGCCAAAACGGCAGGTGAGGCATCTTTGTCCGTCCGTTTGTCTGTGCACGCGCCACGCGAAATCGACTCGACGAATTTTATTAAAACTTGACATAGATGTAGCTCGTCTGCTAGACTAACGTATAAGATACTTTTTATCCCGATCCGTTACGAAATTTGTAGCTCAACATGCACTTCTTAATGTTTTATTGAGGCGTCTTATTGTATGGTACAATGATTCGACGGTAGATGGCGCTATACTTTCGATTCATTCAAAACTATAAAAGGAGCGCCTATATGCTTGTATTATTTTGTAACTGATTAGGCTATCGGACATTCCAATTGTGTCAAGAATATTGAAGACTATTATAACTCTGCACATAGCGATTTTCCTTTGCGATTTTCGTTGGTGATACGTAACCTAAGCTAATCATGAGGTCCACTCGAAGTCACGGGCACAGTTAGTAAAATTAACAAAAAAGAAGATGGAGCAGTCTATATCTACGCTGTAGAGCTACAACGATGAACCAAATTTACCAAGCTTCGACGCAACGTTGGACTAGAAGTGCGGTCGACCAACAACCTACTTGCAGTCGATTCGAAATACAATTTTCACATCTACAGCTGCGCGCACGAGTGACGCTTATCCGCGGGCCTATGGTCAAAGAGGTATGGCTCCTCGGTAACTTTAACACTCTTACACAGTGACGAAACAGCGGCTAATTTGTATCCGCGTCAGTCAGCCGCGGCCACCTTGTTCTCCGTCGTACAGCGACATTTTTTAACTTCCCCGGCTCATCCATTTCTTTTTGTTTTATGGCGCGAACAGGTGGTTTGACTATTTTAAATGGGTTCAGTGAAAATCGCGGTCTACGGCCATTGAAAGTTAACTCTTTGATATTCTATCGAGTACGAACGGGCTGGCAATGAAGGAAAGTGAAGAGGAATTTAAAAGGGAGCCAAAAGGCTATACCCTCGAAACGGATCGGTATGACATTCAAAAGTTGTACAATTTATGTGCCTGTGTGGGTCATGATTGGTGTAATACCACTGATACAGAAGATTTATTGACATCAACTAATTGCGTTTATTTGATTTTTTATTTATTTTAATTCCCTTAAATTTCCGTACTATTAATGTTTTTTAAAAATTTGATTCTACTATCCCTACCCACATGGAAATAAAATATATAAAAAATATCGAATCATATATAAAACATATTAAATATAATTTGTTCTACAAATTGAATATGTCAATTATACTTTTGGATATGAGTAAAACGTATACGACAGATAAATATAAATACATTCAAGATATATCTTAAATACATCAGACATACACATTGAATGTATGTTTAATCTATTGGGAAATAAAATACATTTATGATATATATCAAATTTATCAAAAATGACAGTAGTAAGGGGGCCACTATGGCGACCCCCACTCCTATCCCCACTCCTATCCCCACTCCTCGGTCCGTGGTGAGGGCAGCCGAGGTGGGTGTAGAAGTGGGGGAAAATTGTGGTGGCTCGCCATAGTGGCCCGCGACGATTGAGAAGAGGAAAAAGCTATACTTACGTGCGTGTGTCGTCTTTTCTGCGGAGTCAGCAAATGCCTCGACGTAGGGGCTATGGACATTTCGAAGTGAAAAAATAAGCTAACAATATAAAGGAATTTTTTTTTATTTTCAAAACAAAACATGGCAGCCATTAAGTTACAGCCAAGAGGTGGTGTCGCCATAGTAGCCCCCTTTTTTATTTTTTCGCTCCTATCCCCACACCTCGGCCTGTGGTGGGGGTAAGAGGAGGAATGAGCGGTGGTGTCGCCATAGTGGTCCCTTTTAGTTAATTTTTATTTTCGCCGAAGCTTTTATATCTAGGTTTGAAGTTAAATATAAATAATGTTTTCAGGTAGCGAATTAAAAATAAAATTTTCACACACTCACTGATGGTCACCGCCCGTGGTTCCTTTTTTGAAAAAATAAATAAATTTTCGAAAATACACAATCATGCAGCACGCGAGCGGTGTCGTCGGAAACTCGGACCAATCGGGAGACATTTTGCTCACTTCGCACAATTTTTCAGAATGTCACACTGTTTTTCAAAATATCACATAAGTTTATAAACGTCACGAAATTTTTAAAAATGTCACAGAGAAAAAGGTGAGGTCTACGCGCTTCGCGATTCGGAGAGCAACTGAAGCTCTGGAGCGAATAAAAAGCCCCTTTTGCAAATTTTGACACTTTAGCACTCTTGCCGAAGGCTCTACATGCTCGCGGTCATTGTGTGCACGAGTTTGAATCGTCCGGCACGGCGCACAATCGCGAGCTACTCTGTAGACATCTCGAGTTATGCGTTTTTGCTGACATTCGCAAAAATGTCTCGACTCTGAACTTTGGACGACGCGTGTCTTCACCGAAAGAGACAAATTTCTTACCGATATAAATGATACCCCTATACAATTTTTTAAATGCATTAGAATATGGAATAGAGGAGGAGGAGGGAAAGCGTACAGAGCAACGCAGGTGTATATACGCTCAAGAGAGAGAAGGAGAGAGAGATGAAGCCCTCGGGCTGTAGCGGGCGATCTAAGTGCGATGATCTGCAAAGAAAGAGAGAGAAATAAAGCGTTCGAGCAGTAGCGGGAGAGAGAGATCTCCTACTATGCAGTATTGCTTCGATGCATGTATATACGGCAGCGCGCTGCACAGCCGTGTATGTGGTAAACGAGACAGAGCGAGAAACTGCGTGATCTGTAGTAGGAGAGAGATCTCCCACTAGCGAGGTGTATGTGTGGAGAGAGAGCGCATCATTAGCAGGAAACAGATCTGCTAAAAAATGACGACAACAGAGAGTGAGAGAGAGAGAGAGAGAGAGAGAGAGATCGCGCGAGCTGCAAGAGAGAGATTTCGTACTATTGAGCGCGCCGATGAGAGAGAGAAACAAGGCGCTCGAGCTGTAGCACTGATCCCGCACACGCCCAAATTAATACGACTTTGAGATAGAACGGTGCTACAATAAATATAAAATAAACCGATACATAAAAAAACACGTAATTTTTTTATCTCGATTTTTATTTCTGATTTTTTATACCGATATTCATTTTTAATTTCGGTTGTGATCTCGACGTAGTTATACTTACGTGTGTGGGTGACGTCTCGACTTCAATTTCCGGGTTCATGCCCTACAGGGTATTTAAATGAAAGAATAAAACACTATGGGGGAGGTGGTGTTGCGACAGTGGCCCTATTTTTCAATATTTTATTTTTAATTTAAAAAACCACCATGGTCCCATCTTTTTATTGAAAATAAAAATAAAAATAAAATATTCAAAAATCACATTGTGACGCATTCACCGATCGTCCTATCAGGCATCCAACGATGAATGAGGGAACAAGGCCTAGACACACACACACACACACACACACACACACACACACACACACGCACGCACGCACGCACGCACGCACGCACGCACGCACGCACGCACGCACGCACGCACGCACGCACGCACGCACGCACGCACGCACGCACGCACGCACGCACGCACGCACGCACGCACGCACGCACGCACGCACGCACGCACGCACGCACGCACGCACGCACGCACGCACGCATGCACACACGCACGCACGCACGCACGCACACAGACCGAGCGAACGCAACGAACGCACGAGCGAACGGGCGCAACGGGTTAACGAACGAAAGATTCAGCGAACGCATCAAACGAACGAACATGCGAACGCATTGAACGATCGAACGAACCAACGACTGCAAGGTTCTTTTCCATATCATACAGCTGGGATTGCGCAAAGAATTTTTTTTCTATATATGGTTTTCTCAACGGACATAGAGAGTTTTGCCCTGAAAATCAACACCGCTACTTTGGACTGCGGTGTTCGTTCGTTCGTAACAAACGAAAGATCAAACGAGGGGAATGAACGATGAAACGGACGATCGAACGAGCGCAACGAACCAACGATCGAGTGAACGGAACGAACGACCCAAAGAGAACATCGATTTTGATTTCGATTTCTTTTATGTCGATTTTGATTTTTTTCCAATGAACGAATGGACGAAATTTTTTACAGATACAAAATCAGTGTTTGAACGAGCGAACGCAATGAACGAGTGAACGCACGAGCGATCGAACGAACGCTACGATTGATCAAACGAACGCAACGGTAGAACGATCGTAAGATCGAACGAATGCGACGGTCGATCGAACGAATGCAATAAAAAATCGACCGAACGAACAAACGTACGCACTGACCGGTCGAATGAATGAACGAGTGCAACGAACGAGTGAACGAAGCAATGAACACAAGCTTCTTTCACATATCAATAAAGCAGCGATAGAATGAAAGATGTTTTTTTTAAATTCGATGCATAGTTTTCGTGAACGAAAATTGAGTGATTCTTTTCACTGGCAATCAATACTGCCACTTCGGACCGCGATTGAGCAAGCGCAACGAATGGAAGATCGCTCAAACGCAATGAGCGATCGAGTGAACAAAGAAAGTAGGCTTCTTTTAGATTTCTCTTTTAGATATCGAAAAGCAGTAATTGGCAGAGAGATTTTGTTACGATGCAAAGTTTTTTGTGAACGAAAATCAAGCGTTTTTTTTTCACCGAAAATCGACACTTCCACTTCGGCCCACGATTGAGCGACGATCAATCGAACGGACGAGCGATCGAACGAACGAAGAAAGTAAGCTTCTGTCAAATGTCAAACATCAGTGTTTGGCCCTATACTACATGTTCGTTGAAAAACCATGCATCGAAAAAAATTCTTCGCGTAATCCCTGCTGTTTGATATGTAAAAGAACCTTGTGGTCGTTGGTTCGTTCGATCGCGCAACGAGCGCACGAGCGATTAAACGAACGATCGAGCGAACGAACGAACGATCGAACGGACGCAACGGGTTAACGAACGAAAGATCGAGCGAGCGCATCGAACGAACGAACGTGTGAACGCATCGAACGATCGAACGAACCAACGAACATAAGGTTCTTTTAAATATCAAACAGCAGTGATTACGCGAAGAATTTTATTTTCCATTGCTCGAGCACCGCGATAATTTATTCTCTACGATGATGGTGAGGAAAGCAGTGACTGCGGCTGTATGATGAGTCGGTTATCCAGTGAAGCGATTAACATTCGACTCGTCAAGCGCGAATGAACGATCGAACGAGCGCAACGAACGAACGATCGAGCAAACGCAACGAACGAACGATCGAGCGAACGGGCGTAACGGGTTAACGAACGAAAGATCGAGCGAACGCATCGAACGAACGAACGTGCGCAAAAAGCAGGGATTGCGCAAAGAAATTTTGTTTTTCGATATATGGTTTTTTCAATGAACATAGAGAGTTTTGTCCTGAAAATCAACACCACTACTTTGGACTGAGGTGTTCGTTCGTTCGTTCGTAACAAACGAAAGATCAAACGAGGGTAATGAACGATGAAACGAACGATCGAACGAGCGCAACGAACGAACGATCGAGTGAACGGAACGAGCGCATCGAACGACCGAACGTGTGAACGCATTGAACGATCGAACGAACCAACGAACACAAGGTTCTTTTACATATCAAACAGCAGTGATTACGCGAAGAATTTTATTTTCCATTGTTCCAGCACCGCGATAATTTATTCTCTACGATGATGGTGAGGAAAGCAGTGACTGCGACTGTATGATGAGTCGGTTCTCCAGTGAAGCGATTAACATTCGACTCGTCAAGCGCGAATGAACGATCGAACGAGCGCAACGAACGAACGATCGAGCGAACGCAACGAACGAACGATCGAGTGAACGCAACAAACGAACGATCGAGCAAACGCAACGAACGAACGATCGAGCGAACGAGTGTAACGGGTTAACGAACGAGAGATCGAGCGAACGAACGAGCGAACGCATCGAACGGACGTGCGAACGCATTGAACGATCAAACGAACTAACGACCGCAAGGTTCTTTTTCATGTCAAAAAGCAGGGATTGCGCAAAGAAATTTTGTTTTTCGGTATATGGTTTTTTCAACGATCATAGAGAGTTTTGTCCTGAAAATCAACACCACTACTTTGGGCTGAGGTGTTCGTTCGTTCGTAACAAACGAAAGATCAAACGAGGGTAATGAATGATGAAACGAACGACCAAACGAGCGCAACGAACGAACGATCGAGTGAACGGAACGAACGAATGACCCAAAGAGAACGCCGATTTTGATTTCGATTCCTTTTATGTTGATTTTGATTTTTTTTACGATACTTTATTACGATAGCCATTTTTTATTTGGTTTTTCATTTTTTATTTCAATTTCGTGAAACATCGACTGAGTACACGCTCGGGGACGAAATCTCCAGACTTTTTAAAAGTATATCGCTTGAGCTTGAGAACCTTAATTTCAGCTTTTATTTTCAAAAAGAATATAGCTTGAGAACATTGATTTCAATTTTCATTTCCATGACGATTTCGATTTTTTTACTTTTTATTTCAATGTCAATTTCCATATATGGTTTTTAATTCTATTTTCAATTCGTTTCATAAAAATGAACAAATGAACGCACCAAAGGATAGAACGATCGCAACGAACGAATAAACGAACGAGTGAATGAACACAAGTTTCTTTTGCACGTGAAAATGCAGTGACTGAACGAAGGAATTGGACAACGAAAGATCGAACAAGTGTAATAAACGTTGGCACGAACGATCGAATGAGCGCTACGAACGGACGATCGAGCGAACGCAACGAACGCACGAGCGATTAAACGAACGATCGAGCGAACGTACGAACGAACGATCGAACGGACGCAGCGGGTTAACGAAAGATCGAGCAAACGCGTTAAACGAACGAACGTATGAACGCATTGAACGATCAAACGAACCAACGACCGCAAGGTTCTTTTACATATCAAACAGCAGGGATTACGCAAAGAATTTTTTGTTTTTTTTTTCGATGCATGGTTTTTCAACGAACATGTGTATCCCTGACAATCGATACCACTACTTAGGACTGCGGTGTTCGTTCGTTCATTCGTTCGTTCGATGGACCGGGCGATGCGCTCGTTCGTTCGGTATTCCGATTGGGCGATCCTTCGAACGTTCGATCGCTTGTTCCTTCATTCACTCGCTGCGTTCACTCGATCGTTCGGTGCGTGCATTCGATCTTTCGTTCGTTTAACGGACGAACGAGCGAACGACCGGACGATCCGTTCTTTCACTCGTTCGTTGCATTGATGTTGGGCGAAAAAAACCCTCGATTTTCGTTCACAAAGAACTATGAATCGAAAAGAAAATTCCTCGGCCAATCACTGCTTTTTTTTAATATCTGAAAGCAGCTTACTTTCTACGTTCGTTTGATCGCTCGTCCGTTCGCTTGATCGTTCGTGGATTTCCTTCGATCGCTCATTGCGTTTGTGCGATGTTCCATTCGTTGCGTTCGCTCAATCGCGGTCCGAAGTGGTAGTGTTGATTGCCGGTGAAAAAAAACGCTCAATTTTCCTTCACAAAACTATGCATCGAATTAGAAAAAGAAATCTTTCATTCTATCGCTGCTTTATTGATATGTAAAAGAAGCTTGTGTTCATTTCTTCGTTCACTCGTTCGTTGCGCTCGTTCATTCATTCGACCGGTGGGAGCGTACGTTTGTTCGTTCGATCGATTGTTTATTGCAATCGTTCGATCGACCGCCGCATTTGTTCGATCTTGCGATCGTTCTACCGTTGCGTTCGCGGTCGAATGAATGAACGAGCGCAACGAACGAGTGAACGAAGAAATGAACACAAGCTTCTTTTACATATCAATAAAGCAGCGATAGAATGAAAGATTTCTTTTTCTAATTCGATGCATAGTTTTGTGAAGGAAAATTGAGCGTTTTTTTTCACCGGCAATCAACACTACCACTTCGGACCGCGATTGAGCGAACGCAACGAATGGAACATCGCACAAACGCAATGAGCGATCGAAGGAAATCCACGAACGATCAAGCGAACGGACGAGCGATCAAACGAACGTAGAAAGTAAGCTGCTTTCAGATATTAAAAAAAAGCAGTGATTGGCCGAGGAATTTTCTTTTCGATTCATAGTTCTTTGTGAACGAAAATCGAGGGTTTTTTTCGCCCAATATCAATGCAACGAACGAGTGAAAGAACGGATCGTCCGGTCGTTCGCTCGTTCGTCCGTTAAACGAACGAAAGATCGAATGCACGCACCGAACGATCGAGTGAACGCAGCGAGTGAATGAAGGAACAAGCGATCGAACGTTCGAAGGATCGCCCAATCGGAATACCGAACGAACGAGCGCATCGCCCGGTCCATCGAACGAACGAATGAACGAACGAACACCGCAGTCCTAAGTAGTGGTATCGATTGTCAGGGATACACATGTTCGTTGAAAAACCATGCATCGAAAAAAAAAACAAAAAATTCTTTGCGTAATCCCTGCTGTTTGATATGTAAAAGAACCTTGCGGTCGTTGGTTCGTTTGATCGTTCAATGCGTTCATACGTTCGTTCGTTTAACGCGTTTGCTCGATCTTTCGTTAACCCGCTGCGTCCGTTCGATCGTTCGTTCGTACGTTCGCTCGATCGTTCGTTTAATCGCTCGTGCGTTCGTTGCGTTCGCTCGATCGTCCGTTCGTAGCGCTCATTCGATCGTTCGTGCCAACGTTTATTACACTTGTTCGATCTTTCGTTGTCCAATTCCTTCGTTCAGTCACTGCATTTTCACGTGCAAAAGAAACTTGTGTTCATTCACTCGTTCGTTTATTCGTTCGTTGCGATCGTTCTATCCTTTGGTGCGTTCATTTGTTCATTTTTATGAAACGAATTGAAAATAGAATTAAAAACCATATATGGAAATTGACATTGAAATAAAAAGTAAAAAAATCGAAATCGTCATGGAAATGAAAATTGAAATCAATGTTCTCAAGCTATATTCTTTTTGAAAATAAAAGCTGAAATTAAGGTTCTCAAGCTCAAGCGATATACTTTTAAAAAGTCTGGAGATTTCGTCCCCGAGCGTGTACTCAGTCGATGTTTCACGAAATTGAAATAAAAAATGAAAAACCAAATAAAAAATGGCTATCGTAATAAAGTATCGTAAAAAAAATCAAAATCAACATAAAAGGAATCGAAATCAAAATCGGCGTTCTCTTTGGGTCATTCGTTCGTTCCGTTCACTCGATCGTTCGTTCGTTGCGCTCGTTTGGTCGTTCGTTTCATCATTCATTACCCTCGTTTGATCTTTCGTTTGTTACGAACGAACGAACACCTCAGCCCAAAGTAGTGGTGTTGATTTTCAGGACAAAACTCTCTATGATCGTTGAAAAAACCATATACCGAAAAACAAAATTTCTTTGCGCAATCCCTGCTTTTTGACATGAAAAAGAACCTTGCGGTCGTTAGTTCGTTTGATCGTTCAATGCGTTCGCACGTCCGTTCGATGCGTTCGCTCGTTCGTTCGCTCGATCTCTCGTTCGTTAACCCGTTACACTCGTTCGCTCGATCGTTCGTTCGTTGCGTTTGCTCGATCGTTCGTTTGTTGCGTTCACTCGATCGTTCGTTCGTTGCGTTCGCTCGATCGTTCGTTCGTTGCGCTCGTTCGATCGTTCATTCGCGCTTGACGAGTCGAATGTTAATCGCTTCACTGGAGAACCGACTCATCATACAGTCGCAGTCACTGCTTTCCTCACCATCATCGTAGAGAATAAATTATCGCGGTGCTGGAACAATGGAAAATAAAATTCTTCGCGTAATCACTGCTGTTTGATATGTAAAAGAACCTTGTGTTCGTTGGTTCGTTCGATCGTTCAATGCGTTCACACGTTCGGTCGTTCGATGCGCTCGTTCCGTTCACTCGATCGTTCGTTCGTTGCGCTCGTTCGATCGTTCGTTTCATCGTTCATTACCCTCGTTTGATCTTTCGTTTGTTACGAACGAACGAACGAACACCTCAGTCCAAAGTAGTGGTGTTGATTTTCAGGACAAAACTCTCTATGTTCATTGAAAAAACCATATATCGAAAAACAAAATTTCTTTGCGCAATCCCTGCTTTTTACGCACGTTCGTTCGTTCGATGCGTTCGCTCGATCTTTCGTTCGTTAACCCGTTACGCCCGTTCGCTCGATCGTTCGTTCGTTGCGTTTGCTCGATCGTTCGTTCGTTGCGCTCGTTCGATCGTTCATTCGCGCTTGACGAGTCGAATGTTAATCGCTTCACTGGATAACCGACTCATCATACAGCCGCAGTCACTGCTTTCCTCACCATCATCGTAGAGAATAAATTATCGCGGTGCTCGAGCAATGGAAAATAAAATTCTTCGCGTAATCACTGCTGTTTGATATTTAAAAGAACCTTATGTTCGTTGGTTCGTTCGATCGTTCGATGCGTTCACACGTTCGTTCGTTCGATGCGCTCGCTCGATCTTTCGTTCGTTAACCCGTTGCGTCCGTTCGATCGTTCGTTCGTTCGCTCGATCGTTCGTTTAATCGCTCGTGCGCTCGTTGCGCGATCGAACGAACCAACGACCACAAGGTTCTTTTACATATCAAACAGCAGGGATTACGCGAAGAATTTTTTTCGATGCATGGTTTTTCAACGAACATGTAGTATAGGGCCAAACACTGATGTTTGACATTTGACAGAAGCTTACTTTCTTCGTTCGTTCGATCGCTCGTCCGTTCGATTGATCGTCGCTCAATCGTGGGCCGAAGTGGAAGTGTCGATTTTCGGTGAAAAAAAAACGCTTGATTTTCGTTCACAAAAAACTTTGCATCGTAACAAAATCTCTCTGCCAATTACTGCTTTTCGATATCTAAAAGAGAAATCTAAAAGAAGCCTACTTTCTTTGTTCACTCGATCGCTCATTGCGTTTGAGCGATCTTCCATTCGTTGCGCTTGCTCAATCGCGGTCCGAAGTGGCAGTATTGATTGCCAGTGAAAAGAATCACTCAATTTTCGTTCACGAAAACTATGCATCGAATTTAAAAAAAACATCTTTCATTCTATCGCTGCTTTATTGATATGTGAAAGAAGCTTGTGTTCATTGCTTCGTTCACTCGTTCGTTGCACTCGTTCATTCATTCGACCGGTCAGTGCGTACGTTTGTTCGTTCGGTCGATTTTTTATTGCATTCGTTCGTTCGACCGTCGCATTCGTTCGATCTTACGATCGTTCTACCGTTGCGTTCGTTTGATCAATCGTAGCGTTCGTTCGATCGCTCGTGCGTTCACTCGTTCATTGCGTTCGCTCGTTCAAACACTGATTTTGTATCTGTAAAAAATTTCGTCCATTCGTTCATTGGAAAAAAATCAAAATCGACATAAAAGAAATCGAAATCAAAATCGATGTTCTCTTTGGGTCGTTCGTTCCGTTCACTCGATCGTTGGTTCGTTGCGCTCGTTCGATCGTCCGTTTCATCGTTCATTCCCCTCGTTTGATCTTTCGTTTGTTACGAACGAACGAACACCGCAGTCCAAAGTAGCGGTGTTGATTTTCAGGGCAAAACTCTCTATGTCCGTTGAGAAAACCATATATAGAAAAAAAATTCTTTGCGCAATCCCAGCTGTATGATATGGAAAAGAACCTTGCAGTCGTTGGTTCGTTCGATCGTTCAATGCGTTCGCATGTTCGTTCGTTTGATGCGTTCGCTGAATCTTTCGTTCGTTAACCCGTTGCGCCCGTTCGCTCGTGCGTTCGTTGCGTTCGCTCGGTCTGTGTGCGTGCGTGCGTGCGTGCGTGTGTGCATGCGTGCGTGCGTGCGTGCGTGCGTGCGTGCGTGCGTGCGTGCGTGCGTGCGTGCGTGCGTGCGTGCGTGCGTGCGTGCGTGCGTGCGTGCGTGCGTGCGTGCGTGCGTGCGTGCGTGCGTGCGTGCGTGCGTGCGTGCGTGCGTGCGTGCGTGCGTGCGTGCGTGCGTGCGTGCGTGCGTGCGTGTGTGTGTGTGTGTGTGTGTGTGTGTGTGTGTGTGTGTGTGTCTAGGCCTTGTTCCCTCATTCATCGTTGGATGCCTGATAGGACGATCGGTGAATGCGTCACAATGTGATTTTTGAATATTTTATTTTTATTTTTATTTTCAATAAAAAGATGGGACCATGGTGGTTTTTTAAATTAAAAATAAAATATTGAAAAATAGGGCCACTGTCGCAACACCACCTCCCCCATAGTGTTTTATTCTTTCATTTAAATACCCTGTAGGGCATGAACCCGGAAATTGAAGTCGAGACGTCACCCACACACGTAAGTATAACTACGTCGAGATCACAACCGAAATTAAAAATGAATATCGGTATAAAAAATCAGAAATAAAAATCGAGATAAAAAAATTACGTGTTTTTTTATGTATCGGTTTATTTTATATTTATTGTAGCACCGTTCTATCTCAAAGTCGTATTAATTTGGGCGTGTGCGGGATCAGTGCTACAGCTCGAGCGCCTTGTTTCTCTCTCTCATCGGCGCGCTCAATAGTACGAAATCTCTCTCTTGCAGCTCGCGCGATCTCTCTCTCTCTCTCTCTCTCTCTCTCTCACTCTCTGTTGTCGTCATTTTTTAGCAGATCTGTTTCCTGCTAATGATGCGCTCTCTCTCCACACATACACCTCGCTAGTGGGAGATCTCTCTCCTACTACAGATCACGCAGTTTCTCGCTCTGTCTCGTTTACCACATACACGGCTGTGCAGCGCGCTGCCGTATATACATGCATCGAAGCAATACTGCATAGTAGGAGATCTCTCTCTCCCGCTACTGCTCGAACGCTTTATTTCTCTCTCTTTCTTTGCAGATCATCGCACTTAGATCGCCCGCTACAGCTCGAGGGCTTCATCTCTCTCTCCTTCTCTCTCTTGAGCGTATATACACCTGCGTTGCTCTGTACGCTTTCCCTCCTCCTCCTCTATTCCATATTCTAATGCATTTAAAAAATTGTATAGGGGTATCATTTATATCGGTAAGAAATTTGTCTCTTTCGGTGAAGACACGCGTCGTCCAAAGTTCAGAGTCGAGACATTTTTGCGAATGTCAGCAAAAACGCATAACTCGAGATGTCTACAGAGTAGCTCGCGATTGTGCGCCGTGCCGGACGATTCAAACTCGTGCACACAATGACCGCGAGCATGTAGAGCCTTCGGCAAGAGTGCTAAAGTGTCAAAATTTGCAAAAGGGGCTTTTTATTCGCTCCAGAGCTTCAGTTGCTCTCCGAATCGCGAAGCGCGTAGACCTCACCTTTTTCTCTGTGACATTTTTAAAAATTTCGTGACGTTTATAAACTTATGTGATATTTTGAAAAACAGTGTGACATTCTGAAAAATTGTGCGAAGTGAGCAAAATGTCTCCCGATTGGTCCGAGTTTCCGACGACACCGCTCGCGTGCTGCATGATTGTGTATTTTCGAAAATTTATTTATTTTTTCAAAAAAGGAACCACGGGCGGTGACCATCAGTGAGTGTGTGAAAATTTTATTTTTAATTCGCTACCTGAAAACATTATTTATATTTAACTTCAAACCTAGATATAAAAGCTTCGGCGAAAATAAAAATTAACTAAAAGGGACCACTATGGCGACACCACCGCTCATTCCTCCTCTTACCCCCACCACAGGCCGAGGTGTGGGGATAGGAGCGAAAAAATAAAAAAGGGGGCTACTATGGCGACACCACCTCTTGGCTGTAACTTAATGGCTGCCATGTTTTGTTTTGAAAATAAAAAAAAATTCCTTTATATTGTTAGCTTATTTTTTCACTTCGAAATGTCCATAGCCCCTACGTCGAGGCATTTGCTGACTCCGCAGAAAAGACGACACACGCACGTAAGTATAGCTTTTTCCTCTTCTCAATCGTCGCGGGCCACTATGGCGAGCCACCACAATTTTCCCCCACTTCTACACCCACCTCGGCTGCCCTCACCACGGACCGAGGAGTGGGGATAGGAGTGGGGATAGGAGTGGGGGTCGCCATAGTGGCCCCCTTACTACTAATGACTAATGTACGTTTATATATTTTGTATATGAAATCCGAATATATTTAAGGTATGTTATGTATATCTGAAAATACATTACTATATAGATGTTTCTATTTAAGAACTTGTATGCCATAAATATATTCCAGATTCGTTTGAAACATACAAAACGTTCATTAATTATGCGTTTCAAATAAATTTAGTGTATATATATATATATATATATATATATATCCCGACACTTCTTCGCGTGACACATGCTCTAGCAACATTTCTCGTCTAAAAAAAGAGTTGAATTTTATTCCTTTTTAAGCCTCAGATTAAACTCCGCTATTGAAACATTGCCTTTCAAATTTTCTAGGATTATTCGCCTGTTGAAATAATGACGTCCTATGCCTTTTGTGAAAATATGAATAAATACACTACGTTATACATTATTTCGGTTCGTTTGTGGTGTAAGTATCTTAAAAATGGAAAAGAAGCAAATAAAAAAATTTACGCACGGGGACTCAAACCTGCTACCCTCGCATCAGGAATTCGAACTCTTGCCCCTGCGCCAACCACTGTTTGAGAATTACGCTAACATAAAAGACTTATGTACTGGGCGATCGGCGAGAAAATTTTATTTCTTAAACGCTTGGTCATCTGGAGTTCCCACTTGCGTCAGTTTCATGTCTAGTCAAGCCCTACATATGCTGTGAATCCGGACGAAATCGGTGATGGCGAGTAGCCGACCTTCCCTTGTACGTGTAGTTCCATAGAGCGATTAGCCATGGTTGGCTAACCAACTTGAGTTACACATGACGTTGCGAATGAAGAAAAATCCTCAAGTCGGTATCTCGCGATGACCTAGCAGCACTAGCCGGAATAAATCAGAGGACAGAAACAAAATAAGGTTATGCAATTCTATGCGATTGTCGCTCTCAATGCGAACGCAATTAAGTAATTGATCCCATAATGTTATTTACATTTGTTGATCCACCCATTTTTCAATAAACTAACATCGTGTATTGTACAATATGTAGACGATAGGAAAATTCAGAAATTTAATAAGTAGAACTCAGTGGACAACGTCATAACTCATCACTCAGAGGTCCGGTGATCGAAAACACCTCTTACGGCGTGTAAGCGTTTGTCTAATATAATTCAAATTTGAACTATTAATATATTTGCAGCGCAAATACCATAATCGTAATTAATAAACAACGAAAAATATCGCAAAAGGGTGCAACGATGTAAATAATGTGAAAAAAGTTTCAAGACATTTATAGTATATTTCAAATATAGTTGGAATAAAGATAAACTATATTTCTAGTATATTTTGAAGGTAGTTAGCGTACATTGTAAGTATATTTTTAATATACTTTTAATATATATAATCGCATATCCAACATATATTTATTATATACTCTGAAGATCTATTTTTAACCGAAACGTTTGTTATGGGGAATATATTTTTAATGCATTTCCCGTATATATTGCATATATCTAATATATATGTAAGATGTGAAATGTATATCTGAAATATATTTTATATCTATTTTTAATATATCGAAAAATATATTTTTCAATACATTTTATTTCCGTGTGAATATTATTACTAAGTATACTTGTTTATTTAAATCAAGATCTAATTGGCACCGTAGAGTGATAAAATATGTACATGCTTCCAATAATTTTTGTATTTGGTATTATTTACTCAAAAAATATTTACTTGTATATATTAAGGGAGGGCACCGCTGTAACTTCCCATTTTCGACCGATTTCTCTCGAATTTTTTTTTACGAAGGGAATAAAATACATGGTCAAAACAACTTTTAGGCTTTATTACTTAGGTACATATTGAAGTATGTTAAAAAAATGTATTTGTCAAACGAATACAAAATGGCGGCGCACGAGTCGCTGTAGCATTACTGGCTTTCAGCCTACGCTCTCCGCGGCACGCAGTAGAACTGTCGTAAATTTAATCCTGCAACTAAGAGTGAAATATTTTCGTTAATTATATTAGGGTTAGCAGTCAAGTGCGGGAAATTAAAAAAAAAACGAAAGAAAAAAATTGGGACGAGTTTGAAAAGAGTTCATTTTTCCGACCATAATTTTCATATAAAAATTGATATATGTTTTACAATCTTCAATTAATCGAAAAAAAAGCGCTCGTACTTGACAGTTAAAGCAATTTAGGAAACTACAGTTAAAATTTCAATTCGATTGAACGAAAATCGTGCAAGTTCTGCTGCGTGCCGATTCAAAAAACATGGTTTTGAGAAAAAACGCGTCGAGAAAAAAATAGCTCGAAAACCAATTTAAAAATGATTTTTCGAAAATTTTACAGTGGTGTCCTTCCGTACCGGATGTATTTAGATTGTTTTCTTTTAATGAACTAGCAAATTCATAGACGTAGTAGAATACTCTGTGATCGAAGTGCGCCGAAATGGTACTAATACAAAATGTTATTCATCATTTTTCACCATTGAGGATTGTTAACAACACCAATAAATATGTATTGTGTATGAAAAACATGGTCAATCTGCTGGTAGCCGATCAAAATACTATTAATTCAAATACAATCTCTATTCGGTCGGAATAACAATATCTTTGAATTAAAGAGACACTTATTACCAGAAAATAAATATTCTATTGAATTCAAGTATATCTTTTTTACGTTTAAATCAACAATATATTTCGATTGAATACGTATTTATTAAATTGTCTACATGGCGAAAGGCTTGAAACAAAGTTGAAAAGTATATTTGAAACAAATAAAATTTTACTAGGCCGTGAGGCAACGAAAAAAATTATATCTTAATTAAATCAAATAAACTTTTCTACCAGAGTAGCACCGAGAGTATATGGACGAAAAATTACGTAAAAACCCCAGTCGGAGTATATTCGCTTTAAATCTCCGACGTCGAAGTTTGCTTCGTCGGAATGCAACAGAATTTACTTCTTTTCAGTTGCTTAAAACTTTTACGTCCGATTTAGACTATGAAAATCAGTCAAACGTTTCCACGTACTCTTGTTGGAGATCTACGAACTTAATTTGAAAAAAAAAACGAGAAAAATTAATGAAAGAAAAAGGGAAAAAAAGAAAGTGTTGCGTTCCAACGATGCAAACTTTACCGGCATTTAAATCTTTATATACACAGCGAGAAGGTATACTTTGATTCACAAAAAAAAATTCACCACCTTCGTGCTCTGCAACCGGATACATAACCTGCTCCTCATGGATCAACCAATTGGACTGACGAATTCTTAATGAGTCAGCTATAGTTTCTTATCGCTTCCGTGTGTGAATGTGGATGTACACGTACATATTTATTTCCGTATAAATACAGATAAATACCCATACCCGTATATGCACAGATGTCTACGTATATATCTTTACGTCGATTGACGGGATACATCTACCCCGGTGGGTCAAAAAGTTATGAGATCATAGTGTAAACACAATATATACGAAAAATATGTATTTTTTTAATATTGAAAAATCCTAAATAAATCAAGTTCGTCCCTCACAGTCGTCACAAATGAAAACTCTGTGCTTGGCGCGCATTCTAGATGGTTTTATGGTTTTCCAGGCAGTATTGTAATGAATTTTAAATGACGAAGACGGACGTTGCGAAGAATTCACATTTCGGAGTAATTCATATAAACATGATGGAAACATTTTTTAACGTTCTCATATTCATACTTGCATTACGTAAAATGATCCCACGAAGAAAAAAAATACCTCTTTTTTACAAAAAAAAAAAAAAAATATACGTGCAGGTCACATGGCGGTCAAAATGACCCCAACGCCCACCCGATTTCTTTTGTATCGACTACCATGGGAGGAAACTGCTGTCGCGAATCGTCCGAGCCTAATCGCTATTTGCAAAGGACACTCCAAAGCACCCTTACAGGCCAGCCCCCTTGCTGTCCACAACTTCCAGTAATTTTGGCTCAAAGTCGCGCGTGTGTTCGCCGCGAAGGGTAACATGCCCTCACTTTTTCGGTCTTTGTCAACAGCAGTCGGCCCGCGCCCCCAAAAGTCCTGTACACCACGAGCTCATCCCTGCGACGAGAACAACGACGAGAGGAAAGGAGTAAAAAAGAAAGAGAAAGAGCACAAGAGCATGCAACTGTCCTTGGGCGAGGATGCACTCGCGCGCGAGTTTACAAGGATTGTGGGTTCTCGCAGACAACAATAACAAAGGCATAGTGACGCAAGTAAGAGAGAGAAGGAGAGAACACCTTGTGGCGCGTTCCCGGGCTGCTGTGGCACACGGTAATCAACAGTGGAATATTCATGAGGCTTGTGAGAATGCCGCGAGATACGGCAAAGAGAGCGAGAGAATAGCGGCGAAACGTACAGAAGTAACGGGGCTGCCCCGGCGACGGAGACCGAATTCACACCGGCAAAGGCATAAGCAGCTAGTACATGAGCTGCGAAGTATACATATACGATAGTGAAGTTTGCATTGGTGGAACGCAACGAAAATACGTTTTTCTTAATTGCTCAGATTTTTGGCTACCAAAATCGTTGACACTTTTTTGAATTTTTATTGGAGATGTACGGCGTAAGTTTGCGAGAAAAGGTTTTCGATTATAACGAAAATGTAGAAATCGAAGAAATGAAAAAGAAGTTTGGTTGCATTCCAACGATGCAAACTTTAACGTTGTATATGTATGCCGGGGGCGTCATGGAGCTCGTATAATAAATACTGGACAAGTCAACTGAAATTGGCCCCAACCGATTGGGAGTAAGGCAAAAACAGTTGCGACAGTGGCTCAAAAGTGGAAATTTCGTAATCCCGACCTGCTTGTCGTGTTTGAAATGCGATAGGGTATGTAACAAGGGCGTGGAATAGAATAGCCAAAATAGCTTTGAAGAAGCTTTAAAACACGAGCTACTGCTATGCGGCACATGCCCGAGTGAGGAGCGCGACAGCGTCAATGAGCGAATCTTTTCCTTGTCCTTTTTTATTTTATCTTTTTCTTATTTTTCATTTATGTTTAATTTTGGTTTATGTCGTTTTCCTTACAAATAGTACTGGTCATAGTTACAAGATAATGATTAGGGGAAAACTATGTGAACACACTGTTGAAGTTTACATCGTTGGAAGGTAACGAATTTTTCTTTGGTACATTTTCACTTTCTTATTTTTGTTGTCATCCCAAATATGTTTAGACACATCTTCATTGCTGATATCCTGATAAGGACCTTTAAAAAATGCTAAATAATCTTCGTAGCTGCCTAGAGCAACCAATGTCCTCTTTGTCTCTTCCCCTCCCTCCGTGTGGTATTGAGTTTCTTTCATTGAAATTTTTTTTTTTTCGGAAATGCGGATTGCATGCCACAGGACGTTTTTGTCCTGGATCATTAAGAAATTTTATCTAATCTAATCTACTATTTCGCTCTGCCTTTAATCCTCTCCTTAGTGTAATTTGTTTTTGCGTTTTTCTTTTATTTTTTTATTTATACAAAATCACTTTTCATTTGCTTTGTTCTAATCGAGTAAGTTTTATTTTATTCTTATACTGAACTTCTTTTTATTTCTTTGTATGAAAAATGAGGATTGTGTGCAAACGGACGTTTCGGTCTTAGAGCACTAATGAACGTAGTTTAATGTAATCTAATGTCTCTCTGTATCTTTTCTTGAGTTTAATTACATTTTTCAAAGTATATTATCGATGGAAATGTATATCTTGCATTATTTTGTATGCAATATTTGATTGGTTTCTTATATAGTATTAATCTTACTATATTAATTCGAATTGCTTGATCTCTCGCTCCGTTTGTGACACCCTAACACAGCGGTGCGACTGTTGTTTACTTTTATATTTTTATTCTCAGGAAGAAAACGTTGAGGCTTTCTTCAATTGTAACGTCCTCGCCGGCAACCGCGTAAAATCACAACGTGACTCGACTTTTTAGTGCAAACTTTCCGTGGAAGGCCATGGTGCCGCGCCGCTTCGATTTAGCAGCCTGCCTTGCGTTCTCTTCTTCTACGGCTGCTCCTCGCTTTTGCTGTTCCTGTCTGCTTCTCTCTCTCTCTCTCTCTCTCTCTCTCTCTCTCTCTCTCTCTCTCTCTTTCTCTCTCTCTCGTCGCTGATGATTTAGCTGAACAATTGCAACAAGCATTAAATGTTGGCGTGCATTTCACCTGTTATCTACGTCGTAATGAGCATATCACGCCGTACTTTATCAGGCTAGAATGGTTGAGTACTGCTGAGCGACGTAAGCTTCTACTTGCATCGTTCATCCACGCATTGTACGAGTGTGAAAAACCCTACTATTTGTTTCAACGTTCTGCGCGTACTTTGCAAGTAATCTCACTTAGTCTTCAGCGGCCATTGAGGAGCAGCGATTTTATTATACCTACCCAACTATTATTTCGAATCTGTCTGCACCGTGTTTTAAAATCTGATGAAGAAAAAGTCCATTGCACTCCAACGATGCAAACTTTAACTTCATCACTTTGTATCCACACGGACGATGCTCTTAGGGAGTAGTTGCTCCAGAGCAGTGTTGCCAGACTAGGGGATTTCCCCCTAGATTTAGGGTTATTTTGTTCGCGTTACGGGAGAAACGGGGGAGAAAGTTCATCCTGTTTTGCCTGTTTACTTCGTTGCTGCAACTCGTTTTACCTGCAAATTATACTTTGCACTTACTTTTTTGCACGTTCACATAAGCCTTTTGCTACCTGAAAATGAAATCCAGCCGCTGCTTAGCAATTAAACCACGTTTACGTTAAAGTGAGCTCGCGCCAATTTAGTACTTAACGTTTACCAAAATATCTGCTGTTCAGCAGAAAGCGAGGAATGATTAAAACATCTACCTGACATTGTAGCCGGCTTGACAAGTCAAGTCTATGAAAAACGGCTATCAGCGCATTAAGGCGATGACACGACTTGGTACTTTCGCCACGCGAAATGTCCGGATTTTTTAGCGTCACACTCTGCCACTCGGAGCGCTAGTTACCCTGTGAGATGCCCACGCGCTCGCCATATATTTATAATCCCGCAATACGGTCGAAATGAACGACTGAATCCGCGCGTCGTTACGCGGTTCTCACGTCATGCACAGTAATCGAATTAAAAAGACGAATATCTGTTTAGTAGAATACTTCGAACGGCTGAAATAGCGATCTCTCTGGCAGTCATGGTGCTTCAGGGCTCGTCTCACTTTAGACGCTAAAATTTGGTGGTTAAAATTTCATAACGATCGGTTCAGTAGTTTCGAAGATTTCATCAACAAATCGTCGAAAAACGTTGCTTCGAGAAAAACGCGTTTAAAATTTGTTTGGGTTATATAAATACATGAAAAAATGTTTTTAATGTATTTCGAAAGTGTATTTATTAAGTGTAACAACTTTTATATCAATATCTATAATATAAACCTATCAAAAAAATATATGAACATAGCCTTTTTAGCGTCTAAAGTGAAAAGACCCCTTCAGTCAACGTGTAATTTCACTTTACGTGCAAATTTACCGATTTATTGCATTATCCATTTGACAGCCCGTTAGGCTGAATGGGTTTGTTTAATCCCATTCCTTTCCCATTCCCAACCTTTTAGTTTAATCGTAATAGGGGGTAGCGTAGGCGTCATTAAGACATCATTAAAGTCGTACCGTGGTCTTCTTCAGAATGAAAAGGTAATTTTCAGGGGGAAACACTGCTCCAAAGTACGAAATAAATAACAATCTCTCTCTCTCTCTCTCTCTCTCTCTCTCTCTCTCTCTCTCTCTCTCTCTCTCTCTCTCTCTCTCTCTCTCTCTCTCTCTCTCTCTCTCTCTCTCTCTCTCTCTCTCTCTCTCTCTCGCTATCTCTCTCTTTTTATTTTATGGCTCTTCGCCGTACATACAATATTATCTTTATGGTTAGTTTTCTTTGTTTCGTATAGTTTTCTTTTGATAGAAAAAAGTCATATGTTTGTGCGGATGATGAGCCTGAGGATTTTTCTATCCTAGTACGCTAATAAACCATGTATCTATCTATTTTGATAATCTCTCGAGTCTCTCGCTCTCTGATCGGCGTTCAACAAGCCACAAACTAGACTGGAAGGTCGCAAGCTTGAGCGGACGTTAACCGACATCGTCGCGTCACGTTTCTCGCGGGCCATCAACCTCGCGGTCCACCCACCGTTTGAGATATCGATCGATCTTTCGAGTCCGTTGTGTCGTTAAGAAACCGCCGAGAGAGATTTTACAAAAGCAAGTTATTCGCATTCCCAAAGCGGTGAAATTCATTTAAAACCCGCTGCCCCCTTCCAAACTTACTCGTTATCAGCCGTACACATACTTAGATGCTTCGCCACCGTACGAGCTCGATGCAAATTCACTGCGATAAAATTATGCGGAGACGAAGGGAGGAGTTCGGAAAGAAGATATTGCGTAACTCTTCCGGCGACGTGAGTTGCAATTTATATATAGATACATGTAAGTACGCGACACTCATCGAATATTTTATCGTTGTGCTGATAAAATCGTGTATGCTTCTGCGTACGGGAGCGCGCGCGCGCCCAGCCGCCTGTGTATATGTATAGCTCGTCGCATAATCGGGCAGCTCGAGATGGCCTTGTCACCGCGACGACGCGGTCGTGTACGACAATTTATATATTATTACGACACTATATGTGGCGTAGTGGATGTAATACAATAAATCGCGAGAGTTGGAACGACGATTGTATGGAGATGATGCCAGCCGCGCGATGCGATGATAGCAAAGGATCGGAGATTCGAACGAAATATAAATTCATGGATACTGCGTAATCTCGCGTGACTACTTATTAATGCCCAATTATATATATATATATACACATCCAATGGTGGATGAGCATCCACCATTGTCGGTTACATATAGATATAAATATATTTTTTTCACAATATTTTCCATATATAACTTTCTTATACGTCATCTATATTATGGTACTATAAAAATGGCAATGTACGTAATAATAATAATTATGTATGTATATATTATAACACAACAGTCCTAATTATTTGTGTCGTACCATAATATAGTTGATAAGTAACAACGTAATATACAAAGAATATAATTTATAGAATTATACTTTGTATATTAATACGACACTGAAGTGTGTATCGTTGGCACGCAATGAAAATACATTTTTCGTCATTGATATCAATTATCAATGACGAAAAAAGTGTTTTCATTGCGTGCCAACGATACACACTTCAGTGTCGTATTTTTTTGAACAAATCATATTTCATTCGAACGGAAATAATTGGTAATGATTGTGAATTAATTGCAAATCAATTTATTAGCAATGTCGTTTATTAATATTTTCCCTTTTTATCGCTCTATCCATCTTCGATTACGCCTCTCCTCGAACTCTCTTTTTGTTGTTCCCTTTCTACACCATTTTTCAACAAACTCTTTTTGGCCCAATGTCCGACCGATTCGGACTATCCACTAGTTCCTCCTTCAGACTTATCCTCATTCCCTTTTTATCTTATATATACTTATCTTATATATACTTCTCATCGTTTTTTATGTTTTAGGCCCCCCTTATGTACATATATACTCTCTCTCTCTCTCACGCACGCGCGCGCACACACACACACACACACACACACACATGTGTGTTTTTTTTTCTTTCAAATGAAGCACAAGTTAAACTGCCAGAGTGTTTCGCTTATTAGGCCCCGCCCCGAAAAGTACGCCACGGGTGCGTTGCAACCGGCGAATCCTCGCAACACCAAGTAACTTCTGCCCTTTAATTCAATTAACTGAGCGCTAGTTTGCTACTGTGCGCAATTAACGCACCGCAAATACAAGTTGAGCCAACTCAAGCGGGAGAACCGAGGGACAAAGAGGGAGATACGCCGGTATGCATATACGTGTATTAATATATACACACGGGAGCATTTTATAATGAGGAAAAGAATAAAAGGCCTGTTGTGCAGGAAACCAGGTATGCAAATATTCAGCGCGGAATTCACTTTTCATGTCCAGTTTTTAACGTCGCATATTAAAACTTACAGGTGCAGCGATCGTTCACTGAGCGCACCCGAACGTACTACGTTTGATCGCGCTTGATCCCCGTTGATTTATGAAAAATAACGTCAATTCGAATTTGTACAAGGTAGGCGATTGATAAAGTATATTTTAGAATGAAAGATTACAAGTGTGTTTTTTTCAACATTTTAAGGTAGGCGCTCTGCATAAACTTGACATTTTGAAACTACGGTTATTATGGTTCAGTTTTATAGCCCAAGGCCTTAACTTTTCTTGCAAAAAAAAATTTTATAAAAATTCCAACAATTAACCGAGTTATGAAGATTACTGTGCAGTTAGATTGCCCACTGCGCTATGGCGAACCGCCCCGCTGCGATTCACCCTTTTTTCTTTTGCCTTCCTCTGGAAGCTGTTCTATGAAACAGTGTAAGTCGTACTTTCTAAAAAACTTTAACAAGTAAAACAAAACGCCAAGTAGTAAAAAGTTCCCTTGAAAACATTTGATTGTTTCGTTATTCGCAAAATTCAAATTAAACTCGAAATATTTTTAGTTCTATGGTTTAACAATGGTTTTATTTAGATTTTAACTTGTTCAATTTGAACGTACAAAAGAAGTAAAATAACTTTTTAAGAAAAAGCCAAGCAAGTATTTAGAAATGTACCCAAAGTTGTCAAATCGTAGAAATAATATTTTTCTCAACATTTTATTTTTTAAAACTATATTAAGATTAGAATAAAAAAATCGAATCACGATTATATGAAAGTACAACGTATGTATCACAACAAGTACACTGGAAATGCTGTGCAACAACTAGGCGTGCATGTTTAAGAAAAAAGTTCGAAACCGTTTCCACCGCTTGCATATGTAACTTTTGCAACAATTTATCTACTTAGATTTTTTTAATCGTACCATCGCATTAGTTACCGTATCAGGTATATCAGGATTATTGGGAATGAGATGTTCGATTGTACTTGGACAGACTACCGTAAACCGGGGTAACTTTCGGACAACTTTGGATAACTTTGGGACACGTTAGTACAACTATAGCTTCGAATATTTGCCGCGTAGGTACCAGCACATACCAGCGTATGGCAATAGCGGTGATTGCGCGCCAATTCATAAGGCATGGTGTTGGTGGGAAATTCAAAAGTAGCATATTACGCGATGTGCCAAAGTTGTACCCCCAGTCATAAAGTTACTCCTTGTTTACGGTACCCAAAGAAACCGATAGGTGTCAAGAGTAATATCGATAATCCTTTTCCACCAAAAAGCGGGGCGCGACGTTATTTAAACCTTTAGCCTGCCAAAACTATGTCCATTGCACCGAAATTTATACGATGTAATGAGATCTATTGTATCCATGAGATCTATTGTGTTTCTACAATAGAGTAGAAAGTGAATACTCGTTTATTCGACCTTCGATAAACCGACGTTCCGCATCATCCGAGTCACCCAACTCAACCGAGTCCTCCGCACTATCCGAGGTGCGTCCTTGGATAATACGGATAATCTCGGGTAAAATGAAAAAATCTGCTATGCCTATACGTGGAGTAGTCCTATCCGAGATTTCACTTATCCGAGGTACACTCTCCCCATACTACCTCGGATAAGCGAAGTTCTACTGTACTGCGTCATAACTATTCAAATTACGCAAATAAAATGAGATTTCATGAGCGATGTGGTCTAAGGATACAACACTGATTTAATTTATACTTTGCGGATTCAGATACTTGGTTTGCACTTACATAATAAGTTGCGTCAATTTATGTCTTTCTTAGCCTGATAGTCAAGTTGAGAAAACGACATCCTTCGTCGAGCTTTTTGCTTAACCATGCACGCCAAGTCGTTGCACAGCATTTCCAGTGCACGTGTGTGGTACATACGTTGTACTTTTATATAACCGTGATTCGATTTTTTTATTCTAATAATAATATGGTTTTTTTAAATAAAATATTGAAAAAAATATTATTTCTACAATTTGACAATTTTGGATAAATTTTTAAAAAATTGCTTGGCTTTTTGATAAAAAGTTATATCACCTCTTTTGTACGTTAAAATTGAAAAAGTAACAATATAAATAAAAACTTTGTTTGAAATAGAATTAAAAATAATTCGAGTTTAATTTGAATTTTGTAGATAGTGAAACAACCAAATGTTTTCATGGAAACTTTTTATTCCTTGGCGGTTTTTTTTACGTGTTAAAGTTTTTTAATGAGATTTCATATCTTTTTGAAACGCCCTGTATAAATATATATACAGGGCTACTGGTTATTGATCACGATCCTTTGAGAGGGTTGTAGGACACCTTTTCCACTATCAAACGACCCAGCAATGTTTTATGCAAAAGTGAACCATTTTCGAGATATTATTTTTATTATCTTTTAAAAGTGAGGTGTAAAAACTTAAAAAATGAATTTAAAAAAACGATTGTATGGAATCAAACTTTTTAAAATATTTGTTGTGGTTTGTGAACCCAGTAACAAAAAATTATCAACAATAAAATACCGACTAACCAAAAGTCTCCCTTTTCGCTCCAAGACAATACGTCTTTAGACACCTTACTGACGTTTTAAAATTGAATCCGTCCCATATCTTGATGCGATGAGAATAACCGGTCAGATCCTCATTAATAATGTCAGCGACAAAGAATGAAGAGTAAATTATTGTCTTCTCGTTAAAAAAATGTTCTACTTGCTGGAGATGACGGCCGATAGAAATTCGGTAGAATAACTTTGCTGCCAAATTTGCGGATTTTCCGAACTTACCTGCAACAAAAAAGCAAATAAAAAATGTAGCCCTTACATGGAGGAATTTTTTGCATTTAAATGATTTACAAGTATAGAAATTAGTTAAGCGAAGTGGGGCGCAAGATTCGGCTGATTCATCTGCGAGACGCAATCACGATGTTCGATAGAAATGTAACTTCCAACAAGTGGAAAAGCGTAAGTTGCAACTTAATACCGTTATACAGGCGTTATCGCGAAATCCTCTTCCGGCAGTGCTTCGCGATGTACACACGTATATTGCGAATGCACCGTAGAGGCAGCGGCGTCCCTTCCCTCTATAACTCTTATTCGCGGTTCTCCGGCAAACCGGCGAATCCACCAACTACGGTACATTGTACGTGTGCATGCACCGTATACCGAGCTTAGATCCCGTGAAAATCAAGCCACGCGGTTCATCAAGCCCGAATCTACGATCAACGAGCTTTCTACCTGCTGCCCCATTAAATTGGCACCCTCGTACACGTAGGCAAGACTCAACGTCACCGGAAGCGAAGCTCGTTAACAATGTCGGATGGCTAAATAGAGCTGTGGAACGATCAACGATTCACTCGTAATCCAAAACAGCCGAGATCTGCACTAAAAGCGTTGCAGAACTCGATTAAGTCGCTGGGAAAAAAACTCTCAAGTATCTTTCCTCGATGGAAATTCCATCGGATATCTTTCATCAGACTGTCCGTTGAGTTTCCAAATTGAAGAGTTGCCTTGTTTCCGTATCGAATCAAAGATATCCCACCGGCGATTGAAGTGAAAATTGATATGCTGAACGCCAATGGTACATTGTGCTCTATAAAGCGGGACCACTCCGGTGTAAACGATTTTCGGTTAATTCAGGAACTTTCCGCTTAGAGAGGACTCGAATCAGGCAGTTTAATTTGAGAATCACGCAGTGGAAACATCAAACGGCTACGGTACCAAAATCATCGAGACAAAGGGAAGTGAGGCGAGAGTGCAAAGTTCTGAACTTTGGTGGTTCATGCGAGTGCTGATCAATGGTGGGCTGGAAGCGTCCATTATCGAGGTCGGGCCAAACTGTTACTCTTCCATAACTGATGCGTCCTTTTGTGCCTTGTACATATACATACAAGATTTGCACTCATGTATCGATTAAAAACTGAGTCGAGCGGTTTTGTCGGTGTCAAGACTTGTCCGGAAGTGAAATTAAATTCGACGAAAGCAACCAGCGATGCTGTGACCCTGACTTAACGTCGGTTTTTTGTTTCATCGCTCCAACTTTCTCATTCTCTGTCAGCTAGTCAACTTGTTTAACCTTTCGTCGGAGTGTCTCCACTTTTATTCGTTCCTTTTAAAAAGTACAATATATATTAGAGTGGTTCTTAATTTGGTGATGTTGTAAAGTCTTTGGTATTGTTCCTCAAAAGTAATCAACATATATAGACAAAAAAAATTGGCCGTAAGCGGAAGTTTGTCCAATGAATAAAGAAGAAGATAAAGAAACAGTAGACATACATTTATTTCGAGGTTTACGAGGATTGCGGCAAGCATGGGAAGCAACTCATCCGACGAAAGGATACTTGTCGGTAAGGCAGGATGGCTTTAATTTATCATAATTTATAATAAAATTGATAAAATTGAAAATTTCAATATTGTTTACATATTGTTATTGAGTACACTACGTATCTCTTCATATTTCCAATTGCATAGAAAAATAAATTTCAGTTTTTCAACGTCAAACACCTGTTTTGACCATAATGGTCGATTTTTGGAATAAATGATGACAGTTTTTTGCTAATTACGTGATAAATATTAAATCCACGAAAATTGTACAAGTTACCTTTTATGTAGAACATTAAATTTCCTACAAAAACGTCATATGACATTTTTTTATCATGTTTTGAAATAATAAACCATTTTCTTAACAAAATTTTAAATGCATGTATTTTCTCATATAAAAATTCGACAGCTCGGTGGGGTGGGTTAGAATTATTGGACAAATTTCCGCTTACGGCCAATTTTTTTTCTTTATGTGTTGATTACTTTTGAGGAACAATACCAAAGAATTTCCAACATCACCAAATTAAGAACCACCCTAATATATATATATAAATAATAGCTTTTTTTCGTACGAGTAGTGTGCGGCCGTGTTGATGAATACGTGTTGTTGAGGAATGGGCTTCGATTCGAATCGAAGCCGATTCCTCAACAACACGTAATAAATAATAGCATTGCAGGTTTAGCGAGGTGTTCGTTCCGCATTCGCACGTGCTGCCTCATACGAATCAATATTCTTCCTGACGCCGGCTGATGGTCTTGTTTCATAATATTTGGCTGTAATTTGAAACGGTTGGAATTTATAAACGGTTGCCCCGAGACTTCTCGTATTTTTACTTTTTAGCGATCTGTTTTAACTGAACGTTTCGATGATTCTTTGATGCCCATGCCAGCGGTCCATGTTTCAGTACGCAACACTCTCTTTTTCTCTTTACATCTTGCGCATTCTCTTTTAGAAGGATCCTCGTCTCTGCCAACTCCGCGGATAATTGAATAACTTTTGGAGAAGGCTTCGGAAGAAATTGCCGAGCAAGGGAGACGGTGCGCTCGCTGCGGTGCTCGGAGTCGTTGGAGAGGCGAAGTGTGTTGCCTCGTCGTTATACAGCTAGTCGCTTGCCATACACACATATATCTATAAAGGCGTAAAGACCCCGGAAGATGGGATTGCCCGCGCTGATTGCTGGCGTGGAAGAGGGCCGCGAATCGTTACAGCCTCGTCGCCTACTTGGAACACACGGCGTGCATAGCTCAACTCCGTACAGCTCTTTCTACCGCATGCGTGCTATCTCTCCGGCAATTAGACACCTGCTGGGCGGGCATTTTTTAGCATTCAAAGTCATTCTTACGCTTGTCGAGCACAACCCCGGAGTCATCAAGCGATACTTAACAGAAAAATGGATCATATCGAAACGTACGAGTCCACGGATTCAGAACGATGCATTGTTGGTGTGCAGTGAGAATTAATTTTTTCTTTAATTGCTTCGATTTTTCTTGTCAGGATTTTTCCCACAAAAATCCCTGAATTCTTTTTTCATCGTCGATATCATTCAGAGATGTTTAATGTAAATATGCAGAGAAAATGTTGCACGAAATAAAGATATGAACATGTAAAAAAGAACTTTCGTTGCATTGCAACGATGCAAAGCTCGACACCATGAAGTCAAACAGATATCAATATTTTTACAACCAGTGTGGTGGGATTTTTAATACCAAAAGTCGCCGAACTATTTTTTTAACATCATCATTCGAACATCCACAATGTAGATGTGCAAAAAAAGATTGTCTATAATCATCAAAATAAGAAAATAAAAATATCCAAAAGCCCTTTCGTTGCATTTCAATGTTGCAAACTTCAACACCATTAGGCCGGATCGATTTTAATATTCGTGTTACAAATGTAGCAGGATTTTCCTTACAAAAATCGCCGAACCATTTTGTATCGTCATTATTTAGAGATCTTAAATGAAAAATCTACAGGAAGCGGCTTTGTATGATAACAATAAGGAAAGAAAAGTATAAAAAAAGAACCTTCGGTGCATTCCAAACTTTTTCACCATAGAGCCGAGCAGATTTTAATGCATTTATATTTTCTTAATAAGTGTGTTATTGCGAAAAGCAACTGTACGCGTTGATCGATGGAAAACCTGACACAACCATTTGTAATCTATTTTTTTCGTAGTGAATACACGCATGCACACGCGTTTAAAAATATACAGCTAGACGAGGAGACGGTAGGAGTAAAAGATGAGAAGGACGAGATTCGGTGCGGGTAGAGAGATTGCCGGAAACGTGGATAGTCGATAAGAGCAATCAATCGAGATTTAATCGGCAGGAGGACGGTGAGGGGTTGGGGCGACGGTGGTAGGCGAGGTCTGTGCCAACACCCGGGAAAGCGAGAGAAGGGCAAGAGAAATTGATGTTATATGGGCTCGAGACCCGAAACCGTGCGAGTGAGCGTGCGAATTAAAGTACTATGGCGTTCCGAAGAGAGGGAGGAGGGAGAGAGAGAGAAGAAGCTTTGCCGACAGCAGCATCGGCCTCGACTTAACGATCGATTAGGTCGCAATGCTTCTCACCGCTCCACCGAGCGCCATATATCTCGGAGAATAAAAAAAAATTAAGAGGAAAAAGGAGAAACTTGTACCTGCAGAAACAATCAAGTTCACTGGCCGTTTGTTTTGCCGGGAACAAAACGTGCAGTTTCGCCAAACGCTCGCAGACAGAGAGGAAAATAATTTCATGAGTCATTAGTCGTGCAACAACGTTATGCTTATTTATATCACAAGTTTCGTTCACGGCTGCAAATGGCCAATTACAGCGGCTCCCTTGCAATTTCACGAGATTCGCCTCGAGTTTTGCAAGATCTTGGTACAGATGAACAATGAACGTTAGGGACGTAATTTCCACTACGCTAACTCGAGTAAAAGATTTTCATTTCGTTCATTATATGAAATTTATTTAACGCAACTAGACGCGTTTATGCGTGTATTTACGATATTTCATATACGTATGGCGCGTATATAAAAGTGTGTGTACAAATGTGAGTACACGGATTTTAAAAAAGTATTCGTTTCAACTAAGACTTGTTTAAGTCCAGTTTCTTCGTTGCCTCAGGGTCTGCTAAAACACTCTTTCAAATATATTTTTTTCTTCGTTTCAAGCTTTTCGTGATGTAGAGTGTAATTTATTCGTGTTTGTTCGGATCCTCAATGGTGAAACCTTCAATGATGAAAAATCATAAGAATTATTTTGTATCATCACCATTTTGGTATATACGAGAGGATGTTCCTCTTGCGTGGCTATCACAAGATGTGTAATTCCCACATTTTTCGGAATACACTTGACCAACAACGAGCGACCATACCCACAATACGTTTCGCGGACTCTGTTACATGCTCGCTCGGAGTACAAATTGCTCGCGGAAGAAGCCGCGAACCTTGCGCCAAACCCCGGCCACATACTACTACGCCTATGAATTTCCCGGTCAATTCGAATAAAAAAATCTAAATAGACATATTCAGTCTACACGACTGTAGATTTTTTGTTTGGGTTACTACTGAATATTTTTCTGCTATAATAATACCAAATAGCAAAATTATTAGCAGCGTATAGATTTTTGATTACTCAGAAGGGCTACATAGATGTTTATTCAAATAAATGAATATATTTGAAATAAGTTTGTAGAATACGACAATGAAATTGAAAAAAAATATTGTTCTTACGAAAAATTTCGTTAATTCAAATATAATAGATCAACCAAACGCATTTAGTTGATTTCAATAAATCGTTTTTATCAGTGTGCGTAAAAAGTAAAGACTCTCTTGTAGACGAGACCATTCTCATTGCCTCCCACCCCATCTCTATCCACGCCTCTGGTTTTTCCTTTATTCGCCGTATATTGTGTGTTCTGCCCTTTGTTCTTCCATCTTTTTCCTCTTTTTTTTTGCTTCCTTCAAGACGATGTTTGAACCTCTGCGAGGCATAACCTCGGGGCTTCTGTAAAGGTAGGCAACTACTAGACGCAAACACTGAACCGCGTGCAGCTTTTTGATGGTCCGTGCAACGTGTGTATTATAGTCCTGCTGCTACGTTTTCTGCGACCGCTACTTCCGGTCTTACACTCTCTGTATTCTTTCCTCCTCCCTCTCTGTCTTTCTCGCTGTTCTCTCGGTGCTCTCTTTGCTCTCCCAGCATTCGCACACACAGAAACGACACTCTAGCAATAAAAAGTTATTTCCTGCAGCTGACGATTCTCGAGGAAAATGCCATAAGTTGGAGTCATGAGTATCATAAGTGGTCGGCGAACAACAAAGTGATGACAGTTACGTGAACAGCGATCGAGAAAACTCCCAATTTTGAGGACATTTGGATCATTCGAAAAATGTCTTCACCACCTTGGAGGACGTTTCAGCTAATGATCCTGAACCTATCGGCATTGAAAGGCTGATCCTTTGATAGCCGTGAAAGGCATCTTACCGTCTGTAACCACCCAACCGTTCTTATTTATCCCCGAATGATCGATCGGTTTTCCACTGCGGGGTCATTTGTATTCGGACCCTACGTATAGCGGGACAACGGAATTCAACTGATGCATTCGATAGGTTATCCATGGCTGACCTGCAATGCTGATAGTTCCGATCCGTCTGGCAGCTCTACATGTACTCGTACTCCGTCAAACACCGATGAAACACCTCTTGCAATGAGATAAACAGTGTTCACGTTGAACACAAGAAAGATTTACAGGTGCTTCGCGTCGAATGGAATCGAATGGAAAAAAGAGGAACAGAGAGAGATAGAATGAGGTGCAACCGAGCAATCATTCAAGAGCGTAGAAGTTGACCGGACCGAATGTATTTCAATAACACACTGCGGAAAACCCGCACGAATTTGAAACTCTTACCAGTTACCATTGGCGCAACTCTGTCTCGTCTTTCCGTCTCTATTTGCGATTAGACAGTGCTTCATTTGCATTCCGGTTGGGGCATCCGCGTAATTGCCAGTGATACGCGATACGCGCTCACCTCGGACGTGTATGCACGAGCAGCCGGAGAGGTGCTGCATATCGTCGTACTATCCAACACTATTGCAGTACGAGCAAGAAGAGAGAGTGAGGCTTGTTGAAGAGGCACTATTTCACTCGTTGGCGGGAAAAGATTTACGGGGATCGCGCTGATGTCAAGTTTCTCTGCAGCGTTTAGAACCGCGCGCCACGCTATGAGAAAAATGGGAGAAAGAGTGCGATAACACTGATTCTCCTTTTCCGCGCGAAGCGACACAGCACGTTCAAGTCCATTATACTCGAGCTTTTTCCCAAATGGTCCTCAGCACATTTGTTCCGCGAGCAGGCACTTTAAACACTCGAAAGTGACGTTCCTTGATGCTACTGGGCAATGACTCCACCTAGAATCCAAACGCGGACTATCTCCTTCGACAAGCGAAATGGCTTACCAGAAGCTCATCAACGGGAATACGTGTAGCTGCTGATTGAAATGTTCATCTCGCTAAACCATCTACAGGACGAATGGGTACCTCAGGATTGCTAATTCATTCGTTCAAAATATTGATAAACGATTAATCCCACCAGCCTCTTCATCTTCACCACCGAGAGTCATCATCCTCTCCTGTCGTTGGCGCAATGCTCAAAGGCAGCCAAGCAGTGCGCAGAACTTTGAAATCGCAGAGCAAGACTTATCGAGACGCCATCAACTTCTGTCGAAGCTGAGTCGGACCATTGGTCGAGGCTAGATACGTCAAATCAAAGTTGAGAACAATTGGACCGAGAGATTGCTATTTTTACGACAGCTCATCGTCGACCGACTAGCCGGAAAACGCGCGTGGGTTCGCGAGCGTTGGCGTTTTCCAGAAGCTGACGTGGTCGATCGGCAGGCCGTCATTGGTGGCTACACTTGCACGTAGTTCACAAATGAGAGGCAAGATGGAAGAGGAGAGTTTGGAAAAAGAGTCTCTTTAACTCTCGCTCTCTATAATTTCCTCGGAGTGCTGGAGATGACAGGATGCGAGCTCGTTCTGTCTCAAGGGTCATCAACGAATACCCCGAATAAAACTAAGTTCAACGAAACGAAAGTAGAAGAATGTTACGAGAGTGGTGAACAGTTATTTTTCTTCCAATCTTGTACCGTCGTTCCATTTCCTTTTTGTCGAGACTTTTCCCACTCGGAGTATCTAGTTTACCACCTGAACCGGTATTTACAAACCCTGACGCTCTCTGTCCCTCCGGCCAGCAGTTGTATGCAGCGGAAAGGGATAAATAGGTGGTACAACCGGAAAACAGTGCAGTCCTGCGAGGATAATGAACTGCCTTCCTGACTAGGTATCGAGCGCGCTCTCTTTCCAAAACTCTCTCTTTCGCTCCTTCTGCCGTGCGTTCTTCTTCGGCAGCTCGATGCTACTCGAGGCGTGTACGTGAAACCGGTTTGCGCCAAGTGTTACTTCCGGTTACGTAGAATGTTGCCACAGCGGATAGTTGAAGCGAAAATCAACATCCCGATTCAGTGACTGTGGCTTCAGAGCTCAGAACGATACCACATCGACGCAGGCAGACTTGGAAGCGTGTCTTCGTCTTATAATTCTTATCGCGAGGCCAAAACCAATTATGAACATTGTAGAAAAAAAATCAGGTGAATACGAAAAGTACAAAAAAATCACGCACTGTCTCACGCGAACTTTCATTTCCCAGATCTTTTCCAGACGCGCAAAACTTTCGTGACGTTTCTATTTTCATTAGGACGAACCTTTTCCTCGTAAAAAATGCTCCTTTGCCTTTTGACCCCGCAACATTGAGAGTAGAAAATTCTGGTCTTCTTTAGCCCCCTTCTGACCTTCCACTCTGCAAATTATTCCCTGTTTCGCAAAAGAAAACTCGATGACGTCTGCGATTCTGTGGACGGACGTCTCGACACAAGGAATTCTCGAGATTACAAATTAACACCTGACGATACAGCCTCAATGTTACTGGACAAAATGGAATATGCTGAGAGGCTCGCAAGTCGTGTAAAGTTGATGTCACGCACGGTGTACGTGTGTCCGCACACATCAACGTCCGTGCAATGTTTTCGTCGAGCCGAAAATCTCTTATGCGGAGATTCGAGGCAGGCATCCCTGACCTTCCTCGGCTCCCCACTACACAACGCGCGTGTTTTCCCAACGAAAATCGCTAAATCAGTCCACACGCTTGGAATACCTGGATAACGAGTTGAACGTCGTCGACTCCAGTCTGTGAAACTTCCTTAACGTCATTATGTGAATATAGGTGTGTGTGTGTGTGTGTGTGTGTGTGTGTGTGTGTGTGTGTGTGTGTGTGTGCACGCGCCCGCGCGTGTGTTGGTGTGTTAATGTTAATTCCACCGAGCCGCAAACTCCGCAACAGTGTCTGAGGAACGATATCAGCCGCACAACGATTGCCCTCTACAAACGGGTATCATTTGCGAGCGATAAAATAGAACTTCGAATCCGAACTTCTCCGCGGTTCTATATAAATGTCTGTACAGTTTTTGTACCATGTCGGTCTGGTATCATGGGAAATCTTTTAAATGGATTGAACTTCGCGCAAAGGATTTCTCTCGAAAACGAAATTTATTGAGTCTCAATTCTGCTGAGATGGTTTTGAACTTTCATTTATGCCGAATAATGTATGCCAGATGAGTACCACTTTGTATTGAATTTTATAGTTATAATGACGTATATCTATAAACATATAAATAAAGGTAGGACGCATTGATCATATGCACACACACACACACACACACCCACAGATCGGTGTAAGCGTACATTTATATGTACATGTTGAATGATCAATACGCCCTATTATTTGTTGAAGATAGAAGCGGGAAAGTGGAGTATCGGAATCGAAGCGAGGAGGCGAATGGAGGAGCAAAGATCGCCGAAAATTTGCCTGAACGAAGAGATCCGGGGGAGCGTAAACGGAAATCCATCAAAATGGGGTAGGGAAGTGGAGGAAGCAATGATGGAAGTCGGAGAGTGCAGAATCGTAGAATTTGTAAGAAAAGGACGGGGGGGGGGGTTAGAACGATAGTAAAATTACTCGGAGGAGGAGAAAAAAGGAAAGGAGAACTAGGTATGCAGGAAGCCTGGGTGAAAATAGATCAGTCCTTATTGCGCGAAATATATAAAGATGTAAAAATAGAAGTAGAGAGAGAGAGAGAGAGAGAGAGAGAGAGAGAGAGAGAGAGAGAGAGAGAGAGAGAGAGAGAGAGAGAGAGAGACGCACTGGACGAAGACGGCAGAAAAGGAGACATGAGGGAAAAAGGGCTACCCAAACTGGACCTGTGAAATCTATGCAAGAGAAGCCGAAAGCACATATGGAGATGTTAAGTGGCTAGAAAGGCAATGGACAAAAAGTGGTGGGAGGAAGTTGATAATTAGAGAGGCGGAGGAACAGGATAAGACTACTATATGGTTTTACAAAAATACTACTAAGAGAAAAGGTGCTGGAAGAGATATGCGAATGTCTGGAAGCTTGTCGAAGGATAAGGGAAAAAAAATCGGGCAAGCGAAGGAACGGGGCAACATTACAGGATGATCCGGATAGAATCGATATTGACAAGCGAACGAACAGAAAAGGAGAATGTCAAAGGAGAAATCTGTGTGGAAATAGATCAAGGTGGAATTTGAGTATTTTTATTGTATAGAAGCAAAAGATACGACAGATATAAGGGAAACGTTGGAGGCAAATGATGCCGTACGCTGAAATAAATAAACGAATAAATACAGTATAATTATTAATACGCCCTACGTTTTTTCTACCCATTACTGTGGATTAATTGGTCGTGTTATTTGTACATCCCAATGATAACGTATTCCAACACAATTGTGCACATTGCAAGAAGGTAGACATGTCTCGTACAGCTCTATAAAAAGCATACAGAAAAGATAAGAGAAACAACGTCAGGAAGCGGCGTCCGAAACAAACCCACAGTCCCCTACTTCATTATCCATCGATACAAGGTGGCCCGGAAAGTGACATCCAGAAGGAAAATCTAGGTGCCCCGTATCAACATATATCGGAATCCACCCACATGTATGTTCTCCGATATTTTAATTTTTCCGAGAAAAAAACGTTTTTTTTTAAATATTTCTTCTTTGTGTGTGTACTTTCCTCGCGTTTTTTTTTATTTGGGTCATCGTTGAGAAGGACACTGTTGAGCGATAAATAGAGGACGACTGGACACTCACATCGCTTAGATTGTGATCGAAAAGATAAAAAATAGGTTCGAGCGGATCAGTCACCAAAGTTCAGATGATAAAAAAATACTTATACTAGTCTAAATGACAACCAAATGCGTTTAAAAACTTCTATGAAAAAAATACATACATAAAAGCGAAAAATGAATAAGAACCTACGCTACAGGAAAACTCGACAAAAAAATTCAATTGCTTTTTTCTCGGAAAGTAAAAAAGAATGGGGTTGAAGTTTGTTTTCTTATTTTCATTATTATCCAAAATCATATTTTGCATATTTGTTGTAGGTCAGCAAATAAGAATCGTAAGAAGTGTTTGCGTGATTTTCGTAGCTCGAATATGAAGCCGAAGGATATTAGGGAATAAAAAAAAATATTTTCGTTGCAAATTCCAACGTCATAAAAAAGATTGTAGATCATGGGGGTGATTCGGATAAGTATCAGTACAAGGCATGTCGTTTTTCCTTTCGAACGTTACTTTTCACGCAACCCTGTACATAAACATACACACACAATATATTATCACCACTAAATGCTTATTTTTCTCGAACACGTAGATACGCGGCCGGCAAAAAAGTGTCCAAAATCGACCGAAACTTTTTCTTCTTTTGACACGGCACGAAGCAGGAAAAACCAGAGAACGGCGCCGGAAGTAAGAGAAAGGGAGCGATAAGGAACGATCTCGTGGAAAAGTCAAGCGCGGTAGAGCTTCGTAACTTATCCAAAGAAAATGGAGGGACCGACGACGCGCGAGGAACCCGCGCTAATGGAATCTCCGTCCGTCCTCTACTCGCTTGTTTCACGGTTGCTCTCAACACTACTGCACTGCCTATATCCAGTACACACACACACACGCACGCACGCAAGCACACACGATATGATGCAGTTTTCGCTTATTCCTGCCGGTGCACCAGTGTGTTGAGGCAACCTCGTGACGGTCGCACGATCTTTCCATCCTGCTCTGCCGAGCACGAGAGACGGCGACAGAGGGGGAACGAAGGGCAGGGGAGCGAGGGGGGCGAAAAACTGGCGATGCAGTTTCGCATTCACCTTGCGCTTTATCTTTCGATGATTACTCTTCGCGGCTGTCGAGCTCAACGTGTGCTCGCACATACATACAATCTATATATATATATATATACACATACACACTTCGAGGACCGTCCTCATAGTATTCTATTATATGTACATGAAGTTTGCATCGTTGCTATCCAACGGTTTCATTTTTTTTCGATTTTGTTTGGTTGGTCCCGGTGGTTGTAAATATTTTTTATTCATTTTACCATATTTTTTTAGCAACTAGAGCCGAACTGACCAAGAAAAAATAGAAAATTACAAAATCGAAAAAAAAAAATGAAACCGTTGGATAGCAACGATGCAAACTTCATGTACATTCTATTATCCCCATACTCAACAATACCCTAAACAACAGTGTATATATATATGTGTGTGTGTACGCGATCGTGCTGAAGTACTCGGCGAGTTCATTTAATAGGCTGTTCGGATACGGAGCATGCGATCCAAGGACGCCTGTACGCGCACACGTAAAATCGATTAACCGTGAAAAATGTTCAATAAAATTAACGGGCGGCTGTACTTGACCACACATACATATTTATTTGTGCATATGTACGAGTCCAAGAGTGGTGTATATAACCTGGTATCGTTACATCTTCGCTTTTCCCACGAGGCCCCTAGGACATTTATCCTATACGACTAAATATTTTTTTGTGTAGTTAATACCAAGCAAGAAAACTATTGGAAGCGTATAAATCTATTATTACTAAAGGGTGTTAACTAGACCTTGATATCAATGAATAAATCTATTTGAATTAAAGAGGCACTGGTGTACGCAACGGACGCAATGGAAGGTAGCTTAAATTAGCAAAGTGCGGGTGAAGAGTGATACGAACGACTTGGGAGCGGGTAATACGTAAAAAACCGGCAGGTTATACGTTAAAACTCGGGAAAAAAAATGTATATTTACAATAAATATCTGGAATAGTAGAATCAAATAGGAATAAACATTGATTTTACACAAATTTTAGGTAGTTTCGATTTAAAAAAATAATCAAATACATTTAGTTGGTTTCAATAAATCTTTTATATAGTGTACTATATAAAACGAATAAAATCAGGCTACGTACGACCGTACTCTCCGCGAAAAAAGATGGCACTTTTATTGAGAATTAAGATAAAGAATTAGAGCTCGAACGAACAAAGCGGAAAGGGAATAAAAATGCCGTAGCCGTTTCGCAAAGGGCCATATAACCGGGCTGCTTCTCCACCAGGCTGTGAGAGGCGTGTTCGCGCCACACTCGACTCTCCGTGAAGTTCGTGTTCCAATTAAGACGGACCCGCAAGCTCGTAAAGCGGTCTCGGTCGTGTGTCAGTCTTGTCTCCACTTTTGTCTTCAGCCGTGTCGTTTTATTCGAGTATTTGTATATATAGACGCACCCACACACACACATACGTACGTGTAGAGAGAGTGTGTAGAGAAAGAGAGAGAGAGAGAGAGAGAGAGAGAGAGAGAGAGAGAGAGAGAGAGGTGGCCGCACGGCTCCTTTTCGGTGACACGCCACAAAAAGAGGGCGTTAATTATTCATTGGGCTTTCAAGCTCTTTTTTTCCTTATTGCATTTTCCACACACTAACACTGATCGAATTACGGTTCTACAACAGCTTCTTCTTTCATTTCCCCGGTGACGTCGCAATTAGAATTCCCACAAGTCACAGCCCTTTAAAGACTATCGTCACACTTTTTGTTACCTTTTTTTCTTTTTGTTATCCAAAGTCATCGTAATCCACATTTTCAAAGTCCAATAGACACTGGGAACTCTGGTAAATTATATCGTGCGTCAAAACATTCAAAACACACACACTCACCACGAACAGCCTTAGCCAAAAGTAATAGGTACCCTGTATGGTTTCGATCCGGACAAGAAACTAATATCTCGGCAACAAAAAACGTAAACCAATTTACCAAACGGGGTTTTGAAGCGGGCAAAGCCAACTTCATTTCGCTTTTCGATTTTTGTGATTTTTTTTTGTACCCGGTACGTTATTTTGTATATTTACGTATATTTAAATTTACGTAAATTACGTATATTTAAATGCCGGTTTTTCACGTTTTTCTTACTTTGAAAAATCGCGCGCTGAACTTTGAAAAATAGAAATCTTACGATTTAGTGATAAGATCTTTGAAAAAGCCACCGTTAGCTGTAGTTTCGTTTTTTAAACAAATTTTGCATATTTTGGCGCAAAGGTATTTCGTTTTTTCATGAAAAAAACGGCAGATTTCCGAAAAGCCGGCATCGTGCGGCGTAACTTGAAAACTATAAGGTTTGGGATATTTAGTCTAAGAAGTCAAAAGTTGTATTTTGTCATTTTGGAGTGACCAAATTTTTTGAAGATTTTTTCAAAAATTTCTTTGTATAGCTATTTTTGGTTGATAGACGACGATTTGTCTCGTTAATTTATTGCCGTTACTTTGAAACAAAGATGTTTTAATGAAAATATCAAGAGGAGAAAAGGTACATACAGCCTTAAAGCCTCAAAGGTACATAAAACTATTACAATTGCTTTAAAATAAAGCTAAGACAGCATCATAAAATATAAAATTAAACAATAGAAAACCTCTTTCGGTGGATTGCAAAACATCTGGATCGTAAAACGCTAAATGTGTGCCTTTTTGGGATTTCGACAAAAACGTTGACCAGTCTTCATATGCTATTCTTAGAGTGAAGAAACTCTGGTCTGCATTTTCATTGATTCTGCACGATTCCTTGTTCTCGAAAATGCCGGAAAGTAGTGAGCTTTTATACGAAAAACGGGTAAAAAATCATCTTTCACAAACAAGGCAAGTTCCAAGTGGAAATATCGAAGTTGGTGAAATGTTCGCGATGTGCAGTGCAATCTGCAATTTAAAGATTCAAACGACGTTCAAATTCAATTAGGTGTTCATTCTCCTCTTGATATTTCCATTAAAACATCTTTGTTTCAAAGTAATAGCAGTAAATTAACGAGACAAATCATCGACTAGCAACCAAAAATAGCGAAACAAAGAAATTTTGGAAAAAAATGTAATGCCTTCAAAATAACAAAATACAACTTTTTACTCCTTAGACTGAATATTCTCAACCTTATAGTTTTCACGTTACGCCGCACGATGCCGACTTTTCGGAAACCTGTCGTTTCTTCAAGAAAAAACTAAATAATTCTGGGGAAAAAATCGCATTTTTTTTTTAACGAAACTAAACCTAACCGTGTCCTTCCCAAATATCGTATCACTAAATGGTGAAATTACTAGTTTTCAAAGTTCAACACGCGATTTTGCAAAGTGCGAAAATCGTGAAAAACCGGCATTTTCGAAGCGACGTACCGGGTACAAAAAGAATCGCAAAGATAAAATTAAAAAAGCAAAATAAACCTGGCTTTCTCCGCTTCAATACCCCATTTAGTAAATTGGTTTACGATTTTTTTCGCCAAGATATTCGATGTTTTGTCCAGACAGAAAATTTACACGGTGCCTAATACTTTTGGCCAAGGCTTTTTATATATATTTAGTGTAGAATATATATGTATATGAGAGTGTGAAATCAACAAGTCAACGGACCGGACAAAGTAGACGGAGATCGATACACATGAATGGCGGATGTGAAAATCATTTGCATATCACTCTCATCCGCCTGTAAACGGTGCTTTGCCTCCTGTCCACCTCAGCCTCTTGATCAATCCATTCCCATCATGGAAATTCTCTGTGACCCTCTCTCTCTTCCGCTTTCTCTCTCACACACACCTCGCTCCTCCTCAATCCCTGTTTCCGCTTCTCCTGTGCTTGTCTCGTTGCATCTCGTTTCCGCTCATTCGCTTTCCGGGCCTCCTCCTCTTTGTCGTCCATCAGCTGCTACAAGTATGGTCTGTCACTTCGGCATTTGTAGTCGACGCTTCCGCGCGGGTCTCACCGCCGATGAGCGGGCCTCCGTTTTTCATCGCGCTCCTTCGTGCTTTATAGCCGTCCGGAATTGCCGTCGTTTTTCGTCGCGAACGAAACCCAGCGGGTAGGGGGAAGGGGCCAAAGGAGCTTCATTTCCGTGTAGATACGTAATGATACGACAGACCAGCAACACCAAACGCGGAAGAATAAAAAATTCTTTTTTATTTCTTATAAAATGTTTTAAATTATTATCGAGGATTTTTTCCGGCTATTTACTTTACTGATCAATAAGGATCCTCAAAAACATTCGCACAATTTTTCGTAGCCTAGATGGGCTAAAAAATGGGCACTAGAAAAAAATGAGAAAAAACCGAGTTACAGTCGCAAGAAGTACGACTTCGATAAAGCTCGGCTTTTTTAATTCGTAGATGGGCCGAGTGTCTCCTTTCGGTAGAAATGTGGGCAAGCATTTTCTGGCGCATCGCCAATTCGTGAATCAGGCCGGGGCCTCGGGGTATATACGCATGCTCGTATACGTGTACTCTGCACAGACGAGAATACCGGACTACCTTACTCGCTCAATGTGCAACAGGATGCAAAAGTTGTCCGTGCGCTTAATATACACCAGCAACGACGAAAAAAAATCTTTCCCTCGAATAACAGATCAGCGGCGAGGAGCCTTTTTTTATGAAGTATCCGAATAGTGAAATGCGTGATTGTACGCCCGCGTCACTATGAAAAGCGGCGATACGAATGATGAGGTACGCAATAAGAAGCATCCTGAGAATGTTCGTCTTTTGCCCTCAGTGACGATGAGAAGGATAAAGAATCGTTTACGGGCTATACCAATTTTTCTATAAAATAACACATTGATTTTGAAGATCATAACTCATTCTTGCTTTATACAAAATATATTCCAACGAAAGCTGAAACCTGTGCTCATCTTTCAGGCAATAAACGGATTCCACGCTAGTAGAAGTCCCCTAGTTTTAGAACGATCCATTCATCAAGGCAAATTTCTATTTCTTCACAAGAACTAAGCCACCCTTCAGACAGCGCCGACGTACTTGATCGGAACAAATAGGAATCTGAGGGAGCAATGTCTAGTTAATATGGCTGTTGAGGTAGAATCTTCTAGTTAACTCCTTCGAGAAAATTATTCACGTATCCATGAACATGTGGTCTGGCATCGTCACGTTGCAAAATGCTTTTAATTCGTGTGGTATTCAATTTCCTTGCTTTTGGACCATTCCCATGGTATTCGGGCGTAAGGAATTGCATTTTTTGGTCACATTTAATACTGTTGCCAACTGTCTTACCGTTTGTCACACGCCTCTTCGTTCAGTAATGGTTTCAATTGTGCGTTTTCAAATTTTTCAGTTTATCATCTAAATCAAAATTATGCTTTCCAAATCGTTGAAACAACTTTTTGCACATGCTTGCCGATAGAGCAAGCATGTAAGAAAATTGTTTATAAGCACCCACAAGCAAACAATGGTTTTCAGCTGCACTTTTCTTTGAAACATTAAGAATAACGCAGTTATACTTCCACCCATAATGTTTGTTGGATACAAAAGTAAACATCTCCGATACGATAAATATAAAAGCTGTTTACACTTCAGTCTCCAAAAGCATCAACTACTATAATGCGCGGGTGCGTGTGTGTGTGTGTGTGTGTGTGTGTGTGTGTGTGTGTGTGTTTGTATGTATCGTACAAACGAGGAGGTATGTCGCGTATCGCGAGAGGACGCGATAGCAAAGATAAACCGCGTGGGATAATTTAAATTCAATGGTTTCTCTCGCGTGGCATGCGCGGCGATCCTCGTCGTAACGACCGCCCGCGGCTCTTCGGAGCACCACCGAGTCTCGGTGCAGCAAATGCACTCTCGTGTAAACGCGATGATCCTCTGCCCTTCCCTCCTCGCGGAGGATAAACGATATACGTGTATATGGATTTATTGTATTTATACTCCAAAGCCCCGTTGCCAAACGCGAATTTCCCCTCGTAGCGTTTACCTCATCCACGCATCGAGAATATGTGCGCTGCACCCCCCGCGTACCTGTGTGGTGTACTCAGTACTGAATATTGGAAATGTTATTTTTAGATATATTTTTCTGTTTTTTCTCGAGCTCGTTCGAAAATTCAAATTCATCTTTTTAGTTTAACTTTAGTTGAGGTTGAATAATCGATTGACCAAAAGATACAGTGTGTAACACCGGATATACCACCGGAAGGAAGCGATTGCACCGCTGTAGAAGAAGTATTGCGGTATTCGAGTACCGTATTTGTGACGTACCTACCATTTACGGGGAAATATATGTACACACACACACACACGAGTATGTATTAAGCCTTATACGAATACTCTATGATATCCGCAATGGGCGAAAAAAATTTCTATCGAATAAGTCACCAAAAGACAGTAAAGGACAGTAAAGACACGGAAAAAAAGGTGAATTTCAATATTTTTTCATCAATACTTAGTTGATAGAATGAAAATTTCGTTTAGTGACCTTTACTCTAGATATCGTTAACTGCGTTTAAAAACTTTTTCACAAGATTTCATAACAAAACTGCGTCACTTAAGCTGGATGAAGCGATCCCCAACTATGTCTGATAGTGTCCTGCAGTCGGCAACAATATATTGTCAATTCTTCACCGATCGACTTGACATTTTTCTCTAGATCCTCATAAGAACATCTCACATCGAAGAACATAGGGGATTTCTGATACGTTGAAAACTTATTAAAAAGGAAAACTTTTCGGCGATTTTTTTTACTGACCATTTTTTCTTACTTTAAATATCCACCGTTTTGTTGAAAATTGATATTTTTCAATTTCTCTGTGTACTTCAAAGGCATATTTCATCTGAAACTCGCATTATTTTGGATTTCCGTTAGAAATTGAAAAATTTTAGGAGAACTCTTGGCGGCCGCAGGACACTACCGGACAAAGATGAGTCACTTCATCCAGCTTCAACGCGGCGATTTTCTTACATAATGTTATAAAAAAAATTATAAAGATACTCGAAGATACGTAGAATAAAGGCCGCCAAACGGAATTTTCATGCCACTATTTCTTGGCCTTCAGACTGGTAGTCTCCCTTAAGAAAAAGCCCTTTGCTCGGAGCCTCAATTGTGGATCACCCTGTATGCGATAGACATGAACGATCACACATAAATTGAGATGAAGCAAAAACAAACGAAAAGAAAAAAAGCGAACTCGTTCCGAACGAGTGTTTGTGCGCAAATACACATGCTAAAAAGTCGCTCTTGCGAAGGCCGTATTCCAGGCATTCCCGTGGGATACATACGTTTGTATACGTGGTACACATAACACAGGTATATTTAGACGCGAACACGTGGAGCCATGACAAGCGTATGACAATGTGTCTGAAACGTCGCCAGCTGCATATCGCGGCGCGTTTTCTTCCGTGCGTGGCGAGGCCAGCAAATAACGCGCCAAAGACCTTGCTCGCGCACCCGGCTCGCTTCCAGAGCGCCCGAGAACAAAAAGCTGCCGGGAGCTTTTGCTCGGAGAGAAACGAGATGCAAAAGAAAAAAAAGGAACAAAACGAGAAATGTCAAGAGAGGCAGAATATGAGAAGAAAAACACGGGATTCTTTCTCAACATCGATGCTCTCGTCACCCCCCTCCGCGAGATGCAAGGACGCGAAAGTTTCATTCGTTATCTGATAAAATGCGCACGATTTCGCAGGAGCGAGAGAACGGAAGCGCGACGGAGGACAGGAAGAGAAGACATTTTACACGCGAGCAATATGTGGGCGAGTCTTTTATTTTTGCGTCGCAACGCCTTTCATATTTATCTCTATTGCTCCATTTATTCAAATTCCGGCTTGATGAATATTCACAAGGCGTTCGTAAACGAGCACCCTCTCGCGCTCTTTCTTCGAATCGCCACTGAGAAGTACCGTTTTTCTTATACCCAACTATTGTTTCGAAAAATCAGTTTAAAAAAGCCTAAACATCTCCCAGTTTCACAACATAGTTTGGGAGATTTGTAATGTTCAAGCTGAAACTTTATGCATTTTTTAATAAACATGACAGCCCGTAGACCCTAGTTATAGCCCTGTTGGGACTAAGATCATATTGAGATTTAAATAGAAAACTAAGAAAACCGTACTTATAGTGTTAGGAATGTCGTGTCAAAAAATGTCGGGATCTCTCTCTCTCTCTCTCTCTCTCTCTCTCTCTCTCTCTCTCTCTCTCTCTCTCTCTCTCGACTTCGTTCATTAATAATACTCGAAAAAATATATGAATTTTGAGGTCGAGCAGTATGTTTTCGGACAGTAATGAATTTTGTAGGTTAAACGAGGCAACGCCGCGACTCTGTCGAGTAAGCCACTCACGGTCAATTATCAACTATTTAGCGGATATTTCAAAATCCGTAATCACATAATTTCTCGGCTTAGGAATATTTTTTAACAATATTACGAGTTGCAAACTGCCCAATAATAATTGATTTTTACATGAAATTTTATTTGCAAGAGGTAGGGGAGAGATAACGATTTTCGTGGCGCCACGATTTGATGGTGAATTTTGGGTTATGTCAAGTCAAAATAAACACAATTTCAAGAGTGGTGAAAGTTGATATTTCACTTATTTTGCGTTGAAATTAGATTGTTTCGTTAGTTATTAACAATTAGGATTTCATCGAATTTGAAAATACTGTCTTTGGTTATTGCGAAGATTCCTTTATTTGATCACTAGTAATGAAAATCAGGCCACGATTACGATTTCCGTGGCACCAAAATATGAAAATGGATTTCGATAGAGTTTTTTACGACCATATCCACATCACTCGCGACGTCCGATCGATTTCCCCGTAGTGGATGCACCCACACGAGGCACCCGCACCAGTATCGCACGCACCCAACGATACCCCATGATTCCATCCGACGTGCCTCGCGCCCATACCAGTATTCCACGCACCCCACGATTCCACACGCACATCAGAGGTGCCTCACGCCCATACCAGTATGCTGCCCATCTGGGACAAAAATCTCAAGAATTGAAAAACTCCAAAAATCCTTGGGAGCTGATCGATAAGCGAGGCATACCAGGAATATCTCGAAAACTGATCTAGATTCCGATGGAAAACCAGCAATCTTTTTCCTCGTAAAAACAAATTATCGAAATCCACTTGCATATTTTGGCGCTACGGAAGTCGTAATAGTGTCCTGATTTTCATTATTAGTGATGAAATGAAGGTATCTTCGCAATAAGCAAAGACAACATTTCCAAAGTCGAAGAAATTGTCATTTTCAATAACTAACGGAAAAATCTAATTTCAACGCAAAATAATCGAAATATCAACTTTTACCTCTCTTCAAATTGTATTTGTTTTGACTTGATATGACCCAAAATTCACCATCAAAAATGCATGGCTAAAAATGAAAGTACCCGAAGTGGGAACTCCAGATGGCCAAGCATTTAGAAAATAAAAATGTTGACGCGGCTCTCGCACCGTATAAGCCATTTACGTTAGCATGTTTGCCAAGCAGCGGTTGGCGTAGCGGTAAGAGCTCGGACTAGTAATTCGATGGTCGTGGGTTCGACTCCCCGTGTGGAGACTTTTTTTTCCTTTTCTATCTTTCTCTCAATTTTTATATTATTCATTTTTCAATTAAGCAAAGAGGTGAATAATTTCTTTTATTTATTTATTTATACGCAAAAGGCATAGAAAAGGTAAAACAATTGGGATTTCGGACTTTTCAACAAGGGATTGTAATTAAAGCGCATACGAAAAGACTTTGTACATGAAAATTTAGTTATTTATTTTTATTATTATAATACATTTTATTGCTCACTGCAACGCACGACCTCAGTTTGCACTTACTAGTATTATTGTTGTTAATATTAGTATTGTTATTATTATATAGTTTATATAATCAACGATTCGTAGTCACTTACGGTTAGGTTTACTGTTATTGCATTTATGATTAACACTCCAGTGCCTATGCACTTTGTATCCCGATGTGCACGGTAATCTCAGCAAGCAGCTGCTCTAGACTACGAAATTAATTTCATCCCTCCCGCTTTCTCTCTCCCTTCCTTCTCCATGCCGCTTGCCCCACGCCCTGTCTTATCGGTCAATAACGGATGTATGATAAGGTATACGTGTCGTATATAAGTGTTTTTCCCGCGACAATTAACTACTCAGCTCGCCGTCGCTCGAACGGACATCTCTCAACGTGAAATTGCTCACTCGCTTTTCCATCAGATTCACAGATTCCTTGCGTGTCACGTAGCGGAAATGTCTCCAATTTCCGTGCGAATTACTAGATTCTCTATTCGAGAGGCTTAAGATACATAGGCACATTAGCCGCGGCTTCGCACGCTTGGGGAAGTGTGAATAACTTGAAATAAACCGATCGATTGAGATGAAAAGAAGTTCATGCGGTACTCCGGCTGCGCGCGAAATTTCACCCGGATCCGTTGCCTCGTTGAGGCATGATTGAGTGACAAAGGAGATGCAGAATCGCACATTAATTATATATATATATATATATATATATATATATATATATATATATATATATATATATATCTTTCAGTGAAAATGGATTGGACTACCACTGTTGGAAATATGATTTTCATTCAATCGTGTTATAGCCTAGGATACTAGCTTTAGTTCGGAACAAATGTTTTATAAAAATTCAAAACATTTATTGAATCATGACAATTTTTGTGAAAGGTCAGATCGCCTGTATCGAGCTGCAATGTTCTACCCTTTTCTCTATTGCGTTTTTCTCGAAACTATGTTTTATGAAACGGTGTAAATCTGATCTCCAAATTTATCCGTTCGGTTGAGTTCGAATTCAGACAAACATAGTTTAGATGTTAGAACATTATTTATTGCGTGGCCGGATGATTTTTTAAATATGATTATTCATTTGTTCATAACAAATTATTAAAGTTGTTTTTTTCGGTGGAAAATCGAATGTTTTTTTTTACAGCTTGGCATTTTCGTAATTTTTCGGAAAGCCAAAAGGTATCAGGTCATAGAAAAGTTTTATTATTATACTAAAGGAATATTTGTCATTTCAGACAACCCTAGTTACCAGAACCACCACCACCCCTCAGCCATACAGCAACCTCAGCACTTTGTTTCAATAGTAATAACTTCATCGTGCATCAACATCTTTCAAATTTAAAAAAAACTTATTTTTGGCAGGACTATCTATTAATTGAGTGTAAAATCCCGGCATTGACATTCCAATACTCACATCAGAAAAAATTTAGTAAAAATCGGCCTGTTCTTTGGGGCCCAAACTTATGCAGATTCATTACGGGTTGTAACATTTTAGCGAGTTACTATGACCTATATATACACACGTTGAATGTTGAAATATTATATTAGATATTTTAATGGAATCCTGGATTCGCCTTCATATTCATTTATGTACATCTGTATATTGTCATGCGTACATATGTAATATTCCACGCGAGTACAGCTAGCCCGTGACCCTGACCAATTTTTGTTTTCCTGACTTTTTTGTAAAATTGTACCGCATGAAAGGAATATCCACACCAATTTTTAGATTTTTATCTCTTCTCTTTTAGGACTTATAATTTTCCAAACAAAAAGTCGATTTCAGAAGTTTTGGAAACGTTTAAACGCTGATAACTCCTGAACTAATTGGGATATCGACAAATGGCACCATATTTTTTTTTCTTTTTGAAGCATACTTTCGTTTAAAAAATATGAAAAAAATTATTAATTATCAATGTTAACGTTTTTTTTGCTTCTAAAGTAAAAACTATTTTTTAAAAAGATGATTGCCTTTTTTTATTTTTTCAAGAAATTCTCTAAAATAGAGTGAACCATTCAATGATTTTTAAGACTAGTCTCATCGTGGGCCCATTTTTCCTTCCTTTTTTTTCGAATTGATCATTTTTTTTAACGATTTTTATCATTTTAATGTCCAATAATGTTAAATCTAATTTGACAAAAAAAATTTCATTCGAAATAACTTTTTTTTGTTAGGCTAAAAATTGGTATGGATAATGCTATAGTGGGTCACAATTTTACAAAAAAAAAATCAGGCTCACAAAAAATGGTCGGGGTCACGGGCTAGCTGATATGGCGTGGAATATCCCATATACACCCAGGCATGTATATATATATATATATATATATATATATATATATATATATATATATATATATATATATCAGCTTTCTTTACGTGGAAAGAATCACTGGCGATAAGGTCACACGGAGGTTCGTGATATTGCAAACTCTCACAGGACCGTCCACGATAAGAACCGAAGAAGTCACCCACCCACCCACACACACACACACACACACACATTTAAAGGTATACATCCACCTGTATATATCAGTATACGAGCGTAGAATCGATTCAATTGCCATTCGAACGAGTCTCGAATGCAATGAATAGTATACAATCTTGCCGTACCATCAACTTTTTACGATGCGCCAAAGAGCGGAGAACGTTATGAATTAAAGATTCTTTTTTTTTTCCAAGCCTGACAAGTGGACAACCTCACGTTGGTTTCTTCGTTCCTCAATTGCAAAAAAACGCGATTGATTTGTGCCGTCCAAAGTGATACTTTGAAAGACAAAAACTCCAACGGCAATTAGAGCTCAATTAGCTTTGACATACGGACATGCTGCTTGAGCTGCTAGACCCAGCAGCCCAAATTTTCATAGCTGTAAAGACAACTGCGAAAACCCGGTCTGCCGTGTTCAAGCATGGAAGAACGAAAATTTCCAATGACGAACACTCCGAACAATGAAGAACCGCAATGACGGACGAAGCGGTCGATTACGTTCACCGGATCCTAATGGACGACCGTTGATTAACTTTGAGAAAAATCGTCGTGGCTGCTGACGACATGTCTCACATGAACGCGAGTAAAACATTTCACATGAGGAACGGGCACGAGAAAGTTGTGGACGCATTGGGTACCATATTTTCTAACTGTTGATCGAAAACGTGAGCGGTTGTTTTATTACTGTTATATAAGTGAAACCTGGATGCTTTGCAAAAGATGAACCAACTCGAAAAAAGGTGGAAGCCTACGAAGTCGGTTGGCAAACTAATGGCCACTTTTTTTCTTAATTCCCATGGCGTAGACCTCGTGAACTGCTAGAAAAAGGGAAAATTAGCCAGGGAAGGATCACAAGCTTCGACAAGGCATGGTCGAAAAACAAAACTACCACATTTGGCCCAGAAGAAGTTCCGCTTTTACCAAGACAATGCACCTACACAAAATTCGGCAGTTGCTTCTTCGTAGGCCGGAAACTTTTGAATCCACCTTCGTAGCAATGAAACATGAGATAGATTATCAACGATGTTGAAGTTTGCATCGTTGGAATGCAACGAAACTTCTTTATTACTTTGGTTTCTTCGTTTTCATTAATACGGAAAATCTTGTTTTGCCAACTTCTACTGTAAATCTCTATCAAGGATCCCAACGAAAATGTTCTAGTGATTTTCATAGCCGAAAATGTGCCAAAAAGTAGGCAATTCAGAAAAAAGTTGTTTCTGTTGCGTTCCAACGATGCAAACTGCAAAAGCGTCGTTGACATACATACAGGCGCGCACACATACAAGCGGGGCTTGGCGATCGATGACAGTACAAGTGCTTGAATAAACGAAGCTCGCACTCGTGTCTCGGCGTATGAATTCCGCCGAGTGTATTCCAACGTTCTCGTTAATTATTCATGATCCCTAAATATTATTGGTGAACCATCCGTATATATCGGCGTGCGGAGCTCACTTGATGGGTACAACTGCACGGTGACCGTTCCCCGAATAATTCGTCCCCAAATAAACGCGGTCGCGGAACGAATTTGCGACAAAATCGCGAATAAATGTTGCGCGGCTAATGATCCCGCGCCGAAACGTACGTAACGTACATTTGTATAGGGGAGCACAAAACGATCGTAACTCCGACTGTTATACGGGTGAAAGACTGATTAAACAATTCCTTCGATTTAATTAGGATCTATTTAAGTCTAGTATAATCTTACGGTCTACGACGATTCTACTTATGTCATGTATAATTGTTTTCCAAGCATTCCTTGATGTAGACAATGTAATAAATACGTATTTGATCAAGCTACATTATTGATTCGAACGGATAAGAGGTATATTTGAATTTAAAAAGTCGTGCGCCCAGTACCTGCATTTGTCTTAAATATGAATATATATATCGTTTTCTTGATGTGTTTTTACACAAAATGTGCAATAGGCCACATTTTTCGGAATACACTTGGTCGACCAAGAGCGACAAAATGCGCAAAATTCGTGGTGCGTCGATATGTTTCGCGGACTAGGTTAGAGGATGGGCCAGCGTTACAAGTGGCTTGTGGGAGAAGCCTCGGCTCCTGCGCTACACTCTGGCCACAGAGCATAGTACTACGTCTATGAATTTGATAGTTGATTCAAATTTAAAAAATTTACATAGGTACATCTAATCAACACGACTAAATTTTTTTTCAGTAAATTATACCAATGCTATAATGATTAAAAGAACATACTTTTTATATAGAGCAACCGCGTAAAAGAGATCTTGATTTGAATGAATAAATATATATTTTTTTAATCCATGGAATAGTTTAATCAGATTTAAGAAAACATTGATTTGACGAAAATGTTCGTTAACGCTAATTTAAAAAAAAGGACCAAATAAAGACATTTAATTGATTTCGATAAGTTTTTTTTATCGGTGTGTATGACATCTCTTGGTTGCAATTCTTCGTAAGCATTTTACACGCCCATCTCCGAATAATTGGGCCGTATAGTCGACTTGGAGCGAATCTGATTACGTAAGTGAAAAATCCCAACGCTAAAGTGCGTGGCACCGATGAGGAAGGAAGACGGGTAAAAAGAGGATTAAAGAGAGCCGAGAGACGGCAGATCGAGAGAGGCGAGGCGCGTACACGTTTAACGGCCTCGAAACACGCGATATTTACACGCGAACTTCTTCGCTTCTCCATCCACCAGTGCATACACGCGGTGCACACACAACGCGCGTCGGCCAGCCCTCACCCGCTGCTCCCGATATGCCAGTTACCTGTTTATCTGGCGCTCTATCCGCAAACACAAACAAACGAGCGCACCGTGCGCGAGAGGTGCACACGAAAATGAGAAATGAAATTGACGCGCCGTCGACTTCTATTGCCAATAGTCCCACGTGTCATTTATTATGGGCGGACCGGAGTGGCAAATATTATTGCACTGCTATAATAGCACGAGGACTAATGAACCTTCCAGTTTCTGCGCCTTTTTCTCTGTCTCTCATTGACTCGGTCGCGCTTCGCGAATGAAAATTCATGAGAGCCGAGCCGAAGTATCGTGCCCGGAGATCGCTTGCTCGTTTGCCAAGTCAAGGAGCCCGAGGATGGTGTAAAAAGGAGAAATTTATACGAGATGTAGGTATGGGCGCCTGGGAGAGACTCACGGAAGTTTGGGTGATCGCTATAGACTGGAATTTATTGGGAGCCGCGATATTCAGTCGTCGCGATGGAAAAAAAAATATGTTGAAGTTTGCATTGTCCGAATGCAACGAATCCCAGGTAGGATTTTAAAGTCGCGCCTACGTTGGCGCAACGACGCTTGCCGGCGTTAGGACGTCGGGCCGACTCTGTTTGCCAACGTCGTTTTGGGGTCTAATAAACGTCCAAATGATAACGTCGGCCCGACGATCCTCCCAAACGTTGCATCATAGTATTTAATCGATGTTGGCCCTTCGTCGATTGCAACGTCGGCCCTTCGTCGATTGCAACGTCGGGCCTACGTTGATTTCGGCATCGGCCCTACGTCGATTGCAGCGTGGGCCCTACACTGACAAAAAATCTTCAAATCAAATACTATAGGCATAAAATATTTCATAAATTCAAAATGAAATGAAGCACTTGATTGAGAGTTTTACGACAACGATTTTGGATCGTAATTCGTCATTCCCTAGCCTTTTGAGATGGTTTTAACCGAAGAAAATATTTGACCTACATGTGAATCGAACCTGGAACCTACCTATTCATAGCTAGGTACGCTGCCCCTATGCTACCGAGTGCTTGCAACATCTGAGTCGCAGATATGGCATAAGCGACCAAATGAATTCCTATAATTATTTGTTGTATCACATAAAGTATATCCGTTAATTAGTATCATTGTGATAATTAGAGAGTTCTATCGAATGACGCGCTATATATTTTTCAAACACAACCTATATATATATATATATATATATATATATATATATATATATATATATATATATATATATATATATATATATATATATATATATATATATATATATATATATATATATATATATAAACACAATTCCTCTCTCTCCATCCTCTTTACCCACACACCCCTTTGACAGGCCATTAGCTCAATCAAATAGAAAAATGGTTGACTCTGCAAAAATTATATTTAGCTAAAATTAAAAACAAATAAAATAGATAATAGAGAAATAAAATAGATTTTGTGGATTCAACTAAATGTTTTATGAACAGATGAAACCGAATCACAGATTTATGAGGATTAAATAAAATATTCAGGTATTGGACGATATTAAACATATTTTGATTTGAATAAATGAATATATTGAAAACAAATCATTCCAATAATGGAATGCAATAGGAAAAATTTGATTCCACGAAAAATCTAGTTAATTCAAGTGAACAAATATCAAATAGACGCGGTAAATTAATATCAAAAGAATTTTTCTGTCAGTGACTTGAACGCGGGCAAATTTAAATGGGCGCGAAGTAAAACGTTGTAATTTTCAAGCATTAGAAGCACACTTCAAGAGATTCATATATGATTTAAAGAGCATTTTTCAAATTCATTGATTATTATTTCTTTTTTTTTCAATTTTGTTCTTTGTTGTCTAGCTTTTAATTAAGCAGGGTGACGGCATATATTTATTTAAGAATTGAAAAAAATACACGTTTTGTCAAAGTCAGACCCGAAACGTTCTACCGAACTGTTCACTCGTTTTCTCAATTTAAATATTCAGTATTATTACTCTCATTGATTTTTAATTAATCCCAGCAATTATCAAAATTGTTTTCACACCGAAATACTACAAAACATCGAAACTTAACCTTATTGTAAAATGCCGATGCTACCAACATTGCGCGCTACATTGTGCTGTTGAGGCGAAGCTCGAACGGAAATACAAACAAACTGCTGTTTTACGGTCAAGGCATCGGCCGAACTCTGGAGCTACAAGCGATAGCCAACTACACCCGGCCGACGATTAGCCAGTGTTGTCTGAATCATGGTAGCCAACGTCGGGTGAACTGCAGTGCCTAACGTCGCCGCGACGATCGAACGAGAGTTTCGACAACTCTGGGCCATAGTGGCGTTCCGATCGTTGGCTGCCGATGCGTCACCGCCTTACCGCCAAGCGTTGGCTGTACTCTGGGTCTGCAAGCGTTGGCCAACTACACCCGGGCGACGATTAACCAGAGTCGGATGAAACGTGGTAGCCAGCGTTGCGCGAACTACCGGGCCTAACGTCGACGCGACGATCGAACGAGAGTTGCGACAACTCTGGGCCATGGTTGCGTTCCGATCGTTGGCTGCCGATGCATCGCCGCCTTACCGCCAAGCGTTGGCTGCACTCTGGGTCTGCAAGCGTTGGCCAAGCCCACCCGGGCGACGAATAACCAGAGTCGGATGAAACGTCGTAGCCAGCGTTGCGCGAACTACCGGGCCCAACGTCGATGCGATGATCGAACGAGAGTTTCGACAACTCTGGGCCGTAGTCGCGTTCCGATCGTTGGCTGCCGATTCATTGCCGCTTAATAGCCAAGCATCGCTCGCACGTTTCGCCAACGCTGGGCCGTCATAGACCGTCGATCGTTGGCAGCCGACGAGCTGCCGCAATACAGCCAAGCGTCGGCCGTACTCGGAAGGTCGGTGACTCGCACATGGGATGTTGATTTTATTGCTAATCGCTTCTATATTTTTCGCTGACCTAGGGTACGAAAAGCACTTGAACGATTTTTCATAACTGAATTAAAGATGTCACGACATCAATATATGGAAAACAATTGATATTATAATAACTGAAGATAAAGGATTTGATAAATGGAAGAATTCCCGTTGCTGTCCAACGACGCAACCTTCAACGCCATGAACAAAGTAAGTACAGCTATAAACGGGTGATTCCTTCGTGTTTCCGAGATCAGCGCGTCCGATTCTCCGAATAATACGATCAGTTTCGTGACATCTTCGTTGTGCCGCAAATAAATAGCCCGTCCACCTTTCACCGGCCGCATCATTCAGGCATGGTGTTTGACGTGATACGACGCGAGAATTCCTCGCGAGCTATCCTTTAATTTATAATGACGTTGAAGTTTGCATCGTTGCAATGCAACAATTTCTTTATTAATTTGGTATATTTTTACTTTTTGCATTGTCCAAAGGCTTCTTTCTGCAAATCAAGGACGTATCATGCCCAATACGAATATGTAGAAACGTTTGAGTGATTTTCATGGTCTAAATCGGCCAAAAAATGTTTGAGCAAAGACACACAATTCGTTTCCGTTGCATTCCAAACTTCAATGTCGTAATTTATATGGTGTCATCATGTTTCATCCTCTCTCCCGCTTAAGCTCCGCGGTAGTAAAGAATGGTACAGCACTCGCTCACGCGCGGAACATGCAAGCCGGATCAAGCGCGGCTTCGAATCCACCTTCAGACGCGTGAACTTTTTTTCTCGCCAAAAACAATGAACACAGAGACTCGCTTCGCAAATCGATAATATTTTTCAATCATCTTCGTTATTCACTTAATACTTGAAGAATAAAAAAATTGGCACGTGAACAACTACCGTTTACTCAGCGTCGGACTCAGCACGCAAATAACTCGGCCAATTTTTGTCGTGCGACATTGAAAAAAAAAGCGTTCCGTTCGCAATGACACAGCCTGTAGGTCACCAAACAAATTCCAATACTTGTGTATGATCCTTGTGTATTGTTACGTTACGTTACAAATATCGGGACTTTCCGAGAAAGGTACGATATTTTTCGCAAAGTTATTTCATTTTTGGCTAAAAAAGGCAAACTTTGGAAAATGTAACGTGACTTAAAAACTATTGGGTTTAACAGGAAATGTCAAAGATGTTAAAAGTTGCGTAAGTTTATACTGGATCGCCAGGAATTTTTTCAAAAATTTCCGATGAGATTTTTTAAAAACTATTTTCGCCCGATACTCCGATCAGTAGAATGGCTTAACTCGGAATGTATGGCGTTCGAAAGTATTCAAAATTTGCTTACATTTTTTGAGAATGTTTTTCTGACATTTTTCTGGCCGAACTTCGGAGAGTCGTCCGTACAATTGATTGGCGTATCTCGAAAACTATTGAGTTAGAGATAACATATCAAGAGGGGAAAATGTTGCAGTGTTTCGTTTTGACTACGTTGACACTTGTTCAGATTTTTGCAATTTTTTACAATGTTTTTTTTTTCAGGTCGTCTAGGTACTTATGAAACATTGTAAATTTTTTTCATCTGAAAAAATGGCGACTTATTCAAAACGGAAAACTATGAGATTTGGAATATTTAGTCTAAGGAGTAAAAAGTTGTATTTTATTATTTTGGAGTTACTACATTTTTTCGAGGCTTTTTCCAAAATTTCTTCGTATCGCTAGTTTCGGTTGATAGTCGACGATTCGTCTAATTAATTTATTGCCGTTACGTTGAAACAAATATGTTTTCATGAAGATATCCATGGGAGAAAAGGTACAAACACCATTGGCCACAAGTATTAGGAACCCCTATAAAATATCGATATTTTGAAAAGTACATAAAGCTAGTACAATTGCGTTCAACTAAAGCTAAGGTGGCATTATCAAATATAAAATTAAACAATAGAAAACCTCTTTCGATGAATTGCAAATGATCTAGATCGTAAAAATGCTAAACATGTGCGTTTTTTTATTTTGACAAAAGCTTTACCAGTCTTCATTTGCTGATCTCACAGTCGAGGAGCCTCTTTCTCCAATTTCATTAGTTGAGCGTGATGCCTTGTTTTCGAAAATTGCTTGTTTTCGACAGCAGAGAATCGCTGCTGTGATGAAGGCCAAAGGTGGACCAATCAACTATTAATAATATTGTTTGAATCGACTAATAAATACATTAAAATGGAACAAAAAGAGTTCAATTTTATACCCTAAACTAGAAAAAGTAAGAAGATATCGGGTGCGAAGGAGTAATTGAATTTGTACGTCGTACGAATCAGATTAAATTTTTCGTTGATTTTTAAGAGCACTTCTCGCTAATATTCGATTCTGCCGAAGAGTGGTTCATTTATTTTTCCCGATCATCTCCCATTTGACTGTCAGTTTTCATTCGTTTAACTCCATATGAGCCCCGAACGTCATTTGATTCGTAGGACCGACAAATTAAATGATGTATCGTTTCTCCTCTTGATATTTTCATTAGAACATCTTTGTTTCAAGGATGTTCTAATGTTAAATTAATGAGACAAATCGTCTAATCATAAATTAATGAGACAAATCGTCGACTATCAACCAAAACTAGCGATACGAAGAAATTTAGGGAAAAAACATTTGACGACTCTGAAACAACAAAATACATCTTTTTACTCCTTAGACTAAATATTCCGAACCTCATAGTATTCAAGTAACTCCGCACGATGTCGGCTTTTCAGAAACCTGCCATTTTTTCATGAAAAAAAAAAAAACTAAATTACTCTGCGAAAAAAAAATTGCAGAATTTTTTTGTTAAACGAAACTAAAGCTACCGCTTTCCTTTTCAAAGATCTTATCACTAAATGATGAGATTACTATTTTTCTAAGTCCAGCGATTCTGCAAAGTGCAAAAATCGTTCAAAACCGGCGTTTTCAAAATGACGTACCGGGTACGAAAAAAATCACAAAAATAAACATAAAACGGCAAAATGAAGCTGGTTTTATCTCCTTGAAAATGCCGTTTGGTAACTTGGTTTACAATTTTTTCGCCGAGATATTCGATTTTTTGTCCGGATAGAAAAATTACGTGGTGCTTTATACTTTTGGCCAAGGGTGTATATTAGGGTGATTCGTTTCAGGGCAACTTTTTTGTTTTTGACCCATCGTGCCCGAAAACCTTTAGTTGGTACCCAAAAACGAACTTTCGTGAAAGGGGGGTGTTGTCAAAAAATATTTAGAGGTCGCGAATCAAAATCGAAGGTTTCCCATTTGATTAACATTGAAAAAAATATTTTTCTCATTAATAGTGTTACCATTCCGCGAATTCTGATATCGCGATATTTTCCAAGTGGGTTCTCATAGGAAATATGATACTCCACAATAAAGTTCATTGAGCCATGGCCGTAAATTCAACCGTTTCAGCGGCATCATTATTTGAAGTGAATATTGTGCAAAATATATATTCAAACGGCTGTAACGCCTAAGCTATTAGATATATCGAAAAAAATTCAAATGAGAACTTTGTAGAGAAAGTAATTTGCTACAAAAAAGTCTTATAAGCCGAGCCCGAAAATTCAACTCTTTCTCAGCTATAGGTGGATGAAGTAAAATGAACAGATTTTTTTTTGTTTAAAAAAAATATATCTAATAGCTTAGCCGTTACAGCCGTTTGAATAGATATTTTCATACAATATACACTTGAAATAATGATACCGCTGAAACGGTTGAATTTGCGGACATGGTTCAATGAACTTTATTCTAAAGTATCATATTTCCTATGAGAACCCACTTGGAAAATATCGCGATATCAAAATTCGCGGAATGGTAACACTAATAATGAGAAAAACATTTTTTTCAATGCTAATCAAATGGGAAACCTTCAATTTTGATTCGCGACCTCTAAATATTTTTTGACAACACCCCCCTTCCACGAAACTTCGTTTTTGGGTGCCAACTAAAGGTTTTCGGTCACGATGGGTCAGAAAAAAAAGTTACCCTGAAACGAATCACCCTAGTGTATATATATGTTGATTAAGCGGATTGAGTCACATCCCGCTATTCCGTTCCCGTACGTACAACAACAAACCGATATTTGCGGGAATGTCTTCGTTCTTTCTCTCTAGCCGCGCGCGTTCCTTTTTTATTTCCTTGGCGTTCCTACATCTCCCGAGCCCCCTTGTGGATTGCACAATTGATTCGCTAAAATCCTCTTGGTTCGCCCGGGAAACGCTTAATTCATTTGAATACTTTATAGCACTAGGGGCAGGCCGGGCGAGCCTCGTTCATCTCCGGCTCTTCTCCCTCCCACTCCCGCGCTCTCTCTCGCTCGCTTTTCCTTTACAACTCGCTTGTCCGACTCTAGCTGACTAATTGGATCCTCCGATCAATTTTCAAGCATACGACGTGTGTCGGGCCAGCAGAGAACCACGAGCTTTCCTCCTTCTCGGTCGAGCTTCCTTTCGCACACACCCCACCGTGCGTGCGGAAGCGGCAAAAGTACGAGACTGTCGATACACTTCTGCATACGTCGCGACACGCGTCAGCTTTTCTAGCCCGCTATGTGGGGAACTGCAAAATGTAACGTCGCCAACTCGTGACAAGTCATACGCGCGCGTAAAAACGACAAAAAATCTGTACAAATTTGTCCGAGACCGCGCGGGCCCCTTGTAGAAATTTGAGTCGAGAAAAAGTCCTGCCCCTGACCTCCCTCCCTAAATAATATCAGGCCATGGTCAGACCACCCAGGGTGGATCAGATTCTCCGTGTAACGGGTATCAGGCCAGGCCCCGATTCGCCATTCCTTTTTCCGGGAACTTGGAATTGGGAACGGATGAGGAACTGAACTGGACTTGATCGTGGGATCAAGTACTAAAAAGGCTTTCGGTGATCTACCCGAGTAAAATAGATGTATGTATACTCATTATGCCTTTGCACTCCAAAGTTGACTCGCTCATTATTCACTATCCGAGCGAAAAAGGCCTCGAGTGCAAAGGGTTATTTCACAAGTATCGCAAAATCATAAGCGTAAGTGCAACCTGTAAGCAGCGCACGTGGTACAACGCACAGGACGAACTTTTATCCTCGTACGATGGTACCTTGCTTACGCGAAGCGCTTCGCTTGTACCCACCTGGCGGATTGTTGCCGATATACTTTTAGGTAATGTCTTCCGGGCCAGAACATTAATATTTCCAAACATGGCGAGAAGGCGTTAAGGAACCACGAATCAGCTGCTTCACTTGTTTGCTTCATTTAATAATTTGGCTATTCGTTATGCTCAAATCATTAGTTATTGTAATCCCGGAATTTATTATAAGCATTCTCACTCTCGTCGATGATCATTGATGGAATTAATGCTTTTAATGGTGAATAGAATTATAATATGCATATATTGGTTTCATCCTAATAAATTATAAACATCTTTAATGAGGTGAAAAGCAAAGTTGCTTTACACAGTTCTTAAAGACAGGCTCCACTTTTCAGGGCATGTGAATGCTCTGGCCGGGTAGACATTACGTGAAGATGTACTTATTCGCAATGTGTCCCGGGCAGCAGATTGTAATTTCCAAACATAGAGGCTTTTTGCAAACCGATTTAGCGATCGTCCCGGTTTGTTCGCTTGGAGGGCCCGGTCGGGTAAATCAGACAAGGTAAGTCTGGTCAGGGGCCGACACGAAGTAGGGAATGCCCGCTCACATTTGTGCACGGGGCTCGACGGCTTTCAATGAATTCATAGCATCGAATTCCCAGCTCTTATACCAAGACGAATTCATTGATCGTCTTTGCCCTCCACGCGGAAAAACGCCGCTTGAACCTTTCATACTGGAACATGAGTTTCCAAAATTCCGATACCCTACGTCGTTGTACTGACACGTGTCGATAATCTCGAGCGATCACGTCGAAACCGTCACAAGGATCGAGATAAGGGCGGCGAAAGATAGGACGCACAACGGCGTGTATGATCTTAGAAAACGTTTATTTCCTTCCACTAGGTTCGATTTGAGGCGGAGTGGAAGATGAGTGCAAGAGAGACAGCTGAAATTTTCGAATAGATTTCGCAGAGATGAATAATATTTAGGGCGAAAGGTAATTATCAAGGCCTGAGTCTGGAATTCTCCGGTGCCTGAAGCTTAGTTTTTCCTTAATAAAAACGTTACTATCTATAAGAAAACTCGATTCTACATTTGTGAGGTTGTGCTGACTTTGTACGTGACCTTGAGTGACATTTTATTCGGTATCTCCAGTCCAACTTCGATTCTTTTTTTTTTCAAATCTAATGTTTTATTTGTTTCGCGCATTCTTTCATGTAGACAATTCAATAAATACGTATTTGATCGAAATGCATTATTGATCCAAACGTATAGGAGACATATTTGAATAGAAAGATATCTTTATTTGCATGAAGTAAATATGTCGTAAATTCAAGTCTATTGATAATTCAAACGAATAAGAACTGTATTTGAATTACTAGTATTTTGATTCGCCGCGACGGGCAAATTTATCATATTTCATAATATACAATACATATTTATCCGTGTTGTTGACAATTCGGTGGGTCGATACTTGAACTTTGCAAACCTCTTTATACATCTGTTTCTTTCCATATTGTGCAATGTTAGGTTTTCCTTTCTGACTACTCCCGTCATTTTATCTTATCTTACTAGTCTGTTGATATTAATTGAGGTATTTTTAGCTTATAACCTTCTCACAATGGAGGTGGTTTTGTATTTGGTTTATGTAAATATTTTGAAAACCTGTTACATGTCGGTGCGTCGATACGTTTTGCGGACTCGGTTATTGCTCCCTCGGAGGATAAGTGGCTTGCGGGAAAAACCTCTCGGGCCCTGCACCACGCTCCGGCCACAGAGTGTACTACTACGTCTATGAATGTGCTAGTTAATTCATATAAAAAGATTTTAATAGACCCATTTAGTCTATACAACGAAATATTTTTGTGAGTAAATAATACCACATACCAAAATTATTGCAAGCATATTTTTTTATTTCCAACGGCATTAGGTAGATCTTGATTACAATTTGAAAAAAATACATTTGAAGGAAATCTCTGAAATAGTAGAATCAAATTTGAATAAAACTGGTTTTACGAAAATTTTAGTTAATTCAACTAAGATTAGACCAATTAAACGCATTTAATTGATTTCATAAAATCTTTTTATCAGCGTAGCGCGCAAGAAGCATCAATGTTTAATGCGCTGTGAGTGTGTGCCGGTGGCTGCCGCCCGTTCACGTCGCTCATACCTCGCACACGACTCCCCTCGTTTACTCGGTTCAAGGCTTATAATTACCCGAGAGCTCTAAGTGGGTCGCTTTCTCCTCTCGTGCGGCGCGCGTGTGTGTGTGTGTGTGTGTATATACGTGCGCGCTCTTGCCAAGAGGCTTGCGAACGCGTCGGAGAAGCTGGAGAATTCTGGCGCGCTTCATCTCCGCGTGTGCCTTCTCGTTGACGATGCCAAAACGTGTGTATACATATAGACATAGTTATATGTCGAGGTGTGCGGAATACATAGGCACACACACCCACGAGCTGTTCGAGGCTGTGTTTTATTATAGCGCGCAGGTTGTCTCGTGAACGCCGCCGGAGTGATCTTTTGGTCGTCAAGAACTTCAACTTATGTGAGGACAAGTGTGCGCGAGTGTGCGTGTACCCGCGAGATGCACCACGATAAATCGGATCGGTCGAGAAATCGACGAGTCCCTCAATATGTCGGTAAACACGGAATAAGAATAAGGAGTGACCATGATATAGCTGGATTAATCGCTCGTCGAAACACAAGAACACTTGCGTTTGGTTCGATCTATGTTCAAGGTTGCACGCCGCCGTGCATTCATTCGTTCATTTTCCTCGTTACACACTGTCAAAAAATTTTATTTTCTTCAACGCGGAACTATATGAATAAAGCAATTTTTCGTGCGAAAAAACCAACTATTCTATTTATTTCGAATATATTTTTTGTTATGTTTCAAACATTCCTCGACGTGGACTTCAATAAATACGTATTTGATGAAAATACATCGTTGATTCAAACGTATAAAAGATATATTCGAATATGAAAATACCTTTATTTGCTTGCAGTAAATGTATCCTGAATTCAAATATATTGTTATTTCGAATGACGTTGTGAACTCTCTGCATCGTTGAAATGCGACCATCTTTTTTTTTCATTTTCTATTCATTATCCATAGCCTTTTTTGGGAATTTGAGGTGAAAAATCTCTAATAAGAATACGCGAAAATTTTTGAAGGGGGAAATTCCTTTAGACGCCCGGAAAAGAGTCATTTTTTTGTTTTAAAATTTTGACGATATCTTAGACAACTTTCGAGTGTTCACTTTTTTTCTTTTTCAAACAAAACAAAATGGTCGCGTTATAAGGTATTCCTTTAGGCATCTTTTGAAAAACTGGTCATGTTATAAGTCAAAAAGTTATTGATCGATCTGGCTGAAATTTTGGGACGTTTTTCACTAAAACATTATTGGAAGGATATCCCTATAAAAATATGAAAAACTGTACAATTTAAAATTAAGTAGGCTTTGTAATCAAATATTTACCTCAAAACAGACAAATTTTTACCCCAAAAAGGTAATTCATTTACGCGACAACCTTGAAACTTTAAGTATATCCTGCCAATAATGTTATAGTGAGAAACCTCCCAAGATTTCAGCCAGATGGATCAATAACATTGTGATCTATAACATGAGCATTTTTTCTAAAGACGCCTAAAGGAATACCTTATAACGCCGCCATTTTGTTTTGTGTAAAAAATAAAAAAGAAAACATGTCAACACTTGAAAAAGTTGTAATAAAATAATGTAAAAATTTTAAAATGATGCGATTATTTTATCACCTTTAAGGGGTACCCCCACTTGCGATTTTATAAAAATCTATTTTTTTATTGCATTTCTTTCAAGTATAAGTATCTGAGATTTTTTTTCGTTAAAATCGCACCATTAACTTTGACTGTCCGCCATTTTGTGAAAAATGAATATTTTTTTAAATCCTTCGATTAAAGACTACTTTATACTTATATTTGACAAAATTCATCCGCATTTTTTTTTCAGATGATCCACTTCGCCGCAATGTTGGTCACCGCTAACCGTGTATATAAAAACATTATTTCATTGACGGCCATTTGCCACTAAACAATGTAATATTTTTCAATAAAAAAATTACTGAAAGTTCTTCAAGATGTGTTCTTTAAGATGGTATATTGATCGATTAAAAAAGTTTTGTAGTTTTCTTTAAAAAAATTCATGAAAAAGGCCTTTTTTGCGCTACAAGTGGGGGTAACGCCTTAAAAAAATCATGAAAAATGACTCATTTTCGGGCGCCGACAGGGCGTCCTCCCTTAAGTGATTTTCACAGCCTAAATCGTCCAAAAAGAGTTGAGCAATTGAAAAGAATTCATTTTCATTGTATTACAACGATGCAAACTTTAATGTCTTTATTTCCAACGAATAAAAATTGTACTTCAATAGCTAGTGTTTTTATTTGCAACCAGCAAATTTATCATATTTTCTCATGTACAATACATATTTACCCGTGTTGTTAACAATCCTCAATGTTAAAAAGTTATAAAAAATATTTTGCCTTGTCACTGTTGCGGTATATATGCATATATATAGATTGCGGTACATATATTGTATATATACAGGGTGTCCCATTTTAATCTTACACCTGAATTTTCTCGAAAAATATTGCTCGGACGAACTATTGTGTGGGACAAAACTTCTAGGGATTGAAGGGGGACGTTTGAAAAAAATTTATTTGAGGAGCCAAAATTAAAAATGGTGGCGTTACAAAGGCTGACATGTTTTTTTCAAACGGAAACATAACTTTTTTTTCTTGCCAAAAAATTTGTCAGCTGAAAACTAAAATCTTTTGTTGAAAAAATTTTTTGATAAAGTTCATAGTTTTCAAGTGAGATCATCATTTTCAATTATTTCAGATGTATCCAGGATTTGTGTGTGTGTGTGTGTGTGTGTGTGTGTGTGTGTGTGTGTGTGTGTGTGTGTGTGTGTGTGCATGTGCGTGCGTGTGGAACACTGTTGAAAATTTTGTTTTTTTTTGTTTTTTTTTGTTTTCAAATTTGGACGATATTTCATGAGAAAATTTTGGAGGAAAATCGATGAAAAATAGTTTTTTTTCCATTTTAATAGCGTTTGTGCCATTTTCAGGCCCAAAAACGTGTTTCTTTAAATCCTTGACGAACTTTGATCACGATGGGTAGAAAAACACACACACACACACACACACACACACACACACACACACACACGCACGCACGCACGCACGCACGCACGCACGCACGCACGCACGCACGCACGCACGCACGCACGCACGCACGCACGCACGCACGCACGCACGCACGCACGCACGCACGCACGCACGCACGCACGCACGCACGCACGCACGCACGCACGCACGCACGCACGCACGCACGCACGCACGCACGCACGCACGCACGCACGCACGCACGCACGCACGCACGCACGCACGCACGCACGCACGCACGCACGCACGCACGCACGCACGCACGCACGCACGCACGCACGCACGCACGCACACACACACACACACACACACACACACACACACAAATCCTGGATACATCTGAAATAATTGAAAATGATGTTCTCACTTGAAAACTATGAACTTTATCAAAAAATTTTTTCAACAAAAGTTTTTAGTTTTCAGCTGACAAATTTTTTGGCAATAAAAAAAAGTTATGTTTCCGTTTGAAAAAAACATGTCAGCCTTTGTAACGCCGCCATTTTGAATTTTGGCTCCTCAAATAATTTTTTTTCAAACGTCCCCCTTCAATCCCTAGAAGTTTTGTTCCAGACAATAGTTCGTCCGAGCAATATTTTTCGAGAAAATTCAGGTGTAAGATTAAAATAGGACACCCTGTATACAAGAAGATGTTCCCCGTGCTGATATAAAATGCATAATTCGTATGACGTACTTATTTCTATTTCATTATAAATCATCGTGAAATGTTTGGAAGTGAATTTCAGGTGCGCTGAAAGGGTAACTATTGCCTTCATACATACGATTTACTTGACCCTTCCAAGCTGGTCTTTGGGCCATTACGCTGACTATAGGGAGAGAATCTTTTGATCAGCCGCACTACGTATCATTGTGTGGGTCAAGAAGAGGGCATAGGTATATCGCGCTCCAGATGATTCGGAGGCCGACCGAGCATTCAGCAAAACCCACATAAAATGACATCGTCGAATACGCGGACATAAAAAGTTACTTGAGCTGACTAAATCCATCATTGAAGAGTGCTAACGAATCATGTATTGTAAAAATGGAATTTCAGATTATTTCGACAATTATTTATCCCATCGAGCCAATGAATACTCAGAATAATCGAATATTTTTGAGTTTTGCCTCAATATTTTATTGACCACCTGTAACTGGACAATTTAAATAGTAATAAACGTCAAATTATTATAACGATTTCTACAATAATAAAAGTAAGTCGCAAAGGAAAGGCTAAAATGAAATAAATCATCCGAAGAGAAAATAAAAAATAGGCTGAGGATGAAATACAAAAATGATAATGGGGTAATAATAGTAATTGACGATCGAATTGAAAGAAAGATAGGAGAGAGAGCAAACAATACGACGAATGTTTTGATAGGCCGAGTGACATTATCATCGTATAGCACTGATGATATTTATGTTGACGGGTCGTGTATCCCGAGTAATATAGATAAATGCGGTAACACGGGAGTATTCGAGTTGGGCACCGCTGTAATAATGTATCTCGTCGCGTAACCCATACAAACGTGCCTCCGAGTATGTGTGTACAGAGGAGTCGTGTAACGGGAGTATTATTTCGTCACGGTTGCATTTCGGCGCAAACTAAATCATTGCGGATGCCAGATATATATTGTGTGCGACTGGGGTCGAGAACTCTGCGGTGGTGAACGTGAACGGGACGAGAAATCGCGTTAACGCGAATCCTCGCGTGATTTATACGATATATACGTCCCGCAGATACTGATACATTTCAATCGTCGAGCTTCGAAATTCGATACACGTCCGATACTTTTGTACCGTGTAAAATGGCCCTTTAATATGTATAAAATAGCCGGAATATCGAACTAGATGAGCTCGATACTTAAACGCGAGAGGAAAAACGTTCATTCGGTTCGGTAATGGCTTATTTCGTGTGTATGAGTATTTTTTTTTTAATTTATGGCATACAATGGAATTGGGTCCGTGGTTTGGTCGGTAGGCACCATTGTGGCTTTGAATTAAAACGTATAATTGCCGTCGAAAAGTTTGCTAATTATTCTGGTATTTGTTAAACGATGGTACGCCACAAAGACTGCTAAAAAGGTTAGGTTACCGTATCACAATAAAAATTCCAAAGCAGAACTATCGCGAACTCTTCAATATTCCTCATACAGTTCGAACGTACGATAGCCTAATCAGTTACGGAAGAATAATACAAATGCCAACGTGTAGATCGCCTTTTATAATTTTGAGTAAAACGAAAGCATAGAGAGCGCGATGTAAAATACACGTAGCGCCACCCATCGTCGAATTATTGTACGATACATTGAGACGCCTCGATAAAACGTTAGAAAGTGCATGCAAAGCTGAATTTCGTAACGGCCCGAGTCTCAATTTTCAGCCTATTTTTCGAGGCCTTTGACTCCGTTCCATTGTCAGCCTATTTTGAAGGCATTTGACGCCATTTAAGCCTCACTCGAGGCTACTTAATGCTACAAGTCCTACTATGAGCCTCAAAGTGTCACCCACATCAACTTTTGTGCAATAGGCAGGTTAGGTTGTAGGTTTTATCCCATATGTAGGCGACATAATTTCTTCGAAATAACTCATTTCAAGAGGTCAGAGAATGTCGAATTACAATACAAAATAATTGAGCTAAAATTCTCTCTTATTTTGAAGTAATTTTATTAATTTTCGATTTATGCAATATTCGATGCATTTACACTGAGAAAAAGAAATCGTTGAATGTGCAAAATGTATTTTGTTGTCTCAAAATTTTGTTGTTTTAACAGTTGCTCAGGCACGCTCAATAAGCTACAGTTCACACCGCTAAAACTATCAGTTAGATTAACAAAACGTTTGTTATGCCAATCAAACATCAAGTTGAACGTATTTAAAGATACATTTTGTTAAACCAACTGAATTTTGGTTGAATGAACGAATTTTTTTTTTCAGTGTATATATCCGATAGATACCCCCCACTCCTCCGGCCGCGCTGCTTCCTGGCAAACAGTGCTCGCCCGTGTGTGCATATCACTTGCCATGTGGGATGGGCTTGTTTGGGTTTATTTAATATAGTAGAAGCACAGTACAATAAATAACTTTCAATATACGATATATCGAAAACTATTGCTAGTCGCCAATATCCTTTTAAAGGTTTTCTTAAAATATTGAAAAGAAGGTCGGTGCAAAATTTCAGCTTCATCAGTGGGATATGCTTTTCGAAACCTTATCCCTTGTTTTTACGTGTTACAATTTAACGACCTGCATTTGCAAGACGCCCAAAAACAAACCATCAATGGCTGGAATAGATCTGGCAAGCCGTTCATCCGCCTACGATACTGAAATGCTGGTCGACGAATTATTGGCCGATTATCAGCAAACCGTTTAATGGCTGAATGCTGGCATTTTTGTTACGACAGGCAACCCTATATGGGTTGTAAAAAATATATACTATATATAGACAAAATACTATATATACTATATCTAGAAGATATTTTATGTGTGTGTGTGTGTGTGTGTGTGTGTGTGTGTGTGTGTGTGTGTGTGTGTGTGTGTGTGTGTGTGTGTGTGTGTGTGTGTGTGTGTGTGTGTGTGTGTGTGTGTACACACACACACACACACACACACTACTACTACTACATACTATATATATGTGTATATATATATATAGGGCATTCCGCGCCATTTCCCGTAGCCCGTGACTCTAACCATTTTTGGTTTTCCTGATTTTTTTTGTGAAATTGTACCCTATGAAAGCGATATCAAAACCAACTTTTAGATTGTTATCTCTTCTCTTTTAGAAGTTATAATTTTCCAAAAATCTCGTTTTCGGAAGTTTTGGAAACGTTTAAACGCTGGTAACTCATGAACTAATTGAGATATCGACAAATGTCACTATGTCATTTTTTTTTATTTTGACGCATACGTTCGTTGGAAAATATGAACAAATTATCAATTATCGATGTCAACTTTTTTTTTGCTTCTAAAGTGAAAACTACTTTTTTGTAAATGACTACCTCCTTCTATTTAATTTTTTTTAATTCTCTAAAATAGAGTGACCCATTCTATGATTTTTAATACTAGTCTCATCGTGGGTCTATTTTTCCTTCTATTTTTTTCGAATTTATCATTTTATTTTTTTCAGAAGACTTTCTCATTTTAATCTCCAATAATGGTATTAATGATTTGTGATTTCCAATTCAGACTTTGTCAGGCCTGAAACGGTTTATTTTTAATTTGTGCTGAAATTAACGAAAAAAGTTGTTTATTTAAAATAATTTTTTTTTCGTTAAATTCCGCACAAACTAAAAATAAACCGTTTCAGGCCTGACGAAGCCGAATTGGAAATCACAAAATCATTAATAACATTATTGGAGATTAAAATGATAAAAGTCTTCTGGAAAAAAACATTTTTTCATAAAGAAGTCGACATTTTTTGTAAAATTACAACTCCTAAAAGAGAAGAGATTAAAACCGAAAAATTGGTGTGGATATTTCTTTCATGCGGTAAAATTTTACAAAAAAATCAGGAACCCCAAAAATGGTCAGGGTCACAGGCTATGTGAAATGACGTGGAATGTCCCATATATATAAAATATATACTATATATATATAAAATACTATATATATATATATATACTTTTTCTATACTTTGTATACTTGTAAAAAAAAATTAACAACAGTCGTGTAAGAGTACGCGCGTACTCCTACACACCCAAGCACTGCGTACTCTCATACCACCTGCACATTTTAAACAAACATGACTGTTACTGCCATTTATTGATGAGATGCGAAATGACTTTCATTTTGAACAATAACCTTGGTAAACCGGCGTACGAAATGAATAGTTGTTTCTGAAGAAAGTAAATTGTGTATCGTACTTGTAATGCTTTGAAAATGTCAAAAATAAATAAGAAATTGCAACTATAACTTCAAACTTACCCAGCCTCTCCGTTTAATTTCACTTTGGATTTTTTTTTGTCAGAAACCCTTACCCTGTGGGGCGGTCAAAACACAACAGAAGTTAGCTTCAATTAGCAAAGCGTTTCGTCATTAGCTTAACTGCGTACTCTTATACCAGCTTACCCTAGGAGTTCATTTTACATTACGCTCGAATCTAAACCTCACTACCTTCAGATTCCACCAATGTAAAGAGCAGGGTCAAAAGAGGCTGAAAATTTCGACGCGGGAAATCGGGATACAAAGTATATTCTATACGTTAGTCCAGGCTATGAGCTACATCTATGCCGAGTTTTAATAAAGTTTGTTGGCTAGTTTTAGCCTGACGCGTGCACATACGAACAGACAAACAGACGGACGGAAATTCCAAACCTGTTGTCTCGGCCCCTGTATTCTGAGTAAACAACACAACAATTCACTCTTACAAAAAAACCCCATCGACACACACGCTTTATTATATGTTCAGATTAGATTCCTTCATAATTGTCCATTGATCGTAACGGCCCCGTGGAGGCCCAAAGTTCGTATGCAATAAAGCGCCCTACTCGTCGATACTAAAACACGGTGACACAATTTGTTTCCCAGCATTTTCGCTCTCACATATACCGTCAACGATCCGAAGGATACCGCGTTTGCACGGGACTTTTCCCTTGCGTAAACAACCAACCCCTGTACATCGGCAAATAGTACAAATCAATGGACGGGGAATACAGAGACAGGCGAACACACGTGTATACGTGTACGTAAGTGAGCGAAAGAAGCTATAATCTCGCAAGGAACTACATCGGCGTTTGTAATTTACGCGTTGCGAGGATCGGCCGCGTGTTATTTTACGCGTAGTCGAGAACGCGAGTGAACCTTTATCGATCACTCCCGTGGCACGAACACCCTTGCTATTCTATCAGTGACCTGCTCTCATCGGTGATTGTCTGTGTGCCGCGCGCAACATCGTGCCCATCCAGACGACCTCCCACGCAACATACAGACTGATTCACAACTACCAGGGCTCTCTTTGTGAGCCATGGGCTGTGCCATAGCGAGGAAAAACGCTTGCTTTTTTTCGAATTTCCCGAGATATTCGCGGTCGAAGTCCAAGTGGCAAGCAATGGCACGGTAGTTGGTCACGCGCGGAACGTGCGAGCCGGATCGAGCGCGGCTTCGACCCACCTTCAGACAAATTTATTTATTTTTTAGCATTTGTTTTTGCTGAAAATAATAAACACGCAGACACGCTTTGCAAATCGATAATATCATTCAATCATTTTTGTTTATTACTTAATACTCGAAGAAAACAAAATCACCCGTGAGCAACTATCGCGTATCCCAGTGTTTACTCAACGTCGGACTCAGCACGCGAATATCTCGGACAATTTTTGTCGCGCAACATTAAAAAAAAGGCTTTTGCTCGCAATGACCCACCCTGTATGAAACCTAATAACTGTCAATCACCCTGTATGTATATGTGTGCGTGTGCGTGTGTGTAACACGATGATTCTCGCTCTCATTCAAGATCCACATCCCCCTTCGACTCTCCCGCTCTTTCCTTTTCTTTAAAAGCCTCGATTACTTTATCTCCCGCGTTTACTTTGTCTCTTAAAAACCGCGTCCCCGAAAGGCATTCGTCTCCTTCGACCCGGCGAAAGTGCTCTGTACGCCATATTCACCCGTCAGTCTTTTTTTTCTTTCACTTTCCATTCTTGGTCTCAACCTCGGTTTTCTTCTCATTGGCGTGTTTTTCTCTCACTCCTGTTTATTTCGATCTTTTGCTACAATCCTCTTGCGCTTATCTTTCCATCTGACGAAGAAGCCACTTTTGTTCTGGTGTGAGTACATACGCGAAGCAAATTCGTGTACGCGTACACAGGTGACGCAGCCAACGGGAGGGGAAGAAAAGTGAGATCGAGCGAACGCCCGAGAAGCTTGGAAAAATTGTCATTGTCTCATTCAGCCATCGTTCATCGCCCGCGTTTTTCTTTTGTGTCAAAAGTTCCACCAGATTTTTCACGAGACGGGATTGCGCGGCGCCGTACTCGCGCGTGAAGGGCGTTGAAACACGCGTCAGTCTTGAAAAATCTCGCGACATAAGCGTTCGAAAAATAAAGGGCTCTCGTGAAAAGACACGTGATATAAAGCCCCATGTATATACGACCGCACGGCGGGGGTGTACGGAGAGTGGCAGGCACGGAGGGACGAAAAAGAATACCAGAATGAATACTTTCAGGAGTTGGAGAAAAGTACCATCGGAGCAGGCAGGATTTCGTACAGAGGCCGAAAGATAAGGAGATAAATATTCTCTCTCTCTCTCTCTCTCTCTCTCTCTCTCTCTCTCTCTCTCTCTCTCTCTCTCTTCCAGCTGAAGGCCTATAGCAGCTTTTTCCCGTGGCACATACGCGCCAAGCTTGTCAACGTGCCTTTCCTACCTCTTTTTGACTACGGTTGTACCGTTACGTCCGGAATAGTCGATGACTACAACACGATTCCCAGTACATATCCACTCATGTGAGCGTTTCATCCTTGACGCACGCTAGGACGAGCACACTGTACCCTATTGGACCAAGCTGAGCTGGTCAATCCTTGAAGACAGACGCAAATACCATCTATCACGCCTACTACATCATGTACTAAACACGGGCAGATCTGCCTATCTCGGAGCGACGTTCGCCATCAACAATCCCAGGGAAGGCACGATCCTACGAGAACGGTGTCAATTTCTTTTAATCCTGCAATTACGTACTGAATTCATGAGACACTTATTTCGTATTTCCGCAGCTTACCTGTGGAATGCCTTTCCTCCGTACTTTGTGGATCCGAATCGAGCCTCCTTTCGCGATCTCATAGGAAGCTCTATCTTGAGCTCTAATCGACACAGTCCCTTCTGGCGATTGATGGCTTTACTGTAGGTCTTCCCTAGTGGCAATCCCGACAACTTACTGACCCAAGCGATTTACGGACACTGTCACCATGGGGCATCGCTCATTTTTGTTATCCTTCATGATCTTTGGCTCTGACATTTCTTATTCCTTATCTTTTCTTTGTATACTTGAGATTTTCAATTGCTCACGTCTTTTTCGTCTCTATTTCTCTTTTATTTGCGTTTTTAGTTTTGTCATTTTGTTTATACAGAGTCATTTTCCTCCTGTTGTTGTATCGAGTTTCTTCTTTTGTTTCCTTGTACTACTTCTTTTCACTGGACGAAGCGCGAGGATAGTGTCCCAGCGGTCGTTTCTAGAGCACCAATAAACACGTACTTATCTAATCTCTATATCGCCCAAATATCTCATTTCATGGGCTTTGCTGAGAGCATCGTTTCTCCTCACAGACTTCGATGTCGTTCATTTAGATTTATTTGTTTCGGTTGGTTTGTGAATTTATTTGGACTTGTTAGCATTGTATTATTGAACCTTGGTAGTACTTCTTTGAGTTGGTTCCGGTTCGTATCCGTTTGTACATGCGTGCTCGTACTATTCACTACCAGGAGCATTTCTCACAAGCCCCATAGACTATCGCAATGAGCACCATGTTCTCCACTGATCTGTCTTCCTCCCCGGATAACATTTCGTACACCGTGAAGCCAGAATGCGAGGAGGATTTTGTTGCGGATAGATAAAATGTCTTTGCGAAATCAGATTAGAATCGTTTGCATAAGACACAGCAGGGCTTTATCGAGTATTTTGAAAGCGATTCGCAGGGTAACGGGAGAGTACGTCGCTAAAACGCAAGAGGAAGTTGAAAGATATATGTAAGCGGGTGTCTCTCTCTCTCTCTCCCTCTCTCCTTCTTCTGCTTCTCGTTGAGGTTAGCCGAGCGCGAAGCCTGCCTAGCACCTCCCTCACATATCCACGTGATCCGAATTAACTTCCGACTCTCGTTTCCGCGCGAAATAGCATTAAAGCCTCTCTCTCTCTCTCTCTCTCTCTCTCTCTCTCTCTCTCTCTCTCTCTCTCTCTCTCTCTCTCTCTCTCTCTCTCATTTTCGCCTCGCAACCGAGAAGCGAAGCATAGCAGTACGTTCAGCACGCGGTGCAACGAAAAGCTTACACACGTCTGTATAGATATAGACACCACTATGTATATCCCGTGTGAGCGCGAGTGGCTTAAAATTCCCGACGGCAGATTGGATTCGTCGTTTCGCGGGCTGGCTTTTTTGGCGAAACTCCAGGCAACAGCCAAATTTTCCGTGTACCGCGCACAAGAGCGGCCTCGGTGTAAAGGATGTGTGTTTGCCGTCGGCGAGAAACGGCAACGAGATTGACATGCATTTTCATCGCGTTCTTCCCCCCCGTCCCTCTCTCCTCGGAATATCTCTATTTACCATCCTACTGTCTATCCATTCGTCGTATCAAAGCGGATTCCATTCCGACAGGATCAAAAGTAGAACGGACGGGCAATCGATACGGGCATATTTTGCTCCGTTTCTGTTGTATATTTTCTGGATTACCTCTTACTCAGTGGGGACCAACGCAAAGAAAAAAATTGAGGCGGGCTCAATCCCATGCGTTTTTTTTTCGTGAAATCCTCACGTTCTCGGATTTTTGCTCTTTTGTGGGATTTTGGTCGAAGAAATACAAGCCTTTTGTTCCAATTCAATTTATTTTCTTGATTTATTCGAAAAACATTTGAGTCACTGTGCTACACTTACATTCTTTGTAAGGAACAGTACAAAATGTTCGTTATTGTGGTTAAAGCCGATATCGCTTGAGGTTTAGGAAAACCATCTCAAGCGCTTCCCAACATCTCGATCGTCCTCCTAGCTTCACGCGTTCGCGGGATAGGCTGCCCGCCATGTCTGCGTATACCCCTATATTTCTATCGCTCTCTTACGCGCCCACCACATCGTTACACCCGCCAAAGACCTCGTTCGATACAATGTTACAGATGTGACTTTTCTGAATTTACTCGACTTGTTGCAATCTGATCATTACTCGCCGAGTTGTCGCAGCCTGAAATTCGGCATAATTTCATTGCGTCGTAAATTTCGACCTGGCCACCAAACCGAACTCACAGGCCTATTCACGTCCATAATTTGTGTGTACTCGCGGATGCGCTTTCAGTCTTGAAACAGTGGCGACTATTTGTACGAAGCGCGTTAAAACAATTGACGATCGTCAAATTTGTTTTTTTTGGTGGTGCAAAAACGAGAATTTGCGAACAATCGTTCATCATCACGATCCACACTTTATCGAAAATTCATACTCCGCGAAAGTAGAGCCACTTTTTGGGCAAAGTTCTCCAAGCGATGTGGCGGTTGGTGAGGATAAAAAAAATATCGTGTCTTCGTTCGACAACTTCGGAATGAAAAATACGGTGAAAGGATAGACGGATGACTCGACGTGGAAAATCCCGCGGATATATCGTGTCCCTTGATATCGAATACGTTGCAACTTGTACGAGGTTTTCGGGAGGGTGAAAGAGGCACGGACGACGCATCCATCCATCGGAAAGATACTCTGGATTGGCTCAGCGAACATATACGCAAAGAACATGACCATCCCGATCTCTCTCTCTCTCTCTCTCTCTCTCTCTCTCTCTTTCTCTCTCTGCCTCCCACTCTATTCCACTATCTTTCACAAAAGAATAAGATAGTTAGCGGAGACGGGCTTTTTATTTTCTCTTCTTCGCGTCCTGTAGGCCGCAACTGCGAGATGTCTCTGTAAACTTCCGTGGGGAAGTTTACTCGGACGGAAGTCTGCCATTTTTCCCACGTGTCTCCATCCTTCCTCTCTCGACATTCGTTTTTCCAAATGATTATTTCCAATGTTACTTTGCACGAGCGTTCGGCCTTCTACGATCCTGCGCCACGTCCACTCTTTACAACGATGATTTTTTTGGTTCATTCCCCAAATGTCCTCTGACCCGTTTAAGATACGAAAATCACGCGAATAGTTTTTACGATTTTTATTTACCGATCTACAAGTAAAATCTGCAAAATATGATATTCAATAATGAAAATAAGGAATCAAAAAGAATTTTACTTGCACTTCAACGATGCACACTTGAACCATGTCACAAGGGCACAGGGAATCCAGAAAAGCTGGGTCGATGCAGGCGACAATGTGCTGAATTTCAGTTTGATCGATTTTATAACCCGTTCTATTTAATATTACGATCCGAAGTTACCAGCATGAAGCTCTTCCGGCGACTAACGCGCGTCCTCCGTAATTTTCGTTCACGCTACTTACTGTTAGATATACATAGCGTGGTGGGAGCGGTGGAAGAGGCGACTCATTTTTATTCATCTCGCGAATGCAAGGTTCAGCAATCGAGAGGAATCTCAAGGAAATATGCATGCATGAAAGATTTTTTTGGCGCGTCAAGGGTATACGGAGCGTATTGGAAAAGTTTGCACCGGCTGGAGAGCTCCGAAAGAAAAAGAGGGAGAAGCGAAGGGCGATCCACGAGCAGCTCGTTCCGTCATTACTGTTATGTGCAGGCCAGGCGCAGCCGTCCCCCCGGCCCCTCCGTTACTCTCACGCTTCCATGCAATGAGCAAAAGAGCCCCGTCATTGGGATGAGCAAGGGAATAGACTCGTCTTACGTTCGCCCTCTCTCTCTCTCTCTCTCTCTCTCTCTCTCTGTCTGTCTGTCTGTCTTTCTCGAGCATTCCGCGTTTTACTAGAGAGAGAAAACAATGAGACAAATGAAGAGAGAGAGGGGGGGGGAGCACGAATTCTCGCAATTTCAAATTACTTACTACGTCGACGTGGCAATATAAGCGTGGCAATAAAAGACGTGACCACTTCCCTCGAGTGTTATCTCAACACAGATATAGGGCTGAGGTTTGTGAATATCACCTATATGCGTCCATTCATCCGTATGCCATGTATCATGTATACGTGTATGCTTGTGTATGTGTACTCATTACTATGTACATACAGGCTGATTCACACTAGCAGAGTTCCCTTTGTGAGCATACAGGGTGTGCCATTGAGAGGAAAAGGCTTTTTTTTAATGTCGTACGACAAAAATTCGCCGAGATATTCGCGTTCAAAGTCCATGTGGTGAGCAACGGCACAGTAGTTGCTCACGCGCGAAACGTACAAGCCTGATGGAGCGCGGCTTCGAATTCACCTTCAGGCAAGTGAATTTTTGTTCTTTATAAATCTTTTTAATAACGAATACGGAGACTCGCTTTGCAAATAGATAATATAGTTCAATAATTTTTGTTTACTATTCAATACTTGAGTAAAAAAATTACTTACCGAGCTTTTTCTTCTTAACTATGAACGCGGTTCTTAAGTTGTATTTTTCTATAATGGTGATATTAATTTTTTGTTATAATAATGTCGTTCGAATAAAAATAAAACATTTTCAATAAGATTGTTTCGGAGGTTTAACCATCATTGTGTGCAACGTTTCTTGTACTTGTTTGTAATTGTTTCTTGTAATTGTTTTTTGTACAATTGATTGGTGAAAAAAATATAATAAAAAGCATTATTTGAATCAGAACAAATCATTATTATTTTTAAGGTTAACGATATTTTTTTATAAAGTATAACGAATTACTATGGTTTCCAGGGGATTTTTCATTACCTGGCGTACTTTTTCAACTTTAAAAAGTTTTATTATTTAACGCTTGAAGAAAAAAAAATGGCGCGTGAGCAACCGTGCCATTGTTTGCTCAGCATCAGACTCAGCACGCGCATGTCGCGACCAATTTTGGTTGCACATTTGAAAAAAAGCGTTCCCACGCAACGACACAACCCTGAATGCTCACCAAACAAACCCTGATAGTTGTGGATCACCCTGTGTATACGCCTACGTTGCCCCACTCGCAAATTTCTCCGTCCGAATCGGCTACTCGCATACACGCGACCCCGTCCGAATATCGTTATCCCGCATCCTATATACGGACAACTATATATTAATAGTGTACCCCGTATACACGCTCTGTGGGCTCCGTCTAGGATATAGCCTCGTAAAATTCTAGCTCATGAATTATATACGCGCTTACTGGAAATAGGTTTATAACCATAACCGTAAATACCGCTTATATCACGTGCCGCGTACTCGAATGATATGAAAAATCGATGAGCCTACACGTCCGATACAAAAACGATACTCGACAACGCGACCTTGGGAGGGTGGGGGGTCGTTATCGAAGTCACCGAGTTTATTGAAATATGAGTACGAAGCTTGCGCATCGATAATGCGCTCTCCATCTGTCGAGAGATCAGCAATATCGATTTCACGACTGTCAAGCTTGGTTTTTTTTCGTCCCTCCTTTATTCTTCGTATATTGAATTTTATTCGAAACTGTTGTTCGCGGACGAGTATATCGTATGGCGTACACATATCTGGCTCGGACATTTCTTCGCCGCGCTTGAGACACAGATGGAGCGATACGTCTTGGACTGTGCGCCGCTTGCTGTATCGATCGTGTCAGTGAATGAACCGAGAGTCGAATGAATAATTGCCGTGAGCTCGGTTACCACAAATTCCGCGAGGGAACCCTGTGTGAATTAATGGCCGCTCGTCGGGTCTCCGCGCGCGCTCGGCTAAGTCACGAATCGGCGTCGACACGGACAATTCTTCGATTAACTGTTAGAATAAGCGTTGTCGAAGAAAAACATTGTAACAGTCGCACACTTGGTACTCCGAGTATATTTTCCGGGAAAAAAATCACACTACGCTATACGTTTAGAGTGTTGAAAAAGCTTATTTGATTTGACTGGGACCTGTTTGAGTCAAATATAATTTTTCGTTGTCTCACGGCCCACTACGATACCATTTATTTCAAATATATGTTTTTTTTATTTGTATCAACCATTCCTTGATGCGGGTAGTTCAATTAATACTCATTCGATCGAAATACATTGTTGATTTGGACCTACAAAAGAAGTATTTGAATAAAATAATGTATTTAGTTGCATGCAGAGACGGTGTCTTAAGGGGTTTTCTCACTTTAGACGCTAAAAAAGCCTATTTTCAGGAATTTTTTTGGCAGGCTTGTATTATAGATATTGATATAAAAGTTGTTACACTTAATAAATACACTTTCGGAATACATTTTAAAACATTTCATGTATTTATGTAACCCAAACAATTTTATACGCGTTTTTCTCGAAACAACGTTTTTCGACGGCTTGTTGATAAAATTTTCGAAACTACTGAACCAACCCTTATGAAATTTTAACCACATATTCTTTACAACTATAGCTATATCGCATATCAAGGATTCTTTTGAATGTTGATATTTACTATTTTCTTTGCCGAAAACGGTGAAAAAAACACCCTTTTTTTGTTTTTTCGGCAAATGTGCACCATTTTGTTATTTTTGCATATATCAAAAATCGTACGATATGCGCTATAGCCATTAACATACTGAATCTAAAACCGTTTGATCTTTTTGTTTCGGATGATCCATCTCTGAGACTTCATCAACAGCGCAGACCTACAATTTTTTTAAGGCATTTGTTTAACTACCGTTTTCGTCTATAAATAGTGACTTCAATAAATTATTTTTTTTTTGTTATATTTCGAAAGTATATGTATTAAGTGTAACAACTTCTATATGAATATCTATAATATAAACGTATGAAAAAAAAATTCACGTAAATAGCCTCTTTTTGGCGTCTAAAGTGAGAAGACTCCTTAAATTTAAGTATATTTGGATTTAGAGCGAATGAAAATTACATTAGACTTACTGGTATTTTGATTTGCAACGTGCAAATCTACCATATTTTCCCATACACAATACACATTTATCGGTGGTATTGAGAATCCTCAATATTGAAAAATTATACGAAATATTTTTATTAAGGCGGTCCTCTCTCGGGTCGAAAAAATCGATTTTTTTTCATTAATCACATCTAAACATGTGTAGAAAATGTGTGCCAAAGGATTTTTCGATATTCGAAGTGGTTCACAAGTTACGGCCCTGGAACGGAGCAGGTATACGGAGCAGGTATACTTTCAAACGCGTTTTTCTCGAAACACCATTTTTCAAAACGGTGACCACGATATTTCAGAAACTACTGCACCGATCTTGTTCAAATTTATACAGCATCTTTAATATGTTATAAGCCAGCGATTGAACTAGGATTATCATGATTGCTTCGATAGTTTTTTTTTGTACGAGCGAAAAACTTAAGAAAAAATTAGTAAAGAATAGAATGTAATTTTCAAAAGTGCATAAAAGTCAATTTTTGTAATTTAGAATTCACTCTAGTTCAATCGCTAGTCTTAAATATGAAGATTAAAATGCCGTTTGGTTTTTTGATTTCGGATAAGCAGAACAGCCGCAATCTTGGTCACCGTCAAGCACCTCTTTTACTTGATGTCTTCCTGTCGGCCACTATAACGTTTATTCTATTATATATTTTGACTTCAAAAAATTTGTAAAGCTTATTTAAATGTTAATAAAGATTATGCAAAAACAACGAGATTGATTATTTCGATGCTTTGCCCGTAAAAAATTATTGAAAAAGCCGTAAAAAAACAGCCGAGAAACTAGAGGACCGCGTTAACACCCTCTCAAGATCTGCGGGAGAATGTTCCTCTCACGTGGCTATCATAAGATGAGTATGTCCCCCGTCTTTCGAGATGCACTTGGCCGACCACGAGCGACAATGCTCAAAATTCGTAGTTCCTCGGCACGTTTTTCAGACTCGATTGTATGCTCGCTCCAATTACAAATAGCCTGGCGGGAGAAGCCTCGGTCCGGCGCCACACTTCGGCCATGGAGCGCACTACTACATCTATGAATTTGCTAGTCAGTTCAAATAAAAAAAAACTACATATACCCGTTTAGCATCTACGACTAAATAGTTTTTTTTTCGCAAATAACACCAAATACCAAAATTATTGGAAGCATACAAGTTTTTTGAACTCAACGCTATCGAATAGATCTTAATGAAAATAAATAAATATATTCAAAATAAACCTCTGTAATAGTAGAATTAAAACTGTTCCGTCGCATACGGAACAAGCGAGCAGTTTATTATTAATTTGATTGAAAATAAGAATTTAGCTAGTGTTAAAATTTTCTATATAATTATAAATGTTCACATCGTCCCAAGGCACAACAGGGAAGAATATTTCTCTCTTACCTGAAGTCCATAAAAAAGGGTCAATAGCCCACGCACGGGTTTGCTCGACGACTCGCGCGCTCGGTGAACCACGTGCAGGGCAATTCAACATTTGGTTCGCAAATGTTACTTTTATTTTTCTAAGCCTTTATACGTGACTACGTTCATACTGCGCATATCGGCGTACCAATGTACCCCTAATAAAGGGATTTACCAAGCGTCCACGTGATGGTAGAGTTAGCGAGGAAGTTTTTTCATCGCGCCAAAGAGTTCGTCACTGGAATGCCCCGCTGGTCAAAACACGTGTGCGACAGGGCTGACCAGTATTTTCTATTCTCACACTTCTCATCCGTGATTGGTGACAGCTACAATCCACCCACTCCTTTTTCTACATTTTTGGACCAATGAAATTAGTTGTTGTTCTTCCAAGGGGTGGCATCGCATCCCCCGTTTGTGAGACAGCTCTCATCACTAACCACGGATGTAAGACTCGAACTTCTTTTCAACAGTAATCATCAAACATTCGAAGAGGAAACATCAAGAGTCCAATCAGTGCGGAACTCTTGCCTCTCACGAACAAATTACTCAAACATCTCCATAAGATAACTCTATCAACACCGTCGTCATTACTACGCGGAAACAACGTGAATCAATGATCAGTACTTTAACTGATCGATGTAAATAATTGTGAATAAATTAAATTGTTTTTTAGTTTATCTCCAATTGTTTTCAACTAACCACCTTCACCACATTAGTTTGAGGTGCGGGAGTTCAATCACGGGATTGCAGTGTCGAATCTCACGCGTTCGGTATCAGGATTTACGACCCTGGTTGACTTGCATCAATAAGTCAAGTCGCACTGTGACCGTGAACGGAACATTTTTTTTTTGGTCCTTCGAGCCGGATATGAGATTCCAGTCTCACTATTTGATCAGTGAAGTGAAAGTGTGAAATTGGAGCAGTCGAACACAAGGCGCACGACGACGTCTAGGGCGGAGGAGAATCTCATCCTCCACCAGCGGATCACAACGTCAGTAGCGCCAACGATTTCACGCCACAAGGGTAAGCTCGTTAGCTGTATCAATTGCCAATCACGTCCCTGTGCCTTTCACATTCACCCGCTACGCTTCACAATCGCGAAAAATGGCTCTAAGCCCAGTAAACGCAAGGCTTAGGGATCAGCTTGTTCGAAAACGCGGGTCCATAAAGGGTAAACTCACAAGCTTCAAGAGTTTACTGGACAATCAAGAAGTCGATCCTGACATCTACATATTAAAGGCGCACATGGGTCGGCTAGAAAATTCTTTCGCTAAATTGGAAGATTACACTAGCGAACTGCAAGAGCTTGAGCCAGAAGTCGACCATTACGCAGAACAAGCAACGATGGAAATGGACTACGCGAACGTCCTAGCAAAATGCTATAGACTTCAGGATAGAGTCACCCAAGCAGCAGCAACAGCAGCGGCAAGCTCATCTTCCAGCATTCGGGCGTCACCGAATACATTCGCACCAATATCCACACTAACACGCCTTCCAGAACAGAGTCTTCCGAAGTTCACAGGAAAATATAAAGACTGGCTGAGTTTTCAAGATGACTTCCAGTCGACTATCGGGCGACGACCGGGTCTCAGCGACACCGAAAGATTAAAGTATCTGCGGTCATGTCTCAGCGGGGAACCCGAGCGTCTTGTACGACAATTCGAGACCACGGACGAGGGCTACCGAAGCGCTTGGGCGCTTCTAAAAAGGATGTTCGAGGACAAAAACAAAATTCGCGAACGCCACGTAACGGAGATTTTCAACATCCCTACAATGCAAGGAGAGTCAGCACAGAATCTCAGCGAAGTGATAAACAAACTCGAACTTCATTGCTCGGCACTCAAATCGCTGGGCGAAAATACATTCAGTACCATGATGCTCTGCATCGCACTGGCAAAAATCGACAAATCTACACGCAAGCAGTGGAAGATGTCTCTCAAGGAAGATGAGTTGCCAACATACGACCAACTTATCACATTTCTTCGAAAAATTGTCATCTCATCAGACGAGCCTCTCAATGCTTTCAAGGACGGAGGCTCAAACGGTCAAGGTAAGGTACGCAATTGCTTCCAAAATGGCCAGAGCGGAAAGACTCCGAAGCAGAGTCGAACATTCGTGACCAACACGTCGCACGAATGCCCGATGTGCAAGGGCAGTCATCAGCTATTCCAATGCCAGGAATTCAAGAGGCTCACGCCGAAGGAAAGGTTCGACGCAGCAACGCGGGTATCCGCGTGCATTAATTGCTTGCGTTTAGGCCACAGCGTCAGACAGTGTACGTCTAATTTCACGTGCAAAACGTGCCGCAAGAAACACAACACGTGGTTGCATTTCTCAGAATCGCCACAACCATCGTCTGTGGCGAGCGAAGCAATGCAAGCACGACTGGCAACACCGCAAGTCTTGGCAGATAAAACGGGAGTTATTAGCTTAATGGCCAGCATCCCGTCACGTGACCTCCTAGTGACAGCAAAGATCAACGTATACAGCTCATCAGGAGAACTCATATCATGCCGAGTATTGCTTGACACTTGCTCCAACAGCAACTTCATGACCGAAAGGTTTGCAACACTTCTCAATCTACAAAAGAAGAAATTTACAGTGTCAATTGGGGCCATGAATCAAACTCGAACGGTCACAAACAATCTCGTGACCGCGCGACTAAGGTCGAGGATCTACAACTTCGAAAGGACTTTGAGCTTCCTGACGATTGACGAAATCGCAGGACTCGTGCCAGATGAAAGGATCTCCCGACAGTCATTATCGCTGCCGCGCAATATTCAGCTCGCGGATCCGGAGTTCGACCATCCAGCGCCAGTCGACATGCTAATCGGCTCCGGAACGACATTGTCCACTTTCTGCGTAGGACAGATAAATCTCTCCGCACCCGGTGGTCCGGATCTCTATTTACAAAAAACACTCTTGGGCTGGATCATCGGCGGTGCTATTCAAACAAATGACTTGTCGCCGTGCAACGGACAATGTCATGCCACCACAATGGAAGGCATCATGAAACGCTTCTGGGAAATCGAGGAAATTGACATAAAACGTCACAACTCACCAGAAGAAATTAGCTCCGAGAATCACTTCCGAACAACGGTAAGACGAGACAACGATGGTCGATACATCGTTGCACTCCCGTTCAACAGCAGAAGGGATCAGCTCGGTGAGTCTCGATCAATGGCCACGAAACGCCTTATCGGACTCGAGAAAAAATTGCAAAAAAATCCAGAGCTGAAAATACAGTACGATGCTGTGCTCCAGGAATACCTGACCTTAGGACACATGTCACGGGTTCAGAACAACACCGCGACGGGGGGAGGTTTCTATCTTCCTCATCACGCAGTTATCAAAAACAGTAGCCTGACCACCAAGGTCAGAGTTGTCTTCGACGGATCAGCGAAGTCTAGCACTGGGATATCTTTGAACGACACTCTCATGGTCGGGCCCAACATTCAGGACGACATCTTCTCACTCCTGCTGCGGTTTCGCGGGCATCAGTACGTGCTCACAGGAGACATCGAGAAGATGTACCGACAATTCAAGGTTCGGAAGGAAGATCGGAAATACCAAAGGATTCTGTGGCGCGACGTCAGTGGCTCAATAGCCACATACGAGTTGAATACCGTGACCTTCGGACTGGCTCCAGCACCTTTCTTGGCTACCCGTTGCCTTCAACAATTGGCTGAAGATGAAACAACCAACTTTCCAAGGGCTGCTGAAATCATCAAACGTGATCTGTTCGTCGACGATCTCATTACCGGAGCGGCAACATTCAACGACGCTCTGCAACTTCGAAACGAAATCAACGCATTATTGCAACGAGGCTGTCTCAACCTTCGACAATGGGCTTCCAACGAGCCACGCCTCCTTCAAGGTCTCCCATCCAGTAGCGTAAATCTCAAGCTACAATCGCGGCAAGACCAAACTATCAAAACTCTCGGCGTGCATTGGAACTCCGAACAGGACTCGATCATCTACACCGTCAGTCCTGTCTCGCGAGATCATCGCATTACGAAAAGAACCATTCTGTCGCATATCGCCAGAATATTCGACCCGCTGGGTCTGCTTGGTCCTGTGGTGACACAGGCGAAGCTCATCATGCAACGACTGTGGAGGGAGAAACTCGATTGGGACGAATCCATTCCGGCAGAAATACAAACCGAATGGAACAACTACGCATCACAATTGAGTGTCCTCAACAACTTGGAGTTCAGCAGAAGAATTATTACCCCACAATGCAAAGAAATTCAACTGCACGGATTCTGCGATGCTAGCGAAAGGGCCTACGGAGCCTGCATTTATATCAGAGGCATCAACAGCAATGGGAGCATCTCAACAACGCTCCTCTGCGCCAAATCTCGTGTCGCGCCGCTCAAAAGGGCGCAGGATGGGCCGAGCAAGGAAGTCTGTTCACCAGAAGCAGTCTCAGCAATCGAGCACATTCCACCCATGACAATCCCAAAGCTGGAGCTATGTGGAGGTGTGCTTCTGGCCAAACTTTATGACACTGTTCGTCAAGCATTGAACATCAAAATCCACAAAACAGTTTTTTGGTGCGATAACACGGCGGTCCTCAACTGGATCAATACACCGCCATACCAACTTTTGACATTCGTAGCTAACCGGGTGTCCATCATCCAAGAAAAAACACACGCTGGTAATTGGCGTCACGTCCGGTCACTCGACAACCCAGCAGATCTCATTTCAAGAGGTCAACAACCGTCGGAGTATATCTCGAGCCTCATGTGGAAAAATGGACCGCAATGGCTTGCTCAAGACGAATCTACATGGCCACAACTCGGAGTACCAACAGTGGACCAGTTACCCGGACTGCGCAAGGTCCAATGCCTTGCAACACCAATTCATAGCGATATCATTACACGCTATTCATCAATAGTGAAGCTCCGGCGATTCATTGCATATGCCCGGAGGTTCAAGGCGCCGCAGACAAAACAAGGTCACCTCACGTGCGAAGAACTAGAAGCAGCAAACGTCACCATCATAAAACTTGTTCAAGCAGAAGGTTTTCCCAAGGAGCTCAGAGACTTGACAGAAGAAGGGACCGTGGACCCAAAGAGCAAGCTTGTCTCATTAACCCCATTCTTGGATAATTTGGGCATAATTCGAATCGGCGGTCGACTCACGAACTCCAAGTTTGCGTTTACGGAGAAGCATCCCGTGATTCTGCCACGATCACATCACGTAACCACCATCATTATCCGGTATGAGCATATTTCCACATATCATGCCGGCGTGCAGACTACGCTCTACTCTTTAAGAAAACGATACTGGATAATCGACGGAAAAAACCAAGTTCGCAAGGTGATCCGCGGCTGTATGACCTGCGCGAGGGCAAATCCTCCATCCACAAGCTACATAATGGGAAATCTACCTAGAGTTCGCATTACCGAAGCTCGACCATTTTTGAACGTAGGAGTGGATTACTGTGGTCCATTTTTCATCAAAGAAAAGAAGAATCGCAACCGAGGAAGAATCAAGGTGTACGTTGCAATCTTCATCTGCCTCGTAGTCAAGGCCGTGCATCTCGAGCTAGTTAGTGACATGACTACTGAAGCCTTTCTCGCTGCTTTGAAACGATTTATTTCGAGAAGAGGAAGATGTCAAAATATCTACTCTGATAACGGCACAAACTTCGTCGGTGCCAACAACGAAATGAAGGAGATCGTACAACATTTACATTCCAACGAACACAAGGAAAAGACACACACCTTCTGCAGTGATCGCGGAATCAAGTGGCATTTTATGCCACCACAATCACCAAACTTTGGTGGAATATGGGAGGCTGCAGTCAAGTCTTTCAAACATCATTTGAGACGAGTCGTCGGCGAACAACTGCTCACGTTTGAGCAGCTTTATACGTTTGTCACAGAAGTAGAAGCAATCCTTAATTCACGCCCGTTGACTCCTATCTCATCAGATCCCAACGATCCTCTTGCACTCTCACCTGGTCACTTTCTGATTGGCAATACATTAACGAGCGCACCTGAAGCAAATTTCGTCAACATTCCATCCAATCGGCTATCATTATGGCAGCACATACAAAAGATGAAGCAGGATTTTTGGACCAGGTGGCACAAGGAATATTTAAACGAATTAAATATTCGCCACAAATGGATTCGAGGCTCCCACAGCATCCAAGAAGGCTCTCTCGTACTTCTCAAGGAAGACCATCTACCTCCTCTTCGATGGCTCATGGGAAGAGTTATCGAGACTCGACCCGGTTCAGATGGCATCGTAAGAGTAGTCAAGGTCAAAACGTCCACGGGAATCTTCGACAGGAATGTTCGCAAGCTCGCACCACTGCCATGGCTAACTGACAGTGACAGTGACAGTGACAATCACAAATAATCAATTTAGAGACAATTAACGCAATTGCGAACTCACCTACAGACTATACTCAAGCATAACCTTCAATTGTAATGTAATTATGGTGATCGCACTTGATCGGTACCCTCTCAAGGGGGGAGTCTGTTCCGTCGCATACGGAACAAGCGAGCAGTTTATTATTAATTTGATTGAAAATAAGAATTTAGCTAGTGTTAAAATTTTCTATATAATTATAAATGTTCACATCGTCCCAAGGCACAACAGGGAAGAATATTTCTCTCTTACCTGAAGTCCATAAAAAAGGGTCAATAGCCCACGCACGGGTTTGCTCGACGACTCGCGCGCTCGGTGAACCACGTGCAGGGCAATTCAACATTTGGTTCGCAAATGTTACTTTTATTTTTCTAAGCCTTTATACGTGACTACGTTCATACTGCGCATATCGGCGTACCAATGTACCCCTAATAAAGGGATTTACCAAGCGTCCACGTGATGGTAGAGTTAGCGAGGAAGTTTTTTCATCGCGCCAAAGAGTTCGTCACTGGAATGCCCCGCTGGTCAAAACACGTGTGCGACAGGGCTGACCAGTATTTTCTATTCTCACACTTCTCATCCGTGATTGGTGACAGCTACAATCCACCCACTCCTTTTTCTACATTTTTGGACCAATGAAATTAGTTGTTGTTCTTCCAAGGGGTGGCATCGCATCCCCCGTTTGTGAGACAGCTCTCATCACTAACCACGGATGTAAGACTCGAACTTCTTTTCAACAGTAATCATCAAACATTCGAAGAGGAAACATCAAGAGTCCAATCAGTGCGGAACTCTTGCCTCTCACGAACAAATTACTCAAACATCTCCATAAGATAACTCTATCAACACCGTCGTCATTACTACGCGGAAACAACGTGAATCAATGATCAGTACTTTAACTGATCGATGTAAATAATTGTGAATAAATTAAATTGTTTTTTAGTTTATCTCCAATTGTTTTCAACTAACCACCTTCACCACATTAGTTTGAGGTGCGGGAGTTCAATCACGGGATTGCAGTGTCGAATCTCACGCGTTCGGTATCAGGATTTACGACCCTGGTTGACTTGCATCAATAAGTCAAGTCGCACTGTGACCGTGAACGGAACAAAAACAGAAACAGTGATTTGATGAAAAATGTTGTTAGGTCAAATGAAAAGGATCACCTAAACGCATTTGGTCGACTTCAATAAATCTTCTTATCCGTAGAGCACATCTCGAAATACAGAGATGCCCCGTATTCGAGCTCGACGCTTGTATTTCTTATGGACGATTCGTATCACGATATACATGAGTATATACACGTGGGATATAATGAAGTAGCGACAATGCTAAGTTTAAAAGACCGAAAAGCAATCGTCGATATGTGGCGCAGCGGTTTGTCGTCAAAGATAGAGCAACTCGCTCTTGGCTATATTTACACAGCAGGATATATTTGCGCAAGTACATCAAAAGACACGAGCTCCATGGAAGCATATATGTATTGATTGAGGATATATACCGAAATATCAACGACCGCGAAACAAACGACGCTTTTTATTGGCCAACCGGTTACGACCTCGCTCAGATATATAATACCTGTACGGAGTACAATGTACGGAGACCGAATACGCGTTAGCGTTGAATATCGTGCTTACATATAAATATAAATACATCAGTACAGTCGTGCTGTATATTGGAATCGGAAAAAATTAGAAAACGGCTAGTTTTTTGACAGGTGACTCTGTAGGTGCCGCGAGTGCTAAATCCAAGTTTGCCTAAAAATCGGGGTGTAGGGTTTTTTTAGGGGTTGGAGGGGAATGGGGGTGGATTAATGCCAAACTACAACCCCCAAGAGGTCGGCGCCAGGAGACAAAATGTTCAGAAAAATCCGGGCTTTATTTTTGTCCACAGCGCCGAAGTCGTGCAAGTTCATTTTGGGGTTGAAAAAGTGGGGCGAAATTTCGAAAAATCAGTTTTAATTCCATAACTCTTTAGGAAAAATTCATACAATTTTTGTTCAAATGGGAACGCTGTAGCCCTTGCAGAGACGCGTCGATCGAGTATTTGATCAGCCCTCTCCAATCATATCTTGAACCCCCATAAAAATGTTGAAGTATCAAAAAAATTGTTTTTTGAATAACTCAAAAACAATCGATTTTTCGGGGATGGTTTAAAGGTACGAAATGTAGAGAATAATGTTCTCTATATTTTCGTTTCTATGGACCACCCTTGAATTTTGCTTTTTCCAACCCCTCGCGGGGGTTGAAAATTCAAAACGAAATTCTGGGAAAACTATTAACCGAAAATAAAGAGATACGAGTTTGGCGCTCTGGACAAAAATGTAGCTGCGAGTTCAAACTACAAAATTTTCCACGGCGGTGAATTCGTGCGGTCAATAGTTTTCCCAGAATATCATTTTAAATTTTCAACCCTGCCGTTTGCCGTGTGCAATAGACATATATCAGCATATAGTGCAAGTGCGGGCGCGCGCGCGCGCGCGCGCGTGTGTGTGTGTGTGTGTGTGTGTGTGTGTGTGTGTGTGTGTGTGCCTAATTTTGCTCGATCTCCTAAATTCGCATCAGCAATTTCATTCCTCACTCCTTTCCGCGTCTGACATTTCTCTGATAGCGGCTCGATAGAGGGGGTATCCTAGAGCGCACGCAAACCCCGCGTTACATCGCTGCTCCCGATACGTACTGGTAATGACCGGTCGCGTAATTATCGCTCCGTTTCGCTACTTTCACGACGCTTAATTGCCAACGTCTATATTCGACGTAGCCTCGCCCCCGTCTCGATTACGTAAAGTTTAAGTACCGTGTCGAAGGGCTCGAGTACTCGCGAAACGATGTTGTCCGCTTGATTCTTTATTCGGAGTTTCTTAATTGCCATTAACTGAAGGTGAAGGTCGACCCCGCCGCCGCGCACTGGTTGGCGAAATGAGCGAAAAATATTACGGTAGAACGGAAACTAGATGATGTTGACGTTTGTCTTTATACATGATATTCTCTTTTGTATTTCTTTGTTCTCGCGTTTATTATTCTACATTTTTTTTGGCTTATAAAGATTCAACGAGCTAAATCTCCCAAGGTGGATAAAAAAGGGCATTTTTCGAAAATATTATTTATCGATAGTATCGAGAACCTTCTAGCTATATTCCCTGAAAATTTCATTGAAATATTCCTAAAATTGAATGAGCTGCCGTTCCTAACAGTCGGCCGCGCGAGCGGTGGCAGCACCATACTTCAAAATTTAAACGCATTTTTCGCGAAATACTGTTTTCATAGTCGGTGGACATGATATCTCGAGAACCACTTGATGGGTTGTTTCCAAATTTACAGGAGATACGATGAAAAACATTTAAAGGTGGTTGACAAACTCACTTTTTCAAAATCGATCTTTATTTTTTAATAGGTAGGTAAAAATTACGACTTTTCAAATAGATTTTGTATGCTCGAGTTTCAATTCATCGCCACGTTGTTAAAAACAATAATTTTAAAAATCGACCAACGTCAACGACGCGTATTTATTGTTAACTTGAATAACCAGTTTGGTTTTTACATTTCGCATAGACCGTTTAAGCTGGACAGTGTCCACCACCAAATGTCGTGAAAAAATGTTATCTTCAGCAGGCGGCCATGTTTTTGTTGTTTTTCTGTATTACTTTTAGGGCTCCCAGTATATGAACCTTTCGGTAAAAAAAATGCGTTTCGTTTTCTCCAAACGCGTCCCGGAACAAAAAATTGTAATTTAGCCATTTTTTTCGGGCCTCTAGGTAGATATAACCCCGTAAGGTAAAAAAAGTACAAAAATAGTTGAGGAATTCTCGTAGCAAAGATATGCTGAGAAATATTAGAGCAACCGAACAAAATTATTTTCGTTCCTCTCCAATGATGCAAAGTTCAAGTTTCTCAATTGCTATTAACTGCGCGAAGGTGGAGGTCGATTGCGCCCGCGAGTTCGCGCACTGATTCAGTGACAGAAGTAAACATATCACCGTAGAACGGAAATTAGATGATGTTGAAGTTTACTCAAGTATATGAATTTCGCCCTTATAATTGAATATCCTAAATTTTCATTATGCCACAATTTTTGTCTATAAGATTTTAGCTTCCTAAATAAGCGAACGCCACGCCAGATTTTTTGCCAGTACTTCGCCACGATTCGCGTGGCGAAGATCTGGCAAAAAATGTAATTAATAATTTAGTTATATTGAATAATTTAATGATTTTAACGTTTCGCTTTGTCGCCGCGTAATGTTTGGGCCCAGCTCTAGGCCAATCCGCTCTATATGTGGGTCGTCGCGAATATGGAGCCATGAATAATGTTCGCCTCGTGGTGGATTCGCGCACGTCGCTTCGCCATTGTATCTATTGCAATGAAACTTTAGCGGTCGTGTTACACACACACATATATACGGATATAAGTACATGTGTTTTTTTTTGTCTTTCGTTCTCATCGAGGCAGAAACACGCGCAAACGCCACGTTTAGGTATATATTTAGCGACATTTGTGGAGCGGATGCTACGCTTGGCCGGAGTCCAGAGCTCTCGCGCGCCCGAACGGCCACGAGAGAGAAAGAGCGAGAGGCGCGGGGGGGGGGGGGGGCGTGAGGGAGACATTGTACCAGGCCTGCACAACTAATACTACGCGGCTACTGCCGCGAAGCATTTCTCTCCTCCTTGCGCTCTTTTTCTTTTTCCCGTTTTACTGCATATTTGTCTCCCTCCCGCGCACACGTTCCCGCGCAAGCCAATTTCGTGCAGCGACCTCTCACGGGACAAATCCACGTAATCCATTTTAAAGGTAATTATCAATAGTTAATCGTTGAGGATTCGGCTTCGGTCCGGCCAATGAGGTTTTCCAAGGTTAGCGATGGATTAGGTTAGTAATTATCAATAGTTAGTTTATCAAATTATCAAATTATCAAAGGTTAGTAATTATCAATAGTTTGTAGATTTTTTTAATCGCTTGAAGCTCCTTATTGTTAATCTGCAGTTCCTGGAACGAATATTAGTCCTACCTCGTCCTCGTGCAATTACTTTTGCTCCGAGCGTTTCGAGTCAACCTCTCCGTTGCTCGTCGCAGTCCTCGGCGATGACTTTACATCGCGCCATGACAAAAACTATTTCTTCAAGTCTGCATAACTTTTGAATCAACGAATTTCGTCTTTTTGAAGTTGAAGTTTGTTTGGGTATGTTGGCCTATCAGCTCGTGAGCTTGAACTTTGCATCATTTGAAGGCAATGGAAATAAATCAGTTTTACGATACTCATTCGGAGATCGACGGTGGAAATATTCAAAGAACATTTTGAATAATAATCAAAACAAATAAATGAAAATATACAAAAGAGATTTTGTTGTACACCAACGATAGTCACTCCAACACCGTACGAGCTCCGCGACGACTTTACTCGTTACGAATAATCGCGAGGAAAAAGATAAGCAGTACGACAATGACATGAGTTATGCAAATTATTGATACTATCGAATAAATGGTTGTTTTGTTGGGTTCGAATAATCGTTAGACATATGCATCCAAGTATTTGGAAGCAGGTGATGACGTTAAAGTTTGCATCGTTGGAATGTAACCATTTTTTTCCGCCAAATTTCTTTTAGCAGATTCAGGCAATGAAACCTAAAGTCTAAAAAGAACAATCGAAATCTTGAAATACAACCGTTATCCTAAAATACAACCTAAATCCACAAAATCCTATTCTGGATAATGAAAATAAGAAATGGAATAGAACTTCCGTCGCATTGCAAGGATGCAAACTTCAACTCCATATTTGGGTGATGGAAATCACTCAAACTTTTTGATGTATTCTGATCGGAGATCTACGAGCTCAATTTTCGAAAAAGGCCCTAAACACCATTCAATAAGTGAAACAAAATATTTTAAAAAACATAAATTATTGCATTCCAACGATTCAAAATTCATCGTCATAGAAGTTGAAACGCTTTTTGCCTTCCCACCGTAATTAGCACTTGGTTGTATACTCGTGCAACGTATAATTTCAAATGATTTAGGATTATTACACGCGTTGTTGCAGTTCCAGGCAAGGGAAACCGTGTGGAATTTCGGGATGCAGAATTTTCCTGACACGATAATATGCCATTTTTGCTTATATAGATATGCGTGTATAACCATGCGAGGGCATTGGTGAAGCGTTGCGCTCCAATTCCAGGCACGAATAAACTGTTGATATATACACGTATATGCATACTTATATAAATTTATATATATATGTATATACATACATACATACATACATACATACATACATACATACATACATACATACATACATACATACATACATACATACATACATACATACATACATACATACATACATACATACATACATACATACATACATACATACATACATACATACATACATACATACATACATACATACATACATACATACATACATACATACATACATACATACATACATACATACATACATACATACATACATACATACATACATACATACATATATGTGTGTGTGTGTGTGTGTGTGTGTGTCGTGAGAGGTCGACATCACAAATCAGGCCGGACGCAAGGTATGCCTGGAATGGTCTGACCCTCTCCTCGCCGCTTCATTTCCTACGGTCTCATCTCCGGCTCTGGGCCGACTATAACCGTGCACCAAACCGCTCTATCCTGCACCAATAGAATAAGCAAACGGTTTGCGGCTCTCGAGAATACTCGTTGCCCCGCAGCTTATTCCCGATATCGTTGTGTTATTTGTTTTAATATTCGTTCCCGTTGAATTCATGCTTGGAATAATCGCCGTATATGAGAATTTATATTATTCTTGTCGAAACTCAGTAATATAAATCGGCAATAAAGTTTCTCACTCTTACTTGTAGACGTGGGCAATCATCGGACCGGATAGTCCCTCAACTTTCGATTGGCGTAAAGTTGGAAAAACTTACCTGAAACAATGAGAAAAAAAGTTTAAGATATTGGTTTCACGTGTCAATGGAAATGAGATTGTGACTTGGTATAGTACTCTACGTTCGGACAATGCTTTTCAAAGATAAACGTGTTGAGACAAGTGCGAAGTATCCGACAGTTTCGATTTATGATGTTGAAGTTCGTATTGTTAGAGACTAACAGATTTTTTTTCTTCTTTTTTTAATTTATCTACTGAGTCATAAACAAATATTTTATCAAAACACGGTTTAGAATAATATTTGAAGTATTTCGTATTATTCTAAATTTCTTTTTTCATGAAATATTGATAAATATTTAAATACTACTAAATCCTAGCAAATATTTAAGTATTATGTAAAAAAAAAGTGTATACCATTGTAAACTATGATTTTCCGATTTTTAAGGTTATGTAAAAATGTATGTCTTTTAATATATATATATTTTTTAATATGTTTAATATTCACTTTAAATCTTATTCTAAACATTCGCTTTGACCGACTTGGGTTTTGAAAAAAAAACGCCATTTTCGTAGCTCGAATAGCCAAGAATGGCGAAATGAAGAAAAAAAAAATCTCACAAGCCAGCACACCGTGTGTCAAAATGTCCATGGCAACCGCATGAACGGAAAACGTCCGACAAACCCATTCTAATGCCATTTATAATACATGGCGAGCCATATTTCGGAAACACGCGGTCGTTGCGATAAAATCTTACGTGGGGATGTAAAATGTGATAGGGGAGGAAAAAAATGGCCGCACGAGCTGCAGAAGGATCGAGCACAATGGAGCGGTTGTAAGAGAGAAAAGAGCCTCGCTCGCTCTTCGGTTTACGAGTTTTTCGCCCGATAAAGCACCTCTCGAGCTCGCGCGGCAATAAGAGACTCGTTCCCCGGCGGGCGCTCATTGCGTTGTTGCGCAAGAACTGGTACCGGTAGTACGTAACAGCTCTCGGGAGGGCGGCTACGATATTTAATACCTTGTAAGCATCAGTACACATGTATCTCCATGCATGTACGGGTATCTGTACTCTTTGATAGAAACTTAAGGGTACCACGTATGTACAGCACATACTCGAGCTCGAAGCTGCACGTGTGTACAGTGCTTGGGATAATAAACTGTACATGTGAAACGAAACGACGGTTTTGCTCAATTCTTTACCGCTGAATCTTCAATTGCAAGAGGGACACGCCATTTTTTCATCAAATGCCGGTTTTTAGGCTTGCCCGACGGGATATGGAGAATGCCCGCGGAAAAACATCGTAGCAAGTTGCGGACGTACGATATCTCTGATTTGATGTAGAAAATGCAATAAAATCAGATTGTTGGCATCGTCGGAATGCAATGAAAATTATTATTTTTTCAGTGGTTGAAGTTTCTCGCCGTACATCTTACAAGGGGACAGTACGGCAGTCGGATTTTTGTAATTTTTCGTACTCATGGTACGTGAAGTTCAGAGCTCGAATATTAATATCCCAAAGCAGTTCGACGCCATATTCAGAAATTTTCGAGAAAATTGACTTTGAAGTTTTCGAGCGCACTCTTATCCCACAAAGATGCAACGATATTCGAACCGGGCTTGTGGCGTACCCGGTAGCGCTCGAGTCTAGTAATCGCGGGGTCGCTGGTTCGAGTCTCACTTCGATTTTTTTTTTTTTTTTTTTTTTTTTTCATTTTTTTTAAATGAAAAAACGCAAGTCATATTTTTAATTATCTCTTGATTATAAACATACATTTTCAAGTATCAATATTTATAACCAACAACATTTTTAGGATGAAAATGAAAAACGTCGCCTATTCGCAATTTCAAGCAAGAGATAATCAAAAATAAGACTTGCATTTATCATTGACAATTATAATTACATATATGTGAATTAGCATAGATTTTATAATTTTTATCCCGGGATTATTTATTTATTTTTTTATAAATAACCACCTATTGTTATATATAAATAATATATGATCATATATGAGAAAATATATAATTATGTATAACTATAATGAATTTTGTCCATATATAAACATATATAGATATATTATATTAATTATATATAATAATATGTGATTATATACAACAAAAATTTATCGGGATATTTAAATGACGGAGGTATGCGAATTAAAAAAAAAATGAAAAAAAAAAAAAAAATTCGAAGTGAGACTCGAGGTGCGCTCGAAAACTTCAAAGTCAATTTTCTCGAAAATTTCTGAATATGGCGTCGAACTGCTTTGGGATATTAATATTCGAGCTCTGAACTTCACGTACCATGAGTACGAAAAATTACAAAAATCCGACTGCCGTACTGTCCCCTTGTTAGCTACGGAAATACCACAACAATTTTTTAAGTTGCTTATTTACAGATCAAGGATCGAAATCTGTAAATAAAGTCTTGAAGAATGATTCCAATAGGTATGTAAAAATATAAAAAAGAATTTTCGTTGCATTTCAATTATGCAAACCTCAATGCTATTCGACAAATACATTGTTGATGCAAACGTGTAAAAAATATATTTAAATAAACACATATCTTTTCTTGCATGCAGAGTATGTGTCTCAAATTCAAATACATTGTTATTGCCAACGAATGAAAATTTTATTCGGATTAGGGATCAGTATTTTGATTTTCAACCAGCATATTTGCCATATTTTCTCACAGACGATACATACGTATTCGTGTTGCTAAAAATGCTCAATAGTAAAAGAGTATAAAAAATATTTAGCATCCCCACCATTCCGGTATATACAAAAGGATGTTTCTTTTGTGCGGGTATAACAATTAAGATGTGTAATTCTCAGGGCCGTTCGGAATACACTTGGCCAACCAGGAGCGAAAATACGAAAAATTCTCGACTCGATTATATGCTCGTCCAGAGCATACAAGTGGCTTACGGAACAAGTCTCGGGCCCTGCGCCACCCTCCGGACACAGGGCGCACTGTTACGTCTGTGAATGTTCATTCAAACAAAAAAATCTAAATCGACCCATTGAGTCTATACGACTGAATATATGTTCGCGTCAATAATACCAAAATTATGCGAAACGTATAAATGTTTTGTTATTCGACGGTGTTAAATAGATCTTGATTTAGTCACATAAATATATTTGAAATAGATCTCTGGAATAGTAGAATCAAATGAATGAACATTGGTGCGACGAACATTTTATATTAATACATTTATTTCTTTCAGTGTCGAGATTAAATATTTTTTTGATTTAATAAAACCAAATACGGAGTTACTTTTGCCCACTGCCCGAATAGTGTAAAAAAGGAAGAAAAAAGATTTCTCCACATCTCTTTTGTACGCTCTTGCCATTTTGCATCAAAATTTTGGGACGGACAGCGGAAAAGTTGTGCAAAGTGAAAGACTTTTGCCAGTCCCGGCACGGTGTGCGGAAATTTGGCGAAACGAGTTTCAAAGCCTTCACCGGTTTTGCGCCACTGCACGTATACTAAGGCACATCGCGCGAGTACGAGTGAGAATATGAGGGGGGAGCAACGAGGCCAGTGCAACGGTCGTGGAGACGCAATTTGCAATATTATATTTGCATCCGGTAATTGGATAGATATGCCAAAAGATTTCGAAGCACACCAAGAGAGAGCGTGCACTCGAGGAAAGCAGAAATTCTCCTTCTTTCAGACCCACACACACACACACAAATATTATGGGTCCAAAATTTAACGAAAGACGAAACCGAGATTAAACGCGTGTACATACGTGCTGTGCTGGAAAGCTGAATTTCAATTTGTGTAAAACTTTAAAAAAGGCAAAAAAAGGGGGTAAACTCAAGTAGTCGCACGCTCGTTATAAACTCGAAAACGACAAGTTACAAGCGCGCTCAACACGTGTACAGCAGAATATTTTTCCGCTCGTGTATCTCCGATTCAACGGAGATCTGGAAGTGGACCAAGTTCGTGCTTTTCGTCCGCTTTCTCGAGGAGCTTTCCTTCGAACGAGGTGGGGGGAAGGATGAGGAGCCACCCCTGTTCGTTCTTCATTTTGTCATCTCGCTGGTTTTGCCCTCGCGTTCAAACTCCTCGGCGTAGTGTGTCTCGGAGATATCGGAAGGAAATCACGTATTATACGTAGCTACGGCGCGAGAGAGGGAAAGGGGGAAAATTCTCCGAGCATTCCCAGAAGGAGATACTCGGATTCTAGAGAAACGCCCGACCGTTTTCGAGCTTGGATTCTCTCTCTCTCTCTCTCTCTCTCTCTCTCCGACTCTCTTTGTGTGTGCGTGTGTTTGTCTCGCGTCTCCTTTTCATCTGCGTCTCGTGTCTTGCTTGCACTTCCCCTCGTTCCCCGGCTATTCAACTCATCTCTGTTCCACAACGTTTTTCCCTTTACCTTTCTGCTCACAAAGAGGGAGCATTTCTTTGAAGCGCCTCGCGATATTGCGGGAAATCTGCGACGAGAGAGGCATCAAGAGGGTTGGTGGATTTACAGAGAGACAGAGAGAGAGAGAGAGAGAGAGAGAGAGAGAGAGAGAGAGAGAGAGGGCCAGAGACGAAGAAATAGCAGGGACTTAAAAAGTAACACGAACCTGTATACAATGAAAAACAAGAGAATGCGCAATGTCGACGCGACGCAGCACGATAAGAATCGAAATGGATTAACCGCGTGGATAGTTTTATATTCCTCAGATACGGTAATAGTAATCGTGTGAGAAACGTATTCGATAATGGTAACGATTGGAAAGTAACGATGACTCCAATGGTAGCCATATTGGCACCCAATGCTGGTGGTAGCAGTGACCATTGGCACCTAATGGTAAACTCAATACCAACCATGCCGGCAACCATTGGCAGGTCACAAAGGTGACCACATAGGCACCCAAAGTTAACCATATCGTTAACCATTGGCACCCAATGGTAACCATATCAGCGACCATTGGCACGTTCATTCTGCAATGGCTGCAATGATAACAATGCCAGCGGGAAAAACGTTCGAAGCCAAAAGGAGAAAAATTGAGGGTGTCGCCCAGTATTCCAGATCGCACAGAGAAACTCGGTCGAGGGTAGCGATGAGCGAGTGTTCATCGTTTTATCGGCAAGACATTATTCGTGAACGTCGCTCAGCTCTCATTTTCGCACACTCCAGAACGACTGGAGAGATCTCGAAGCGACGACACGCGACGCGAGAGCAAGCGAGGAAAGCAGCGAGAGGGAGAGGACGTTCGTTTATTTCGTGCTCTGGAGCTCCAAGCCCCTGAGAGAGGGAGAGAGAAGGAGAGTCGAGGGGAAAGATATGACGTTGACGTTCTCGCTGTAGACCCGTCGCTCGGCCTGACGTGTACACCGCCGACGCTTGTACAAACGGAGAAGAATCGTTGTTCGCCCCCTCCGCCTCTGTAGCTCGCCGTCGGCTGCCCGAACAACCCTCATCGCGGGGTGACGCGTACCGGGCGAGGGACGTCGCGTATATCCGCTTGTCCTTCTTTCACCCTCTTTCGTCAATTTCCACCCTCCCGTTCCCGACGCGCTTTCTCTCCTCTCTTTTTTCCTCTGTCTTCCTTCACGCCCCTCTACGCTGCTTCGCTGCCGGTGTATCTCCCGGGCAACGCTTCGTTATTCTCGTCGAAGAGCGAAGAAGCCCCCACGGGGAGATGAAACGAAAGAGGGAGACAGAGAATATCGGCTCGTGTTCACGAGACGGAAAACGCAACACGGCAAAAAAAAGAAAGAAAGAAAAAACGAAATCATCCGTACATAATAATACGTGCCTCGTGGACGAAAGGAAATGAGGATAAAGGTTGGAAAAAGCGAAAGGCGACACGAAGACGCGCCATAGGCGTCGGAAAAGCTCGATGGAACCAAGACCGCAAGAGATAAAATTAAATTGGTAAGAGAGTCGTCGTCTCGAGTGCTATTGCAAATACACGTCCCTCGTTTTTGCTCTTCCTCTCTCAATCTCTCTCCTTGCGCCCCTCGTCTCTTTCCTCTCATCTTGCTCGCGACGTTTTCAAGCCTTTTCTCTCATTCCGTTTTTTTTTTTTTTTTTTCACGATGTTATTCGTCGTCAAACGATTCGTGCTGAATAAAAATGCTACGGTGGCACAGCCTCGGAAATTCCACAAACGCCACGTGGAAAAACAGGTACGTAGGTTGAGTGAATTTGCCAGATAGCAAGTTGTCCCTCGTATAGGCAAAACGTTGCGACAAATTGTGAGCTTTTGATACACGTCAAGCATAAATCGCATCCAAGGAGACTCGAGGTAACTCTCGCCGCCTAGCTTATGACTAATGTGTGTGCACGCACACGCGCCGAGCAACGGCACAACAGTATGAACGCGCGGGTGTGTGCACATGCATACCGCGAGCAATGTGTGCAGCGCAACTCGGACTAATAAACACCGATTGAGATGGATGGTCATCCGATTGCCGCTAACACGGCCCACGGTCGAGTGGGGAAGAGAACGAAGCTTGAAGGGCCTCGTTGGACAGTCGACCACATTACTGACAAAACTCAAGTGATATATATATATATATATATATATATATATATATATATACACGCGCGCACCTTGGAGTTGATTCGTTTCTAATTCCTGCGCCCCCCTCCACGAGTATTGTCCTTATTCTTTGACATTCACTGATTAAAACGATTTATGGAAATTAACCAAAAGCGTTTATTTGATTATTGTTATTGAATTAAGTAACCTGTTCGTAAAATTACTTGTTCCTTTTTTTATTCCACTATTTCAGTGATTTATTTCAAATGTATTTATTCGCGTGAATGAAGGTCTACTTAACACCGTCGAGTAACAATACATTAATTTGCTTCTAATCATTTTGGATTTTCGTATTATTTACATGAAAATATTTCGTTGTATAGAGTGAATGGATCTATTGGGATTTCATTTATTTAAATTAAGTAGCAAACTCGCATTCGTACGCTCTGTGGCCGGAGTGTAACGCAGGCCCGGAGGCTTCTCCCGCAAGCAATTTGTACTTGAAGCGATTATATAACCGAGTCCGTGAAACGTACAGACGCACCACAAATTTTGCGCATTTGTCGCTCGTGTTCGGCCAAGTGCATTCAAAAATACATGGGAGTTGGACATCTTTCTATACTCACGCAGAGGAAAATCCTCTCGTATATACCAAAAGGGTTGTAATACAAAATGTTTTTTTTTTCACCGTTAAGGATTGTTAACAACACGGATGTATCGTATATGAAAAAATATGACGAATTTCTGGTTGCAAATCAAAATACCAGTAATTCAAATACAATTTATATTCGTTCGACATAACAATGTCTTTGATTTTAAGGCCGATTTTGTTCGAATGCGTATTTATTGAATTGCCCACATCAAGGAATGCTCGGAACAAAAAATTCTAACAAGTAGAATCGCAGTAGGTCGTGAGGCCAAACAAATTACGAGGCCCAAGTTTTTTTTCAATTGCACCAATTTTTATTCCGCCGAGCTAAGCTTCGGAAATCGCTGAAACTTTTTTACGAATCCTCATTGAGATAGGTATCTAAAATCTAAATCGGCGAAACATGATTTTGGATAATAATAAAAAATGGGACATTAAAATGTAAGAAAAAATGTTCGGTGCGTTTCAAGTATGCGAATAGTAAGTATGCAAGTATGAAAAATATTCCACTCGAATGGTTCGAAGACGAAAATAAAATGTCTTCCTCGCTAAAAGAATGATGCCAAATGTTTGAGCAGTTTTCGAGACTACCTCCAATACACGAACAAACTTTCTCTCGTCATAGGATGATGGTGGTGAGGCATAGACAAGCACGAAGAGTTGCCTACCAGTCATCATGACACTCGGAAGAGATATTTTCTTCTCGCGAGGCCTCCGCGTTCGCAGCTTCCGTTCTGCAAAATGCCGACACTTTCAGTCGGTGCATACCTATCGCGTACCTGAAAATGACTTCCACTTTAGTGTCTACCGGATAAAGAGGATTCTTAATTCCGTGCTCCTCGAGGCCTGTGATATACGGACACGAGCAATGAGAGAACGAGAAACGGTCCCGCGTTACGAGTGTGGGGGTGTCTGTGTGTGTGTGTGTGTGTGTGTGTGTGTGTGTGTGTGTGTGTGTGTGTGTGTGTGTAGCGTGCGCGGCATGTCGGAGGGATTTGCCGAGCACACAGCGATGGAAAGTCGGTCGGGCCGACACCGTTTTGCCGTGAGGAACTGGGACAGAAACGGCGCGCGGGAGCAAGCCGCTTATATTTACGATCGAGGTTATTTGGCGAGACGCGGGGGAAGGAAAAAAATGCGCACGGTGGGCGGAGGCCGGTGATGGGGGAGAATGCGAAAGATACAGAAGTGGAGGGAATTCTCAACGAGATTTAAAAATTGTTTCCTCTTTCTCTCTTATTTCGAGCATTACGCTTGAATGCAGCCGGGATTTCGTTTCTTCGCTGTAATCAACTGCAACGCTTTATCTTCCCTTTTATTTCTTCTCTACAGCGCCGAGCAGCGCCCTTCATCCTTGCAGTTCCAATAAATCCCACGCTCAATTATATACCGTTATTATTTTGCCCCCTTGCTCCTTTTCCCTCCTCTTGCCCTTAAAAACACACACACACCCACACACCGCATAGAGTAGATTTGATTATGTTTATTTGCGCTCCAGGACAGAAACGTCTTCTGGCACACCATCCTCGTGCTTCGTACAAGAAAAAGAACAAGTACAGGGACAGAAAAAAGTGACACGATGTACGAAAAAAAGAAAAATGACTATATAAACAAAATAAAAATTAAATTAAAGTGAAAATAAAAGAAGAATGCAGATTGAAAACCGCAAGTAACCGAAAATGGCAAGTATTTGCGTTTATCTTCAAGAGGCTGGTTTTAAGGTATTCCTTTTACGAACCCGAATACTTAACAATTGATTGATTTTCGCCTATAATCGAGTAAAAATATATCCCGGTATACTTGTAAAAGCCATGTTACCGAACTTTTAACGAAAAATGACGACTCTAAAAATTGTCTTAATTATACGACGCTTTATGGAGATGACACGCTGGCAACATTTCTATCTAATCATTTATACACGAAATAACTCTAGATGGCTGATACAAAGTGCTCACGCGTGTAAGAAAATCTAAAGATTCCGTAACGACAATAAAAACAGGGGCTCACCGAACGTTTAAAGAAAATGTTCATGATAAAACTCAGAAAAATGTGACTAACGGAAAAATTATTGTAGTCGTAACTTTTCCGAGAAAATGTAAAAATGTACTAAATTTGCTCGAAATTTTTGGTATTCCACTTTATCGTTGGGTATAATAATTGATTGTGACTTATGTTTATTGAGCGCCACTATAATTTACCAATGCATCAGAAGGGCCCTCGTTATGCCCCCACAAAATAGGGACCTTCGCGAAAGGAATCGCTTAAGTAGCCTTCGCTCTAATTGGATCTGAACACATTGACTAGGGTACTAAAAGCCTGCTAATGGATGTATCGGATTTAGAAAAAGTCGCTCGAGGTCTTGCGGCGTTTATCAGGATCGACGAAGTCTCTTAAAAATAAAAAAAAATAAAACATGTAACGCGTGCTTCGGGGCATATCAGCAACGACGAAACTTTCGAGAGAGCTGCTGTTTGGAGTGGGGATTAGGCGCTCTCCCAAAGGTTTTCCGTGCAAGATGGCGAGGAGTCACGATCGTTCTCTCTCTCTCTCTCTCTCTCTCTCTCTCTCTCTCTCTCTCTCTCTCTCTCTCTGTCTGTCTTTCTCTCCTCCTGCTCTCCTTTCCCTATATACATGTATTTTCGCGCGAACCGAGACATTAATCATAAAAGTTTCGAGCTCGTTGGCTCTCGGGGAACTTCGAGTGCAGGACTCGGAGTTACAACCGCCATTTGCCAGAGAAATACACAGAGGGAGTAAAAGAGTGCACATATATGCAAATCATGAGAAGAAAAGGAGACGTTGGTCGACGAGCCAATGCAAACCCAAGTTTCCTGCATCGAAATCTTTTTTTTCTCTCTTCTGTTTCGTAGAAACTTTCCGGGGTTCCACGTTCACCCTGTGTATCTCGAATCACCCTGTGCATCTCGAATCCGTAATTTTCGCAAAGCCACCGAGGGATTCGAGTGCGATCGTAAAAATAGCATCGTTATTCCAGATTTACCGAGACGATGAAATTGACCAATTATTTTTCCAGCAGGCTTTTCCTTTATCTTCCATCGTCTCGAGCGTCCAATTACGTATTCCAATTAAGCGTCACTTTGTGCTCGATAAGCAAAACAGGATTATCGATCAATTGTGCAGATAATTGCATACCCGAACACGAGACGAAGCAAAAATCCGTATGGTGTTAAAAAAATGTTATTTGATTTAACTAGGATTCTCAATGGTGAAAAGTTATAAAAAATATTTGGGATTACCACCGTTTCGTTATATACGAGAGGAAGTTCTCCTTCCGTGGCTAAATATTTTTTTTGAGTTAATTATACCAAATACCAAAGTTATTAGAAGCATATCAATTGTATGTGGTTGTAGTTTGCATGGTAGGAACGCATCGAAAATTCTTCTTATCTTCTTATTTTCATTGTTATTCAAAATTATATTTTGTAGATTTGTTGTAGATTGTAAATAAGAATCCTGAAAAAATGTTTGCGTTCTTTTCGCAGCTTGAATCTGCCGGGAAAATTTGCGAAATAAAAAAAATCATTTTCGTTACGTTCGAATGAAGCAATCTTCAACGTCATTCAATTTTTTCCTATTACTCGTCGGTTATAAATAGATATTGATTCAAATAAATGAATATATTTGTAATAAATCCCAGGCATAGTGGAATCAAATAACAAAATATTGATTCAACGAAAATTTCATTCACACAGAAAAAGATTTGAAAAATGCATTGAGTTGATTTAAACGAATCTTTTTGATCAGTGTCAGAAGGTATCTCGGATGGGCTCGGAAATTCGCGTTGAACCGCCATAACATGTACAATGTATAAAGGCGATGCGCTCGAACGTAGAAAATGAAATACCGACTAGTCGTACGTACCGAAGCAACGGAGGCAAACGGGTTTTCTCATAAACTCATAGACGCACACGCGCGCAGTCTGCAAGCTGTGTATCAACATCTCCGCGGATACATTTATAAATAATTAATAAACATCGGCTCGTAGCCCGCACAGGCAATGAGTACGAGACCACAAGAAATGCGTTTAAATGCGCGAGAAAAGTCGAGGGACGATGAAGCGGCTAAAGTGCTGGGAGAGTCTTTACGAGCGCTCTGTGGCACCAGCGGAAGCGTACAAGTCTCGCGGTATACAAGCGAGAAAGGAATTACTGCTGTGGAATTCCAAGCATCGCTACGAGATAGTTTCAATCGGACAAATTGAGGCAATCCATTTTCCGGGTGACCGTCGACCTCATTTCTCTCTCTCTCTCTCTCTCTCTCTCTCTCTCTCTCTCTCTCGCTTGACGTCCCCTACCCCTGAGCACACTTTTGTGCCGAGAATCGCTTGTCCACCAATCCGCGATATACATGCAACGTTTCTGCACACCCGCGTGTGCGCACCGAGCGCGCGATTTTGGACACTCGATTGCCTCGCTAATTACCATATAGTACAGTGGAGTCTCGATTTATCGGTGGAACGATGCGAATCCGGCGACTCACCCCGTTATAAATCGAGGTTATCGCGCGTTGACTAAGTACCTGGAACATCGACGTCACGGAGCCTGGTCTGCTTCTTCGCGAGCATATTATACGCGCAACGATCGATACGCGTGTTGCTCCTCGATGCGCGACGTGGATCCTCGCTCATAATCGAATACCGTTAGGGCCTGAGAGACTCATATAGTATATGTGTCATTTTGGTCGTGATCGAATCGATGGTGAAGGCCGATAGCCTTCGGTATCCCCGCGTACACGCCGATCAAGGGTAAACGAATTATATATTATAGGCGACGCTGCGCGCAGCTCCGCGCGCGCTCCTTCCATCGTCTACCGTGAAATTTATTCCGCCGTGTCACGAGACCCGCGTCCGCCCATCGAATTCATCGCGTATTATATTCATCTCCGATTTATCCGCTTTCTATTTCCGTGACTCAATATACCGCCGTATAGTCGGCTTGGTATATTATATCCCCAATGAAGAGAGATCCGCGGGAGTCCATATGTCAAAGTCCAACGAAAAAAGCGTCAAGAGAGAGAAAAAGAGATATTAGCGGGAGAGGATGTCATATTGATCAGATCTAGGTGCTCGATTCCATCGCAATTCATTATCGATTCGATTCCCCGGACTGATTGGCGCCCCCCCCCCTCTCTCTGTCTATGACGGGCCTATCACGCCGTATTATCGTAGTCCGAAATACTACTCGCGTCCTTCTTGTATGCAATGTGCCAACACGAAGAACATGCAAACTAGATACAGGTGAGCAAACTCCAATGGGGAGACAGTGCATAAAGTGTACGCGAAAATGCGAATAATAGGGATGGTGGCGCGTCGTTCGAGCAGTCCCATGGGTATACACGTATATAGGGGAAGTAGGGGCAAGATGATAACGCTCAGGTCATGTTCAAATAAAACAATATATATATATGAGTCAAACAACTTAAACCATTCTTTTAATTTTCAAAGCAAAAAATAGTGTTTCTCATTTTTATCATACAATGTGTATTTTTAATTAAACCTTTATTTTTCGCGTCTTGCCCTGTATGCGGGGCAAGATGAAAAAGCGCTGAGAGAATGATGGGACACGAATCATAGGCATATTTCGCATATAGAAGTGGTTTCATTCTCAATATCGGCAATTTGGTAAGCCAATCTCCTAAGTTCTGTAGTATTTAGTCCGAATAATCTTGCTTTCATATAATTGTGATCATTTGTAAATTTTTTTTTCTTCGGCTGAAGAGGAACCAAAGGCTTTACTAGTCTCATGTCACCCTCTCTAAAGTAAATACTGGTACGTTGTAAAATATTGCGGCTTTACGATAGCTTGCATTCATCTTGCCCCGTCAGACGGTTAACGAATCAACAACAAAAAATCACGCAGTAACCTTGAACGTTTCTGACAACCCGTTCTTATTATATTAAGAATTAGTACTTTCACTGTGTTTACCTGCGTGTCTCTAATCGATATAAGCAACTCAAATTAACTGAAACGATGATAAACTTTATGAAAAATTAGATCGTTTTGACAAAAAATCGATGTTGTTTTCTCACGTGCTTCCGCCACAGATGCATAAGAATTTTTGTCCACCGTACCTCAACACATTTAGAACAAACCCTCCAAAGCTCATTTCAATTGCTTGTTGAGTATTCTCGACAATAAAAAAATTCTCAATTTTCGCTGAGCCACATAGATGTAGCGCCTCAACAGAGGCATCAGTGTCTTCCGTATGAACGTAGGAAGTTGGCTCGATAATTTCCTGAAGCTCAATATCGTGACCTTGTCCATGTAGGTATCGCCGCTTCCAATTACCAATAATCGATCGAGTTCTCCGTCAATTCTTATAAAACAAATTCCAAGTACACTTGGTTTAATAAACATCGGCGAGCATGCGGATGATAACGCACGCGCACAAAAGCCGCGAGGCAAGTTTGCGGAGAATTCGTGCACGATCGTTAATTTTCGCGCTTTATTTCGGAAAGAATAATCATGGCGTTGGTCGCTCGTGCTGCAGCCGGAAGCACGATAAACAACTCGCCGAAGCTGAGGGAGCAGCCGAGTTGAAGATACACGAGAAAATAATGGGCGCAAACTTGTCGAGTGTACACAACTGGTGTAGACGTAGTCGGGAATAGACGCGCGCACGGCTGGAGCGCGTACCCGACACAACGCGAGAGCACCGACGAACATGTATGCAGCACACCGGGATGTACAATAATAGGGAAGTCGCGGAAGGTCTCGCGCGCGAGGAAAGGGAAACTTTGCGCAACCCCCTAAATCTTATCGCAACAAGTTCATCGCTGCTGAAGAGAAGAAGCCCTCTGGGCTCCGACAGCGGAGATTCGACTCTGCGCTGAAAGAACCGAGCCCGCGGGACGGTATACACCCACCGGTAGGAAAAAAAAAATAACGGTGAGCACCGCAGCGGCAAAACCGGCACCGCGCGCGCGCGCGAAACCTCAATAATTAAAAAGAGTCCTCGAGGTACGTGAACAAAAGTACGAGGGAGTAAGTTCGTTCGAGAAAGTCCATCTCCGTACCCGCGCAAATCCGAAGAAATGTTTCCCTCTCGAAGAGATTCGATCCACGTGAACGGAAAAAATCGTTGCGCGAAAGTCACACACAACAGAAGAATTTTTTCTCTTTCCCAAAGCCAAAGAAACGTAAAAAACAAATCCTCCATACTTGCGAGAATTACCGCGGACAAAAATAGTATAACACAATCAGGAATTTGCGAAAACGGAAGTTCGTTTGAAGTAAAAAAATGACGTCGAAGCTTGCCTCGTTGCAACGCAACGAAAATTTATTTTTACGAATCATTAACTTTATCACCATTATTACAATTCAAATGTTTTGGCAGTTTCAAGCTACGAGCATCAAACGTTTTTTGTTAGGATTTCAAAACATAATATTGAACTCTCATCGCGTTCGACAGATGCAAAATTTAAGGTCACAATAGAATGGGGTTGAAGTCTGCATCATTGGAATGCAAGCGCATTGCAAACATCCTTGCGTGATATTCGTGGCTCGAATCTGCCAAAGGAAATTTGGCATTTAAAAGAAAAACTTGGTCGTTACATTTCAACGATGTAAACTTTAGTGTCATGTTTGAAGCAAATAGCGAGACAAGGAAAAATAAACTTATTTCACTCAAATACACGCTAGTCGAATGAAATCAAAGTTTTTCAACAGTGTACATACGTATGTGTGTCTATGGAGACAAGCGGATATGACCAGGAGATTTCGGTACGTTGATATGCGCGGTGCATAAGCGAGGGAACGCGGTGACGACGAGGAGCGAGCTGCTGCGGTCAACCACCAACTCGCTCAAGGCAAACTCACACGGTGAGTGCACACGTGTCGCCCCCCGTGTCTCCCTCCGTGTGTTCGTTGCTCCGAGCGAGAGGGACACACTCGGTAAATGGTGGAAACACGAGCGAGCGAGGACAGTGATGAATGAACGGATAGATGAAGACAGGCTCACCGCGGGGTATATATTGTCTAGAAAAGGAATGGCCCGTCTTTTGCACGTTGCGCGCTACCTACAGTTGTTCACTCTGTATATTATACATCGTTCCATCCGCAGCGTCCTATGAAGAATGGGGGAGGGACGTCGTTACACCTAACGTCAATTCCTATTTTTATGCGCGATGATTTTTCACCGCTGCCGAACATTCACCTATCGAAAAGCGGCCCTACTCGACGCCTTTGCGTACTTGTATTCCGTATGTAGGCGCGAAGGAGAAAAGTCAGCCGTCGAACAGTTGGACCAAGCTCATAGGTGGACAATAACGGGAGTTCGGAACGGAAACTCTTCGAGAACTTGATCCTGATGTACGAGCGTGACGTTTTAGTATAGGGGACCAACCAATGCGATGACCCACCCATTGAATGCCCATCAGGTGTGGTTGAATATCGTTGGAAATAGTAACGCTAAACTTGGCTACTGATTCACCGGTAGTTTGAGATGTATCCGCTACGACTGGAGTTTCCAGCTCATCATTAGCACACCTTGCTCTCAGGTCGCTCACGTCGTTCATTTTCAACATCAAAATCAAAAAGTTCCACGGAACTTGTCAAACTATTGACGTACCTACTGTGCGTTCATTGGCCGGATCCGTGCAAAACATTTCATTGACACTTCGAGTTGCCTGCGCTGCATTAGTTCGCGACGGAACTCATGTACAAAAATAACGCCAATTTTTTACTTTCATCCATTTTTTACAAAATTATATATCCGCAAAAGGCAACTCGACAGATAATGACAACCGAAAACCTGCGTCTGAAGAGCGGATGGCGTACCTTCACGATAAAAGAAAAGCAAACTGTCAAAGTGAAATTTCAAAGATATCATGTATGAAACTTGGTATTTTGGATGATTGGACACTTGATACTTGAGGTATTCCTTTCCCGAACCCGAATACTTAACAATTAACTGATTTTCGCCTATAACGAAGTAAAAATACATCCCGGTATAGTGGTAAAACTTGAAGCCGTCGGAAGGAAAAGCACACACAACGGTTGCGGTTTTATCAACGAGGCGCGGTATATCGTTACAGGTGTGGAATTTCCGGGCGTGCAGGAAACGCAAGGCACGGTGTAAAATGAGATAATGTTATTTGTATATGCGTATAGTTTCGGCAAGGTTTGGCCGCGAAGCTCGCGGAAAATGAGCAGCGCGCCCCGTGTTGTGGAGTATCGCGCTAGAGCCCGCGGGCCAAACTTTCGATCGATACGATATATTCGATGACAAGGTACTTCAACGACCTCGACATCGGGTTGAAGTTTGCAGCGTGCGAATGCAACTAAAAATCATTTTAATTCCTCATTTTTATTATCCAAAATAATATTTTGTAGTTTCAGGTTGCCGATCGCTGTATAAGGATGCTAAAAAATGTCCTGCCAAAAAAAATTTGAGAAAATTATACATTTTTCGGCGGAACATAGCTACGAGAGTCCCTCCTTAATTTCATTGCTTCCTTATTTAGACATCAACAATCTAAAAATGCAAAAAAATGTTTCACACTAATAAAAACAAGAAAATGAAAATATAAAAGAGAATTTTCACTGCATTCCAACGATGCAAGCTTCAACTCGTTTGAATTAGGGAGTTGGAAAATTGCAATGCGTCATATATACAGCCTTTCGGAGTGACATTACCTACTCGCGTCAGATCATTTTACGCACTAAACGTCTAATTTTCCTTTCAACGACCGAGATAATAATCGGTTGGCGATTGAAAAAACTTGGATAATCTGACGAAAAGAGGAGAATACCGCGATGCAGCATCGAGTGGCATCGCATACTCGACACGAATGATACGCGATATCAATGTTATCAGTGAAAAAGCTTCTCGGCGCACCAGATTGGCAAAAGTCCAAGTAGCCTCAACAGTCGAAGCACCGTTATTCGTCAAATGTACGTCTTATTGGACACTTCCTCTTCAAGGTTTCCGTGATTAAATTCAATTCGATCGTTGTTGTCACGCAATGATAGTTGAAAAATTTCATTTTTAATACGAATAATTCCCCTCTCTTTTCAAGAAGGATCTTTTCAAATCTGGTTGAAAAGATTCGATTATTCGGTCCGCTTGCATTTCCCTTCCATATTCGCGAGATAATATTTCTCGCGTAACATTACTCTCCTCACTGCTTATCACGACGACGTTCTCGTTGAACCGTGAAATATTGTGAGTCGCGCGAGCGATGAATTGCTAATTCATTTGTACTCGTATGATCGAATGGAATTGTCGTGTGTGCGTGTGTGTGCAAGTGTGGCGCACTGTTCATATTTGCGTGTAGGAAACACGAGAGCGACGATGAGACGCGGCGCGCGGCCTTGCTTTCTAAAATCATCGTCTATATATACGCGTATCGGATCGCGAATGCATGCGCATATATGTATACAGGGTGTTTCCCTCCAACTATCGGGGTTCCCTTTGTGAGCACGTAGGATGTGCCATTGGGGGCGAAATGTTTTTTAAAAAATTTGCGACGAAAAATGCTCGAGATATTCGCGTCAAAAGTCCAAGTAGTGAAAAGTGGTACGGTAGTTGCTCGCAGGCGGAACGTGCAAGCCAGATTGAGCGCGGCATCGAATCCACCTTCGAACAAGCGAATTTTTTTTCTCAACTTTTTTTTTATTCCAAAATAATGTACGCGAAGTTTGCAAATCGATAAAGGGGTTCAGTGGTTTTTGTTTATCATCATTTAATACTTGAAGGGGAAAAAAGCACGCGTAAGCAACTACTGTGTCATTGTTTACTCAGCGTCGGACTCACAAGGAACATCACTCCAGTGCCCTCGATCCGCCTTCGATTCGTTGAAACTCATAGACGTGATAAAGCATTGACACGTGTTTTCTTTTTGTCGGCGGAAAAACAGTGTTAGGGGGGAAACTCCCACCTAGGAGAAAGGCATGTCGAGGGATGATTTTGCAGTTTCACCCACAAGCAGTCCACCGATCTGAATGAAACGAAAACTAAAAAATTCTTATGATGTAAACCAATGAAAAATCCACTATAGAAGTATTGAACAAAAATTAAATTAAGGGGTGCCACGCCTATCTTTGAGGCTGCCCCCCCCCAAACCCGTTTTTCCGTCGATGAAAAAAAAAATACGCGACTAATAGTTTTCAATGTTTTTCCACATACGTGAATTTCAACAAAATCGTAGATGGACGCTTAAGTGATGTTCCTTATCAGCACCCCGAATAATATCTCGGCCAATTTCTGTCGCGCGACATTAAAAAAAAAACCTTTAGCTCGCCATCACACAGCCTGTATGCTCACGAATGGCGTTGAAGTTTGCGTTATTGGAATGCGACGAATTTTTTTCTTTTATAATTTCATTTCCTCATTTTCATTATTATAAAAAATGGTGGTTCTGCAGATTTATATTGTCCATTTCCAGAAGAAAATTCTCAAAAGTGTTTTGGTGATTTTCGTAGCCAAAATCTGACAGAGAAATAGGTATGAGAAGAAAAAATGGATTGTATTCCAACGATGCAAGCTTCAATTCCATGTTCACCAAGAGTACCCTAATAATCGCGAATCACCCTGTAGATATACATACATCACCACAGACTATCGATTCGCGTAATAAGGCGGACACTTCACAACTTATAATTAATCTCGTCGGATATCGCAACGAAACTGACTCCCCACGGCCTTGCTCTCAGCGCCAATTTTTCCCTCACAGGTAAGAATAAATCATATCAAGTTTGCTTCCCGCTATTATCTCGGTGCGTCAAGATCGAGTTTATGCCTATATTTCATTAGAGTATTCGCGACAAGGCTGCGACAGAGCGAGTGTTGAAAGGGCCTGACGAGCATCGCCCAAGTGCGTGCGAAAAGAAGGAGGGCCGTTGAGAGCGTTGTTATTAATGACGTGTACGCGTGTGACGGTAACGAGGAAACGCAACCGAGAAAAAGAAATCCACGCTGCACGCGTAACCGAGTGAAACGAGCATGGGAAGATTCATTGCGTCGAACCTCGAGTGCCGGAAACGTGTTAGGGTCCCAGGCCGCGTAGAAATTTCTTAGGGTTAGCCTGATCGGGATCAGGCCATGATCCGGGTAACACCGCGTATCAGGCAATACCAAAATGGCCCTACTAAGGCCGGCCCTGATAAGGCCTTACTAAGGATTTCCCTTGTAAGGCACTTTGCAGGCTTTCTCTGAGAAAGCCATAAACAGGCTTGCCCTATAACTGCCTCAGCAGTCGATAGATGCGCATAACCTCTTATTTTCCACATGGAAACTTCTATTCAACGGTATTGTAGCTTTGAAATTTCGATGTATTCCTGAATTCCATAAAAAAAAGGTGTTATGGACTGTTACGACAAAAAACGATATGCAAGTATTAAAAGATTTTAGCAGCTTTGTAAATCTCAAAGCACAGATCGAGAAAGTGTCATCGTCATGGGAACAAGGTATGTATAACCTAACCGTGTTTATAGGTGTTTAACATGTTATTCATACGTTCAAGGTATGAATAACATACCTTGCACGGATCAATCATGTGCATAACGCTTAATGAAGCCCTTAACGGTATGTATATAAAAGTCAACGATAGCACGATGTTTATTTTATTGGAGTCACCATAACAAAACATTCTAACACCGAGAACGCAGCTATGATCTGTACGAAAGATTTTGAGCAAGCCGTAGGAAAAGTGATCAACAATGCCGAGGAATGGGAGGGCAACCGCACGATTTGGAATAAAACTACTACAACATAAAACTGGTTCGATATCGTACAATTATTTTACTTAAGTAATGTAGTGCAATTATTAAAGTAATATTACTTCATTTTTTTTACCCAAGTTTAATAAAAAGAATATGTAGACAAATATATACTAGGATTTGAAATTGATTGTAAAGTCCGTATGTGCTTTGGCTGCGTCAGGGAGTATTATAATGACCTGATCAGGCAATATTATAAACGCCTGATCTGGCAACCCGATAGCGGCCTGCCTACGTCACATGGGTTTGAGTCTGACGGTATGACATTTTGTGTGTGCGTGTGTGTGCGCGCGCGCATACAAATTTTCACTGGTATATTCCATTACTATTTTTACATATTTTTTTTATATTCTTTTTATTTCACCCAAAACCTTTACTTTCCGTTCAAAATCAACGAAAATCTACGAAAATCTACGAAAAAAAAGCGTCGTACACTACGTAAGCGTCGACAAATGTAAAATTTCCGATGAGGACGAGGTGAGGGAAAATTCGGCAAATTCTTTGTTGGCCTTGGGGAAAGCCACCTATGGTTTATCCCGACTTAATCGTTCTCCCGGAAAATGCACTTGACCACCAGGTAAAGTGGAGGCAAGTGGGTATGCGTAGAAAAAATAGGGTAAATCGATGGTCCAGCTTCGAAGATTAGCGAGAAATCAGAAAAAATCGCGGCACAACGAATCAAGTCGTATTTTAAAGAGCAAACGATTGCGAAGAGAACGAGCACAGAAGGAAGTTTCAAATAAAAAGGAAAATAAATTAAATTGTGCGGAGGATATATACAGGGTGGGCCGAAAAGGATATATACAGGGTGGTTCTACAACCTTCTCGAGAAAAAAGCATTCTTAATATTTTTTTTCAACTTTCCCCGTAGCACAGATGATTTTTTTTCAATCTCTTTTGTATATCTACTTTCCCCTTACAAGTTTTTAAAAGCAACTGGGGGTCATTTAGGATCGTATGAGTATTTATTTTTTATCATCTGAAATCTTGTGACTGATCCTCTCAAACTTATTTTTCGAATTTGACCAAAATTTAAGACATCTACATTAGTGTTGAGTTGGTCATTTATTTCGTGCTTAACAGTGCACTTGATAACGATAAAACAAGTTTTAAAAAAATAGCGAACAAAGTACGTACGCAAAAGAGAAAAATCCGTTTTTTTTTCTCGGAAACAAGAGAAAAAAAACAGCAGAAGCATCTCGATTTTGTTTTTGGACGTCACTTTTTGGGCCACACTGTATACGTGTATATATATACACGATGAACCGATCCGACAAAATTTGACAAGGTATTCCGGGCGCAGCTAGCTAAAAGAGAAAATCTGTGTGGAGTCGGGTTAGAGGAAGGAAGGAAACGGAAAATACGATGAACCTGTTTGTGAAAATGTTGGAAACTTTTGTCAGCAGCGATCTAGCAGTTGTGTGTGCATACGTATACGCACATATATATATATACACATACACGTATGTACCTATAAATATATGTGTGCCAGTTGGAATAAAAATGCAAGTGGAAAAAGTACGAGAGAAAGATTAAGACACGTAGAGTCGTTGGCGTAGTTGCCACAGGTCGGCAACTATTCCCACACTGACAAACTTGCCCCAACCTATGTACAACACGCACACCGCGCCAACTCTCCTCGGATTTTCTATATATTCGACGGTTTTACGTACACGCGCCTCGATATCTTCTCGGAAAAGCAATAAAATATTGATCGACGCGTAAAAGTATACGGTTAAACGGGTGCGCGAGAAATAAAGCGCAGCAATATACATTTGGAGACTCTCGATTGCTCCGTATCGAGCGTGATTGTCAATATTGGTGGCGACCAACGGAATATTAAGCTCGCGAGGGATTATTCATGATCATGTGATGTGGAAAGAGAAACGCGGTCGGTAACGATATGAAAATATGATTGCTCGATGCGCTGTACCGCACTCGTCCGATTGCCAAACGAGCGGCCAAAGAGCGTACGAGCGAAACACATCGTCATTGCAAGGAGGATAAAAAAGAATCGACTGGGCACTCGAGGATGAAAACATTCACCGAAATCACCTAATTGCGCTTATTTCATCCTTTTCATTGGAATTAGCGAAATTTTTTCGCAAAAAAAATTTTTTTTTTTTTTTTTTTTTTTTTTTTTTTCATATTTTAATCTACTATTTCAGAGATTTATTTCAAATATATTTCTTTATTTGAATCGAAATCTATTTAACACCGTTGAGTAATAACACATTTGGATGCGGTTCTAATAATTTTGGTACTTGGTATTATTGACGCAAAAAAATATTTTGTCGCATAGCCTAAACGGTTCTATTTGGATATTTTTATCGAATCAACTAAGATATTCAGAGACGCAGTAGTACGCTCTGCGGCCGGAGTGTGGCGCAGGGCCCAAGGCTTTTCCCACAAACCATTTGAACCCTGTGCGAGCATATAACCGAGTCCGCGAAATGTATCGACGCATCACGAGAATTTTGCGCATTGTCGCTCTTGGTCGGCCAGGTGTATTCTAAAAAAAGTAGCCATTGCGTAGCAATCACGTAAGAGAAACATCCTCTCGTGCATACCGAAATGTTGTTAATACGAAATATTTCTTATCATTTTTCACAATCATCACAAAGATTGTTAGCTAATACGGAAAAATCTATATTGTGCAAAAAAAAATATGGAGAATTGACTGCAAATCAAAATGCTAGTCATTCAAATACAATTTTTATTGATAACGATATATTTTAATTCAAACTAATTAAATTATTTATTTATAACAATATATTTTAATTCCAACGACGTCAAAGTTTGTATCGTTGGAATGCACCAACATTTTTCTTCTTTATTTGGATAAGGTTCCGAAACCCCCTTCTCCGATCGAGATGAAATTTTGCACAAACCTTCCTTTTAATATTTCAAGACAACGCCTAAGGGGATTTTTGGCGGCTCACGATAGTTTTCGAGATATTGAATTTTTAAGTTATCTATTTTAACGCGCGCCGACTATATCTATATCTGCTACATCTCCGTTCATACCTATATATGTTATCGCGCTCTCAGTTTTGTCCTCACAAACCTAAACCCAAAAACTATTGCGCATCGACAAAAATCCCTTTAGGGGTTGTCTTGAAATATTAAAAGGGAGGCCCGTGCAAAATTTCAGTCCGATCGGGGGGGTTCACTGAAACGGTCGGATCAAATTTGTGCCGTTAAACAAAATCGTTGCATTCCAACGCTTCCAACTATTTCCAACTATTAAAAATATTTTTCATCCAAATATACATATCTCTTGTACGTTCGAATGAACTATGTATTTTGTCGAAATATATACTCATTGAGTTTTCTACATCAAGGAATGCTCAAAACACTTAAAAAGATATTATGGAAAACAATTTAATGTCGGAATGTCACCGTGAGGCAACGAAAAAAATGTGTTAACTTAAATAAATCTTAGTTAATCGAATAGCCTATTCAACGTCGTAAATGAGCCGAATTCGGGAGGTGTCCACTTAAACACACCTACAGCACACAAGTCCACGTGGTCATGTCGATGACCTCGCAGCAGCGTTGGAAAACCGCGTGAAAGCGCGCGACTCGCTTCGTGCTTGCCGAGCGCTGTATCGCGGACTTATATACACGTAGAGATATCAGCTGGTGCGAGGTCGTCGCGTTGAGCAATCGAGAGTAAACGAGGCGCGAAGCGCAAGAAAGCACGCCGCGTGTCCGCGTGAAATTGTACACCGTTAACTTCCGCCGCCGCGCGCGCGCGCGCGCGAATATTTCTATCGGGATCCGGGGAATCGCACGCTCCAAACATGAGGGATGGGCGTTCAGTTCTTTAAAAAAGTAGGTTCTTTATTTCGAAAAGAAAAAAAAGCAGCGTGCAACAACAATAGAGTCGTAATCCAGTGCGTCCGTTAGGTCGGGCGCATCCTGCACATCTTTCAATCTCTATGCACCACTCTGGGGTCGCTTGTGTTCCTCGCGCGGGCGTCCAAAACCGCCCTTAAGGGGTCTTCTCACTTTACACGCTAAAAAAGGCTATATTCATACATTTTTTGATAGTTTATATCATAGATATTGATATAAAAATGGTTACACTTAATAAATACACTTTCGCAATACATTTAAAAAAATTATTTATTTAAGTCACTATTTATAGACGAAAATGCTAGTTAAAAAGATTGTAGGTCTGCGCTGTTGATGAAATCTCGGAGATGGATAATCCGAAACAAAAAAATCAAACGGTTTTAGATTCAGTATGTTAATCGCTCTAGCGCATATCATACGATTTTTTATATATGCAAAAATAACAAAATGGCAAACATTTTTCGAAAAAAACGTGTTTTTTACCGTTTTTGGCAAAAAAAGTAAATATTAAAATTTAAAAAAAATCCTTGATATGCGCTATAGCCATAGTTGTAAAGAATGTGTGGTTAAAATTTCATCAGGATCGGTTCAGTGGTTTCGAAGATTTCATCAACAAGCCGTCGAAAAACGTTGTTTCGAGAAAAACGCGTTTAAAATTTGTTCGGGTTACATAACTGCATTAAAAAAATGTTTTTAATGTATTTCGAAAGTGTCTATGATATAAACCTATCCAAAAATGCATTAAAATAGCTTTTTTTTAGCGTCTAAAGTGAGGAGACCCCTTAACTTTCCGTATCCCGCAACCACCGACCCGACTCCTCGAACCCTCTTTATCTCTCCCTCTCTATCTCTTTTTCCGCCTCTGTCCAATTCGCTAATTTTCCAAGTCTTTCGGTCCGAATCTCGTGCAAGCACGTTCGACATTCTCGTTTGCTTTCCCCAAACCGCGCTATGCGAAGGCGGTTTTTCGTTGCACTCGCGTACTCGCTCCTGTACATCGAGGACGAAGACGGGGAGAGGCAGGGAGAGAGAGAGAGAGAGAGAGAGAGAGAGAGAGAGAGAGAGAGAGAGAGAGAGAGAGAGAGAGAGAGAGAGAGAGAGAGAGAGAGAGAGAGAGAGAGAGAGAGAGAGAGTATGCAGGAGAAAAAGAGCGCGAGACGATGCGCGCGTTATACTAAGAAAGTCTGGTGAGGGCATACGCGCGCACATGCGCCTCCACAACCGGACGTTTCGCGCCGGCGTGCCACATGGCCGCCACCTTGGCAATGCGTTGACCCTAAAGTAGCACGCTCGCCGACTCTCTATATTATACGCGAGCGCGAGCGCGCTGCATAGTTTGTGCCGCTCATACCGCGCGAGACGTACGAGAGCGAACACAGGTACACATATGTATATACATATATATCACCAGTTTCGCTCGTTCTCGCAACGTCGTTATCGTCCCCGTCGTCGCGTTCGTTTTCCAGAATTTTATACGAGTACGAAATACAGTTGTTTACAGCCCGCAACCAAGATCCGGCTCGAGTCAAGATTCAAGATTTTTCGGTTTTTTTACTTCGTTTCTTTGCGCCCTTGGATGAATCATATGCTCAACATCGAGCAATATCTTGCTTGCGAACAATTATATAGCACGCAGTTCGCGCGAGTAAAAAATACGCAATGGCCCCGCGATCGTTAGAGTCGCGGGACAAAGTTTTGGCGACCGGTTTGGTTGCCCCAAGTCTCGTGAGATGAGCAACGGAATGTGCATCGAGACACGGCCTGAATCATCATCATCGGCTGGCCGAATGCCAGATACTTCTCTTCTCTTCTCCAATACATTGTCCCGACTAGGTCGTGTTTGCAGCATCGTCGAAGGGCGACGAAATTTCTTCGATATTGCTGTAATTTTTTTCGTTTCCGATTTATCAAGGAATAAATCGGCAAATAAAAGATTGACGTTGCGTTGAGGCGATACAGAGTCGAGTATCGGGAGGAGGAGGGGGGAGCTTGGGCAAGAGAAAGTTACGATGTAGAAAAATATGAGTCGGGAGAGGGCAAGTCGAGCTTGAAATAACGGCTTACTGTGATTCTATTTCTTTTAGACATATATTTTTTTTGTTCACACCATTTTCGTATACAAGAGACAATGTTTCTCTTGCGTAACTATCACAAGATGCGTAATTGCCGCATCTTTTGGAATACGCTCGGCTGACCACCAGCAGCGATAATGCGCGAAAATTCGTGGTTCATCGATACGTTTCGCGGACCCGATTATGTGCTCGCCCAGATTACAAATGGCTTGCGAGAGAAGACTCGGGCCCTGCGCCCTACTCTGGCCACAGAGCGTACTATAACATCCGAGAATTTACTACTTGATTGAAATAAAAAAAAATCCTAATAGACCGATTTAGCTTATACGACTAAAGATTTGTTTTTCATAAATAATACCAAATCGCAAATTTATTAGAAGCCTAATTTTTTTTCAGTATTCAACAGTGTTAAATAGATCTTGACTTAAATAAATAGATACATTTCGAACAAATATCTCAAATAGAAGAACCATATTTTTTCTAAATCATCGACTTTCGAAAATGTTCCTTAATTCAAATGAAAAAAGATCAAACAGACGTACTTAGTTGATATCGTTAAATCATGTTTCATCATGATATTAAAGCTTGCATCGTTCGATCGCAACGAAAGTTCAGTAGACCAATCTTTTTTTGCAAATCTGTGCTACAAAAGACAGTCAAATGTTTTTTCAAATTCCTTATAAAAAATCTAAAGCTCGCATCTGTTGGATAAAATTTTGGATGATCAAAATGAAGAAATGAATGATTTTTTAAACTTTTCATTCCATTCCAACGATGCAAACTTAAAAATCTTTTTTTTTTATCAGTGCACTGAGAAAAAATAAATCGTTGAATGTGCAAAATGCATTTTGTTGTCTCGAAATTTTGTTGTTTTAACAGTTGCTCAGACATGCTGAATAAGCTATAGTTCACACCACTAAAACTATCAGTTAGATTAACAAAACGTTTGTTATGCCAATCAAAAATCAAGTTGAATGTATTTAAAAAAACATTTTGTTAAACCAACTGAATTTTGGTTGAATGAACGAATTTTTTTTCAGTGTGTGATATATCGCAATATCGAAGCCAATGTTACAATATTCGGTCTGGCTTATCTTTGAATACTCAAATCCCCGATTTTAAATTGCCATTGGCCATTGCGGCTAGGCCACTTTGGGCATTCCTGTCAATCAAGGATATCAAACCGTCGCCTCGTCGAACGATGGCTCAGAGACCGAAAAACAGGCTTGGGAAAAAAAAAATCTCGATCGAATAGCGGTAAAGCACGATCACGAGGCACAGTCCCGTTATATTTGATTTCCGAAATAGCCGATTCTTTGTAAACCATATCGTGCACGAAACATCAGATACGCCGGTACGCGAAAGTAAAGGAGTCTCCGCTTATCGAGTTAAGCGTCACGAAAATCGTGGCCTTGCTGCACGAAACACCTGTACAAATCGTATACATCCGCGCGAGATCCACCTCTCTCTCTCTCTCTCTCTCTCTCTCTCTCTCTCTCTCTCTTGTATCTCGGAGTAAGCGGGGCTTTGCCTGCTCGAAGATCGGCTGTTAGATAAGATACGGAGAGCGGGCGCGCGTCAAGCGAGTATAAGACGCGCGAAGCAAGAAAGGCAAGGAACAAAAGTAGAGCCCGTTCCGCGAGATGTGCATGTACGAAGCACGAGCCAGCGTCTTTAGCCTGTATCCAGAGGCCACAGAGAAATCTCTTCCTCTCGAAGAGATTTTCTCCACGTAAACGGGAAAAATCCTTACCAAAGTCACGTACAAAAGTCGAATTCATTTTTTCCCAAAGCGAAGCAATTTTTTTTTAAATCGATTCTTCATATTTGACGAAAGCATCGCGTACACAAATTGTAAAAAAGCATTTGCAAAAACAGACGTTGCAAATAATTCGAATATTAACTGTATATGCAAATGAAGATGGGTTTTTTTTTTCAAATTTTATTCAAACATATCTCTGGTGCGTTTAAAACAATAGCTTATTTCGATGAAATACGTACTTATTAAATTGTCCACGTCAAGGGATGCTTGAAACAAATAAACAAAATATTTGAAAGAAATAGAATCGTAGTAGGCCGTCAGGCAATGAAAACAATTACCGTCGTTGAAGTTTGCATTACTGAAATGCAACGAAAATTCCGTACAGGTGTTTCTTTATTCGCAATTTGTATTGTTTTCCGAAATTATTGTCGATACATTCAAATGGTAGGCCACTTATGAGAATCTTGATTAAAGCTTTTCGTAGCTATGAATTGCCAAAAAAAATGAGCAAACTACCGAAAGTGATTTAATTTCAGTAAAAATATTTGTCTAAAATAGATCCTAGTTAAATGAAATAAACTCTTGGAAGAGAGCACTCGCACTGACACGACTAGCGTGTGAGAGACAAAGTGGTAAAAAGAGCTTTGTATACGGTAGATTGATCGCGAGTTTCAAGTCGCGACATACCCCCCGCCCGCTCGCCCACGAGACGAGTGAGCAACGTTGTTACAGAGCGATCAGGACGGCTTGTGTGTCTCTCTCCCCGGTAGATATTCGAGGGGACTCGTCGACCATTGGCTTCGAGAGGACGTCATTCTGCAGCAGCTGATCCACCCACGTAATCGAGCGCCCGTCCGCTCTTGTTCCTCCGCACCATACTTCTTCATCTCGACATCTAATACGAGCAGCCATTCCATCGAAACCATCGTTCTATATTATAGCTGAGCTTTTTTCTCCTTCTTTCCCTCAACCACTGCCCCCTCCCTCCCTTCTCTCTCTCTCTCTCTCTCTCTCTCTCTCTCTCTCTCTCTCTCTCTCTCTCTCTCTCTCTATCTCTACCCTACGATCTCGTTCACATCGAAATTTTATCGCTCCGGATAGAGCGGATGATAGGTAGTCGAGCACAAGGTGAATGCCCGGGTGGTTTTTCAATTTTCCGAGCTAACCATTTTCCACCTCTCGCCACCCATAACCGTACGCAAATTTGTGTACACATATACGAAAGAGTATTTTTCATGCCTCTTACTATTTATTATACGTATTATACGACGTTGAATTTTGCTTTGTTGGAACCAAACGAAAATTAATTATTCTCAATTGGACATAAGTTTGTTTCGGGTTGTTTGAGATTATGAATATTAGTCAAACCTTTTTACGTATTCTACTTGGAGATGTTCGACCTAATGGTTTACATCTTTGGAATGCAACGAACATTTCGTTTTCTTTATAATTGCATTTTCTCGTTTTCATTATTATAAATACAAAATTGTTATTTTCCAGAATTAGATTGTATACTTCCAAATGAAAATCCTTAAACGCGTTTTAACGATGTTTTTAGCTGAAATCTGACGAAAAAAATACGAGAAGATAAATTTTCTTTGCATTCGAACGGTGCAAATTTTAATCTCATGCGACCTTAAAAAACAAAAAAAACGACTTTGGTTAATGAGAAAAATAAAGGGAGATAAAAAAATCGCTGCATTCCATATATGCCAATGTCAATTTCAACAATACACATCTACAAAGCTTATTTCTATTGCTCTACACGTCTATATGTACAGGGTGGTTCACAACTACCAGAGTGCCCTTTTAGAGCATATAGGGTGCGTCATTGCAAGCAGAAGGTTTTATCAAGGTTTTAACAATAATCATCGTTTCTTGTTTGATACTTGAAGAGAAAAAAATGTCGAGCAGGCAATTACCGTGACATTGCTTACTCAGCGTCGGACTCAGCATCCGAATATCTCGGTCGATCGTTGTCGCACGACATTTAAAAAAAAGCGTTTTGCTCTCAATGACACACCCTGTATGCACGTAAAGGGAATCCTGATAGTTGGAAATCGCCCTCTATATCTATACAAACGGATGGATCTATACATAAGAGTGTAGGGTCGCACGGGTTGGCCGTTGCTGATAAAATATATGTAATCGTCGATCCGGCAGGATCGTGTCTCGTATCTGCGCGTTCACGGTCGGATGTGTAATCGGAGTCTCCGTGCCGTTATCGCGTGTCGCTCGGTCCTCGCGCGCTTGCTCGACAAATGCCACGATCCAGCAGCAGCAGCAGCAGCAGCAGCAGCAGCAGCACGCTCCATAATAGTACTATACAACCTCAATCGTTCGCGAAATTTCGAGTTCCTTCGCTCGTAGCGGAGCAGCTCTTGGTGTTCGAATTTCAAAGCACATATCGATTCACCTCCAAAATCGAACTGCCAATTTACCCGAACCATCACTTTTTCTTCTTTACTCAAATTGATTGAGCAAGATTCCATTCGATGCAAAATCGTTCGCGATTCAAATTGGAATAAAACTTTCCAGGCTGTGAATTTTGGAGCGAAACTTGGTTTATCGGATTGAATAAGAGCTGGGAACTTGTGGAACGGGAAAACGGTTTTGCATCGAACTTGTCCAGTTCGTTTGGGCCAACAATAAAAAGAGGCTAACTCGACAATCGTACATATTCATTTGGTCCTTTTTTTCACTCAAATCAATTGGACAAGGTCCTTTTCGATGATGCTATTGAAGTTTGCTTCGCCGGAATGCAACGAAAGTTTACTAGCCCGATCTTTCTCTGGCAAATTTGCGTTATGTAAAACTACCAAGTACAGAACCCTTATAAGAAATCTAAAGTCCACATTTGTTGGATAAGATTTGTCACGATAAAGAAAAAAAAATAAAAAAAAAAATAATGTGTTTTTACTCAAAGTATTTACGATTGACGAGTAATATTTATTATCATTACTTTTTACTACGTGTTATAAAATCTCTTTTTCGCTTACTTCGATTGTACTTTTTTAAATGAATACTCTAAAAAATGTTCGATTGATTCTCGTAGCTCAAATGTGGCAAATAAAATGGGACAAATTAGCGAAAAAAAAAATACTTTTTTCACTGAGCCCAACGATGCAAATTTCATCGTATAAAAAAAGGGCTTAGCGAGTACGAGGCTCAATTGAAATGACACAAGATCCCAGTGAGTACGGAAGCCCGAAGGAAAAAAAATCCTGCTAAAATGACCAATTTGAAACGCTCACAGCCGGGGACGAAACAACGGGGCCTCGTAGCGCGAGCATCAATTCCCGCACGAAATTGTAAGCTCTTCCTAATGGCCGTCGCCCGTAGGTCCGATAGTCGATCACTCGGCGAGTACTCTTTACCATCAACGGGGGGGGGGGGGGGGGGAGTAAACGGACGAGACTACCACGGGGCTAACAGCGAATAATCTATAGCCCTGCGCTGTCGCCCCTCGCAAAGCTCCCCGCGTGGCGTGTAATAAAAGACGCAAGCACATAACAGTGACAAACGCGCGAGAGCAGACACACACACACACACACTCTCTCTCTCTGCTCTGTACGGCTTATCGAAGGTAAAACGTGACTCCGTAAGGTTACCGTGTATGCACACGAGCGGCCCTATGCGCGTACGTACAAAGTCCACGTCGCGTGTGTGTATCGATCGGATCACGAGAGTGACCCACTCTTGCGGTGTTCCATAGTCAGCGCGAGTCACTCGCGTTATACCGTGGTGAACGTGACCCGGTGAACGAGAATCACGAAGAGATTACGAAATTGAGGGAAGGAGGCGAGCGGCTGTACGCTCACGACACATTTATACCTGTTCGGTAATGGATATCGAGACGACAGCGTGTACAAATGATTATGGAATTCAAGTTGGCATCGTTGGAATGCTATGAAGATGATTTTTTTGTCACTCTCTCAAATTTTCTTCAACACATTTCAGCTAGCGAAATCTCTCAAGCATTTTTCAAGATGCTTATCGGCAGATCTGCAGTTTCAATTTGCCAAAAATGTTAGGCTTCTCGATAAAAATATGAATTTTCGTTGCATGCCAACGATGCAAACTTCAGAAGCATCAATGATTCGGGTATAAGCGAGAAAAATCTCGTCGGTCATTTAAACCTGTTTGTTTCGAAATTTTTCATAGATTTGCCTGTATGGCTGTATGGTATTTTTCATAGAGGCGCCTGTATGTATTTATTATACAGAGTGATTGACAACTACTAGAGTTTGTTTGGTGAGCATACAGGGTGTGTCATTGTACGAGCTAAGCGCACATTTTTAATGTTTATATTAAATTATATTATTAATTTGCGAAGCGAGTCGCCTCGTTCATTTTTTTTCGCCGAAAAAAAAGTCAAGAAATCAGTCACAATCCAAGATTGAAACAAAGTATATGTTATTGTCAAAACTATCTTAACGAATCTTTTTATTTTTTTCACCACAAAACACCAGAGATATAAAAAATAGTTCGTACGTAATGTCACGTGTGCGGGTAAATTGACAGTTCTAAGAACGGACTAAAGCAAACTAAACCTTTGTGAATATTTAGTAAGAACGAAAAGCCCACCTAAACCATTTATTCATATTCAATATTGTACCATCAAGGTTTGACAAAAGATTACGAATCTTGTCTGGCGAATGAAGACCATTGCTGCTAACCTCAATGTCCGCGAAGTTGCCGTATTTCGACAACACTTCATATCGATTAATGGTGATAACAAATAATCCCGTGACGTAAATATATAAAAACATAATTATAAATATCTAAAAATGTCATTCTGTGTTGTTTAAGGAGGTACACCAGCTTCATACAATGTTGCCATGCTAAACCATGGTCAAATTTCAAAATGGTGATAGATCAATAAAATTTGGTGAGTATATTCTTTAGTATTATATATGTCAATACAATTTTTTTCAGATTTTTTCATTGTGCCGTTATCGAATAATTGAACATTGAAGTTCACGTGTATAAGCATAGGGTTTTTATAGATATAGGTATATATTCCGGGTATAAGAATAAACGCTTGTGAATTATTTGTAACAAAACGGCACAACCAAAAAATCTGAAAAAATTTGTATCTACATGAATAATACTAAAGAATATATTCACCAAATTTTATTGATCTATCACCATTTTGCTGAAGCTAGTGTACCTCCTTAAAACACCCACTGACGCAGTTTTTTCATAATAATCGTCGATAGTGTTATACTTTTTCAAGATGGCAGTAACACAAAAGGTTTTCTTATTTACGTAATAAAAATATAAAAATACAACATTTTGCCTTTTAGTTGTATATTTTATGAAAAAAAATAACATCTACAGAATAAATCTCTATAGCTCGCGTGCAAGTTCCGTGCGTGAGCAACTTACTCTACCGCATTCTTTACTACTTGGACTTCGAGTACGAATATTTCGGCCAATTTTTGTCTTAAGAAAATTCGGAAAGGAGCGCAATTTCCTCGCAATGACACACCCTGTATGCTCACAACGGAAATCCTAATAGTTGCCAATCGCCACTCTACACGGGTGCAGGTAGTATTTTATCGCGCTGCATACACGTCTATAAAAATTTACTTGCGGAAGAAAATTTAAAAAAATGATTTTTCATTGCATTCCAACTTCGCAAACTTCAATCTTATGAAAAATCATATATTTATTTCTTGATTTTTCTCACTATCCAAAGCCGCTTTTCTTTTCTGCAAATTAACGTCATCATAGATCTCTAACGAAAATACGTAAGAACGTTTGTTTGGGTTTGAGTGATTTTCAGAGTCCAAATCGGTGAGAAAACTTTTGAGCAACGAAAATAAAATTAGTTTTCGTTCCGTGCCTACGATGCAAACTTCAATCGCATAAGGATGTCAGATAGAATGGCCAAGATTTCCCCAAAGAGGGAAATCAGCCTCGGAACTCTAGGCGAAGTAATTTATCGAAGAAATCGGAATTTCCATGGGAGATCATCAAAGTACGTAGTCGCGTGTACTTGGCGCGCAAGTTCCGAAAAGGTCTCAAGCTCCATTGTGACTTTAGTGAAAACGAGTGAAACGCCCGTAAACCACCGAGGAAAGCATCAACACACAATGAGACGAGAAGAACTTTGCCGTCTATACGTGCACGCGCAGGCGAGGCTCGCTTTCCGAGTAAAACTTGCCACGCTCCTGTGTATGTGGATACGTCTCTATACGTGTGTTTGTGTCGCAATAGAAAAGCGGCAGAAGCAGCGGCGACGGAAGCCGACGTCAGACCCAACAAAATCTCGCACAATGGGCGTCCTCGCCTTGTTACATTATGTCGCAGCTCAATTTCTCGCATGTGCCTCAGCTGATACGATTTTCCGTCTCACGCTATCCGTCCCGGCTCATTCTTCGAAACTTTTCACAGTTCTTCGGCGGACGAGGGAGACGGCGGGTTCCCAAGATCCCGAGGACATCAAAAGTATCTTGCGTCAAGGATTTTCCATCTCCAAAATAAAGTAATGCGAAAAAACAAGGCGATCGTTGGAGAAAAAAAAATGTTTTTTTTTGTTCACGTTTCATTCACTCTTCCATCGCATTATCGTCGCATTGATTCGTACGAATACAAACGAAACCCAAACAAAATTTTCAAAGTCCTTCCGAGGATGAGGGAGCGGGCTCCAAAGATGCCGAGGACATCAAACGTATCTTGCGTCAAGGATGTTCAATAAAGTTTGCATCGTTGGAACGCAAGCAAAGTTTATTTTTCTTCTATTGCTTCTATTTTTGCCGATTATTGGGTCACAAAAATCAACGGTTTGTCGTATGATCATTAGAAATCCTCTATCCATGATGGATTTGTAAAAAAGTGATTGATTATAACAAAAATGAAGATTTTTGTTATAATCATATAAAGAAAAATATATTGAAGGATTTTGGTTGCATTCCAGCATTGCAAGCTTCAACGCCATGATTTTCATTCGACAAAAAAAGCAATGCCAATAAAAACAAACACGGCCATCATTCGAGAAAGTCCGTTTTTTTTTTTGGTGTTTTGCCAAAAGCAACAAATTCATTGGACCCAATTTGCCATTGCTCTATGGTGGAATCGAGGCGCGCACTCCGAACATCGTTGAGGTAGCGTCCGAGTGTAAAATTATGTTGCAAAGAAAGTTCGCGCGCGGGCGCTCTTATCACCAATGCAAAACGTACATGAATGATGATGGGTATACCGTACTTCGTATCCGACCAATGGAGATTCCGTGTCGCGTCTCGACGTCGGAGAGAAATAAAGAACGAGGGGGGCTGACGGGGAGGGAGAGAGAGAGAGAGAGAGAGAGAGAGAGGGGCTTCCGCAGCCATAGAGACAGATAGAATGATACAAAGACCGCCCCGGGTTTTGTATGACTTATCGTCATGATATACGCCGCGCGCATATGTGCTCCGGGCGGATAGCAATTTAATGTGGATAAAACGGGCAAGAAACGGTGATCGCTGTGACGCGCGACGGGCTGCGCGCGGAGGGAAGGGAAAGACTCGTGAGAGAAACCCGGAGATTTCTCGCGCTTTTGGATTTGCCTTCTAGTGTATTCTTCCCATCGCAAAGCGTACATGTACATGCGTATGAGAGGGCCATTCGCGACTATGAGGTTTTGTTTTTTTTTTTCGCGAGCATAGAGTCATTGCGAGCAAAGGGCTTTTTTTGTCAATGCCGTGCGACAAACATTGGCCGAGATATTTGCGTGCGGAGTCCGACGCTGAGTAAACAACGGCACCGTCGTTGCTCGCGCGCCAATTTTTCTTCCTTGGTGCGTGATTAAATAATAAACGAAAATGATCGATTTGCAGAGCAAGTCTCTGTGTTCATGATTTTTAACCGAAAAAACATTTGAAGAAGAAAAAATGTACTTTTCCAAAGGTGGATTCGAAGCCGCGCTCAATACCGGTTTGCACGTTTCGCGCGTGAGCAACGACTGTGCCATGCTCTTGAACTACGTGAATTTTGAGGGCAAATATCTCGGCCAATTTTTGTCGCAGGACATTCGAAAGAAAAAGGTGCTTTTTGCTCGCACAGAGTCGTGCTCACACAAAGGGCCCCACATCTTTCGACAAATTTTCCTCCGCCTCGCCTTCACCGATGCTCCGTCCGGATAAATCTCGAAGGACCTCGCGAGCGAAAGAAACGCGCGCGCGCGCGCAACACCTCAAAAAACTTCTCCAAGCGACAGAGTCGCGAAATTGAAACGGTCTGTAACTCCGCGAGCTACCTTAGACACGTTTAGCGCACTTGGGAAGCGAGGACACATCGGTATTGGTTATTTCTGTACACGAACTGGAAAACGAGCGGGCGGGCGGGCGGGTGCGCGTACACGCACACGCACAGGCACAGGTGAATACACTTGGAACGCGTGAAACAAAAAAGCCGCGTGATCCAAATTTAGCGCCCGCACTATATCTATTTTATATATACGTAATTTCGAATGCGCGCGTGTGTTTGCGCGAGTAACGCCATTTTATATATATATATATATATATATATATACTTACTTGGCTCGCGCTGTTTCGAGCATATTTAAGAGGCGGCCTTTCAAACTCGTAATTCCCAGTCTGCGCTTATTAAACTCTGAATATTCGAAAGACGATGCGATAGAATGAGAGCGAGAGCGAGAGCGATACATTCATCAAGAGGCGCAGCAGCGCGTTCACTATACAGGGTGACAATTGTGAGGAGTGTGAGGTGAGGCCATGTGTTTTTCTTTAAAGATCGGGCGCGGAGATGTGACAACCGAGAAAAATATAATATCAATGGTTTTTCAATCCCTCTTCGAAAAAAAAACAGTTTTTTTCTAATGAGCAGTACTGCCATTAGAAACTGAGCATTCGGAGAAAAAATGAAAGTTCCATTTTGTGGTCAGCCTAATTTTTAAATTTCGGATACGAAATACTCCCAAAAAATCCATTTTTTTTTAAACGACATGTAATTTCATTGATTCACTTCAAAATGCAATTTAAGAAATGTTTTGTTTTCGATGACGGGATGGGAAAAAACGAATCTCCCGATTGCTTTGTATTCGGAATTTAATTATCTTCGTTCTGCAGTACCGAAAATAAAATTTTCATTTTTTCCATAATGTTCAATTTGTTCTGCCTACTCATCACAAAAATACGCCGGACTTTTTGATCGAAGAAGACTTGAAAAAGTATTGAAAATGATATTTTTCGCGGTTGCAAAACCTCCGTGCAAGACCCTTGAAAAACACATTGCCACCTTGTAATTGTCACTGTGTATATGGGGGAGATAGGGGCTACAAGTAACAGGGGTAAGAAGCAACAACCGAGTTGCCGCCAAACCATAAACATTGTAGCTACATATTAAGGGCATGTACAAGGTCAACATAACCTCACAAATTTTTCAACCCTATTTTCTCATGGATGGTTGAATTTTTTAGGAAAAACAAAGCATTAGGCTCTGGAGAATTCCCTGACGCAGAGTTTGATGATTTCCTTTTGCCCAAAATATTATTCATCTCTGATAAAACTCGGTTCGAAAATTTCAGCTATCTCTCTCGCACTCATATGTCACGTGGTACATCTTCTACTTCGCCTTAACAGTAATCCAACTCTTTGAGTAGTAGCGGACGCGCACATAATGGTTAGTTCTCGCTCAGGAGCCGCACGGAGAAGTCAGATCACTGCGGCCCATTTTACCAGGTAAATCAACTTTTTTTAATATCGCAATTTTTTTATTCGTAGTTTAACTAAAGTTATTCAATAATATTGATATTTTTCATTCGATGCTTTTTTTAATTAGCTGCGATATCAGCTTGAGTTTGTTACCGTAAAAGTAATACATAATTAAATAAAAATACAAATGTGATCAATAGAGGCATGGGGCTAAAAGTAACAAACTAACGGGGTAACGAGTAACTTGTTAATACATGCCCCGCAGCGATGGCAGCCAGGTTTCTTGGTTTTAGCTTTAAAACAATAACGCATAGACAGATAGTTTCGTACATGGTGGTATGTACATGAAGTTTGCATCGTTGCTATCCAACGGTTTCATTTTTTTTTCGATTTTGTAATTTCCTATCTTTTTCTTGGTCAGTTCGGCTCTAGTTGCTAAAAAAATATGGTAAAATGAATAAAAAATATTTACGGCCACCGGGACCAACCAAACAAAATCGAAAAAAAAAATGAAACCGTTGGATAGCAACGATGCAAACTTCATGTACATCATGGTGGTAGAGATAGTGGCATACCGAGTCATTGTAGTTTGGTTTACCACTGTAAACGTCTGAAATAAAGTGATTTTTCGCGACGTTTTTTGGTGCAAGGACAAGTTATTAGTTATATATTCAAGTGAACAAAAAGAAAATGTTTATTAAACAATTATACAAAATGGTGACGCTGGAGCCGCTTTCGCGAGGCATGTTAAATCTGAGACGCTCTGCGCCACGCACTATAACTGACGCAAATTTGAATTCATGAAAAAAAACAACAACAAAAAATTCTATTAATTTACATAAGTATAGCTAAAGAAATACGAAGGCGATTTTGAAAATATGAATTTTGGTGCAATTGACAAGCATTTGAAGTAAAAACTCAATTTTCGACAGAAAAATGGACAATCATCTGTCAATAACTAATGTTGTGATGAACTCATGGAAAATCTCGTACGTATTTCTCTTCGAAATGTTATTTTAAAAATGTGCTCAAAATTTGGAGTAAAAAGAATGAAAATTGTTGGAGTTATGCTGCGTGCCATTTTGAAAAATTGCGTTACGAGAAAAACGGTCGACGTCTCGCACACGGGCCTGCTCACCTTTGTTTTACAGGTGGCAAATCCACCCACCCCCCTTATTCTAGATGGTTCAAAGCATTTCTTAAGCCAATAAAAATAAAAAAGGAAATTGAAAATTCTCCAGTCTTGTTACCCCTTAATTGCCTCATTTTTCCTGCGCATACCTACTCGGTTTCTATGCGTTATTGTACGAAGGTTGTTACTACACGATGTTTTCCTTTACCATACGATCATCAGTTACTACCTTATAAACAACTTCTATGTTGCAGTACGAGGATCGCTGAAGTTTGCATCGTTGAAATGCAACGAAAATTTTTACTCAATCTCTTATATGCATCATTATCCAAAATCATATGTTACGAATTTCTTTTAGATCGCTAAATAAGGATCCGAAAAATTGTTTGCATAATTTTCGTAGCTCAAATCTGCCATAGGAAATTTGTTAAATCGAAAAAAAAAATCATTTTCGTTGCGTTCTAACGATGCAAACTTCGTCATGTACGAGGACTCATAAAAGACGCACCGAAAGAGGCGCCACTTCGAAAGAGACATATGAGTTGGCTGCAAAACAAGTTTTGGAAAAAAACCGAATATACGGTTCGTGAATTCGACATTTGCCACGTCACTCCTTTCAAATTCGTGAATAAACTGAAAATGGTGTTCCAGCGGAGACCATAGACGTTGAAAATATGATTGATGTGCCTGAATAATTAATACTTGAGTTAAATAAAGAATTTACAAAAATATTTATTAGTTTAATTTAATTGAAAACTAGATTTGTTTAATGCTGTTAAAAGATGCCCCTCCTGTTAAAACCTGACCCAGCCACGGTACAACTAGCTCCGAAACCGGGATTAAAAGTAACACCGGAATAAAAAAAAAGGGGGGCGCTGTTAATTGTCTATTAATTGTAGCCAGATACATTTTCTTTAACATGGGCTAATAACCATTTTTATACAATAATCGATTTCAGAGATACGAGCTCTTAACTAAAACTTGTTTCGTTTGACTCCTGTCTCCCCTACATACAGGGTGACGCCAAAACTCACGTCCAAAAGGGAAATCTAGATGCCTCATATCAATACTTATCCGTGTATATTCCAGAATTAAACAACTTTTTGAGAAAAAAGCATTTTTCAATTTTTTTAGGTTTTCCCGTAGTATAGGTTTTGCGTATGTACGTTCCTCTTAAAAGTTTTTCGACGAGTACAGGTATTTGTTTTTTGGCATCTGAACTTCGGTGGCCGATCCTCTCAAATTTTTGTTTCCAACTTTTGATCAAGATCTAAGGTTAATCCAAGTTAGTGTTCAGTTGGCCATTTATTCGTTGCTTAACGGTACACTTTATAAAGGTACCACAGGTTTAAAAAATCGCGAGAAAACTACATACGAGAAAAAAATAAAACTAAAAAAGCTTATTTCTCGAAAAGTAAAAACGCAGAACATACATGATGGTCATTATTCGGATGGGTATTAATGCGAGGCATCTGGATTTTCCTTTTGGACGTTACTTTTCGGGCCACCCTGTGTATATATATATATATATATATATATATATATATATATATATATATATATATATATATATATATATATATATATATATATATATATATAGTAAAAGCGAAATGGTCGCTTATCATTAGCGAAGAAGTACGAATTCAGCACGACAGTGTGCCGCCCTTCGAACTCGAGGTCACGAATGCCATCTCGCCAACATGTATATATTTCTATACACGAATGGATAGATGTATAATTTTACCACTGCGGCTGTACATTCGCCCGTAATAAAAACGTTTTCAATTAGAGAGCGAACACATTATTAAATCGTGGGCGACATTCCCCGCGCGTTTGCGCCTGCAATTCCGCCGTACCATTTTACATGTGTGCGTGCGCGTGTGTCTATATAGACAACACACATGTGGACAGAATATATGCGTAGTATCTGCTCGTTTAATCCGCGACAAAGAGAGTTACGAAATAATGGAATTACGCATGCACTCGCGCTGCCACAGGCGTCGCCACTTTAAATGTTTGCGTCGGAAAAAATGTAGAAACGCGTGTACGCGAAGCGGGCAAACTTCACGACTAATGACTTTTTTGTAACAGAATTGCCATCGAGAATGTTCGAACAAATGAAAAGAGCAATTGAAAAAATGGAAAATGAAAGATTGTCAAGTAGAGAGCCTCAAGTTCGTTTTACTTTAAATTAATTTACTATTTACACTCATTTCCTCTATAAGGAAATGAATTGCGAATGAAGGCGTGAAAATTAATTTTTAAAAATTGGTAGTTAGTTTTCTGGCCGATTTAAACAACGAAAATCGGCTAAACGTTTTCACGTAGGTATTCTTATTGGAAATCTACGACTTTAGTTTCTAAAAAAAAACGCTTGGACAATGAACAAAAATTAAGAAAAGAAAAAGGAAATCGTCGCATTTCAAACTTTAACGTCATTTTTATTCGATAGAGAAGCAAATGGTCGAGAACAAGAAATCAGTGCCGAAAAACACTGAAAAATGGATCGTGAGGCGAACTCGTTCGAGCCGCCAAATCGATCTCAGAAAGAAAATAGTCCAAGTCATCGCGAAATATCATCGGACGGTTGAATATTTGCCAAAAATGCGATGCGACGGTACGTCAGGGTCGAAACTTGTAGCTGCGGGAATTCGCTTGACGCTCGTCCGAGTCGTCAATAAGGACGATTTTGCATACCCGATACGGGTCTCAATCCGCGGGCCTCAAATTTTTTTTTCGACGACCCACGGAAACATTATACACTCTCGGCGGCCTCGAGCCCATCAATGAATAAGCACACACGCGCACGCTTACACGTACACGCAAAATCGGTAAAAAAAAATATCAAAGTACGCGAGCTATTGATAGAAAAATAGCCGACTCGCCTGTACATCATTCGCTTGGGCTCATCTTGTCTCGAACACATACACAGGTGTGTGTGTGTGTGTGTGTGTGTGTGTGTGTGTGTGTGTGTGTGTGTGTGTGCGCGCGCGTGCGTGCGTGCGTGCGTGCGCGCGCGAGAACGGCAAACAATCGGTCTCTGTAGACGGTTTCCAGACGCGAAAAAAACTTGTGCAGACGTGATTGTGCGGCACATGCATAAGTAATTCTGCAAATTGGCGCGCGAGTCGAACGGCAAAGAGTGCAACAAGTTCGCTGATTCAGCGATGTCTTTTTTTGTAAATAAATGTTTAAAAAAAACTCTATAAGGTCGCAACACGGCAGTTTGTTGCTGGGAAAAATCCGGGAGAGCAAACAAGAGACGCTCGATGCGGTAACGAAAAATCGGTTCAGAGTATAGAGAGATCGCGACGAAAACAAAAAAAAAAGAAGGCATCGGTGGACACGCCAATAGTGCCGATACAGCGCGTCCCGACGCATCCTACGAGCGTAAAAACAATCAATTCCGCTTGATCGAACACTCGACAAAGTCTCGAGCAGTCGAAACTCGATATTTCATACGTTTTCCGAGAGGCAATTACCTTTCGTGTATCGCACCGAACGTAATACGAGATCGGAGATCTCGAATTCGATGTATTCGTTCTGTGAACGTAAACATCGCCGTACGGGAAATATGCGGCGCGAGAGTATTCACCGCGGAGACGATGAGAACGACGAGGAAACACACCACGAGCTCTTGAGGAGAGAGAGCGAGGGGCGGGGAGGGGAGAGCTGATAGTAACCCGACCAATCTATTTATGATTCTCGAAGCGAGAACTCCCAAGTACGATAGTACACTGACGAGAGTGAGACAGAAAGCTCGAGCGGAGCGAGTGTTTGGCGAGAGCCAAGTAAAGAGAGAGAGGGAGCGTTTGCACTCGCGGCTATTGCTCAATCGCCAGCGGGGACGAGAAAATGTAAGTAACTGATCAATCAACCAAATTTTGCATCTGAGATATTTATCGGTGTTTGTAAAACCCTTTTCTCCACAAAAATGGCAAAACGAGTCACAAACTTTTGTTTGCAGCATGTTTGAAAATGAATCAAAATGAATCAAAATGAAAATGAATGAAATGAATGAATGAATGATCTCACACTGTTTGAAAGAAGAAAAACTTAATTCGATTCAGCTAGGATCTATTTGATGTGAAATAATGTTTTCGTTGCCTCACCGCCAAATGGCATTGAATATCTTCCACATGTATATTCTCATTTGTTTCGAGTGTTCCACGATCAAGACAATTCAATAAATAGGTTGTTGGCCAGAATACATTATTAATATGAAATGGTGTTGAAGATTGCATCGTTGGAGTGCAACGAAAATATTTTTTTTCGCAATGCCCAATTTTGTTAGCCGTATTTAGGCTACGAAAATCACTGAAACATTCTTGCAATCCTTATATGTCACAAATGTATAATCTAAATTGGCAAAAAAATCTTGAATGATGTTACGAACGAAATAAAAAAAACAGTGGCGAATTTTCGTTACAGCCCAACGATGCGAACTTCAACACCATGATACGAACGTATAAGAAGTATATTCGAATAAAAAAATATCGTTATTTGCATACAATAGATATGTCTTAATTTCGAACATATTGTTATTTCGAACGAATAACAATTGTATTCGAATGGCTAGTGTTGGAATATGGCAAAAATAATCTTTTATAATAAGAGAATATAAATAAGAATATTAGTTATATTATTGAAGAGTATGTGTGTATATATGAAGTGAGAAGAAAGAGCACGTGTGGCCTATCGATAACTATCGACGCGACGCAGTTTACATTAGTAAAAGAAAATATACATAAGAGTATATATAAGAAGTCGTTTTGGGTCTGCTTTGTTCTTGAAGCATATGTGACTCTTTTCTCCTGCAGTCTCACTCTCAGTCTCAGTCCTTCGACGACTCTTGATAGAATAAGAAGTCGGAATAAAAAGATATTGCTCTACATTAATAAGACGCTGTATTTTATTCATTAAACCGATCCCATAATCCAATAGGTTATGGGCCCAGGCACAGATGAATCGAATATTCCTCTTAATTTTATAAACTAAATTTAATTAAAAAAAAAAAAAAAAAAAATGAATAAACTATAGTGTCATAAAATAAGTTCAAAAGTGAACAGTGAAGTTAACTCAACTGAAATCAAACTATAACAGTGACAATGAGTGACGATATTAATAAGAAAACGAAAAGAAACATTACGCCATTTAACGGTGAAAAGTATAGCATATGGAAGATGCGAATTCGAGCATTAATCGAAGAAGAAGACGCGTTAAAAGTTCTTGACAGTGATCCACCAGAAACTGTGAATGATGACTGGAAAAAGAAAGAAAGACTTGCAAAAGGTGCAATCATCGAACATTTAAGTGATGCAACACTCGGGTTTGCCACTAACAGTGATACCGCACGAGAAATAATAAGGAAATTAGATTCGTTATACGAAAGGCAAAGCCTGGCAACTCAACTGGCTATCGAGAAAAAGTTAATTACTTTTAAATTCAAAGAAGATGTCGTATTAACGAAACATTTCATGTACTTTGATGAAATGATTGTCGAACTTCAAGCAGCCGGAGAAATTTTAAAAGAAACAAGTAAAATCGCAAGATTACTTCTCACTTTACCGACTTCGTATGATCCAGTAGTCACTGCAATTCAAACAATGGCCGATGACAAAATGACTCTTGCATTTGTCAAAACAAGACTACTGGACTATGAGATAAAATTAAAAAACGAAAGAAATGACACAAGTGGAAAAGTTCTCCAAACAGAGGTTCAGCAACAACAATCAAAGAAACAAAACAACGGAAATAAAAAGAAATTTAACAATCCTTCCCAAAAGTTTAAACAAAAATCTTTCAATAAATTCACACGAGCTTTTAATCCTCAGCAAAATCAAAGAAATAATAATTACAAGAAAAATAATTTCTATAACAACAATAAAAAGTGTGAATTCTGTGGACGACGAAATCACGAGAAAAGGGATTGTTACTACTACAAGAAATCGACACAAAATTCGGAAGACCGTCAACGAACGATCCAAACTGTTCAAATTCAAGATTCAGACAGTAGCTTCGCATTCATGGGCAGAGTTGGAATGTCACCTAATAATGAAAATAATACAACAGATAAGTTGACATTCTTTCTGGACTCAGGAGCAACGGATCACATCGTTAATCGAGACGACGTATTTTCAGTCGCAACGGATTTGCCGGAACCAGTAAAAATCTCCATCGCCAAGAAGGACGAGGTCATATGGGCAACCAAAAGGGGATCCATACACGTAACCACAGATCAAGGAATATCTGGGATTCTTGAAAACGTGTTATACGCATCCGAAGTTCCGTACAACTTACTATCAGTACGGCGAATTCAACAATCTGGTATGAAAGTAATTTTCGATGAGAACGAAAAGACTACCATTAAAAAAGGTGACAAACTCATAGCTAAGGGTAAGTCGCTTCACAATCTACACGCTATTGATTTCATTATACAAAAGATAATGTGCAATAGTATAAATACAAAACTTGTGACATATAAACTTTGGCACGAGCGCTTGGGTCACATGGGCAAATCAAAATTCCTAGAAATAAAAAGGAATAATATGCTTTTTGATAGTAAAGAAATAGAATCTATAAATCCCACAAATGAAATCTGTGAAGCTTGTATATACGGAAAACAAGCACGTTTGAGTTTTTCAAAAGAAAAAGACCGATCACACGTTACAAGACCTTTGTTTATCATTCATTCAGATGTCTGTGGACCGATCACGCCCACAACAATCGATAACAAAAGATATTTTGTAACGTTCATAGACGAGTTTACCCATTATACTGTTGTTTATTTACTCAGTCAAAAATCCGATGTTTTCAAAACATTCCAAGATTATGTTGCTAAAAGTGAAGCACATTTTAATTTAAAAATAGTTCACTTATATTGTGATAATGGGAGAGAATACTTGTCGAACGAATTTAAGTCTTTTTGTACAGAGAGAGGAATTCAATATCACTTAACAGTACCCTATACACCTCAACAAAATTCCGTGGCAGAACGCATGAATAAGTCTTTAACAGAGAAAGCACGTGCTATGATACACGGGGCAGAAGTAAATAAAGAACTTTGGGGAGAAGCAGTTTTAACTGCAGCCTATCTACTCAATTTGACACCCACTAAAGCCCTTTCAGTAAACAAAACTCCTTATGAGTTATGGCACAGTAAAAAGGCAAGAATCGAACATTTAAAAGTTTTTGGTAGTACAGTCTACGTTCACGATAAAAATCGAAAAAGTAAATTCGATAAGCGTTCATTCAAAGGAATACTTGTTGGCTACGAGGTAAATGGCTATAAAGTACTGAATACAGAAACAAATAATTTTATTATTGCTCGCGATGTTATTTTTGATGAAATAAATTTCAAAACATCACGTCCTCTCGTACAGATTGGAGGAATTGAAACAGAAAATTCCAATTTGAAAAGACAACTTGAAAAGATAAATAAAACCGATCATTACGAAAATTCTAGTGTCGATAAAAGACAAAAACTAGAAGGTAATGAACACGCAGAAACATATAAAAGAAATGAGAGTCAAATCGAGAAATCTGATATCCAAGCAGATAAAGTCGATAAATCATCATTAACAGATGAAACAAACTCTCAAGAAAGCCCGGATGAAAACGAGCTGCGACGAAGTGCATGTATTAGAAGCAAACCCGCTATCTCTTACAATGAAGAATATTATTCTTATATGAGTGCACAGTCGGTTGTTTCTGATGTTCCTAAAACTTATGAAGAAATAAAAGATCGGGATGATACATTTGAGTGGGAGAAAGCAATAAAAGACGAAATTGCTTCCCTTGTAAAAAACAATACTTGGGATATAATTACCTGTCCATCAAACAAAAATATTGTAGGTTGCAAATGGGTGTTTACAATTAAGAATGATGCACAGGGAAATCCGACCAAATATAAAGCGAGACTTGTGGCCAAGGGTTTTAGTCAACAATATCTTTCAGATTACAATGAAACTTTTGCACCCGTAGCACGGATTACAACGTTTCGGTTTCTCTTAGCTTTCGCGAATCAGAACAATCTATTGATTCATCAAATGGATGTAAAAACAGCCTTTTTGAACGGCCTGTTGGAAGAGGAAATTTACATGCAAGTACCTGAAGGAATAAAAGCAAATGAAAATTCCGTATGTAAATTAAATAAAGCAATATATGGTTTGAAACAATCAGCTCGATGCTGGTTTCAACATTTCGACAAGGTTATAAAAGAACGCGGCTTTAAAAATTCCTCTGTTGATCATTGTTTATATATTCTTGAAAGAGGACACGTGAACCGAAACATTTATGTAATTCTATACGTGGACGATATTTTGATTGTGACTTTCGAAGAAAATACAATGACGAATTTCAAACGTTATTTAATGAATCAATTTTCAATGGTTGATATGAAAGAAGTAAACTTCTTCCTGGGTATAAATATTGAAAGGAAAAACAATATGATTACGCTAGATCAAAGCGCATACCTTCAAAGAATTCTTAAAAAGTTCAACATGAACGATTGTAATGCAGTTAGTACTCCCTTGCCAGTCAAATTAAATTATACTGCATTGGATTCAGAGGTGACTTGTAAAGCACCATGTAAAAATCTAATAGGATGCTTAATGTACGCAATGTTGTGTACTCGACCAGATCTGAGCGTATCTCTTAACTTGTTGAGCAGATATCAAAACAAAAATAATCAAGAATTATGGCAATGCTTAAAAAGAGTTCTGAGATATGTTAAAGGAACATTAAATCTCAAATTGATTTATAAAAGAAGTGAATATGAAAATATGCTTGCTGGCTTCGTGGATTCCGATTGGGCAGGCAATGAGCTTGACCGTAAAAGTACATCGGGATTCTTATTTCAATTATATGATCAAAATACGATTTCGTGGAATACTAGAAGACAAAATTCAGTTGCCACATCTTCTACAGAAGCCGAATATATGGCGCTGTATGAAGGGGTGAAAGAAGCCTCTTGGCTAAAATCTCTCATGAAAAGTATTAATATAGAAATCATGACTCCCATAGTTATTCACGAAGACAACAACGGATGTATAGCGATAGCTAATAATCCTACTGATCATAAAAGATCAAAGCATATCGATGTGAAATATCACTTCACCAGAGAAAAGATTGAACAAAAGGTAATAATCTTACAATATGTTCCTACAGGTCAACAATTAGCGGATGTATTCACAAAGCCTCTACCAGAAGTCCAGTTTACAAAATTCCGGAAACAAATGGGCCTGGAGGAATTATAACTCGGAACACTCGAACCATACGAAAATATTATTATTTTATTTTATAATAAATAGTCTGATTGGGTTTTTATAAAAAGGGGTTTTTCCCAATCCTTGCAACAAATGTTGGACTATATAAATTTGTAATCCCCAGTTAAAACAAAAGAGCAAAATCCGACATTAATTTTAGTAGATTACTTTTGAGTGGGAGTGTTGGAATATGGCAAAAATAATCTTTTATAATAAGAGAATATAAATAAGAATATTAGTTATATTATTGAAGAGTATGTGTGTATATATGAAGTGAGAAGAAAGAGCACGTGTGGCCTATCGATAACTATCGACGCGACGCAGTTTACATTAGTAAAAGAAAATATACATAAGAGTATATATAAGAAGTCGTTTTGGGTCTGCTTTGTTCTTGAAGCATATGTGACTCTTTTCTCCTGCAGTCTCACTCTCAGTCTCAGTCCTTCGACGACTCTTGATAGAATAAGAAGTCGGAATAAAAAGATATTGCTCTACATTAATAAGACGCTGTATTTTATTCATTAAACCGATCCCATAATCCAATAGCTAGTATTTTGATTCGAAACGAGCATATTTGCCATATTTTCTCATAGGATGTTTATTCGCGTTGTTACGAAGCCTCAATAGTGTAAGATTATTTTAAAAAATGACGTTGGTGTTTGCATCGTTGGAATGCAGTGAAATATCATACTTCTGAATTCTCGTAATCTCGTTTGGTCGATTTTGCCTCCGAAAATCCCTCAACAATTTTTTCATCATACTTATTTATCGATCGACAATATAAATAGACAATTTTTTTTTCCAATGATAATAAAAAAATAAGGAAATTGCAATATAAAAAAGAACTCCCGTTGCGTTCCAACGGTGCACTGAGAAAAGAAACCAATTGAATTCAAAAAATATATTGGTTGATTCAAACAAATGTCTGATCGCGGAGTGCCACCGAAATATGAGATTGTTACAATATTATAAAATATTGGAAAATCTGATTGATTCAATAACATATTATTTTATTTGAAAATCTCTTCTGTTCTCTGAATATCTACACTATCCTTCAAATAAAATTATTTTCTATTGAAATCATTCTATCAGGTTGATAAAAAAGTTTTGTCGCAAAAATTTTTAAAATGCCTTTTTACGTATTGACGCAATATGACATCGAGCTATGTCGAGAATATTCTAGAATGTTTTCTACTCTTCCGCGTGACAGGGTATATCGATCTCGCAGGAGCAACTTCGAGCGATCATTTTTTACGAGTGGCGGCGCGGCACGAACGCAAGCACAACTGCCAAAAATATACAGGATGCATTCAGCGAGAACGTAGTTTCTCATCGAACAGTCCAGCGTTGGTTCGATCGTTTTAAATCTGGAGACACACGCCTTGAAGATAAGGAACGTTCCGGACGACCGTCGACCATCGATGATGAAGCATTACTCCGCTGCATCAAAGAAAAACCGGAAGCAAGTACGCACGAGCTAGCAAGAGAACTTGGCTGCACCCGACCGTCAATAGTCAATCACTTACACAACTTGGGATACAGGAAGGTTCTAGCTCAATGGATACCACACCGTCTCACCGACGACAATAAGAACTGTCGCGTGACCATCTGCCAGCCAGTCTCTCCTGCTTCGCCACCATCGCAAGGAGTTTTTAGAAGATCTTGTGACGGGAGATGAAAGCTGGGTCTTGTATGATAACAGAACGCGTTTAGCCTACTGGCTTCCTATCGGAGAAAAACCGCCACACCAACCGAAATCTGATCGTCACTCACAAAACGTTTTGTTGTGCTGTTTCTGGGACGCAAAGGGAATGCTGTTTCACAATTTTCTCCCTGTAGGTAAGACGATCTCCTCTACACGATACATCGAGAATCTCCAGGAATTGGCAAAAGCTATAAGAAAAAAAACGGCCAAGACGCGCGACTGTGCACCTTCTCCACGACAACGCGAGACCCCATATCGCGAAGGAAACCTACAAAACAATCACTGAGCTTCACTGGAATATCGTTCCTCATCCACCATACTCTCCCGACATCGCGCCATCTGACTACCATTTGTTCAGACATTTGAAGGCATATTTGAGAAACAAAACTTTCGAAAACGTCGACGATCTCAGAAGGGATATTTCAAATTTCTTTGAGTTCCAGCCACCGCAGTTTTGGGCAAAGGGAATAAATGAGTTGCCAACTAGATGGTCGAGTGTCATAGAAACCGATGGCGAATATATTGTTGATTAGAAATGTTTTGTATAACATATATAAATAAATAAATTATATCGAAATTATTGCGACAAAACTTTTTTATCAACCTGATATATACAATCCGTAGATGTATGGATGAAATAATTAAGCAGTTGCTACAACATTTTTTATTTCGTACAAAAAAATAATCAGTAGAATTAATTATTTCTTTACTACATCGAAACGAATATGCCACGAGACGTAAGTTTTTCAATTTGTTTTCAATCTCAAATAAAAATTGAGCATTAGAATGATCATCCACGATAATAGTGGATAGAATATCAGATATCCAATGGAATATCCATAGAGAGAATATCAGATATTCAACTGATAAGAACAGATACTACACTTTGATCTTAGCCACAGACCAGGAAGCGACACTCTTCAGAGTTTCTCCGGTGTCTAAGAAGATTTTCAGTTCACACTACGCTTACGAGAAATGACCGCGCGTGCGGCTTCTAGCGGTTACTCCGAGAGCTACGGGTTTCCTCACACCTATAATTTCGGTGGCGCTCGCCCACGATTTGGTCGAATTTTTTTAACCAAATGCGCAAGAAAATTTTTTATCTTCGCATAATTTTTTAACCAATTCAGACATTTGCTTAATATTTTTCAATCAAAATAAAATATTAATATTTTAACGAATAATGTACTTGAAAATCAATATCGGATATGGTGAAAAAAATAAAATAACATATTTACTCAATAGAAATTTATCTAAATCAAACGAGCAAAATTCAATTTTTCTTTTGCACTCGAATCAACAATATTCATGTTTTGAATTGAAACGCTTTTTTCGCCCGTTGCTGAAAATGCATTCAAAACTATATAATTTGTTCGCGATAATTTTTTACATAGTTTCAATAATATATTGTTCTCGGCTAACAATATATCTTTTGAATGAAAAAAAAAACTTTCAATTTTATCATGTTATCAGGCAATAGCGTTTTGTTTGGACTAATAAATCCGATTATTCACACCAACAATTTTACAATTGTATCAACGAAATTTCATTCAATAACACCAATGATATTGGATCGATTATTTTTTTTTCTCCGTGTGCAAACTTTAACGTCATGTGAAAGATATTTAGTATTACCACCATTACGGTATGTACGAGAGGATCTTTCTCTTGCGTAGCTATAACAAGATGTGTAATTGCCGCGTCTTTCGGAATACATTTGGCCGACCACGAGCGACAATGTACACAAAATTCGTGGTGCGTCGACTCGATTGTAGACTCGTCCAGAGTTACTTATGGGACAAATTTCGGGCCCTGCGCCGCCGCCCTCAGGCACAGGTCGTCAATTCAAACAAACAAAAAATCTCAATTACCCCATCTAGTCTAGAATAAATATTTTTTCGCGTCGATAATACCAAATACCCAAATTATGCGAAGCATATAAATGTTTCATTGCGCAACGGTGTTAGATAGATCTTGATGCAAATAAATAAATATATTTGAAATGAATCTCTGGTTGAGTAGAGTCAAATATGAAAAAGGTTGATTATACAAACATGTCAAAAAGTTAACTCAAATAAAAAAAAAATGAAAATAAAAAAGGATCAACCAAACGCGTTCAGTTGATGTCGATAAAGCTTTTTTTTATCAGCCGCACAACAAGCCTCGTCCACCGCGACACGTACTCGACCGCCTTGTTTACTATCCCTTTTTTCCATCACTCCCGTCTACGGACTTTCGACGTTTGCGCGAGGGTAAAAAATCCGCGCGGAGAATCCAGTTGAAATTCGTAACTCGTTTTTCAGCCACGAATCGCGCACAACTCGCTTCAACTTTCCATCCCGCAAAGGCGTGAAAGGCGCTGCATTTTGTGACGACTCGCGCGAGCTTTTCCGCCTTCTCAATTCACAGACGTGCAAACGACATTCGAGACGTATGTCCGCAATATTTAAGAACAATCGCAGGCGAGCGGAGGAAATATAGTGGTTAGTGTCGAACGAGGGATAGCGAGCAGCAATCGGGATTCGCGAGTTTAGATAAAAGCACGCGCGCGACAGCGACCAAATCGCCATACTTGCGACCAACAGCCATAATACATGAGACCGATAGAGTTCAAGAGTTTATCCCGCTTGTATGCGGAGCGTGCTCGCGATCGCACACACCGAGAAAGAGACAGAGAGAGAGAGAGAGAGAGAGAGAGCTCCTCCGCGCGTAGAGTGTTGTACAGGCGCAGGGGGGAGGCTCGAGCAAGGAGGAAACGCTGTCGGAACGAAAACCAGGGAAGGCGCAAGCAGTAGGATTAGGCAATGAGACGGCGCGCGCCGTAAAAGCGATCGAGGAGAACTTTATACCTGTTTATTATACGTATACATATATACGCACAGATAATGTGTGTGTGTGTTTGTAAGAAGAGAAGCGAGGGTGAGGTGGAGCTCCGCTAAATCGATATTACCATCGCCGTGGCATCGACACGACCTCGTGCTCGTCAGACTGTGCTGTTCCTTCGCTCCTCCTCATTCCCTCTCGCGCAACCCCCCCCCCCCGCCCCCTCTCGCGCCGCCTTATTTTTTTATGGTTGTATTATGTAGATTCACATTTTCTTTCATTTTTGTATTGAGTTTCTTTAATTTTTTCAACTTTTTATACCATTTTTTTTCTTTTCAATTTGCGATTTAATTTTTATTTGCGTTTTTCTTTTCATTTCCAATTCCGATTTTATATTCCTTTTGTTTATATGAAGTTTTCTTTGATCTTGTATCCGGCCTCTCATTTTTGCAAGATTTTGCATGAGTTTTGATTGTTAATCTAGTATACTTTCTCGGAAGAAAATATTTTGCATTTGTTATTATTTAACTTTTCATGATTGTTTTTGTATTTTTTCGTGTCGCAAACAGAAAGCACTAAAATTTGTGATGGGTTTTTATCTACTTTGTCCTAAAGTGAACTACGGCTTAATAAAACTATCAATCATTCAAGCGTCTCTCTCCGTCTCTCTTTCCTCATCGCATATCGCTCTTCTCACCGCCCTGCTGCTTCACTTTATTCCTCAAAACTCAAGGCGGGTACGAAGTATCCGAGAAAAAGTGGAAAGAAAAAGGCGGGCGCGTCTGATTAGTTGATATTGATGGTGCAATTTTGTATTTTTGCGGAAAGAATCTAAATAGATACGACCAATAGGGAAACGTTCTACGCGAACAAGAATCGAGTAGCGGAATATGTGTGTGTGCGCGAACGAAACCAAACCGAATTGTTTATTTTATTTTTTTCAAAACTGCAAAATATGATTTTGGATAACAATGAAAATAAGAAACTAAATGGTTTTAAAGTTTGCATCGTTGCAATGCAACGAAATTTCCTTTTTTATATTTTTATTTCCTCGCTTTTATTATTGTCAAAAATGGTTTTTTTTTCCAGATTTATATTCTAGATCTCTAAAAAAGCGACTTGAAAAATGATTGACGGATTTTCATAACGAAGATCAGGGACAAGAAATTCGAGCAATTGAAGAGTCATCATTTTCGTTGCATTTCAACGATGCAAACTTCAATGTCATGAAACTAAAGAGTTTTCGTTGCATTCCTATAATGCAAGCTTCAACCACATCGAGAAGAGACATCCAAAAGAAAAATCTAGATGCCTCGTATCAATGCATGGTGTTGAAGTTTGCGAATGAAAGCTTTTTTACATTTAATTTTCCTTATTTTTTATTATTATAGAACATCTTTTTATAGATTTATATTGTTTCATTTATACTGTTTTAAGTAGAATCCGCCAAAAGAAATCAAAGAAATTCGTAAATATTCATTTTCATTGTATTCCAAAGATGTAAACTTCAACCTCATACCAATACCTATCTAAATAATCGCTATGTATGTTTCACGATGCTTTTTACTTTTCGAGAAAAAAACATTTTTTGTTGTTGTTTTGCCACTTCGCGTATGTACGTTCCGTGCGATCTTTCCACTTGTGTTATCGTCATAAAGCGGATTGTTGAGCAATCGATTGGAATGACCAACCGAATACCAACGGAGGTGCCTTAGATTTCAACCAAAAGTTGAAGAAAAAAAAAGGTTTGAGAGCATCAGTCACCAAAGCTCAGATGGTAAAAAACAAATACTTATAAAAGTCAAAATGACTACCAATTTCTTTCGAAACGTTTCAAGAGGAAAGTACATACACAAAAGAGAAAATAAAAGAAAACCTATAGCACGGGAAGAGTCGAAAGAAAAAATTGAATAATGCTTTTTTGTCCCAAAGTAAACAAGATCATAAAGCATACGTTACAGTAATTCGGATAGATATTGATACGAGGCGTCAGGATTTTTCCTTTCTACGTGACTTTTCTGGCCACCCTGTACATGTATACTCTGAGGAAAAGAGAAACGGATTTATTTGAAAAATCGTCGCGGAGGGAAAACGACAAGAAAATGCGAAAATGACGAAGCGCCGAAGGCCAACGAAAAACCGTACGGTAAACACGCTATCCGTACGTGTTCCTGCGCGCGCTTGTGAGTATGCTCGTGTGCCTCTGCGCGTATTTATGTGGAAAGAAGGAACTGTCGTGCAAAAGAAAGAGAAAATTTATAGCGTCGGAGAAATATGTCCTGCAAGAACAATACCTGCTTGGCAGAAGAAAAAAGTATGGAAAACGAACCAACGAGATGGAACGAATGTAATGCATATATATATACACACAAACGTGGACACGCACGCGTTTGTATTAAACATGACGGCCAAGTTGGGGAATCGGTAGACGAACATTTAGTTGAGTGAAAAGAGGACATTTCCTCGCTCTTCGGTGTTGGGAGCTCCAGAGAGAGATGCACTTAATCAAGTCGTCATCGGGCACGACGACCGGGCATCGTCCCGAGTTTTCCCACGCGAACGAGAATCGTATAATTCGCCCGACGTTTCAACATCCTTTGACGCGAGAATAGAGGGAGGGGAGGATGTATACGTTCATTCGGCCTTTTCAATATTACGCCAGGTAATATGGCCTTCAAGTTTGGCTTTACATCGTTCACATAGTACGACGTTCAAGTTTGCATCGTTGAAATGCAACGAAAGGGGATTTTTTTTTCGATTTCGCAAATTTCCTTTGGCATATTTAAACTGCGTAAACGACGCAAACGATTTTCCGGATTTTTATTTATCGATCTACAATAAATTTGCAAAATAATATTTCGAATAATAATGAAAATGGGAAATTGGAAAGTATTTTCGTTGCATTCCAACGATGCAAACTTCAAACCCATTTACATCGCTCGAATGGTTTCGCATCGTTGGCATGTAACGAAACTTTTATTTATTTTTTCTGCATTTTTCTATTTCTCTACTTTCAATATTATTCCAAGGCTATTTTTGCGTCGGATTGTGGCTTTCGTCGTGAAGTTTTGAAAACAAAATTGCGTTGTTTTCGTAGCTCAAAAAAAATTGGGAATGAACAAAAAAAAATCCTATCTCGCTGCATTCCAACGATGCAGAGTTCAACACCACCCTTTCGACACGTTGAAGTTTGCATCGTTGAAATGCAACGAAACTTCGCTTCATTACTTCCTTTTATTCGCTTTCATCATCATCGAGAATCTTCACTTGTAATTTTTTCGTAAATCTCTAATAAATCCCAAAAACAACGGCCAAGTGGTTTTCATTGTCGAAAATTAGCCAAAAAAAAAGTGGACGCGTGATAAAAACGACGTTTCGTTGGGTTTCGCGCGCAACTTTCGTGCGTCTGACGTATTGTTCGTGAAGCAACGAATCATCCCGCGTGTGTGGTGTGTGTGGGTGTATGCGTGCGCGCGAGTGTGTTCTGTCAATGACAGCGCAAGAGAAAGAGAGGGAGAGAGAGCGAGACAGAGGGGGGGGGGCGAACCGTTGTGCAAACTGTTTTTTTTCTCGTCCATCGAGTGTACCGAGGGGGGACGACATGACCGCAAATAAAAAATGAGAAATAAAAAGTATAACTACAAGGCTAGCTATTATACGTGTACGTATATGTAGATGACGGATACGCATCGGAGTGAGCGTTCGTTCGCGAGTGCGTCAGAGGATAGAGACGACGAAAGAAAAGATTCGCCGAGCGAGCGAGAAAGAGAGAGAGAAAAAAAAGTGAAAATAAGAGTCGGCTTTGCGGTAACGTCGACAACGTTGGTAGAACCGCGAGATAGCAAAAGAACAGAGCAAGAGAGAGAGAGAGAGAGAGAGAGAGAGAGAGAGAGAGAGAGAGAGAGAGAGAGAGAAGGAGCGAGAGAAAGGAGAAAGAGGTTATCGAGCCGACCAACGAACTCGTTTCCAGCGAACTCTAACTTTAAACTCTCTCTTCGTGGCTCTCGCGCGCACCAAAGCCTCTCGGTGCCACTCGTACTACACACGCAAACGGACTCACACCAGCAGCAGCAAAGAGAGAGAAAGAGAAGCTCGCGGCGAATAAGAGACACGGTAGAAGCTGAAGATTTCGCGCGCTACCGCATTCGTATGGTCAGATACGCGAATACACGGCATAACTAAATCTTTTTCTCAATACATGTTGGAAGTGGAGCTGTTCTCACGATGACGCCTACGCGCGTTGCCCGCAGTGGGCCCCCGCGCTCGTATACCTGTATCGAATGGACGTGCCCTGTACTTAGAAATCGACAAGATATATATATATATATATATATATATATATATATATATATATATATATATTCTCTTGAAGCTCCGCATACTATTTTTAGCACAAAATCATCGACTCGTGCAGAGCCAGTTTTCAAATCACCTCCGGTGAAACCATGACCCAAAGTCCTGAAACTAAAACTTAAAGATTATTTAAATTTTCAAGGTACTAATATTTTGAGAGTTTTTTTTCTTCTACATTTCGGCGTCCCTGAGTCAATGAGAATACCACCCAAGTATCAAACGCGAATGCTCAATGCAAAATTCAAGGCCATTCGTGAAAAACTAATCGCAACGATTGAAAGATCACTTTTTTTTCGTCACCGTTGCTCTTCGAATTTTGATTTTTCATCTGCAGCTCAATCTGACGCTCCGTACGAAAACGAAAGGACCGACAATTTTCCGAATTTGTATGACCTCGGAGCACGAGGAGAGACAAAAAATCCCTTTTTGCATACCGTTTTGGCATATCCCCGACTAAAAAATGACAGAGACTGTGAGGATTCACGAGTTTTTTTCGTATAGGGAGCACGTCACTTTTCACGAAAAAGTGTGAAATTCGGAGAGATTGACAAATTTTTTTGCATTGCGTTTCGGTAACAAAAAAAATGTCGATAAAAGTTCGTGTCCGCAGAGTTCTCATCTTCCAAAAAAACCATTTTCAACAAAGCGTATGTTCTCCAGAGCTAGCGAAGTGGTTTTTCCAACAACAAAATTTCTGTTCCCCGTGGACAACCTAGAAGTTGCGCCAACTTTCTCAATTCCTGCTTTTTATCGTTCGACGAACGATACATTTATTGAAAAAAAAATAAAACACACAGAGATACTTATGTTTGTCGACGAAATTTTTTTAAGACGAAGATTCCCGCTACACAATACTTTTGAAATTTGTTTTTTCCGATGTTTTTTTCTACTTCGATACAGCTGTTCCGAAATAGTCAAACTTGTGGCGAAAAGAATGATCCTCCGATTGTTGAGCTCAGTGTATGGCGAAGACTTGTGCTTTTAAAATCCTTCTCACATTGCCGAGTTTCTAGTTCCAGATGCCCCTCGTCCTCGTCACACCACCGAGGACAAAACTTGGCTCGAAAAGAGGAAAAAACGGGAGTAAGAATGAAAAAAAGAAAACGCAATCCGGAATAATTACGATCGAATACCCGTGCTTGCTACTGCGTATACAGCGCGGCCATACTCTCGAATATACATTTTCTCGTGTTCCGTTCCGTGGCAGTTTTAATGAATGAAAGAGTGCCGGAGCGTTACGACAGGATGAGAAACACGACTTTGTGCGAATGTGCCTACACTCAGACACAACAAGAAACGTAGATGTTAAAGCGAGGTACCCGCATACGCTCTCGCACGTACTTGCCATGAGGCAAAAGCCAGTCGCACGCGACGAACGTACACTCGTGCAATTATCCCTCCTAATACATCACCGAGAGTCAAATCGTGAGAGGGCTGAAAAGTGCGTACGTAGAGAGGGAGAAAGAGAGAAAGAAGGCGGGAGGAATGAGTGATTGTTCGTTACTAATGTCCTCGTCACACAACTTAGGAACAAAGTTGATCGAAGCAAAATTAAATCAACTTCAGCTCTTCTCTGCGTAACGTATCCAACTGATTTTATTTAAAAAATAATTTTGTTTCAATTTCGATTACAGAATAAGTGAAATATTTTCAATTTAATTTACAAAACAAGCAATATGAAATAAGTTTACGAAATGAAGAATTATCATGAGATTAGCGTCGTTGGAGTTCAATAAAAATTCATTTTTCTGACTTCTTTATATTTCTCACGACAAATATTGCCGACAAAAGTGCCTCAACTATTTTTCAAAATGCTTGATACGATTACGATCTAAGTCTGCAAATTAAAAAAAAATGATAATCAAAATTGATTAATAAAAGTATAAAAAAGAATTTTCGTTACATCCCAATTCTGCGAACTTTAACACCATGAATTATAAACAAATAGATTGCGATAAATGTCCACAGTTAATAGCAAATTTCATACACAAGATCATAATAGGTGTAAAAAATTATACATAACCATGTCAGCGGGTATAGACAATTAATAATAATGATAAATGCAAGATAAGAGAGAGAGAGAGAGAGAGAGAGAGAGAGAGAGAGAGAGAGAGAGAGAGAGAGAGAACCGGAATGAGATGGTGAGGGAAAGAAAAGTAGACCATGGGAGATGAGGGAAGAAGCACGAGAAGAAGAAAGGGGGTAAGGGCAAACTGTCCAGCCACCCTCGTACTAAACGGACTGCTATATCCCTCACACATAGATATACTGTGCATGCGTGGAACACAATTCCTGCACACCGTATGCAGGCTGGGAAAATTGACACATACACACATACACATGCACACGCGCGCACACACACACGCGCGCGCGCGCGCGCGCGCGTATATGTATTTGTATGTGTATTAGACGGGCCCAAAAAAAACAATTGAAATTTTTGTTGAAAATGTTGTTGAGATTGACAAAAAATGAGTGCTGACCAAATTTTAGCCCTTTATATCAATGTTTAGAGGTCCCTCATTGCGATTTACTATTTCCCATTCATTTAACATGGTAAAAGGTTTGTTTGCCGCTTTCCAGCTTTATAACTCACCTACGGATAAACACACGAAAATGTCCAAAACATTGTATTGTAGGAAATTTAACGCTCTACAAAAAAGGTCTTTAGCTTTCATACGATAAACTCACTCGTTCGTATTTTATTCAACGTCAAAATTGAATCTATGGTAAATTTCATGATTTTGTGAAATCATAAAATTTGGAAAAAGGAAATAGAAAATCGCGATGAGGGACCTCTAAATATTAATATAAAGCGCTAAAATTTGGGCAGCACTCATTTTTTGTCATTCTCAATAACATTTTCAAAACAAAATTAAAAAAATTAAATATCAATTTTTTTGGGCCAGTTTAATGTATATGCATGTTACAGATAAAATCCGTTTTCAGTTTAAACGCGTTCTACCTATTAAAAACTAGTTGTGACTGAACGCCTTCGTTAAAAATAGTTTTTTCTTGTTAAGACGAGTTTTACATCAAAGTGTATCAATCAGTAAATTCTCGTTTTTACTAGGAAAACCTAGTTATAACGAAGGCGTTCAGTGGCACGCACATACACATCGGCTAATAGCCGACGAAAAGCCGTGACCCGCATAACCCACCACGTGTTAAATGGTGGGGATTACGGCCCTTTGTTTGCTCGGTTTGAACATGTACATCCGTATGCATAAACAATACACGAATTAATATAGAGATATTTCCAAGTGCGCCGAGAGAGTAAAGAGTGAGACAATGAAACTTGGAAACACTTTGACCGCAAACATCCGACCATATTTGCATTCGTCGCTGTTTCTTCTTGTTCGCGATTCTTTTTGCCGTGTAAACTTGAAAAGCTTCGCGATACACGAGCTCGCTGTATTCATTAAGGCAGGTTACCACATTAGATGCTTCCAAAAATCAATTTTTTTTTCCATTTCATAAATCGTTAGCAAAATATCTTAAGAATACACCCTGGAAATTTCGAAACGATATTCGGATTTCTTCTAACGGTATGTATATAAACGATAAAGACGCTTCGCTCGACTCCCAAATATTTTTCTCAGAGTGTACATGTGAAAAAAATTCGAGTCAAAAAATTGAAAGGTGACCAAGTGACAGGCGATTTAGTGAGAACAGGTAGTGCAACGATTTACATATGCTAAAACTTGCAATGGCGTTTTTTTTCGAAACGACATTTTTTCAATTTGCGGAAATCATAACTCAAAAACTAATTGATGGATTATCTTAAAATTTGGAGCACTTTTACATAATATAATTTATTAAAACATGAACCTAAAGTTGGTAAGATTAGATTGTTTAAAACATAATTATGATTGCAAAATGCCGGGAAAAAATGATAAAAATCGATAATTTTTTTCAAACACGTTTCACCATTCAATTCTCAATATTTTTCTTCACAATTTACGTTCATGTTCGTAAAAAAAACATCTCAAGAATGTATAAAAATTCGTTGGACTATTTCAGATGCCAATTGCGAGCTGCACAATTCTCGAAAATCGACAACAACGATGAGGACACAGCGGATTACACCTCAATTAATGCATGAAATAACTTGAAAAAATTACCAGATATGTATGAAAAATATAAATAAATTGTTGTCAGAGTTGCGGAAACATCCGTTTTTTTGTCACAATAAAAAAATCCAAAAAATCATTTAATTTTCGGTATTCTGAAGTGGTTGTCCGCCTTAAGAGCCAGTTGTGAGGTTTTTTTTCTCTCTCTGCCACGTCCCGAGCCTTCATTATTTTTCATCAGCACGGAAAATTCAATTGAATCCAGCCGCGGTGCGACACAAGCAAGAGGATTTGCCCAGATATACGGATGTACCTCATATTGGCATCATATGTACATCATCACTGCGGCATAGAAAGTCTCACAGCTGTGTATCCCTTATGAGTGCTCCCGTTGAAGTCATATTTGCATCACATGATGATTCACAATAATACATCGAAATGAAGCAAAGTTGTTCTCACGCGAATATGCATGCAGTGAATTTAACAGACTAGCAAATTCGGCTCACGAATCTCTAACAATAAGTGAGTGCATATGGGGCACATATGGGTGTCACGGCGTGAAGAAATTGTAGTGCTCATACGGAGCTCATATAAGCGGCATAGCGTGCCGTAACTATGCTGCGCTCATACGGAGCTCATATGAGTGTCATAGTGTGAAAAATAAAAAAATGTTGATTAAAAAAATCTGATAGGGTTTTGATATCCATATACTTTATTTATGTTCCTGCCTATATGATAAATGGATTAAAACGTATCCTGTCTAGTTGAAGTTTTCACCTACCTACGGTTTGAACCTATGTCTTCTTATTCTAGAGCTGAGCGCGCTACCTACCTAGCCATTCTAACACTTTTGCAAACCCTCTTTGTGTCTTTGCCTATTTGTATTATTCTGGATTTGTATACATATCGCCGTCATATTGCGCTCATCGAATGCATCACTTAGAAATATGCATATCGCCGTCATAGGTTGCATCACTGAGAAACACGCACATCGCCGTCATATTGCGCTCATCGAATGTATCACTAAAAGCATGCATATTGCCGTCATAGAATGTATTACTGAGAAACGTGCATGTCGCCATCATATTGTGCTCGTGGGATTTATCACTGACAAAATATACATATCGCCGTCATATTGCGCTCATCGAATGTATCACTGACAAACATGCATATCGCCGTCATATTGCTTGCATGGCATGTCTACTACCAGTGCTAACCCAGTGAATTCATCAACACCAGTCATTGGATGACTTCCATATGACGTTAAATTTGCAGATATTAATTGTGACATAGCGATATGAGTTCAACGTGCTCCAAACGTACGATGCATTTGTAAACGACATATTGAGATCAAAATGCTTTGTACATTCACGATACTAAATAAGTCCACGGCTTTGCATCCATGACATGTAGTCAATATGCTGTGAAATTTGCTTCATCAATTGTATGCATGGCGTGGTGATCATGACTGTCTATCTGGGTGTAGAGAGGAAAAAAAAAGAAAAACCGAGATAATCGGCGAAGAAAACGACCAAGATTTCAAGTGCGGCTAATTGTCGTCAAGACGGGGTTTTGGGAAAATAGCTCATAGAGGGCGCGCAACCAAGGTGCGTAGAGGGGCAATGACCACAACAAGTGCCCCTAATCACTGTATTGTATATTCGAGTATACGATAAACATTGGGCGATCGGTCGAGTGTGCGTGCGGAGTATGACGCTCGTGTGTTGTGGTCTTTCATCGCGTCCACCGCGTCGTGTCCGGTCCCAAACACGTACCGACCGTGTGTGTACGAATAAACGGACACCCACTCGGATCTATCAACATTTACGCACGTTACACTACCCACCACATCCACGTACGTAGACACGAATTTATATGTGTCGCCGTAGGCAGGCCCATGTGGGTAGTAGTACTCGTTCGCCCCGGATATACCCGCTCGAACGTTCGTTATGCATTAGCCGACTGCCGACTCGTTCGTCTCGCGTATGAGCACCATGCAGCAGCATACACGGCTTGACAAGTGCTCTGGCGCACTTTCCGTCTATATACCCCCACCCACCCCGCCACGCCATCTACATGACGTTTCTACTCATGTCAGTGTAACAACGGAGCACCGCACGCTGAATCGGTTATCACTGTCACAGACACGTACGCACACAAGTCGCTCGCGCGCACCGTTCCTCTATGTGCGTTACCGGTACACATATAACAATGTGTATCTAGGTGTAATCGCTTTCTCGTTAACCCGATGGAGATTTAGTAAGACGTACGAGAGGAGCGCGAGCGCGTTGCCTTGTCGTTTGGTCTCACCACCGCAAATGTAACAACAACGCCTCAATGGAATAGAATTATTGCGCGAATGCGCTTGACTCGATCATCACTGCCTAGATTCATGACTGATTTGACACGGACTTAGGCGGGGGGGTTACAACTGTATCGAAATGAGCTAGCGACCAGTCAAACAAACAAAAAAATATATATGTAAAAGTAACGTATAAAGGGAAAATCTAGATGCCTCGTATCGAAACCTATCCAAATCAGGCCCATGTATGTTCTACGATCTTTTTGCTTTTCGAAAAAAGAACATTTTAAAACTGTTTTTCGACTTTCCCCATAGCATTGGTTTTTTTCTCCTTTGCTCGTGTACTTTTCGCTTAGAAGTTTCTCAAAAGCAATTGAGAGTCATTTAGACTCGTAGAAAAATTTGTTTATCATCCTAACTTTAGCGACTGAACCTCTCAAACCTATTTTTTGAACGTTTGATGAAAATCTAAGGCATCCACGTTACTGATGAGTTGCTCATTAATTTATTGCTCAACAGTACACTTTATAATGATAAGACAAGTCGAAAAAAAACCGCGAGAAAAGTACATACACGATAAAAAAAAAATGTTTTTTCTTTCTCGAAAGGTAAAAAAGAACGTAGAAGACACATGGCAAGGGCTAATCGGGGATGATCGAAGTTTGCATTGTTGGAGGATGATGGAAAAATATTTTTTTACTCTCTGAAATCTATTTTTACCAGATTTTAGCTACGAAAAAAACCATTCGACTATTTTTTAAGATCCTTATTTGGACAGACGCAATGAAAATGTGTTTCCAAAAATATTTGGTGTGATATTAAAAATATATTTGGGAAATGGATTGTATTTCAACGATGTAACAGCTTCAACAGCTTTGACCCGGCTACACGGAAAAAAAGAAACAGCGAAAATCACAGTATAAACCGCATGAAAAACAGGGTGCCATATTTCATTTTACAGTAAAACAGAGTGATGTAAATCCTGTCCTACAAAAATGACGAATTTTCCTGTACACACTGAGATTTTTACAGTTACACTGGCTTATTTACAGTTCGGTATTGTGAATACATCAGTGTTTTCAGTAAAAATATTAAACTGTAAAATTTACATGAGATCATTGATTTTTATACTGTGCGCAAACTGCAAGGGTTACAGTGTACACTGTATTGAGTACAGAGTGATTCATTAAATTGTACAGTGTGGCATGGTAGTTTTACTCTTCTTTCGACAGTTCGTGACGTAATCTGTGCACCCTGAGATTTTTACAGTAACACTGATTTATTTACAGTTTGGTATTGTGAATAAATCAGTGATTTTAGTAAAAATATTCAACAGTAAAATTTAAATGAGGTCACTGATTTTTATACTGTACGTAAAGTGCAAGGGTTACAGTGTACACTGTGTTGAGTACAGAGTGATTCATTAAATTTCACAGTGTGGCATGGTAGTTTTACTCTTCTTTCGACAGTTCGTGACGTTATCTGTGCACTCTGAGATTTTTACAGTTACACTGGTTTATTTGCAGTTTTATATTGTGAATACATCAGTGATTTCAGTAAAAATATTCAACTGTAACATTTAAATGCGATCACTGATTTTTATACTGTAGGCACATGAGGCACGAGGTGAGGCACGAGGCCAGGACACAAAGGATTGCCAGTTAGTAGTGCGTGGTTGATGGGATGCGGACATCGAAATTTGTGCGACAGAATTCAAGAAATTATTAAGAAAGAGAGAATTAAGAAAAAGGTACGTTCTTGTCTAGTTA
>OX101783.1:742480-779980 GCA_944452715.1 Ophion slaviceki | reverse complement strand
AAATCTTGAGTCGAATCAAATATTACCCTGTTAAATAATTGTTAAAAAAACGACAACTCGTCTCAAATAATGATTTGTTGATAGTTAACAAATCTGTACTTGAGATAGGTATCGTACATTGGGCAAGACCGCTTACTTTGTACGCTACCATGGTCGCAGAAGCTCGTTCGTGCGCAGACGCGACGTAGATACGATCGAGGTACACTGGAGACTGTGCGGAGACCATAATTTTCCCAAAATTGTGTACAGTCGATTTATATTTTCTTCTAAAGAAAATAAATATCAAATTGAACTTTACATCAGTGGAACGCAACGAAAATAAATATGTTTCGTTTGCTGGAATTGGGTTGTTGAAAAAAACAAAAGTTTCATTTTTAATTTTTTTTATGAAGCATTTATTGCATTAGATCCCAAAACAGAGAAAAAAATTGATTTTGTATAAGCCTGTAAATAGTTATTAATAATTGAAAAGTCCAAAAAATTCAAATTTTTTATATGATCGTGAAACGCTACGTGATTGGTGCAAGCGTTCGTGACGTCAAGGGGTTAAGCGGACGCCACGCCCATGCTGTAGACTACTGCAAACTGTGTGATTAACCTCTCAAGCGTTCGGAAATTTTTCGATAAATTTCAATACTATTTCGTGTTTCGTGAAGTTTAAAAGCAGTGATGTGTGAAAAGGGATTTGTAAAAGCAAACGCAAATAATTTGCCACAGATAAATATGCTCATGGTGTTGCAATTTCTAAAAGACGACGATCGTTTCAATGCTCCTCAGATGCGTTGTGCTAAAGCTTCCTTGTAAGTAAAAATCTTACCTTTGCATAAATAAAATCGCAGTTAAGAAGATAATTTGCTGCAAAGTGATACTGGTTGTATTAATTTTTTTTTAATTTCATTATTTGAAGGGCCGGTCGTGAGAGCTACGGAGATGCAGCAATAGGTTATGTTCAATTGAAACGTGAAGGAGACATCTGCATCGTGAAATGTCGAGTATGTCCTGAACATAAAGTTCGAAGCAAGACATATTCTGCAACATTAATTGTTAATGAAAAAACAGAAAAGATTACAGACGTTTGTTGTCACGATTGCGCAGCGTCAACAGGTAATTATTCATGAATAATGAACACGTATAATGAACTTTGACGGAAATGATTTTTCCCATTAATAACATAATGTGAAATTTATTTTACGTTGCAGGAGGTTGTAAACATGCATTAGCATTTCTCATGTGGGTACATCGAAAAAGTGAAGATCCCGCACCTACAGAAATCGCATGCTATTGGAAGAAATCACGTTTGTCAGGAGTTGGTTCAGCTGTCAAGTACGTCGAAGTAAAAGATCTGCAGAAATCAACAAGATCAGAGCCGCAACAAACATTAATTCTGGATAATAGTACGTTTTTACACGACGTCCTACAAATTGCAGAAAGAAAACAAATAGACTGTCAGATTTCTCGACTTAGCGTAGACTTAGCGAGTCTACGAACAAATAAGTTATCGTTGTACCAACTTCTCTTAAAGTTTCATTTAAGTGGAGGTTCAAACCCAGGAGACTTTTTGACTTTCGCCAGTTCTGAGATGACTCAAGCTTTGTGTATTGAAGCTGAACGATTAACGAGAAACCAGAGTGATTGCCCACTGTGGCATGAACTTAGATATGGAAGAATTACAGCTTCGAAACTACATGAAGCAGCTCATTGTAAAACTGACATCGGCTCGTTCGTTAAACAGGTTATAGGGGCAAGTAAAGTTCACGAAACAACTGCAATGTTGCGAGGCAAAGAACTGGAAAATCTTGTGCTAATGGAGGTTGAACGTATACAAGATGTACGAATTAGGCAAGCAGGGCTATATTTATTGCCACATCATCCAGTTCTTGGTGCATCACCTGATGGTTTGGCGGAGGAATATATAATTGAAATAAAATGTCCTTCAAATGAAAGAGCATTCGACAGATTCTGTCGAAAGATAATGTAATCAATTCGAAGTGCGCAGCTCAAATGCAATTACAAATGTTAGCTACAGGGCAGAAAAAAGGACTATTTTGTGTAGCTGATCCGACATTCGAAAGTACAAAAAAAGTACACATGCAATGGCTTGAATACGACTCTGAATCAGTGCAGGATTTGATGAAAAAGGCTATATTGTTTTGGGAAAAAAATATATTTCCACTCTTACTATCGTCTGTACAAAAAACCACTGTCAATGTATAAAAGTAATTACTGGCAAAATACACAATATATAAAAAAATTAAATCCACAGTCATTTGTATTTTTACATTATCATTTTCCATAATTTCACATGTCATTTTCCATCCACTCTATTCAACTATTTTTTAATTATAGGTGAATGCAAATTAACCAATGCTGCCGCAATAACGATGATGTCATCAGTGTAAGATAACATACTGTGGCTGATAACGGCATGTGGTTTTAAGAAATCAAATTCTCGCAACCTTCCAATGACACGTTCTTTGTGAATACGCAAGCTAGCAATACGCTTGGTTTCTATGACTTCCGATTTCGTTGGTTTAATTGAAGAAGATACGCTCGGCGGTTTTATTAATGTGCAATGTTTTTCATTAAACAAAGATTGTACATTTTTAAAGCCTCGGTCTGCCATTACGCCACATTTCGTTGGTAGCCGATCTAGTATATTACTTTTCTCAAATAGTAATACATCTGATATTCTTCCTCCAAATCCAGTAGAAATGAAATTAATAAATCCGTCAGGCCCACAAGATATCAAATATTTCAGAGTATTGCACTTCTTATACTCAGACCATGTCAAGGCTTGATTTACTGGATCGCTCGGTTTTTCGATTTGTATTTCAAGCGCATCAACAATCGATTGAACGTGACTGTACGAACTTCGAAAAGCAATCGGTAAATTTTTTGTAACGACTTCTGGATTAGGAAAAAAGATCAAAGTTTGAAGAAAATGTCTGAGAATCGGAACTGTCTTATTGAAAATTATGCTTGCATTACTAGGACTCATACAAAATTGTTCAGCGAGTCTTTCGAACGTATCTTGTCTTCTGATCTTCATTAAGCATAATTTAATATTTTGCGTACTAATGTTACTTTTCATACTCAAAAGATTTATTGACTCGTTCCACTCATTAGGAATTCCGAGCATATGCTTTCATGTTAGTACTTATAAAATAGTCTGTTACTTTTAGTATATCTTGAACAGTTTTTGTTGGGCTATTAGAAGCGTTGGAGCTCGTTCGATTAGTAGGGGTATAATAATCATTAGAACTAACAATGCCAATCGACGAAATATACGTTTGGACGGCACTGCTCCAGAGTGAAATGTTTTTTCGGAGACATTATTATCTTAAAAACTGTTGGCAATTTGATAGGTGAAGTACACTTGTCGACGGTGCATACTTGCATTTTGCACATACTACTCACACTCCGGTAATGCGGGCGAATATGAGTTTGCACAGCAGCATTATGCTGCGTTATAGAAGTCTGCGTTCCAACATCTTTTTTGGCTGCCGCTGTTAATGTCAAATTATCTTTTGCTGAAGATTTAACAGGATCATCATTCGCTGCGACAGGCTCTGCACTTCTGATTGAAAATGAAGTGTGCTCTATGGCATCGAAAGTACTTGCTTCACATGTTTCACATGCTTCTTGAGGAGCTTGATTACTTGATGTACATGCTTCTTCGAGGAGCTCGTTTATCTCCATCCGTCTTCGCCGTTTTTCCGATAAGACACGAGGACTTGGGCACGTCCTACGTTTACGATCCAGCTGGCATGCGAATTTGTGTGGTTGCACGTTCTTTTTAATTTTCGCTGTACCTCCCATAGTTTTATAATATTGATAATTTTCCATATCCTCTCGCAGCTATAAATACGAAATTTTTTGTTAGCCTTAACAGTACATTATAAATGATTAATAGGTGGAATCGTATCCAAACAATAATAATTCAACAATTTCACTTCTTTTTAGGGCATAAAATATGTTTGCTTACCTCAAAATGATCTTCACAGCAAAAAAAGTTTGATTTGCTGTCTTTGAGGTTATCCCGTCTCACCGCGTTGAACCATTTTTTACGAATATTTACATCTCGTGGCACTGTTAGAAAAACTTTGTTCGGTGTATTTTTCGTTGTGTTTTTGCACAAAGGTACGAAACACGCCCTATACGTCTTAATCGTTGCCATTTTCAATAAAAATCTGTATTTGCAATAATATCGTATAGCGCGTTTAACCTCGTGACGTCACAGACCGTTCGGGTAACTTCGGGCGTGATCGGAGCGTCGTCGGCTATGACTTTATAATTTAATTTTCTAAACTGCATATCTTCGTAAATATTAACTTAAAAAAAAAGAACATCACTTCTCAATAAAACATGGATATAAACTTTCCAAAAAAAAAAAAAAAAAAAAAATTACGTTCAACAACCCAATTGCTTTCGGCGGATCTTGGCCGCGAAGTGATCCCTCAACAATTATGCAAATCGTTAATTTATACGTCCACGGTTTAAATATGCCAACAACATCGTGTAGCATAATAAAAATGAGGAAATAAAAAAATAAAAAAGGATTGTCTTTGCATTCCAGCGATGTAAACATTAAACACCGTAAATGGATGATGGAAATGATGTTGAAGTTTGCATCGTTGAAATGCAACGAAAGTCCTTTTTTATCAGTTTATTTCCTCATTTTTATTTGAATGAAAATTATTTTTTGCATATTCAAACCCTCAATCTCCAAATAAGCATCTTCAAAAATATTTTAAGGATTTTTTTTATTGAAATTTTTTCGAATGAAATATAAGCAAGACAACAGTGTCAGAAATTGATTCTTATTGCATTCCTACGAGGCAAACATCAATCACATCGATAGAATGGACACACTAAGGGCCTGTGCATAAACGTAATAAATGTCTTCTCTCAAGTGCTAAAAATATCTATTTTTCCTTATTAGGGCCTGTGCACTCGGCGTATTTTCTACGCGCAGACGACGCGATACAACTGCGCGTAGAAAATACGCCGTGTGCACAGGCCCTAATAAGAAAAAATACATCTTTTTAGCAATTGAGAGAAGACGTTTATTGCGCAACAATTATTTTCAGAGGGACACTTCTTATAATTGATTATCACATGTTTCTATGGATGCGTGACGCTTTCACGATTTGCCCTCCAACATACCCCGTAACAGCGAGCTTGAAGTTTGCATCATTTGACGTATCGACAGTTATTTTCTTTCAATTCCTTAATCTATATTATGATCCCAATTTCTTTTATTTCCTACATTGAGGTCGTAGATCTCTAATGAGGGTAGGGAAGATCGTATGGGTAATTTTCGTATCCTAAGTCAGTGAAAAAAATGTGACCGTTTGGAGAAGAATTAACTTTGGTATGACGTTGAAGTTTGCATCGTTCAAATGCAACGAGTTTTTCGTTTATTTTCCATTTTTATATTTTTGTGCCTATCAAAAGTCTTCTTTTGCAAATTGAAGTCGTAAATAAAAATACTTGAAGCCGTTTGAGCAATTTTCCGAGCCAAAAGAAAGTTTGAACAATTGAAAAAAAACTAAATTTTTGTTAAGCGATGCAAACTTCGAGAGCATCCGTAACAGGCTGAGCATTCTCTCCTCCGCGAACCCTTCCTCACTCTACGCACGTTCGTTCCCGCAAACGGGCGCTCCATTAATTTAGAAAAAAAAAATTACTATCTATACGGGGATGACGCGAAATTTCCCATCACTCAAGCGCATATACCCACATACACACAAATAAATCCGAGTGTGTAGATAACTTAGTACACAAGATTTCCGAAAGTTACGACTTGATCCTCGTTGCGGCAAAAGCGGCACGACTTGCGCGATCTCTGCAAAAGCTCGCTCATTCTCTCGTTGCGGGGATTCGAAAGACCACTGCCATACCACGTCGCCGCGGCACTGGTCTGCACCGGGGGCAACAGTGCGCCGCCCGCACGCGAGAGAGAAAGAGCGAGGCAGGCGAGGGTCCAAATTCACGGTGGAAAACGTATGCGAAAACGTATCGGTTTAACGCTCAAAGTTCGGTGTACGTATGCATACGTTCGTACACAAACGGTGTCCACGAATTTGCAGGGTGTCTCGGACGAAGTGTGTTCCAAGCTTATATATCTCAGAAGGTACGGATTATCATTTTTTTTAACGTTTGAAATAAAAGTTGTTTCGTTTTACGAGGGCAAAAATATGGCAATGTCAATTTGACTTTGGCTGAAAGTCAATTTTGACATTTTCATTCAGAAGCCATTTTTTCGTGATTATTCTTATTGCTTTGCTCGAGAGCATTTCAAAACACCTTTTATTCAAAACATTCTTTCATTATAAGGCGAACTTATTGAGGCGTCTTTTTTCTTTCTTTATTTTTCGAATTTTAAATTGAGTTCGTCAATCACTCTAATGAGAATATGTAAAAACGTTCGAGTGATTTTCACAGCCTAAAACGGCCAAATAAAAATGGTGACATGAAAAAGAACAAGAAAGGAGGGGGGCGTTGGGTTCCAACGATGCAAACTTCAACGTCACAGTTTCTGAGATACGAGCGTGTGACATTCCACCCAAGACACCCTGTACATGTGTCCACAAAAAATACACCAACGGGGTTCCACTCCCTCTTTCTCCCTGCTCGATCCATAAATGTACACTGTGTATACAAGCGGACCGCGCGTTTCACGAGGACCATTAAAAGCCGGCCCGAACTATTGGAAATTGAATAACGAGCGTTCGGCCCCCGCATATGGATGATATTACTCCGCACAACGCGCCGCATCACTTCCGTTATGCTTGAAATTTTCGTGTTGCCCGGACGCGCATACGCGTTCGTATACGTAATACGTTAACGTGCATTCTCGTTCTCGAGTATAGCTTCGAGAATCGACGAATCATCTATATCCGATGTGAAGTATATTTCTTGAAAAATTCGAAAAGTGCATACACAAAAGAGGGCAACGCGCGCAACGAATGTGTCACGAAGCTGAGGAAAATATTTCGGCGCATCCGTGCGAAATTTACATCTAGGTTTATACACATGTAAAACAAACAATCCCGCATTTTCTTTCGGTATTGTATACAAAATAACAGCATCGTATTTCTCCATAAAGTCGTCAAAAGCATTAAAAAGGCGTTTTTTTCCGCGTTCCTTTGTAGCGTAGGTTTTTATTTATTTCCTCTTTTGCGTATGTATTTTCCTCTTGGAAGATTTCAAAAGCAATTGGGAGTCATTTCGACTGCTATCATTATTTGTTTTTTATCGCCTCAACTTTAGTGACTAATCTTCTCAAACCTATTTTTTAACCCTTCGTGGTCACCGTGGGTAAAATCGACCCGTTGATCAACTTTGGGCCCAAATACACAATAGTTCCCAGCTTTGAATAGGATTTGTGTCGCCATCGATCTGAAGATTGGAGAGATTTTTTTGAAACGCGTATTAGGTTGCTATTTTTTCCCAAAAGGACTATGTCTAAGGAGTTTGAGATTCAAATTTTAGGTAATAATATTAAAAATTCGCGGAGTTATGATTTGTTGAGTGAAAAAGTGCATTTTTTTCGTTTTCATCTCTTGATGAATTAAAAAAATATTTTTCCATTCAATTTCTTAGAAATGAATTTTTCATACGTCATCTACAATGTTCAAAGCATGTGCAGTAATTTTTTCAACTTTTTGGATAGATAGCTTGGTCACAATACTGGTTTAAAAATTGACTGGGTATCAACCCGGTGTGACCACCGCACCGTTATCGAAATGGGAAGTGTGACCACCAAGAGTTAAACTTTTCATCAAAATGTAAGGCATCAACGTTAGTGTTCGATTGGTCATTTGTCAATTGCTCAACTGTGCACTTCATACCGATAAAACAAATAAAAAATATCGCGGGCAAACCGCATACATAAGAGAGAAAAATATAAAAAGTGCATTGTTCTACAAAAGCAATAAAGTTCGTGAACATACATGGGGGGCCATTCGGATCGGTATTGATACGTGGCATCTAAATTGCTCTTTTGGACGTCACTTTTCCGGCCGCTCTGTAAATACGCGTTAATATACATATATGCCCCTTTCGAGATTCGCGTTTAATCGAGAAACAAAAACTTCGCCTCCAATTACATTTTCGCGTTCGATGTGCAAAAAGAAAAAAAACGAATTCAAACGCCGTATTAAAATATAACAAGCAGCGCAGTTATTTAATTCGAAACGCGGCGCGAGGGAAATATTGCGATATCCGAAATCTCACTCGTCGATCCGCTCTCGCGCGCGATCTCCATCATCGCTTTCTCTATTGTCTCTCTCTCGCTCACGGGAGCTATATATCCTTCCGTCGCTCTCCCGCAGCGAGTATAGGGTATAAATGGACGCGGGATGTTGTATAGCGATACCGACATCTATAGGTATGCGGTAAAACGTGTTTGCTCGACTCTATCGCGCGCAACGGCTGCTCTCTCTCTCTCTCTCTCTCTCTCTCTCTGTCTCTCGTGTTCACCGCCCCGGGATATTTCTCCGCTACGCGCTCTCGGTCCAGTGACGGAGACGGAAAGAAGGACACAGAACGAAAAAGGGAGAGAGAGGGAGAGAGAGAGAGGGATAGATGAAGAATCGCGTAGGCCATCGGCGCGACGACCGCAAGGCCCTCGTTTCGTCCATGCTTGCCCCCGCCCCCCTCGGCCCGCTCACTCGGTCTCGTTCTCTCTCTCACACAAACAGCCGGTGCTTCAAACTTGTCGTTTCCCCCCTCCCTTCTGCGTTCTGTTCCACCGTTGTATATCCGGAGCCGCGCTATATAGTTATTGGTTACAACAGCTTTTATGAGGCTCTCTCTATCCTTGCGATGCTGCTACTGGCGGGCGTTGTTTGTGTTTCACGCTCCCACGGGATTAATCATTATTGCCAGGAATCGCGTAGCTTGTGCACCGCCCCCCCCCCCCCCCCTCTTCGACCCGCCGCGCACCTTGCCACAGCCACACGAAGTTCTCGCTAATCGACCTATCTACTTGACAACGCGATGCTTTTTGCGACCAAAAACTATACGTGTATTTTTTCCCCCTTTTTATTAAACATATTACATGTGTACATATATATATATTTCTTTGTATGTTCAAGTTTGCACAATTGGAATGCAACGAAAATTAGTTACTTTTAATTGTCCGAATTGTTGTCAGCCCGGATTATTCGGTGAAAATAACTCAATCGTTTTTAATTATTTTTATAAGAGATTTACGAGCTTAATTCGCACAAAGGACTATAAATAATGATAAAAATAAAAATATGAAAAATGTACAACAAAAAATGGATTGCTTTACAACGATACAAATTTCAACGTGATTAGAAAAGAAAAAATGTATGTATAATTGCCTAGCGATTTATTCGTGACGCTCGTCCATTAAGGGGGACGGTATTTGTTTCGTCCGGCGGGAGTTCGTACCGGGGCTTTTTGTTCCGACGTGCTCCGTACGAACGTGGTAATGACGCGGATTAAAGAACGTTTGGCTATTATCGGGAGATTAGATGAAAAAATGCTCGACACAATATTCTCCAAGGACTACACCATGACGTGTACGTAGTTGAAAGAACGATTATCTCGATGCGCTAACAATCAATGGCAACCCGAAAATCCGGGCGTATCAATTACTATGTGCTAGTTCAAAATAATCAATCAATTTTATAAGCTAGGGTCTTAACTTTTTTTGAAACAACATTTTTTTCAACAGTCCATTAATTAACTGGGTTATGACGATTTTGATGAAGGGTCAGATCGCCCACTGCGCTACGGCAGGCCGCCTACTGCGATTTACTTGTCTTTCTTGTCCGTTTTTTCGCCAATTATTGAACGGTCGTGCCTACTCAAAATCCCTATCCCTACGATTCACTTCAAATTCCGACGGAGCATAGTTTATAACATTTTCCATCGTGTGATCGGATTATTCTTTCGTATTTATCTATTCGTTAACGAAAAACGATGAAAGTTATTTTTTTTCGTCGAAAATCGCACGCTTTTGTTCTTCAGCTTGGCATTTTCGTGATTTTAAAAATTTCAACACAGTATTCGCGGTTATAGAAAAGTTTTCTCATTATACTAAAAGCAAATGTTTTCTTTTTCCATCTCGGAAAAGCCTAGTTGCCAGGAGCATCTACACCAATTGGACACGCAGCATTGATCGGCAACCCTTTATTCAAATAATAGTAACTCCACTCTTGATCAATATTTTTCAATTTAAAAAGAAACTCAAACTTGACAAGACTATGTATCGGCCTTGTGTAGAATCCCGACCTCGTCATTCCAATACTCTATTCGGATTAAAAAGTTATAAAAATCAATCAAGACGTAGCGTACACAATGTACATGAAGTTTGCATCGTTGCTATCCAACGGTTTCATTTTTTTTTTCGATTTTGTAATTTCCTATCTTTTTCTTGGTCAGTTCGGCTCTAGTTGCTAAAAAAATATGGTAAAATGAATAAAAAATATTTACGGCCACCGGGACCAACCAAACAAAATCGAAAAAAAAAAATGAAACCGTTGGATAGCAACGATGCAAACTTCATGTACATGCGTACACACCCGTCTTCGTTTAATCGCGCAGCTTCACATTTCGATCTGCCGATCTTGTGAAGCAATGCGAAAAATACCCCCTCGGAACGGAGCCTTTCCCTCGTGAGATTGAAGTTTGCATCTTTGAAATGCAATAAAAAATCATTCTTTTCTCTTCGATGGCTCAATCTTTTTTTTGAAAGCTTAAACTACGAGAATCCTATAATTATTAACAAGATACTCGATTGAAAATGTAAAAACATTTGGTATAACAAGAAAAATAAGGAAATAAAAATATGCCGAAGAATTTTCGTTGCGTTTCAACGATGGAAATTTCAATTTCACCAAGTATCTTCATCGAAACCTATCGTTGCGATCCAATGGAAATTCATTCCAACTGCCAACTGTTCTTATTGTTGAAAACCGTATCTCGTGGATCGCTTAATAATAATGGAAAATAATTTTGGCGTTTCGATGGCTTGAATCTGCCAAAAGAAAATTGGAAAATTGAGGAAAGAAAAAAATGCCTTGCCTTCCAACGATTTAAACTTTAACGTATTATTCTTTTCCAGTTGTGCGTCATAACAACAAGAGCCGCCTTTCGATCCATTCGTTCGGCACAATTCCGATCAACAAGAAGTGCTCTTCCGTCTGCACAGTGATGAAAGTGGCAGGCGACCATTGCAGGGCCACCGTTGCGCGCGCGCGCGCGTTAAATATTTTCCTGCAATGTCTCGAGTGCGCGTTGCCACGCGCTCGGTGCGTCCTCGTGTCGCACGATCGTGTGCTCGTTGCGTCATCGTAAACTCTCTTCGTATCGTCCTTGAATCGCGCTCCGTGTTTTGCAGCCGGCTCTGCGGTATCGCAGCTATCCGTACGACGGGCCATAATACCTGTGTGTGTATATATATATATACACACATATGCCTGCATGTAGAAACGTCTGTTACAACACGAGAGAGGATTGCCGTTTGTCGTGGTTCGTGCAAAGTACGAGCGCGACAGGAAATTCTTACAGAGGCCTCGTGTCTCCTCGCAGAGAGAGAGACTGCACAGAGACCTTGACTATCCTCTTGCGCTGCTTCCACGGGAGGATCGTCAAGTAATGACAAAGTCGTTTAGTGGGCTCGCTATTCTTACCGTGCACACTCGTAATACCACAAATGTCGAATGCCTATAAAACGTGTTTATGGCATTCGAAATATCGCGAGACGTTCGCGATCGGTGGTGACCGCGATTCGACACCATTTCTGTGGTATTGAAGTTTGCATCGTTCGCAATACTTTTTCGATTTTTTTTTGTTTACAATTATGCATTTCTTCATTCTCGTTATTATACAAAATCGATTTTTTTTTGTTGAAAATTTAGAGTGTACCTATATTTCCAAATGAACTTACTTAAAAGTCTTTCAATGATTTTTCTAGCGTAAATGTGACGAAAAAAACATACTAGAAGAAAAAGTTCATTGCATTCCAACTATGCAAACTTCAATTTCACACATTTTTTCTTATTCCGCCAAAACCGAGGAATCAAAAGAAATTAATTTGCACTCGATTCCTCAATTTGTTTCTCGCCACTGTAGAGATCTGCGAAAAAAGATTGTGAATTATGTAGAGACCTCAAGAAAAATGTAAAGAAAAAACGAATTTTCGTTCCGTGCAACGTTGCTAAGTGCAACGATGTATTGAACTTTGCATCATTGGAATGCAACAAAATTTCTATTTTCATATTTTTACCTGGCCGTTTTCATCATTCTAGAAAATCTTTATTTACAGGTTCAGGCAAGAGTACGATATCCGGGACGCCAAGATTCGACGGTGAATTTAGGATTATCGAGTCAAAATAAACAAAATATGGAGAGACATAAAAGTTAATATTTCGCTTATTTTGCGTTAAAATTCGAATTTTTCGTTACTTATCATAAATGACGATTTTATCGAATTTGTAAATTTCAAAAAACATCAGGCAAGGTAACTTGGAAATATATAGTTTCAACAGTGTCACCAAAGCCAAAAATGTATTTTAAATACCACTACTATGTTTTCCTCGCTTATAAGTGCGACTAGACAGAGACTAAAGTAGTACTTTCAATCGCGAGGAGTTCGAGGAGGGATTAAAAGTATACGGTTCACCCCTCTTCGGACTTGTAAGGCTCCAACCCAACAAACCCGCACACACACACACACACAGACCTACGAAGAAACAGTAAAACGGCCCTTATCAGAGCCAGGAATACTGAGCAGGCAACCTCCACGTGGTGTATTCTGGGTAACTCAAGTGGCCTGCATGCGCTGAATTGGGTCTCGGCCAAGCAAGAGAATAACTTTTTGCCCTTGAGGCAATACTAAACAAATCCTTTTTTAATCTCGCCCGGTCAATTTCCAGTATTTGGGATAAAATAAAGATATTGTACCCATGAGCAATCGTTGAATTTTGGAGTATTTCCAATTACCGCTAAAAGGGCTAATAATTCCTTGAGGCGGGATTTACATTTACAAGGATCAAAAAATCGATTTCTTTTTTTTTATTTCTTTAAACTATAAAACTATATATGTAGAATATTTTCCCGAAGTTTCAAAGCGAAATTCGAAAAACTTGAAACGTTACAGCCCGTCAACGCTGTGCCTCACCGTTCGGATTCGGAGCGGGCGAGAACTTCAAATGCGTTTTTCTCAAAACTGCATAATCGAAATTGGCGCGCACGATTACTCAAAAACTATTAAGCCGATTGAGTTGAAACTTGGTAGAAATATTGATAATATTGGTACCTTCTACTTGACGAAAATTGTTTTTGAACAATTGGAAAAAAACTACTTTTTTAATCCACATTTTACAGAAATGTTGCGTGAAATGTTGATTTTTTTTTCTAAATGCGTGCGATTTTCTTAAACTCGCATTTTCTTCATTTTAATTACCGTCACATAGAAACTATACATGTTCTAACTGAAAAAATATTTGAACTTTTTTGCAAATCAAAGTCTACGGGAAGCTGGACTGCCCGCCGATTCGCATCGCTCGCGGCGACCTTGCTGTAACACTCTGCCACAGCTCCGCCATTTTGTTGATGAATTAATTTTAAAAGATTTTTTCGTATACTTGAATATATAATTAAAGTATACCTAAAGTTTGATAATTGTAGAATCATTATTTTTAGTTTAAAAAATCCCTCCATATTGCTTATTTGCTTCCTGTCTAAATGTATATCCCGACTTAAGGAAGCGGAAACGGCAATTTTTTTTTCTTGAAATTCTCATTCTTTTGGTTGAAATATCAAGAATCAACGGTCAAAACTTGCCGCCCCGGATATCGTACTATCCGCCACATTCAGATCGTAGATCTGCATATAAGCAAGTTAAACAATTGTTGAGTATTTTTTATCTGAGATTTATGAGAAGAAATTTGAGCAAAGAAAAATAATAATTTTCATTGCATTTCAACGAAGCAAACTTCAATCTCGTAACGATGCAAACATCAACGCCGTTATATACAGTAGCGTGCAAAAGCTTCGGGCCACCCTATTTTTCGTGGATATTGCATAGAAATACGATGGTACGGGAAATACAAACGAGTGATGACACTTATAATTGGCATCGAGATACTTGATGTTAAAAAAAATGTGGTTTAAACAGTAATGACACTCTTCAACAATTAATAAGCCAGCAGTTTTTATTTAATGACTGTGCAAAAGTATTGGGCCATATACTATTGCATATGAAAACAAAAAACAAAACAATAAAAATAACAAAACATGGTTTAGTTTTCTCTCTAGAGTCAATACTTCGTTGCCATGCCCTTAGCAGCGATTACAGCAGCACATGGTCACATAGGGGTATAGACGCAATTAATTGCGAGATGCGATCTCGTGGCATCTTTTCCCACTCATTTTGCAAATGATCCCATAATTCCGGCTTGTTGGAGTTGCCTCTCTCCGTGCCTGATCCTCTCAAACCTATTTTTTCCAACCGTTGATAAACATACAATGCATCTCAATGTTGCATTTGAGAAATTAATAAGAATTTTCGTTGCATTCCAACGATGCAAATTTTAGTCCGTCTCGATCTAGGATCTCGGGAGGTTGTGGTGCGACGGTAAAAAGACAAGTGCCCGAGTCATTGATATAACGAATCATGGAACTGATTAAAGGAAAAGAACGAAGAAGGGCGTATTACCCATTCTCTTCTCCATCGTCTAGGTGAAATATGGGTATGCGCATATGGGTATGGGTACGTTCCGTGCTCGTGGCACGATTCCAGCCCTCGACGGCCTAAGTGTGTGTGCGTGTGTGTGCACGCGTGCTCAAACAAGCAAAACTTGATTATGTGCCCTTTCAGGGAGTAATTAAATGAGGGTTCAATGCGATCGAGGCTCAATGGATTGAGGGACAGCTAATAAGCTGAGGTATATTCCCGCGCGGTGCGGCGAATCGCGGAGGCAGAGACGCGAGTGATAATAACCATAGCTGTTAGATTTGGCCAGTTATCACTAACACTTGACAATGTACATGAAGTTTGCATCGTTGCTATCCAACGGTTTCATTTTTTTTTTTCGATTTTGTAATTTCCTATTTTTTCTTGGTCAGTTCGGCTCTAGTTGCTAAAAAAATATGGCAAAATGAATAAAAAATATTCACGGCCACCGAGACCAACCAAACAAAATCGAAAAAAAAAAATGAAACCGTTGGATAGCAACGATGCAAACTTCATGTACATCACTTGACAGGAACTTTATTATTTTATTAATTCATTAATTTTTTCACATTTAATTTATTTATCGATCGATTCTTTGAATCTGCGGAAATAGATTCTCAATACTCTGTCGCGCTATTTGGTGAATTTGCTATTTGGAACATTTTTTTATCAACATTTGACGAGCGATATTTGACATGGAAAATAATGAAACTTGGAAATGTGACAACTTGTTTTTTTTCCTTTTTGGAATTCAAAAATTCACCTCGCCTGACTATAACTGCAAAGTTGTTTTGGAAGAATCGTCTTAGAATTTTCAAATTCGACAGCCCATGAGGCAGTATTTTGCATTTTCGACAGAGCCCTCAACAACTTATGTGAACGCAAATTATTCGGTGTTTGAAAAATTTGAAGAACATCATACAGGCAAAGCACCAAAGAATTATGAGGTCGATCTACTTTACGTAGTTGGAATGCAATCAAAGTGGTTTCTTTTTTTTTCCATTGCCCCAATCTTTCATTACGCAGGCCTAATCTTTGGAAATCACTGAAACATCTTTTACAATCCTCATTTAGATATCTTGAACGAAGTCTGCAAAACATGATTTTGAACAATACTTGAAAACGGAGAATAGATAAATAAGAAAAAAATGTTCGGCTCATTTCAACGATGCTAACTTCAGCTCTGTAACAATGAGTCATAGGGGGAAGTCCCATAACGCCGTACGGCACCTAGTGTCGGATACTCGTGCTATCACGACAATGTCGCAGCGCGTTCCAAAGTCGGAGCGATCGATTGCTGCGTTTGGCGGGATTACACTGCGTCGGGTAAGATCGAGGTGAGTGTTACTGCTAAGTTTCTGTGTTTATTTATTTTTAAGTGTTACATTTGAGTGTTTACGTCAATGGTTATTATACAGCGTGTTCCATAAATACTCCAAGTTTGTTAAAGTTTTTCTTGGATTCCCAAGGGGTTTTGGTATAAAACACGTAATTTTGGGGATTCTCTGTCCCCTGGTACCGGATACAAAGTGGTCCCTTAACGCCGGACAGTAAACATGTTGTTTTTTTCTCGTAAGCATTTATACTTTTGATTATAACTGTTGTACATTGTTTTACAGGATAGAAAAACGCAGCGAAATCAAAATGGAAGAGAAGAAAAAGAAAGGACAATGGACCGAAAACAATTGCTAACTGAGTTTGAGAGAAGCTTCGCTGCGCTACGACGTTCCGAAAAGCACTCTACATGACAAAACATCGTTATTAAACCGTAGACTAGCTTTGCTCCAGGTGTTGTGCAGATTCTCCATAATTTGTCGCCATTGCCAGATGCTGCAAAAAAACGATCAGTTGCTAGAAAGAGTAAAACCGAAAGAAGTGAAATTCTGACTTCATCACCCTGCAAAATTGTTGTCATAAAAAAGAGAATAAAAAGAACGTTAAGGACAAACAGAAAGGAATTGGAAAGAAGTTTAAAACAGTGATAGAAGAAAATGAAAAAAAAAAAAAAAACCAAAGGCGTAAGGCCAGAAGAAAAGGTGGAGCGAAGGAAAAACAACCATCAACTCAAATATTTAATATAAAAACGACTTGGGTAGGATGTCTGGAGGACCACGAAAAAGCGCAATGCGTCAGCTGCCGTGGATAGCTTTATGAATAATTTTCAGACATCCCTGAATGTTCGAAAACTTACATATGCTATTGATGCACAATGTTCTGAACATGCCCGGCGCTGGGGGCTCGAAGTTAAGTCTGTCCGGTACTAGATGCCACTTGCAGTGACGGCAATTTTTTGTACCAAAGTTTGAATAAAGTTTTTAATTTCGTTTATGCAGAGGTTGCATTTTTGTTAATTTACCTCGGTTTAAAACTTTGTTGACGTAATTATTAAAACAAAAAAATTACATTTTTCGGAGCAGTTTTCTTTTATTGTCCGAAAAGCTTAGGTGTCCGCCACTGGGGGGTCTTGCCCCTATCTGTAGTCGATCCAGGTCGCAGGCTCCGTACCTCAACAATAATTCGTACAAATTTTCCCATTATCGCATACTTGCCTGCGGAACGAACGATCGAGGAAGAATTAGCCTCCAGGCATATCGACTATTTTTATGGAGGCTCGTCAAAAGAGAGAGAGAGAGAGGAGAGGTTATATCGATCGATCTTTCGAGTTTCAGCGTGCCCCTCGTTAATCCACGTCGGTCCGCGGCAACCCTCTCCTCACCGTCGCTTCTTTTCCTCGCTCCCGATCCACAGGAACGAGACAAGGTCTGTGCCGGGGAGAGGTTGGGCGTGGAGGGCAAGCCCGCGCTCCATCTCGTCTCGCGGCCTCGATCAATTTTATGTACCGTGACAAGTTTCTCGCGCGCGCGACGAGTACGTTCTAGCTCTGAAGAAGCAAACTTTCCCCCGGGATAAGCGAAAAGCCGAGATCACCGAAAAGCTCATGCGGCATCTCGAGTCCGAGGAAGACCGCGTAACTGGTGGGTGTGCGTGTACCCGTAGGACACGCGGACGGTGCGACCTGTTCCTCTCCAAAAGTTGAAGCAATTTCGATAGACAGTTCAGTCGGAACTGGTTCTTACTAGGTAAAGGCCATTCAAACTGTAATATATATGCGTGTGTGTGTGGGTGTGATCGAAGCTGCATCGTGGGATTGCAATGAAAACTTATATTTTCCAATTCCTTTCACATGTTTGTGCAGATTTTGCCCACAAAATTCCCTCAACTAACGATCGACGATAAAAATGTGTAAAAAAAAAATATTTCATACAATAATACAAAAAATGAGGAAACGAAAATATTTCTCCGACAAACCTTCGTAGCATTCCAACGATGCAAACTTTTACACTATATATATGTGTATGCATATATAAGATACGTGATAAACTTATCACAGAATATACAAAAATCCTACGGCACATGATTTTTTCGTCCGCGTGAAATCGCCACGTATCGACCCCGTCCAACGAGAAACTCCAATCTACTAAATACAGCACTATATGTATGAGGCCCTCTACCACATACATGTGTTGCACGTAAGTTTGCATGTATATGTGTGTGTGTGTGTGTGTGTGTGTGTGTGTGTGTGTGTGTGTGTGTGTGTGTGTGTGTGTGTATTATTTTTGCTTTCTTCACACGCAATCTCTAGCGACGGGAACACCCGCTCTCTCCCTCCCTCCCTCCCTCTCTCTCTCTCTCTCTCTCTCTCTCTCTCTCTCTCTCTCTCTCTCTCTCTCTCTCTCTCTCTCGCCTACCAGTGTACGACGAATGTATATTTGGCATTTGCGTCACGATCTTACGAGCACAACGGCGGGGGCAACTTTATCTCTCCCTCGCTCAGCTGTACAGCGCGCCGGTCTGCACACTTTCGTTTCCCTTCGCGCGTATCGTCCTTTCCTAGAGGCAATGCTCGCCTATCTCGCCGAATGGCCCGACACACCACCGTTATATATTTCATGTCTACGTGCACGAGCCTTTTCTACGGTGTATGTCGGCGGCGCCATCTCGGATGATGCGGCATGATTTTTCATCGAGGAACATTTACTCGATCCGATTTTGCCTCGTTGTTTCCGGGAGAAAGAGATATCCGGTGTATGATTGTGCTGTATATACGGACGCGGATAATCGATTCATTCGTCTCTCTCCCTCTCACTCTCTCTCTGTCTCTCTCTCTCTCTCTCTCTCTCTCTCTCTCACACACACACACACACACACACACACACACACACACACACACACACACACACACACACACACACACACACACACACGCACGCACGCACGCACGCACGCACGCACGCACACACGGGCGAGAGACTTGTAAAGTGGGATGAATACAGGCAGGGGCGGGGCTATCGACGATACGGGTGGGTGTGTGTGTGTGTGTGTGTGTGTGCTGGCACACACGCGTCGGGGAATGACCGAGAATCCGTAATGAAGGTGGAAGAAGTGGTTTTTAATTGCGGCGGGATTGCACGAATCATACATCGCGCGCGTGTTCTTCATAAAACGATTCCTGCTTTTAACATTCGGCAAATGTGAATTTAATGAAACAGGACGGTCGCGAAAAGAGTGATCAACAGGCGGCAATATTCGTACACTGTTTAAAAAAAACGTTTATCAGAATTTAACTGGCATTTATCTGAGTGAAATCATGTTTTTACGATTATATTTATTTTTTATTCCTAGCATTCGTTTATGTGAACTGGAATCCATTGAATGCACGTATTTGATCAAAATGCATACTTGATTTGAGCGCGTAAGAGACATATTTCAATACCTTTAGTTGCATACAGTGAATGCATTTCATTGTCTCAAACCTGTTATTCAAGAAGGAATAAAAAGTGTACTTGAATTGTTAGTATTTTTATTTGCAACCAGCAAATTTGCCATAATTTCTGACATACGATAAATATTTATCTGTCTTATTAACAATGCTCAATGGTGAAAAATTATCAAAAATATGTGGTATTATCGCCCCCACACCACCTCCCTAATCATTTCGGTATATACGAGAGGATCTTCTTCTTGCGTGGCTATCAAAAGATGCACCTAATTCCTACGTTTTTTGGAATACACTTGACCGACGATTTTATGCTCGCTCAGCCTCAGGTCCGGAGCCACACGCCGGCCACAGAGCGTACTACTACGTCTACGAATTTGCTAGTCGATTCAAATTAAGAAAATCAAATAGACCCACATTTAATCTACACGACTAAATGTATTTTTTTAGTAAATAATACCAACTACCAAAATTATCAAAATAATTTGATTTTCGTTTATACCCAACGGTGTTGAGTAAATCTCCATTTGAAAAAATAATATATTTGAAATAAATCTCTGGAATAGTAGAATCAATTTTTTTTTAACTTTGGTAACTGAAATCAAAAACAATATCAACAAAACGCACTTGATCGATGTCGAAGCTTTTTTTTATCAATGATATATTCTCAATTCAAGTTCTGGTCAACGTTCACAGCATTTTTGCATTCATCGCGAACACACAATTTGTCTGCGAGAATAGATTTCGGTTGTTCTTCCGAATAAAGCGCATTTCTGCGATCGCCTATACGATGAGTCGCATCTCCGCGAATAAACGGTACATTCATAGAGCTTGAAACGAGCACGCACGAGGAGTCGAGTTGCTGCGAGAGCCCCGACGCAAATTTTCGGATCAATTTTTTCGTAGTTTCGGCCAAAATGCGTGACAAAAAATGCTGGTTCGTTGTTTTTTTTTGCAAACACGACAACAATGTCGAAGCAATGAAACCGTGCAGCGGCTGCAGTTACACACTGCCGATATAATAGCTCCCTTGTTGTTTTTTGTTGTTGTCTCTCTTTCCCTCTTTTCGCTGCGCGTATTCACGAGGCGCGTGCTTTTCCGGTCGGGCTGTACGTTGTTTAGTAACGCGGCAGGCAAATGCACAATGCACCCGAACTATACGTGTACATATACGTGCGAGGTTATACGGAGCGTGGAAAGCGCCGAGAGAGCGGAGGGGGGAGAAAATTGTGCAGTGGAAAGGAATCCCAGTGGCGGTGCATATAGAAACCAGAGAAAGGGTTCACTGGGGGCGTGTGTGTGTGTGTGAGATACCGATGCAACGAAAGAACGTCGGAAAGTATCTAAAGCCGACTTCATCCAACTACAATTATAGAGGCCACTCGCCTCGAATAAATCTCATGGTGTTGTAGTTTGCCCTTTCTTTACCGCTACCTACCCAACTTTTTGCCACATTCAACATTCGAAAATTCCTCAAACGTTTTTTACGCATCCTCATTAGAAAATACAATCTGAATAGAATAACAAATTTACACAATAACCAACATAAAGTTGAAAAAAAAACAACTTTCGTGGCGTGCCAATAATGCAAGAACTTCACCACTATTGAATCTCAAATGAATAAATGACGGACTTACGTGTGAAAAGGACCATTTTTTTCGCCTCATCAATGACGAAATTAAGGACTGAACCGCGATCGAATGATTTTTACAGGCCAACGGATTTGTTGTGCCTCCGTTATTATGGTTTCTTTCCCCGCATTCGCGTATTTTCCCATTATCAAAAGCTCGAAACGTTTTTTCATCGAGCTGTTTTTTTACGCGTCGCTTACACCGTGCCAAATTAATTAGAGAAATCACAAAGTTGATCCGACAGAGCGAAGGATGAAATATACACGAGACGTGAGGGGCGCTCGCGAAATGTTGTTTTTTTTTAACACCGGGCAAGTGATACGGACGTTCAGAGAGGGAGAGAGGGAGAGAGGGGGGGGGGGAGAGAGAGAGAGAGAGAGAGAGAGAGAGAGAGAGAGAGAGAGAGAGAGAGAGAGAGAGAGAGAGAGAGAGAAATATTATGCATTCATTCGTCCAATTTTTATGTGGCTCACCGCCGCAGTACGCGAAACTGCGTTGAAAAAAAAAGTTTCTCACCCCTCTCCATAGCCCTGGCAAATGATACAGCCCGTATTACACAGCGTATGTACGAGCACGAATTCAGAGAAACATCGGTTACAGACGTAATATGCCCGCAGCGACAAAAAAAAAACGGAAAAAAATGTTTGGTTCGTTCCGGCGCTCTGGTTGTGCAAATAAACAAACGAACGGATCGCGTGCCCGTCCATAGATACGCACGAATATTTCAATCGTGTTCCTCTCTATAATCCCTCCCCACCTCCGGGCTGCCTCTTTGCATCGCGAAAGCGCGCAACGCTCGAACGCACTCCCTCTCCCTCGAATATAGAACCGGAGGCAAATGCCAACAGTCCCGTGCATATTCCAAAAGACCACATTCAAAGTAACAATAGTTCAATTGAAATAACGACGAGGTAAAATTTGATCGAGCGGGGGAGAAACATTTTGTAGGAATATATCGTTCCGTCAATTGACGCGCGGAAATATCGTCAAAGTTGAAATTGACACTCTTGAATTTGCAAGTGAAGCGAGCGATAGTTTTGACATCGGCTTGCCGTTCGAAAGTATCACAAACGTTCGATAAATGAAAATTCAGTTTTTCAAAGTAGAACGTTCAAAGCGAGCAAAAAGACAAAGTAGAAATATGGAGAGAAAAAAAAGGTATTTTATATTAGAATACGTTGCTGGGAGGAGCGGTGAATGAAACGAGATTCACTTTGCCATCGATTTGTTGCGCGGCGGAGCAAAAAAAAGCATCCCGACGAGCACCCTTTGACGCGCTTGTGAACGATATAGACTTATGAGAGATATTTTTTTTTTTCTTTCCCCGCGCACCGACTCTATAATAACGAAGAGCTCGGGACGCTGCAGCCTTGAAATTTTTGTCCGATCGGAAAACAGCCGTTTGCCCACTCCTGAGGTATACCTCGGTTGTTATCGAATAAACTCGAGGATTTTCTTCCTCCTTTTTTTTCATAGGACGGTGCTGAAAAAGTTTGTCGTGCGGCCAAGCTACCCGAAGGAGATGCACTATTCAGCGTTGCAGTCATTCTTTATGCACTCATTATAAGTATTTATACGAATCGACGAAATGCCTTTAGCTGATCCATTTTTATTTGAATCAACTTAACTTTTCGTAAACTCAATGTTTTTTTCATTTGTTTCTACCGTTCCAGAGATTTATTTCAAATATTTATTGATTTAAAAATGTATACACTTTTAATAATATCGGTATTTGGTATTTTTTGATGAAACAATTTTTTTGTCGTACAATGTAATGGCTCTGTTTAAAGTTCTCAGTGAATAAAGTCTCATCTGAATCAACTAGCAAATTGACATACGTAGTAGAGTACGGTCTGTGGCCGGAGTGTGGCGCAGGGCCCGACATTTCTCGCACGAGTCCTTTCTACTCTGAGTGAGCATACAACCGAATCCGCGCACACCACTAATGTTGCGCATTGGCGCTCGTCCTCGGCCAATTGTATTTCGAAGCACATGGGAATTACACGTTATACACGTTATAAACAAGACGGATAAATGTGCATTGTATACGAACTTGCCGATCACAAATCAAACTACTAGTCATTCATATACAATTTTCATTCGTTCGAAAGAACAATAAGACATCACAAACTCAATTGGCAAATAAAATGTTGGTCATTAAAAAACATGAGCAAATTGATTGTTTTTTTCAAAATCCTATTGCATTAAAATCGAACGACCGCAATACGACATAGACGTTATATACGCCTCTCTCTCTCTCTCTCTCTCTCTCTCTCTCTCTCTCTCTCTCTCTCTCTCTCTCTCTCTCTCTCTCTCTCTTGCTTCGTTCCTCCAATTCTTAGCTCTTCTTCGTTGTTTGCCCTCTTTTTTCGTTTCGCGAAGAGCGAATCGAATTCTCCGTAACACGAAGAAACGTGTCTCGAACGATCTGTCGCGTTACGAGAGAACGAACATCTAGAAAGAGAGAGAGAGAGAGAGAGAGAGAGAGAGAGAGAGGGTGAGAGGAAAAAAGTGAGGGGCAGCAAAAAAGAATGCCCGTAGATCTTTTCGATGTGATGGCGATACTGTGAGCGGCAATGGCCCGCTGGTTTTTCGTACAGTGGATGCTTCGGGAGAGCGCGGGGGAGGAGGAGAGTTTGGGGCGCTTGGGCTGAGCGAGGGTCGAGGCCGTAATAAAGGATCCGTCGACCCTCGAAAACCTTGCTCGGCACCCTCAAACTACCCGGCCGACTGGGAGCAACCCCGAGAATATTGCGCTCTCTCGCCCCCCTCCTTTCCTTCTGTGCTCCCGATCGTCGTCTCGTCGTTTTGCTCTACGAACTCTACTCGCTGGTCTCCAACGCGCTCCGTCCTCACTTCTTTTCGCTCCTTTACCCTACCTCCCTCGCGCCCCTCATCCCTCTCGCTCGCTCTCCTAGGCTTCTCTGCTTTGCCCGCTGAGTTATTTCCAACGCGAGAAACGAGTTTTCGGTGTTTCGCTCGCCTTCCATCTAAGCCCGTTGGACCTAAATACGGGTTAGCTCGGGTTTCGTGGTAGCCGGGTAAACCGATGTGAGCGATCTTGCCAAGAGAGAAGCGGAAAAAGAGAGAGGGTGTGTGTGTGTGTGTGTGTGTGTGGGTATTGTTCGCGACGACGAACCACCACGTGACGAGATGAAAGGCAGACCACTTGATCCAAAGTGTATACGTCTGTACTATCTGCTCCGACGAGGAGGCAAAAGTCACATTTCCGTTGTTATTGTTCGTTTCTTTTCGAGCAAATTCCCTTCCATAATAACCAACGCATCGGCAAATGGCAGCCATTGATTTTTTCCTTCTGGAAATTTTGCGACCGCGTCAGGTTGCTACGTGATTTGCACAAACTTCCCTTTTGTTATTTATTTTTATTTCTCAACTTTCAATATTATTCTGAAGGTTTTTTTGACCGGTTTCGGTCGGGGCTCTCGTCGTAACGATATAGGAAGAATAAAAAATGGATGATTTTGGTAGATCAAATGCACCAAATAAACGAGAAAAAAAAAAACGATTTCGTTGCACTCTGACGATGCAGACTTCAACATCGTTCGTTCGAATGCAACGAAAATGCTTTTGCAATTTTCAACTTGCAGATTTCCATTATACATCTTCAAAGAAGTATCTTACGAATTATTGTGAATTTTTTTATATCTCGAGGCTGGAAACAAAAAGATTTAGGAATTGAAGAGAAAAACAATGTCTTTTTGGTGCATTCCAACCATGTAAACTTCGACCTTATCGAAAATCATATTTTCATCGTTACTGTTGCACATCTCTAACAAGCATACGTAAAAACGTTCGAGTGACTTTCACAGTCGGAATCGATGTAAAAACTTTTGAGCGATAAAAAGAAATACGACTTGCCGTTGCATTGCCACGATGCAAAGTTCAATGTCGTGATTTAGGTTGTAGATAGCCAAATAGGAGTCTAAAAATGTTCCCTGAATATTTTCATAACTCAAATTCGCCAAAAGTCATTTGGGAAATGGAAAAAAAGAAAATGGTGCGTCTCAACGACGCAAACTTCAACTTGACCGCACAACGATAGAGTGTGTCTGCTGGCATTCACAGCCTCGCGTGGTCCCTTTTGACTATCTCTGCCTCTCCGACGATACTCATACTTACCGACACACTACTCCTATGCATACATACACGTACTGAACGCGATCAGAACCCGAGAGCGAGAGGAGGGACCCGGAGCCTGGAAACGAGAAGAGAGAACGCGAAGAAATACGAGCCTGTCTACATATGACCGTATAGATGAATCGTAGCATTTTTATCTCGAAGTTTGCGGAAATACCCGGCAATCTCTCATCGTTCATTCATCACGTTTTCTGTCGGGGAAATTCATCGGGGTGTCACGCGATTGGTCAACTTACGAACATTGTGTCGAGTTGATAAAGAGTCGATTTGTATCGCTGCAGTCCGATCTGCCCGAAATCGTGCGCGGCAAGCTTACGAGATGAATTATATAATGACGTTGAAGTTTGCATCGTTGGAATGCAACGATTTTTTGTTTATCTTCCATTTCTTTATTTGTATGCTCATCTACAGTCTGCTTTTTTGCAAGTTGAGGTCATCAATCTCTAATAACAATACGTAAAAACGTTTGAGTGATTTTCATGGCCAAAAAAAATTTGAGCAAATAAAGAAAAATCATTTTTGTTGCATTCCAACGATGCAAACTTCAATATCATATTATATATATATATATATATATACACACACAGGGTGTCTATCTTGTCTCTGCCACCCGAAATAACTCGGTAATTATCGACGTTACTAAAAAATGTTCCAGACAAAAGTTGTACGGCGTGAAGGTGGCCATCAAATGCGACCAATTTTTTTTATTACGGTGGAGGCGATGACGCACAGTGAAGGTCCCCTCCACTTCTTTAAATGGAATGGTACATTTTTTTCAACCATCTTGTGGCGCACCTTAAGCCACATAAAAAACATTAGGGGGTCAAAGCCGTTCAAGATCATTCAAGGTCACCTATTAAAATGAAATACAAATGTAAATATCTCGGATCACTACCAAATATTTGGTAGTGATCCGAGATATTTACATTTGTATCATCGATACTGACCTTGAATGACCTTGAACGACTTTGACCCCTAATGTTTTTTGTGCGGCTTGAGGTGTTCCACAAGATGGTTGAAAAAAATGTACCATTCCATTTAAAAAAGTGGAGGTGACCTTCACTGTCAGCGGAACCACCGGAATAAAAAAAATTGGTCGCATTTGGAAGGGGGCCATTCACACCGTACAACTTTTGTCTGGAACATTTTTTTGTGACGTCGATAATTACCGAGTTATTTCGGGTGGCAGAGATAGGAGGGACACCCTCCGTATGTATATATATACATATATATTTAAACCTACCTACGTGTATATTTAAACAAAGAAAAAAAATGGCGCTCGTTCCGAGATTTTCACTCGCTTCGATCATTGAGGAATGAAATCCATCGTCTGTTCGGAAACGATGGAGGCTGTCGCGATGAACCGGCCGAGAAATCGCGGATTCGTCACAATCGCGAGACGTAACCTCGAATGAGAGAGACGCGCGGTGTGGTGTTTCACGACCTCGAACGCAACGAGTCTCTCGGCGAGCTGTGTACCGAGCAATCGCGAGCCAAGGTTTTATACGAACCTCGGTGGGGGGGGGGGGGGGGGGTGGTGGTGGCTGGAGGGGCATCGAGGTCCAGTGTCGCATCGATGCTGGCCCGTTCAGTCAGCTCCGACACGAGCTGTGCTCTACCTGGCTCGAATGAGCCAGAGAACCTAAATGGGCTCAAAGTTTCTATCGTTGGAGAGCAGGGAAAATTCTTTTAAATTTTTCTTCCTTCTACATACAAACCAGGTTGTATGTAGAAGCCAAACGAAAATGATAAATTGTATGAAAAATTATTAATATAATTGATAAATTATATAGGATCGCAATTATAAGTTATGGAGGACATTGTTGAAATAAATCATTAATATAAATGCTATTGTATGAATGGAAGAATATTGTAGGAATAAAACTGTAGCAATCGCTGGAAGGCGATGCCTACAATTTCGTTATGCGTTTTTTACTTTGTACATTTCCAATGATCGTGGAAAAACATTGGATGAGGTTTCGTAGCCAGAATTTGCTAAAAAAAAATTTAGCAGCACCATTAATAGAAATTATAAATAAGTAATAAACTATCTCTGCGCTGATATTGATTCAATTGCGATTTTCGACCTCCCACCAAGATTATGGCGTTCAAGTTTGCATCGTTAAAATGCAAGGGATAATTTGTTTTTTTTTTTAATTTCTTTTTTGTTATTATGACCTAATTAGTTGTCGTTTTTAGACCGAGATCGCACATCTCTAATAACGATAGGAAAAACCGTTCGAATCGTATGCGTAGCCTGAGTCAGCGGAAGAAAATGTCAGCAATCAATGAGAAATTGACTTTCGTTGCGTTCCAACATTATACAATGTCCACCAGGCGTGTCTTCTCAGGGTCTCCCCAAAATCGTGCAAGATTACAGTGGAAAAAATTAATCGAATGGTGCGACTCTACAAAACCATGTTGAATTTTGCATCGTTCGACTCCAACGAAAACTCCTTTTATTTTCCCGCTTCCTTCACTTGCATTATTAACCAAAGTAACCTTCGATCGATTTAGCTTGTAGGCCTCCAACAAGAATCTTGAAAAAACGCTTGGGTGGATGCCGTATTCGTAGATGGTCGGAAAAAAATGGACAAGCGGAAGAAAAATTATTTTCGCTGCATTCCAACGATACAAGCTAACTTCGATATCGTCATTTATTTGACCGACTTGGGTTACGAAAATCACTAGACGACTTTCTCCAATTCTCATTAGAAATTGACCTCAATGTATACAAAAAATGTGGATTACAAAAAGACTTCCGTTGCCGTCCAACGGTGCAAACTTCAACGCTATTCTACAGCAGCAAAGCAACAGCCGAGAATCCCAAAGAAATGGAACAGAGCAACTGTAAAACGCCCTTATCGAACAGTGTGTCTATCCAATCTACTCAGCCGGGGCATGCACGTGCGAAGCATCTCCGCAATCCCTGCTTGGACCATCGGACTTTCCGAACTTTAAATTCACCCGATATTCTCTGACCCTCGAGGCCCTAGCACCTCCACGTTTCGCTCGTTCAGCTCGAAGCATATTTTTCCTTATACTGTCTCGTCGAAAACGTTTACCGTTCCTCCCGCGGTCGTTCGAGCGCTGCACCCGTACGGCCAACGAAAAATTATTGCCAAGCGAAAAATTAGCGGATTTATTACGGGGCGTCGTTTTTCTTTTCCCTCTTCTTTTTAATCTCTATACCGGCTGAAGGCTTTTTCGCGCCGATTACATATTCACGAGGTGCAAATACGGGAGGCGAAAAATCTCTTCGCTGTCCGCGAATAACGTATTCTCGGTTCGGCTGCTGGCTCGTGGCAAGAGCCCGGCTGTTCCGCGTACCACCTCCGCCTTCCAGCCTCTAAATGCATTTCCTATCGATCATGCAAATGCGAAAAGTTTCGACGTGACTCGCTCGCGTGGGCGCCAGTCACTGCCACTGCCACGGCCTTTCGCCTCTACTCTCAATATGCACACGTGTGTCTATTCATTTACCTATATATATATATATATATATATATATATATATATATATATATATATATATATATATATATATATATATATATATATTCACCTGTGTGTTTGTGTGCTAACTAAACCATTTTTTTCTATATCCTTTGGTGATACGAAGCATATCCATATGGGGCGAAATCTGCAAACATAAACCGCTATACATCAATAAAAGCAAACAAATTATGGGCTCAAAGTTGGCATTCGAATTGTCATGGCAAATTGTCGTTCGAATGCAACGAATATTCTTTTTAATTCCTTTTCATCATCCGAAATAATATTTTATGGATTTAGGTTGTATTTCCGCATTTACGTTCTATATTAGGATTTCGATTTCACAGCTTAACCGGCTACATATACCTAGGTGAGTAGAAAATTGTTTTCAAAAAAAAAAAAATTATTCCACGGTATCACCTTGTGTTACATTCCCTGAAATTTTCACCTTCTGACAATCGGCCAGGCAAGATTGTCAACGACTCGTATTTATCGTTGACACGCATAACCCACTTACCCGTGTAGGTTTCGCCAATCGAACCGTAACGGCCAATACTTGGACCACTGTTGGCGGGGCGATAATCGATTACCCAATTGTACGCCAATGCTCGGCTGAGTATTGACCAGCCAACATAGGTTTGCCAATACGAGGCCAATGTTCGGCCAAGTATAGACTCATTCATTATTGGTTTATCGATATGAGCCCGATGTTTAACGAAGTATAGACTCGCCAATCATTGGTTTGCCGACACGAGGCCAATATTCGGCCAAATATAGGCTCTCCAATCATTGGCTTATCGATACGAGCCCAATGTTCGGCAAAATATAGACTCGCTAATGATCGGCTTGTCGATACGAGGCCGATGTTTGGTGAAGTATAGACTCGCCAACGTTGGTTCGCCGATACGAGGCCAATGTTCGACCGAGTAACGCATGATCGAACCGCAATTCGTATATTGACGATTCATTGTTTCGCGTCGAAGTCATTGAGGGGCGAGATAAATACGTTTTACGAATCCATTGGACATTACTCTTAACAAATATACTACCAAATCAATGCACTCATTGTTGGCCGATTCTCGAACGAGCTCATACGCGATACTCTGCCGATTTTTATGAACCATTCTACACTGACAGAAAGATTCTATTAATATTAACTCACCGCGTCTATTCATTTATTTTTAATTTGAATTAACTAGATTTTTCGTGAAATCAAATTTTTCCTATTGCATTCCATTATTGGAATTATTCATTTTAAATATATTTATTTATTCAACTTAAACTTCAACCAATGAACTAATGGTCTGTCTTTATTGCAACACACACCTATATATATATATATAGGTTATGTTTGAAAATTCTATAACATGTCATTCGATAAAACTCTCTAATTATCACAATGATATTAACTAATTGATATAGTTTATGTGATACAAATAATTATGAGAATCCATTCGGTCTCTTATGCAATATCTGCGATTTAGATGTTACAAGCACTCGGTAGCATAGGGGCAGCGTGCGTAGGATTATGGAGTAGGTAGGTTCAAGGCTCGAGTCACATATAGGTGAAATATTTTCTTCGAACCAATCGTTTCAAAAGAAAGTTTTGACAAGGGGTTGAAAATTCAAAATGAAATTCTGGGAAAACTATCGACCGAAAATAAAGCGATACGAGTTTGGCGCTATGGACAAAAAAGTAGGTGAGGGTTCAAGATACAAATTGTTTCACGGCGGCGAATACGTGCCGTCGATATAGTAATCCAAACAAACTATATAATAAACATTATTATTATTATACTAATGTTAACCACTGAGTAATAATGTGTAATAAATAATGAGTAATGAAATATCAACAATATTTCATTGCTCATTATTTATTACATGATCACTCATAAAGCAGCGAGGAATAGCGAAAAAAGCATTTTGGTTGCGCGACTCGATGTTCATTTTTCCCTGCGCGCAGCACACTGCACAGTACGGTTTGCCAAGGCGGTAAACTTTTACGCTATATTCGCGGGGATTATTTTCGCGAGATGCTCCCCGATCTTACGCTTCGATTTTACGCCTCTGTAAGGAATCAAGCCGAGGCACACCGCGCGCGGTGGGCGTATCGCGATCAGCAAACTTTTCCCTTCTCCTCCTTGCACACTATCCGCGCGCGCATGTTTGCCTGCATGTGTATGCGTGTGTACATCCATATGCAGCGAATACGCATACGTATTGAAACGAAAAGGATTTACGAAAACAGGTTTCTTGGTGGATACAAGGTATTGCAAGATTATGTATGCTATATATATATATATACTGGCTGGGGCTGAGTATCGAACGCAGAGACGAGCCCGAACGATCGATCGTGAGGTAGACAAGTTCGACGCTGGATAAGGGAGCAGTGCGATGTCTGCACCGCATATACGAGAGTCTCTACGTATATACATATACACGTGTGTGCACGTGTATAAATATAGGACCCATAAGTAGACGTAAATGGGTCTGGCGAGCGCTACACGATCGAGCGAATAACGAGGTTACTGGAACACAGCTTGAGATCAATCCTCGTAGCACGAGCGAAGCCGAGTGCGCGACTATGACTACGGATCCTCATCTTATCCTCTTTTTCCTCCATCGCACATCCTCCCCGTCGCTTCCGAGCGACGGAACTGCAAAAACTTTTTTCTCTTCGTCATACGTTTCCCCCCGTGCGACTACCGATTGTCGCAAACACGACCATCAATATATATATGTATGTAGAGAGGAAGATAATAGATTCATGTGTCTCGTTCATGGTAGGAATCACCGGGAGTGGAAGGCTCCCTCGATTATTCCTCGATAAAGATCAATTGCATACTTTTTCGTACTGGACGGAGTCGACTCCGAGGGAAAAGGATCGAGATAAAAACATTCATATTAAGAGGCGCGCGTGTTCCAGTGCTACTATCGAAAAAGGAACGAAAAAGCGATGCAATTTTTGTACGTGTTGGTAAGCGGACACTCGGCGGGCACTACAAACTCGGACGGATTTTCAAGGCAATCCGGACTGTTGTAGTCGCGCGCAGCTTTCGCGCAGATGCAGCAATCTCTCCCTCCGCCCCGACGAAACGAGAAAGAGTGTCTCTTCCCGATAAAAATTGTTGTGGATTTTCTCGCTCTTTTTTTTGTTGTTCCTTTACGCACGAGGGGATCGCTCCGAGATTTCAAGTATCGACGCCTGATAATGTTAATCTAAAAAGGAGGGAGATAAAAGTGCCATGTCGAAATCGACGGGCGAACGCGTCGACCTTCACGAGCGCTTTTTCGTGCAAGATATATCTGATTTCACTTGTTTCGAGCCGAGTATTGAGTATTGCCAAGTTTCCATCCTTCGAATACAAGGATTTTTATTTGTTCTGCCACATTTATCCTGAGAGCTTTGAGAGATAAAAAGCATGCGGGAAGATTTTTAGGATCCTTATTCGGCTACCTACAATCTGGTTCCCGCTTTGGAATTTTGATCGTTGGGATGCAAGGAAAATTAATTCGTTTTGATTGCTCAAAACGAATTGGGGCTACAAACGAATAAGGTTTCTTCACTGATTTAGACTACGTTTATGTACGTTCCTACGTATTCTTATTAGAGATCTACGACGTTAATTTGCAAAAAAAGAGCGCTCCCGGATAATGAGGAAAATAGAGCAACGAAGAATATGTTTTTGGATGGGTTTGAAGTTTGCTTCGTTAAAATGCAATGGAAATTCATTTTTTTCCTCTTCCAACTGCCCATTATTCCCTTCGCAATTTGAGCTATGCAAGAATTTCTCAATTATTCGCAAGACACTTATTTGAAGATGAACAATCGAAATGTGCAAAGAAATATTTCCTATAACAAGAGAAGCACGTAAATAAAAATATAACGCGGAATTTTCGTTGCCTTCCAACGATGCAAACTTCAATACCATCAAATATATCCCTTGAAACCTATGGGACTAAAGTTTGCGTTGCTGAAGCGCAACGAAAATTCATTGCAATTCCTCACTTTTATTATTATAGAAAATCATACCTCGTAGATAAGTAAGGATTCGAAGAAAAAAAAAGTTCCCTGCATTCCAACGATGCAAGCTTCAACGTCATCGAAATCTTAGAGTCCGACTCCACTCGGAAGTGTTGCTCCTCTTCGCTGCGCCTCCTACGAATACATCCGTATCGAAAAAGATACGTGGACCAGGTCCGCAAAGAGGACGCATTACTCCGGAGTCCGGGTGTGTAAACATTGGCTCATAAGCTGTGCGTTGCACCGCAACATATTACAAGTGGCTATAATGTTGATGCAGGATGGTCAGTAGCTGTGTATACGAGGGATAGACGACGAGTGTGGCGGTCAAGAGAGAAAGAGAAAGAGAGATTCCCAAGTGGATTTATAGCGACCGTAACATTAGAGTTTGGCGCCGGTTGCCAAGATACCTTCGGTAGGAATGAACGAGTGCGGCAAGGGACGGACAGTGGGAGCCCCGTGTGCTCTGGCTGGGCTGCTGGTCCGACCTCTCTCTCTCTCTCTCTCTCTCTGTTCTCTGGCTCGGCCGCTCACTCAGCCAATTTAATTTCTCGTCAAAGAGGTAATTATCTTACGTACCGCGAGAGCGCGAGAGAGAGATAGAAGAGAGCACGACAGAAAAGCATATCTCGTCCGCGCTTTGCGTTCTCGCCTTTGTTACGAGCGAACACACACTCTCACACACACACACACACAGAGGGCACTCGCTCATATAACAGATCGCATGTCCGAGAGAGACCCACACGCCAGCGTTTAGTCAACACCGCGGAAACTCGAGATATCTGCGTACATATACATTTGTTAGAAAAATTAAGAAATTTCGGCGTTTACCGCTTCGGACAATTAGGTGGGAAAATCATTCGTGGCACAACATTTGAGCTCTCTGACTCGCGAGTCAAAATAACTGGATTCTTTTTTTTTCGTTTGATGTGTACGGTTAATTCATGGCATCGAAGTTTGTGTCGTTGGGATGCAATAAGAATGTAGTTCTGTTTCTCGTTGCTTCGATTTCTTTCGAAAGATTTTTCCTCGAAATATCGACCAAGCCTTTTTTAACACGATGATTCAAAGATCTGCAATGTAAATGGGCAAACAAAAGTATTGTATAGTAACAAAAATAAAGGTATTACAAATTCGTTTTATTTCCATATTTTAATAAGTTAATAAAAAAAATTTGTTCCTTATTTGTATTATTATGGAATTTTTTTTTGCTTGTATATTTTGGTCGTCCCAAAGGAAAGATCTGCCAAAGAAATTTATGAAATTGAAGAAAAGTAAGAAAAATTCGTTGCAGGATAGCGATGAAAACTTCAACGTCATGAAAATTCAGTGAAGCTTGAATTACTCAACAAATATTTCTATGTACATGAAGTTTGCATCGTTGCTATCCAACGGTTTCATTTTTTTTTTCGATTTTGTAATTTCCTATCTTTTTCTTGGTCAGTTCGGCTCTAGTTGCTAAAAAAATATGGTAAAATGAATAAAAAATATTTACGGCCACCGGGACCAACCAAACAAAATCGAAAAAAAAATGAAACCGTTGGATAGCAACGATGCAAACTTCATGTACATAATATTTCTCAAATCCGGTTGGTCATTCCTAAAGCTGACCTTGACATTTTTCAAGTTGTTTCTTCTTATTTTTTAATCTCAATGTTATTGTCACCCAAACTACAGCTACGCAAACAATGCGTGAATTCGTGTCGACAGTGAAGGGGTTTTTCACACGGCTGTCATTTATGTAAAAATAATATCGACATTTAAAACTGTTTAAGCTTTAAAGCCCAGCTCGGAAAAATAATGCCGTAAACCGGGGTAACTTTGGGAGTGGGGGGGTACAACTTTGAGACATCGCGTAATATTCGACTTTTGAATTTCCCACCAACGCCATGCTTTATAAATTGGCACGCAATCACCGCCATTGCCGAACGCTGGTGTGAGCTGGTACCTACGCAGCGAATGTTTGAAGCTCTAGTTGTACCGACGTGTCCCAAAGTTACTCAAAATTGTCCCAAAGTGACCCCCCGGTTTATGATCGTGTTCAAATTTGCATCGTTCGAATGTAACAAACATTTTTATCAATTCTCCCTTTCCCCTGCTTTGATTAATGTCCAAAATGTGTTAGCGTCTCTTGCGAGAAAAGTTGAAACAAAAACAAATATAAGAGATTTTCGTAGACTAAATTTGCCACAGCGATGCATGGAGGTGTTTCAAGAAAAGAAAATGTATTTTCATTGTGCGTTCAAACGATGCAAACGTCAAGGTCGTGAAAGAAATGATCCAGCGCTGCCGTTGAGACTTCATTGCGAGAGGTCTGCTCGTTTGGATTTCTCGTATTTTCACACAGTCGAATAGTGGCGGTGGGTGTCCGTACGAAGATTCTGAGCACGGGTGATACACGAACGACACGTGGAATGGCAAGAATATTCGGAGTCTTGTGTGACAAGCGGCGGGGGGGGGGGGGGGGGGCGGCGGTGCACGAAAATATCGCGCTCTATCGCGTCGCGTCTGCATAAACCAATACAAAGAAAACCGTGCGTAAAAAATTTAACCACGCGCGATACTGTTTTATTCCTTTTTCTGGTATATCACGACTATGATATTGCGCACACTCGTTAATACTGAAGTATTTTTTTCTCCGTATCTTATATTTTCACCGAACTCGTACGATATTCCGATAAGCCGAGCCTTTTCACGAAGAGGCAAAAAAAGCAATATTCGTCGTGCGAACGCAAATATGTCTTTCGCGGAAATGTCAGTCAACGGTGAAGCCGCGTTTTGAAGAACGAACTAAAAGAGTACACAAAATTAACAAAGTCGAGAGGAGATAGAGAGTTTTGACCTTTCCGGCCGAGGCACCACAGGTCGAGCGCGCCAGATTTCAAGACTATTTTTCTCACGTGCTTCAAGTTTCCATCGCGTTGGAATGCAATGAAAATGATTTTTTGTCCAATTCCTTCAATTTATTTTGTCAGACTTTCCGTACAAAGGTATCTCGAGCATTTTTCACGACACACATGTAGCGCTATCGACGAATAAAGATTTTGTATTGCAATGAGAAATAAGAATATTAAAATACAAAGAAGAACTTTCGTTGCATTCCAACGATGCAAACTTCAACACCGTTTTTCTTTTTTTCCGACTCTCAACGTACGAGAAAGGATTAAAAGAAGAAAAAAAAAAGAACGAACGAGGCAATCTTGTCATTGTTGGTAGAATCGGGGAGAGCTCGTTGCTCCAAGAATCGAGATGGAAAAAGTCGATGGCGAAGCTTTTTTAAACGTACTCACATAGAGAGTTGTTGACGATCGAGCGGGTTCGGTTCATCACCCCTTTCTCTATGCGATAATATATCCAATAATAATCCACAGAGGTGACTGGTGAAACGATCACGATCACTCCATTCGCGCAAACACTTTGTACGCGATCACTTGGTTTTAGGCGGAAACGTAAAAAATTCACCGAAACAAATGACTGCGTCAATTCGAACTCGACGAGTCGTATCGCATCATTGACACACGTAGACTTGTTTCCTACCTTTCTTTCCCGTGTACGAGCTTCAACGGAGTAAACGCGTAAAGTCGACACTTATCGTCACTCACGACGCGTAAAATTGGCTATTCGTTGGTGGCGATCTCTGCCTTTCGTACATCCAAGAATGAGAAACGCGATTCTCCAGTGCGGGGCGGCAATTTCTCTCGTTCGACCTCAAGCGCGACTCTCGCTCGACAATCTTCCCCGTCCTCCGCTTCCCTTCCTATCGTTATCTCGAATTTATTTTCTTTATCTCCGCGAGGCTGCCATGTTTTTCTTTTCACGGGGACGAACGATAACGCGATCGCGAATGGACAATTTTGAGGGAGACCACCTCGCGAGCGAATATATTCCTTCAACGATCGGCGGCGATTTTCTCATTCGCTTGGATGACTCTCGCGCGCCATCTTTCGCTACGACGGGGGGGGCTTGTCGAGTGAGGAAAGAAAAAAGAAGAAAAAAAAACACCGTTCTCGGAAGGACTCGGGAGGGGAAATCCGATATAGACGCGTAAAATACTGCTCGCGGAGGGACCAAGACGGAGAAACTGTAGACACGATCCGCGCGCGCGCCTTCCGACGCGATAACAATAATTACAACAACGCGACTATAAGAGCAATAATAATCGCATTTGTTCGTATCGGTTGTGTGTTTCGTGCCAAGGTTCCGCGCGTGTCTCTCAAGCGCGAACGAGTCACCACCCGACTTTTTCCCACCACCGACGTACTCGCTCGCACAGGTGCGACCGAGCGACTCTTCTTTGCGCCCTTTCCAAACTAAAAAATTATTTTTTTTACTTTCCCGCTCACTCGAGGGGGGGTGCAAACTTTTGGCGATCTTCTTTCGTGGCTCCGAGACTTTGCTTTGGCAGAAGCGAGCTCGCCACCACGTTGCGAAACATCGACGTATTTCGCCAAGTTAAACCAGTCTCCGCCTTTCCTTCGTCTTCTTCCCTCGGAATACTCGAGCCTCGACGACAAACACTTTTTTCCTTAAATTTTCAATCGCCTCACAGTTTTCCTCCTTTTTTCACAACTCTCCGTTTTACCGTTGAACTTGTTTTGATTTTTTTTGCGCTCGCGTATTCGAGCGTACTCGGCAAATTCCCGCGACACGCACACCGCAGAGACTTTTGACTCTCAGCGCTCCGGAATCTCTCGCT